>JARWIR010000004.1:1204884-2409769 GCA_029959085.1 Nemophila menziesii
ACTCTGAATCCAAAGTGTCTCTTAACCACTTAATCATTGATATTAACTTGCTCAGTTCTTTTTTATTCTGTTCTGTGTAATTCCTGCATAAGTTTATTAGTCATAAAAATGATTTTATCATAATTAGTTGTTACTATTTTCAAGTATCGCTTTCATTTCTGCTTTCCAAATGTTCCAAATACGAATCATAAATATAATCAGTAACTTTTTCTTGTCCCAACTGGCTTTTGTGAAAGTTTTAATGACTTTTAAAATCAAATCTCCTATATCTTTTTCATTATCTGGAATAATCTTGATTTGCAGTGATGAACTTGCCCATATAAATTGACAAATTTAACTAAATAAGTTAATGCTTTGTCGTATCAATTTCTCTAATATACCACGAACATTCATTGGTATCTGCACATTTCCTTTTATAAAGGTTATTCTTAGTGGGGATCCCATTGTTACAAGCCTTCCATAAAAAGACTCTTATTGTGTTTTGTATATTAGATCTCCAACTTGTTTTCCAAAGATCTCTTTTAATATTATTAACATCGTTAACATTTTAAGGAGAATGCAAAATACGATCATATATCAAGACTTTGTAACCTGATTTTGTAGAGTACCTTTCATCTTTCATATGTGGCCATCAATTTATCTTTCGTACTTGTATCTAGAACAATAATTCTTTTAATATCAGCAACTATAGGACTCGCGAAAAAATTATCAAGGATCACGTTGTCCCATTCAAAGGTGTCTTGTTTGAAAAGTTGATTAACTTTCTCCAAATTACAATTTGGAGGTCTTTCTAGCTCCCAACAAGTGTTCATCCATCTATTAGTCCAAATGTTTATATATTCCCCATCTCCAATTTGGTGTAGAATTTGCTTTTTCATAAATTATCTACCTTCCAGGATGCTTGCCCAACTCCACGTTCGACTCTAAGTATATAATCAAGAAATTTTGTTTTGGAAAAGTAAGCCAATTCCACCTTGTAATTTGCCCACTATGACTTATTCCCATGTTAACCAATGTGATCTATTTCTTTAACCCGTTTTCCACCAAAAGATAGAAATAGTAGAAATAAGTTTATTACAAAAAGAAATGGGGAACGGAAAGATAGACATATTATAATTAGGGATCGCCTGGAGAACTGCTTTAGTTAAAATTTATTTTCCTCCATCAATTAAAGTTTTACTTTCCAACCATCGGTTTTCCGGAAGAATTTCTTAGCATCCCCTCGAACAATTCAACTTTGGACCTTTTATGACACATGCGAATTCCAAGATATTTCCCAAGGTCATTAGCTTCTTTAGTATTGGTCTCTTTTGAAACTTTATTTCTAATTTCTTCAAGAGTCATTTTGCTAAAAAGAATCACTAATTTATCAAAGTTAACTTTTTTAGCAGAGCCTTCCCTGTACATGTTCAAACAATCTTTAAAATTTTGAAGATCTGTTTCTTAAATATTAAAAAAGAAAGAGAGTCGTCTGCAAATAGGAGGTATGAAATCATAGGACAATCCCTATTGATTTGGATACCCTGTAGGTAACCCTCATGAGTATAATGATAAAAAATACAACTTAGTGGTTAATTCATTATAGTAAAGAGAAAAGGGGATAACGGATCCCCGTGTCTAAGCCCTCTTCTAGGGTTAAATTCTTCCATTCACTCACCATTAAGGTTAATCTGAAAAGATATTGTCGAGATACAGTTCTTTATCCAATTTATCTATTATTTGCAGAAACCCATTTTTCGTAGAATAAGTAACAAAAAGTCCCATCATACCTAATCATAAATTTTTTCCATGTCAATTTTAATGGCAGTCGTATGTTTTTTATTTTTCCGCATCCTATACATAAAAGAAGAAATTTCTTGTGCAATTATAATATCTTGTATCACTCTACCTTTAATTAATGTAGATTGAGTAAGGGACACCAAAATATCTATAAAATCTTGTAATCTGTTAGCAAGAATCTTTGTAATAATTTTATATCCAAAATTGACATACGGAATTGGTCTGTAATCTTTAAGTTTTCATGTGTATCACCTTTTGGAATAAGAGTGATGAGATTATCATTTATTGTATCCAAGGATATATTATCATTAAAAAAAATCTTGCACCATTTTTAAAACATCTTTAATAATGTCCTATGACTCTTTATAGAACTTACCATTTAGGTGACAAATCTCTTACAGCTTTTTCAACTTCTTTCATAGAAGGTTGTTTGGGAAGATTCTCATTCATATCTTCACTCACTTTTGATTTGATGAATAGTGCCTTCTTGTCCATATTTTGATCCTATGTAACCTGTTCATTAATTAGTTGTGAGTAATAATTTTGGAAATTATTTTCTAACTTCTAGTGCATTTTAAATCCATTTATCATTATTGTCTTTAATTTTTACAATCTTATTATAAGTTCTCCTTTGAATAGTAGATTAGTGAATTTTTTTTGTATTTTTGTCTTCAAAAGTAAGCCAATTTTATTTTCATTTTACTCTTGAAAAATGAAACCTCATTTTTCTCTATCTTTGAAATTGAAATTTGATTCACCATATTCTGTTTCTCCTTTGATTTTTTTCCTCAAAAACCCTAAGCTTTTTGAAATTCTCTAAATCCTATGAATTATTACCTATTCCTTTTCCTCCATACAGGCTATTAACATAATCCCTTCTCTTATTCACCATATTCTGTTTCTCCTTTGATTTTTTTCATCATTGTTGCCTTCCTCCCTTGTTATTTCAGCTTGTTTACCAAATGTTTGGATTTTGTAAGTGTCTTTGTCACTAGTATTCAACAGATTGTCCAGTTCTATTTCATTATCTTGACTATTATCCTCCAACTTTTCTTCATTGTTGTTGTTCCTAAGTTGAAAGAACCTGTTTCCTTGAAGCTTACTGTTGTTCCCATTCTCATATTACTAAGCAAAAAAAGATCATCATATTTCTTTTTCATCTAGTTATAATTTTTATTCCAATAATCATTAGGCACCTGCCACCTTACACCCTGCCCCATAAGAGGCACCGTCTTTTTTGAAGAACAATGAGTTATGGGAAGCTTCCTAAAATTCAAAATCTGAGTTTGGAAAAGCTTCCCAAAACTCAAAATTTGAGTTTGGAAAAGCTTCCCATAACTCAAAATTTGAGTTATGGGAAGTTTTCCATAACTCAAACGACTCTTTTTATGGGAAAGAAAATGAAAAAACAAAATGTAAATGGTCTTTTATGGACAAAAATATTATGGTTGGGGGTGAGGGCGGAATTAATTCTAACTTGAGATGTTTCTTGAGCATTAATCCTAAAAATAAAGTCATAAAACTATCTTCCAAATTTCTTTTTCATCTACATATAATTTTCATCATATCAAAAAAAATTATCATAAATTCCATTGCCATCTTATCGGGATTTTACCTATCGATTAGGTCACAAAAAATGTTATTTATTATCTATAAGGATTCAATAAGAGGTTAAATCAGGCCTAACCCGGGATGTAAGCGGGAGAAACGGCAACTTAGGGCCCCCGATTCCCGATTTTTTGACGTTTTTAGTGACTCCTGATCATCCAAATGTATAATGTGGGTGTGTGTGTATATATATATATATGATTTAAATAATTATTAGATTAGTGGTAATGTGACATGTTTTCTTTCATGAGGTATAAAGTTCGAACCATGCTAGTACTAATGTAGAGAACCCTATTTTATGAGTTCAGTTTGGACCCCCAAAATATATGGTCCAACCTTGAGTTAAATATTGGTTGATTATCAATTTACCCCCATGTCACCGTCATCTAACTCACCTTTGTCATCATATAAATGTTGATTATCAAAGATCTCACCCTCGTTTGACTCGTTAAGTTAAAACATGAAAAGATGTTAGAGTGACGAAAAGGGTTAGGCTTTTTGTTTATATCCCAGGGTATTATTGTAAAATATCATGAATTTGACCAAAAAGGTTTTGTAGAGCCATGCTTAAGACCTAAAACACACTATACCAGGTGTCCTTTTATATAGAGAACAATTCAAATTATAAATAAATAAATATCAAATTATTGCAAATCCTGGTTACCTCCAATGCAAGTATAGTATAGTACTCCCCCAATCCCACAAAATGTGTCCATAGTAATAAAAATAGTTGTCCCATAATATGTGTCTAGTTAGAAAAACATGACACTTTTTTACAATTTACACCTATGTTATCTCTAATTAAATGTTAACGATTTATGTTATTAATAGAGAATGAAGATATCAAGTCACTTTATGAAGAATATTTTAGTAAATTGGGTGTTAATCAATGATTTTTCTTAGTTAATATGCAAAAGTAAAGTGGACACGTTTTAAGGAACAAAGTGAGTACTTTTACTAGGTATTATTACCCATAAGATAACTAATCATATATATTAGGTAACTAATACCAATCTTAAAAATTACTATAAATGCCCAAACTTCTTCTTAAGGTACTAATAGTGACCCTCAAGTTTGGAAGACTGTATGGTACACTAAGACTCTAATAATAATTTAAGTGACCATGTTGGGTTTCTCTTCTTAAGAGGAAGTGTTCTTACACCGCTAGATGCAGGTTTGAAATGATATAATTGAAAAGTGTAACACATTTGCTTCTCTTGCCCCTAATAAGTTTGGAATGATATGAACACTGGACATATGTGATCTGTTAAGGTTGATGGGGATTTTGAATTTTAAATTATGCACATCATCAAGGAGGGGTCCATGGAAGAATGAATCACTTGATATCAACGACATTTGAATTCATCACAATATGAAAAATTTGGACGACATAAATTAAATGTTTGTTTAAGAGATGAAATAGAACACTCATTTGGTAATTATTCTAAAAAATAATGATATGATTTATAATCATGTAAAACAAATGGATTGGTGAAATTATAGTATTCAAATCTACCTCTGATTTGATCCCTAAGGATTATGCTAATTCTGATATCAACCTCTTATGTGATACCTCATTTCTAAATGATATCGAAATTACTGAAATTGTTATGATTGGTTTCGATAAATAGAAATTTTGGTGTAACTCGATTGTAAAAGGGGAAATTGTATATGTTCTTTTAGCAACATCTCTCAAGGATAAAAGTATTAACATTCACACTAACTATCTCGGTTTTACCAAAGATCTAAAAAAAATATGAAATTTGATGGAAAGTACAACCTCTTTACGGAAGATTAGAATCTTATCTTTTTTAAATCTCACATATTTTTTCAGCATGTGATTAGGAAGAGTAGGGATATAACTGACTGGGTAGACTTATTAGCGAGAAATTTGAGAAATATACATTTTTAGGCCTCAAATTTTGAAATGAAATTTTTAAAGGCCTGGTTAAATGTTATATTTTTAAAGACCTGGTTATGATTTTTCTGGTTAGATTTTAGGGGTATATACTCACTACCATTTTTTTGATTATATTACAAGTTCATGTTGAAAATTTTTGGTTTTAATTTTCTAGTTCAATGTCCTTTTTTGCCAGAGTTCGTGCTATAATTAGGGGGTATATACCCACTGTTTTCACAATATATTTTTCCTTGCTAAGTTCCATGGCATTCCAACTTAATGATGAAGATCCATACCCACAAAAAATGCAAAATAGCGGGTATATACCCACAAAAACTACAAAACAGAGGGTATATACCTATTGAAAATTCAAAACAGTGGGTACGTTAACAGATCTAGATCTAACTAAACAGATCTGAGATCGATGAAGGGGGCGGCGCTCATGGTGGTGGAGGTGGTATCATGAGAACGGTTTTCTAAGGTGTGACTTTTTGTGGCTCGTTAATGATGGTTATCTTGTACAAAGGAGTGCTTTCTTGGTGGTGAGATCTTGACGAATAGCATCGGATTTCTGGTGGTGAAGATGGAGGTGGGGAGGTGAGAAGGTGGGGCGGCGTTTTTCAACTTCGCGGCGAGATCTTGTACAGACGAGCGGAAGAGATGGATTGCTTGAGCGGAATACCCCCCCTGAAAATACAAAACAGTGGGTATATACCCCTGAAAATTCTAAAAAGGAGGTACTGGAGGTCTTAATAAATAGATCTGAGATCGATGAAGGGGGTGGTGCTCATGGTGGTGAAGAAGAAGAAGGTGGGGCAGGATCCGACTGTGATTTGTGCTGAAGAAGATGGACAATGGTCAGATTTGAAGAGATCCGACAAGATCGAGTCCATAACGGCGGTTTTCTGATGCAGTAGGGCGGCGGCTTTATTGGTGAACAGAGGGGAAGTGATATCAGAATAAATGGAGGGAAGGTGAGATATGTTGGAATAGAAGGAAGGTGAGACCGGAGGGGGGCTGGTTTTTCTGTAGCAGGAGGACGGCGGTTTTATGGTGCAGGAGGGCGGCGGCTTTGCTGGGAACGGCAGAGAGAAAGAGGGGGATGCGTGGGTTTCCTGGTAAGAGAAAGTGGATTTTAATCTAAACCTAATGGAAGGGGAGGGTAGTTTTATATCTGGTTGACTTCTAATGAGGGGCCTTTAATTAAAAAACACTAGTGTAAGGAGGTCTTTATTCTTCTTTTACCCAGTGATACTTCTTATGTGATACCTCATTTCTAAATGATAGCGAAATTACTGAAATTGTTATGATTGGTTTCGATAAATAGAATTTTTGGTGTAACTCGATTGTAGAAAGGGAAATTGTATATGTTCTTTTAGCAACATCTCTCAAGGATAAAAGTATTTCGATTCACACTAACTATCTTTGTTTTACCAAAGATCCAAAAAAATACATATAAAATTTGATGGAAAGTACAACTTTGTACACTGAAGATTAGAAATCTATTTTCTTTAAATTTCACATCTTTCTTCAGCATGTGATTAAAAAGATCACTAGGGATATAAATGTGTGAGCAGACTTAATAGCTAGAAATTTTAGATATAAAATCCTACCACTTATCCATTTCTATCTCCAATTGATTAGTATTCAGTGAGAAATTGATACAGGTAAACCCTTGTAACATAACATTTCACTTTATTTTATATTCATCGCCTTTGAAAAGAAAAAAAAAGATTCTATACCTTTAACAGAGCGGTAGTTGGAGTCTAATACATATATTCCGCAAGGTTTGGAATTAATCAAACACTCTATACATATAGTCTCTATTATAACAAATTAAAAGAAAAACCTTTTCGTTCCTTCAACCCCAATATCAATAAAAATCTCCAACATAATGGGATTTTAGTTTTTCGGATATGATATTGTTCCTCAAAATGAAGCCACTACACGCACATCAATACAGTTGTTCGAAAAGTTACCTGATGTTTCTGAGGATTTGATCCCTGATATACTTTCAAGGTTACCTCCAAAAACTCTTTGGCGTTTCAGGTGCGTATCAAAGTCATGGTGTTATTTAATCGACAGTATATATTTCTCCAAGATGAATTTAACTAGGGGAATCTACGTTCTGGGTTCCGTTAATGGTGTGCTTTGTCTCAGCTATGCAGAACATAAACTTGCTATATGGAACCCATTATCCCAAAGATATTTAGAAATACAGTCCCCTTCCATCTCTTTACCTCCTGAACTCTCACCATTAACTACTTATGGTTTCGGGTATGAAAACACCACTAATGACTACAAAATCGTGGCGCTTCTAACAATTTTTTATTACGAAACCGACTTATTAAGTAGTTCTCATGGTTGGATTTATAGCCTAAAATTGAAAAAATGGAAGACACTTGATAATTTTTCATATGCTACGGTCCCTAGTTTAGGCAGTCGCGTTCTTTGTAATGGGGCTCTCCATTGGCTTATATTAGACGTCAACTTTCCGATTCTTGCCTTTAATCTTGTCGATGAGAAATTTTATATTGTACCTTCACCTCCTCCATCATCTGAAAATTGTGCTGTCAAGGCTTCAGTTCTTTGTGATTGTCTTTCCTTAACATACAATAGTAGCTTGGATTTGCAGATATGGGTGATGAACAAGTATGGAATTCAGGATTCTTGGACTAGGATTTATTTCGATAATTATCTATTACAGCTTGACATAATGCCGATAACTTATCTAAAAAAAAATAACAAGCAAGTATTGATTTTCGGGAAATACTCATATTCGGTGTTCTTATATGACCCCCTCACCACTCTCTTGAGATCATTCTCAATAATCTTAGTTGTTGGTCTGTACATCCTTATATAGAAACCCTTGAAATGTTACTGACACCGGATCATTAGGAGAATTAGAGTTAAGTCTATAAAATCCTTTATTGTAATACAAGTCACGGAAGTAATATTTGGTGTCTTTTTTCATCTTAACTGTCTTTTATTAATATTTTGGTTCTTACAATTAATTTCAAGATTGGAAAAAATAATTGAATGTTGGTAGATATTTCAAATAATATTTTTTTTTTATAATGGATGAAGAAGAAAAAAAGCAAAATGGCATGATGATGATGGAGTCTGACTAGCCTACAACATTTGGTTTTTAGGGACCAAGCTTGTAGGGACCACACAAGATTGGTTCCTAAAAACATAGTCCTATACCACTAAAGTAAGTAGTCGCTAATAGTTGGATTTTTCTAAAAAAATTTATGTTTAGTTGCACTTATGTGTATATATAATACACAAATTCCGGTCGTTGGAAGCTTATAAAATATGAACCGTGATGGGCTGAGAATAGCTATCTGGGGAGGGGATGCCGTGTGAGTTTTGTGGGGCCCATACTGTGACTTTCTGAAACACGGGTAGATTTGAATTACACAGGGACCATATTTTATATATCTTGCATATATGATTCCTCTTAAAAATATATAGATAGACTAGTTCCATACAAAATCATCAACATAGAAGAAAGATATAAAGTAGAAAAAGTAGAAAAATAATTTTTCAAGATTAAGGTGTCAATCATCAACAGAGAAGATAGACTTTCTATAATCTTTAATTGATCCTTATATATTATACAAAGAATGCACTATATATAGGTCTATATGGGGTCAATCTTTTTGTTTGAACGCATGAGGGGGAGGGGATAATTGGAGAAAAATAATATAGAGATGTCTAGTGTAATTGTTATGCGGATAGAAGTTAAAAGAATAAAATTGTATATACAGTTGCTTAGCTTTGTTTGTGAATGATGATTAAATTATGACTTATGTCTCTTTTTATTATGAAATATGTTGCTAAGAAACAACATCGTCAATGGGCTGCTTGGACTCGTTAAGAGGTAGAGAGAGTTTTTTTTTCCGCATTAAAACAAGTTTGCAAGAATTGGAATTATTTCATTTTTGGATCCTCAAAGGATTATTACTTGCTGGTTATTTACTCTATTTGATGGCTATCGAGTTTATTTGTGGTTATAATTTTTTTTGGGATTATAGCAAGGTGGGAAATAGATGTGATTAAAAGTAATCACCAGTTTTACAAAATAGAAATGGATTCCGAAAAACCAAAAAAAAAATAAAACCAGTTTAAAGTAAACTAATTATTACAATAAAACTGAAAAACGATTATAAGAATCGAATAACAATACACGGAAATGCGATTACAAAATCGAATTAAAATTACACGGAAATAGTTACGAAAACAAACTTACACGGAAAAGATAAACGAGCCTAATCCTCGGTCGTTAAAAAGATATTCCGGCGGTACCCGGTTATCTCTAACAGAACGGAAAACTACTAACAACTAGTTTAGTGTTTTTAGAGAGTGAGAGAAGAGGCAGAGTTTTTTCCTTTGTAATTCGTATTTAGCTTTAGTGGAGAATGAACTCTATATATAGGGGAGAGGGGTGTTTTGAATCCGTTGACAATTGTAACCGACCAATCAATACCGTGATTGTCTCTACTGATTGATTTGACGGTTTTCTGATGAAGATTCCAGACGTTTTGATTTGACTTCTTATTCCACACGTTTTGCATGTTGGCCAGCTGATGGAATGATCTTCAACGGATGCGTGATTGGTGGAGTCAATTGATTTACGTTTTACTTTTGATTGATTGTCAATGTCCCTTTAATAGATGATAGTAAAACCCATTTCATTTTTCATTTTTTGACTCCCCAACGACCCCACGACCCCCACGACCCCACGCTCCCACGCCCCACGCCGCCGCCGTCGCCGTCGCCGGTGCCGGTGCCGGGCCGGGCCGGGCCGGTGGGTGGTGGTGGTGCGCGCGTGTGGGTTAGATCATTGCTTTGCCATGTGCATGGGTGTTGGCTTTTGGACATTGTTGAAATCACTAAGTATAAAAGATGTTTTATACTCCCTCCACCCACCGATGTGGGAAGTAAACTAATTGTTTACTTTCAAATATTCCAACAATCCCCCACATATTTGAAGGTCAACAAAAAGTTTGAAGAGAAGGTGATCAGGTTTCCACGACTTTCAGCGTTTGGGTGGATTGTACTGAAGTGCCAATATCTTTCGATTTGAATTGTCACGTAGTGAAATGAGGCAACCACCGAATTCCGTTTAAGTGAACGTACTCTTGAACTTTAACGGTTTTCGATCGAGGCCCTCACAACACATACTCTACCCTGTTGAAGGTTATGGTATCCTCGAACCTCACCTTTTCGTTGGGTTCATCAAGTCCTTCTCTAAGAACCACCCTTGCGGGCTATGAACTTTGTGGATACCTTTATTTACATTTGTTCAAGGACGTCTCCTTAACATTTTGTTGATAAAGGTTTTGGGTTTTGCTACCCTTGAATTCATCAAGTCCTTTTCGAAAGGACCACCATAATATGGGCTATGAATTCTGATTCATCAAGTCCTTCTCAAAAGGACCACCACAAGTGGCTATGAATCCATATAACTTTAGTTTTATGCCATAGGGATAGTGGAGATCATCTTGACTCAAGAGTCACATGTTCCCCATTAAGGGGTCTCAACCCCATCCCCCTCGACGTCTCCAGGACTAGTCTCCTGGTCAAGCCTTTGGTGAACGGATCAGCTAGATTCTCCTCTGATCGTACAAATTCCAAGGCTATTACACCATTCTTCAGTAATTGTCTTATTGACCCATGTCTGATGCGTATATGAATCTTCTTCCCATTATAGGCGCTATTATGAGCGACTCCAATGGCTGCTTGTGAATCACAGTGGATACATACAGGTGTGGCACTTCCTTCCCAAAGTGGTACATCCGATAAGAGACTTCTCAACCACTCAGCTTCTTGCCCAGCTAACTCTTGTGCTATGAACTCAGACTCCATGGTGGAGCGTGCTATACAAGTCTGTTTGGAAGACTACCACGATACAGCACCTCCCCCTAAGGAGAACACATAACCACTGGTGGAGTTTACTTCGTCATTGTCAGAGATCCAGTTTGCATCACAGAAACCCTCAAGGACTGCAGGGAATTCGTTATAGTGCAAGCCTAGATTGATGGTACCCCTCAAGTATTTCAATAGACGGCGAAGTGCAATCCAGTGGTCACTACTTGGTTTATGAGTATAGCGACTAAGTCTGCTCACGGCATAGGCAATATCGGGTCGAGTATAGTTCATTAAGAACATTACACTTCCTATGATTTTAGCATATTCATTTTGGGATACAGCATCCCCAACATGTTTGGATAAGTTAATGCTAGAATCATAAGGAGTATTTACAGGTGTTACCTCAAAGGAATTGAACTTCTTCAGCATCCTTTCTACGTAATGAGACTGATTCAGGGTAATACCATTACTGCTCCTAATAATTTTTACCACAAGTATTACATCAGCTTCTCCCATATCTTTCATGTCGAATCTGGAAGACAAGAAGCGTTTAGTCTCATTTATAATATGAATAGTAGTACCAAAGATAAGCATGTCATCTACATAAAGGCAGATGATAACACACTCTGAATTTGTTACCTTGGAGTAAACACATGAGTCAGAAGTGTTAGCTATAAACCCATATGAAATGAGAGTACTATCTAGTTTTTCATACCATTTTTTCGGTGCCTGTTTCAAACCATACAAAGATTTTTTCAACTTACACACTTTGTCCCCTTGACCAGGGACCACACACCCTTCAGGTTGAGCCATGTAGATCTCTTCATCTAGATCTCCGTTCAAGAACGCGGTTTTGACATCCATTTGATGTATTACAAGTTCGTGAATGACGGCTAAAGCAATAAGGGTTCTTATCGTGGCAATTTTGGTCACTGGGGAATAGGTGTCAAAGTAATCTTGACCTTTATTTTGGGTGAAGCCCTTAATAACAAGTCTGGCATTGAATTTTTCTATTGAGCCATCGGGTCTCAATTTTTTCTTAAAAATCCATTTGCTACTGATCGCTTTGCTACCCCTAGGTAGTCGGTTAATTCCCATGTATGGTTACTTTTGATTGACTCAAGTTCACTATTAATAGCCTCTTTCCAAAAATTAGCATCTATAGATTTTAAAGCATCATCATAAGTTTTTGGGTCATCCTCCATGAGGAAGCAATTGACTACCTGTTCGTCTAATAGATCAATGTGAGAACCTTCTGTGATAAAGGCTGTTATAAAGTCCGGGCCGAAGCTAGACTCGATCCTGCGCCTCTTACTTCTCCTAGGTTCTTCCTCGGGAATACTACTAGGCTCCATGGATGTGGAGGGGTTAGAAAAAACATCACAAAGAGGTACAAGATCATTAGTAGATAAGTTATCAACAGGTAAAGAAGCATTGACAGTATTTAAATCTTTCAAAGGGAAAACATGTTCAAAGAACTCAGCGTCTCTAGATTCACAAATAGAGTTATCTTCTAATGACAAGAATCTGTAAGCCGCACTATTCTGAGCGTACCCTATGAAAATTGAGTCAACGGTTTTGGGACCAACGGTGACAGTTTTAAAATCAGGTAGTTTGACTTTGGCTAGACACCCCCACACTTTTAAAAATTTCAGGTTTTGTGGAAAACCCTTCCACATTTCATACGGGGTCTTTTCTAGGGATTTATGAGGTACCCTATTAAGAACATAACAGGCTGATAGGACAGCTTCCCCCCACATGTTGTTTGGTAAACCTGAACATATTAACATGGCATTCATAGTCTCTTTAAGGGACCTATTCTTTCTTTCTGCTATGCCGTTTTGTTGGGGTGTATAAGGGGCACTAAGTTCGTGGATAATCCCATTTGTTTCACAAAACTCTTTAAGGGAATTAGAACTATACTCGCCTCCTCTATCGGACCTAAGTCGTTTGATTTTACAGTCTAGTTGGTTTTCAACTTCGGCTTTATATTTTAAAAACGCATTTTCCGCCTCATCTTTAGTTTTAAGGAGATACACTTTAGTAAACCTAGAGTAGTCATCTACGAAGGTTATGTAATAAAGTTTTCCACCTCTACTAGCGGAGTTTTTAAAATCAGCTAAGTCCGAATGAACTAATTCAAGTAGTTTAGTTTGTCTCGTGGTAACGGGTTTAAAAGGTTTTTTCGCAAGTTTGGACTCTACACATATTTGACATTTTTCAAAGTCATCCACGTTGTTAACGGGTATTAGTCCAAGATTTATAAGCCTTTTAATAGACGCAACATTTAAATGGCCTAGTCTACCATGCCACGTTTGAACGGACTCAACAATATAAGCGGAATTAGATGCATTCTCATTAAGGGTTACAGTGTTTAAAACAAACAAGCCATTATTAAGGTACCCTTTCCCCACGAATTCGTCATTTTTGGTGATAATGACTTTACCCCCCTCGAAGACAAGTTTGAGACTAACTTTATTAAGGAGAGCCCCGGAAACTAAGTTCCTACGGAGAGAGGGGACGAAGAGAACATCATTTAGTTCAAGAGTCTTACCAGAGGTGAGTTTGAGGGGAACCTGACCTTTCCCAAGAACAGTAGCGGTGGAAGAGTCACCCAAGTACACACACTCACCATCAGTTGCCTTTTCGAATTTCTTGAACAAGGCTTTGTTAGCGCAGAAATGGCGAGAAGCTCCAGTGTCAAGGATCCACTCGCTCTTATTCTCTACCAAATTTACCTCAACCATTACCACAGCGATGATTTCTTCGGTCTCAGTCAGATTCGCGGCAGCTTTGGGACCCTGGCCAGCTCTCTGGGGACATTCAAAAGCTTTGTGCCCTTCTTTGCCACAACAGTAACAGGCCCCTTTAGTTTTTTGAATCTTACCAGAGATCTTGAATCCTCCACCTTGTTTGTTGGAGTTGCCGCGATTCTTGTTTCCCCCAGACTTAGATTTGTTTGACCCTTGTTGCTTTCCCTTCCCTTTGAACCTGTCTTTGTTACCTTGGCCAGAACCTTCGACTAGATTAGCTTTGGAGGAATGAGAAGGGAAAGAGATTGACTTATCCTTTAGTCGATTCGCTTCTTCGACTTGGATGTGGCTGATGAGCTCTTGGAGGGTCATTTCTTTCTTTTTGTGCTTGAGGTGGTTGCGGTATTCACTCCAAGATGGGGGAAATTTCTCAAGCAAAATGTTGGCTTGAAGAATTTCACACATCTTCATGCCTTCGGTGATAACCTCCGCGCATAGGTTCTCGTACACATGGAGTTGTTCAGTCATGGGTTTCTGATCCGTAAGTCTAAAATTATACCAATTCCCAGTCACGTACTTTTTCTTTCCCGAATCATCAGCCCCATATTTTTTCTCGAGAGTTTCCCATATGACCTTTGCCGATTTCTCTTTGGCAAGGAGGTCAAAAATGGGATTAGTAACGTGGTTCAACATCCAGCCCCGAGCCATGGTATTAGCTCTTTTGAACCTAGATTCGAGGGCAGCATGCCTAGCTAGCTCTTGCTCAGTATGTGCTCCAATTTCCAAAAGAGGAGGAGCCTCGACTATAGCAAAGTCGAGTTCATACTGTTCAAGGCAAATCATGATTTTTTGCGCCCAACGCTTATAGTTAGAACCATTAAGGGGTTCCAACTTATTTGCGTCGAGAAGTGGCTTTGTGTTCAAAGAGGAACCAACAGCCGAAATCGGAAGAGCCATTTTCAAAAAATAACCGGTGAAAAAAGAAAATGAATATCTTTTTAAATTGTGATTAAAAGTAATCACCGGTTTTACAAAATAGAAATGGATTCCGAAAAACCAAAAAAAAAAAAACCAATTTAACGTAAACTAACTATTACAATAAAACTGAAAAACGATTACAAGAATCGAATAACAATACACGGAAATGCGATTACAAAATCGAATTAAAATTACACGGAAATAGTTACGAAAACAAACTTACACGGAAAAGATAAACGAGCCTAATCCTCGGTCGTTAAAAAGATATTCCGGCGGTACCCGGTTATCTCTAACAGAACGGAAAACTTAAACAACTAGTTTAGTGTTTTTAGAGAGTGAGAGAAGAGGCAGAGTTTTTTCCTTTGTAATTCGTATTTAGCTTTAGTGGAGAATGAACTCTATATATAGGGGAGAGGGGTGTTTTGAATCCGTTGACAATTGTAACCGACCAATCAATACCGTGATTGTCTCTACTGATTGATTTGACGGTTTTCTGATGAAGATTCCACACGTTTTGATTTGACTTCTTATTCCACACGTTTTGCATGTTGGTCAGCTGATAGAATGATCTTCAACGGATGCGTGATTGGTGGAGTCAATTGATTTACGTTTTACTTTTGATTGATTGTCAATGTCCCTTTAATAGCTGATAGTAAAACCCATTTCATTTTTCATTTTTTGACTCCTCAAACTCCCAAACTCCCCAACGACCCCACGACCCACGCCGTCGCCGGGCGCGTGGGTGGTGGTGGTGCGCGCGTGTGGGTTAGATCATTGTTTTTCCATGTGCATGGGTGTTGGCTTTTGGACATTGTTGAAATCACTAAGTATAAAAGATGTTTTATACTCCCTCCACCCACCGATGTGGGAAGTAAACTAATTGTTTACTTTCAAATATTCCAACAATAGATTCTATCACTTTTTACTCTTTTGACTTCCTCTTAAATTGCATCTTCCTTTGTTTGCTGTAAACTATTTTAATTTCGTAAGTAAAAGATTTGGTGGTTTGGGCACCATGCTGGATAGTGATCCTCGAAAGGTATGTTTTTAAATCTGTTGAGAAACACTAGTTGCATTTTGTAAGAAGAATGCTTGGTGATTGTCCGGTAACAGGATAAGAAGAATAAGAGGTGATGGCAGAAATTGGTGGCTCCGTTGATAGATGTTTCATAGAGGAATTTTCGTTTTCTTGGAAAGGATTTTAAGAAAATAGGGAATGTTGATTGAGCAAGTTTCTGTCCAATCTACTGTTTTTATTACACAATCCTTTAGCGGCTGTCGAGAAGGGTTTTGAAATCTTTACTAGAAGTTTCTTTACCGACCACCTAAGTGGTCACTAAAAGATCTATAGTTTTTATCGACTACTTAGAAAATTGGAAAAGGTGTTTTGTTCTTCCCGATCATTCTGGTAAGTGATGCCGGTGTATCAAATGTGTTTGCCTATATATGTATGTAATGATATTGATAAAATCGTAAGGAGTTTTATATGGGGCTCGGTGAATGAAGAAAAGAAAATCCATTGGATCGCGTGGGGTCAAGTTTGCAGATCAAAAAAGAAGGGTGGTCTTGGAATTAGAAAAGCTAAGCAGTATAATGTAGCTTTACTGGCGAAACTTGGGTGGAAACTATTATGTGGTCGAAAAACAGCTTGGTGGATGTGTTCAAAAAGAAATACTTTATGGAAGGAATACTAAATAGGGAGCCAAAAAGGACAGATTCTAATGCGTGTAAGGCTATCATGGCTGGTTTTGATGTGTTGCGTGAAGGTACTGTGGAATTTATGGTGGATTCGGAAGTTTCGGTGAAGTGGCGTCATGAAATTTCTGGAATCTTTACTGTGAAATCTGCTTTTGGAAGTTTGGAAAATAATAGCATCACAGAAGGTTTTAAGTAGGAGAATATCTAAAGACGTGAAACGTTCACAGAAAATTCGTGTGCTGCTGTGGCGTATTGCAAATAATCGGGTCGCTACAGCTGATAACTTGTTTATTAGGGGTGTAATTGATTCACGTGAATGTAAAGCCTGTGGTGCTTATTGTGAGAGCATCAGACACATACTCCTCGATTGTACAGTGGCCAAGGATCTGTGGCATCTTTTTGGTCTGGAAACTCATAACAGCTCCTCGAACACGTTCATATCTGCGCCGGGTCCTGGTGTCGTGGGTAGATGTGCTGTAGACAGTGAGAAGATCAAGGCTGTGAATATAAACTGGATGGATATTTCTGCAGAACTGGGTCGCGGATCACTTGGGGTAGGAGAACAAAATACACCAGGGACTAATTCGCAAATTAAGTAGTGGATGGGTCATTACCTCTCTCTTAAAATACTAATATAAGGTATAGAATGGCCTATTCTTTTTGCACCTATTACATGGACTCTATGGACTACAAGGAATTCCAGGTTATTTAATCCGAACAATGGTGCGCCTAGAGATGTGGATATCAAACGCCAAGCATTGTGGCTCGCAGTTAATTGTATTAAGGCTTGGGGTAAAGAAAGTGAAGGGGGGCTAATAACCTCAGCAAAGAATACTTTGGTTAGATGGAATAAACCGGTGAATAGCCACAAATTAAATGTGGATGGATGCTTTGATATAGAGAGAGGAGTAGCCGGAATAGGGGGCGTGTTGAGAGACGAAACAGGAACATTCATAGCTGGTTTTGCGGGGTCGTGTATAATGGAATCTCCTTTCATATCGGAGTTAGTAGCGCTTCACTTTGGCTTAAGATGGGCATTAAGAAAAGGTTACGAAGAGCTCCTTATCGAAACCGACTCGAAGGAGCTCCACGTGCTAGTGAAGGGCGGTGGGAACTCAAGTAGTCGGCTTTCGCATATGAGGCTTGAGTGCACGGACTTAACAAAGACTTATCCGAATTTTAAAATTAACCATGTTTACAGGGAAGCGAACTTGTGCGCGGATAAACTAGCTAAAGATGGTGCAGTGAGTGGAACCTTTCCTATTGAGTTCATAGATCCTCCAGACTACTTTTGGAAGTGGATTACAAGAGATAAAAGTGGATGCGCAATCCCGAGGAATGTGTTAGACAATTTAGGAGAATTGTAATAGTTTTTCTCTTTAAGTTTATGATGTAACAATCGGATTTTTAAGCCTCCTATGTATGAAAAAAAAACTTATTTTTAATCTTTAACTAGTAAATAGGTTCTTTTTATTATTCCTATTGTAAAATTCCTTATTTTATGATATAATAATATTCATTCCTGTAAAAATTAATTATGTTTTTCGTGAACTCTGTTTATTGTTCTTTTTCAAAAATAAAATATTATATTATCAGAAATTATATAATAATAAATGGTTCCAATTCCTTTGCAGCCGGCCCTAAAATAATATACAAATTTACCTAGCAACAATTGATAGTAGAGTAGGAAACAAATACCTTTAAAGTAAGTAATCCTATATATTAGGTAAATAATACTAATCTTAACAATGAGTTGTAGTTTGAGTCTAATATATAAATGAGTAATGCTTGCATTACTCAAAAGAAAAAAAAACATCTTCGTTTCTTCACATCGATAACAAGGAAAATCCTCAAGAAGATGGGAGTTCCTGAGGATTTGGTCCCTGATATTCTTTCAAGGTTACCTGCAAAGACTCTCCTACGTTTCAGGTGCGTATCAAAGTCATGGTGTACTTTGATCGAAAGTAGATATTTCTCCAAGATGAATTTAAATCATCAACTGCGAGATAGTATAAATTCCAAGATTATTGGGGGTTATATTAATGGATACATGAACCCGAGTCTTTATACTATAGAGTGCAGTAGCAGCATCTTAGAGGTTGTTGTGGAAAATCTTAAGTGTAATATTTAATTAGATAAAAATCAAAGAACAAGAGGTTTTAATAGGAATACCTCTTGAAGAGCAGCATAATTGAATCGATTAGGAGTCTGATAATCTTGCGGCCGTGGATCGTCTTACGAGAAGAGAGACCTCTATATTCACAACCTAAGAGCCTTTTGAATTTCTGATGGAAGTTGTATTTGTGTGAGAGTAGAAGAAGATGATAAAGAAGACAAACGTTCGTCTGAATTAGAATGACTCTAACTGAACCAATCTTCTTTCTTTATATGGATTAGGAGTTTTAACTGCTTAAAACTCCTTTTCTTTTATTTGAATTTCAAAATAAAGAATTAATATATTATAACTTCTTTTGGGCGCTTAAAAATAAATAATATTAATAAATAAATATCACTATATTTATTTCTTTCATTCTCCCGCTCGCCCAAGATGAAGTTATAATCGTACTCTAGGTACTTACATCCCAATGTTTCATATCTTCTCATATACACACTTGCATCAAAGTATCATCATACATGGCAAATAGGCCGTGCGACCGGCAAGCATACGAGCATACGTTACTAATAACCTGTTAGGGTACATAGTTGCTCAAATAGTTCTCATTCGTTACGTATTCTGCAGTACCCTAGACTAATAATTTGTTGTATCATATTTCAGTAACTCTGACCCCTTTAAATTTATATCACATCGTTTATGTGATCAAAAGAGTTGACTGACATAACTTCATGTGTCTCACTATCATGTTATAGTCCAAATTGACTTACATGATCGGTATACCTGCAAGCACACACTTTGATACACAATTTTAGTCTTCCCTTTACACTTAGATCCTTTTACGTTGATTAGGTTGCTTTCCCAAACACACCCCATTAGACCGAATCATTATGTTCAAAGTAGCATACACCTAATCAAAATATCAAGATATAGTCAAATATAATAAGGGCACAATTAAAGGCATCACACAGTGAAGAGACAGGTATCGACTCTTCTCTTCCTTCTGGTCGAAAGCACACGTGGTATGACACACGTGCTATGGTATTATTCATATAGCTCCAATTGTATGTCACAATTTTATAAATACCATACATATATATAATTAGACAAGCCTCGTTGCCTAAGATGAGTTCTTCGATCGATCAACCCTTCAATGAAATCAATCAAGCAACTCATATCTGGCTATTATAGACTAAGTAGATAGTGGGATTCTACTTCGGTCATAATATACGCTTAACATGTATCATCCATGTTTATGATCTCATCTTAACACTTTGTTAAGGCGACTATCTTAACTCAAGTTCTCTCAAGGGTTCTTCACAACTATGAGTTAGTCTCATCTTTGCACACTTCTTGGGCCAAAGGCGATTGCCCGTGTGATAGGGTCAATCTCAGTCTATATGACATACATCCTTCTAAAAACACACGAATTATAATATATATCAAACATGATATTATTAAAAGAAACAGTTAAATAAACATACTAATGAAAATATATACATGAATGCACATAAACTTGCAATATACATACATTATATCTTGCTTAATCATATAGATCTAACAAATCAATAAATATATCCCTTGGGATATCCTTTATGAATGATCAGCAAGCGTATTGCGTGTGTGTATGTCAACATGGTTTTGTGCAATAATATCTCTAACAAAATTTATACTTTATATCAATGTGTTTGGTCTTACTGTGATACTTAGGAGCTTTCACACAAGCCTTTTCAGCTTGAGTATCACAATGTATAGTAACAGGACTCCCACTATTGCTTGAGAATCCTAAATGTTCAAAGAACCTTTTTAACCAAACAGCTTCTTGAACCGCAGCTGAGCATGTTACAAACTCAGTCCATTGTGGACAAAATTACACAGGTTTGTTTCTTGCTACTTCAAGAAATTGCGCAATTGTTTAACAAGAATACATGACCTGAGGTAGATATGCACACATATATATCACTAGCCCAAATGGCATAATATATCCTTCTAGGTGTAATCTACTTCCTCGAAAGCATAAGGCATGATCCATAATGCCTTTTAGATATCTCAATATCCTTTTCACAGCTTTCAAATTCTCTTGTCCCGGGTTTCAATGAAAAATGACTAACTAAACCTACCCCATAACATATGTCTGGCCTATTTCATATCATAACATATATATAAGACTTTGGCACTGTATACACTTTCTATTTCTCTTTTGGAGTACTAGGACACATGTAGAGAGTTAAGTTTGTTCCCTTTTCTACATGATTGTCAAAGGCATTGCATGTGGTCATACTAAAGCATTCGAGTATATTCATGATGCAAGGTTCTTAAGATAGAGATAATAGTCTTCTAGACCTATCTTTGTAAATCTTAACACCAAGAATATAATTTTCTTCTCCCATATCTTTCATATGAAATTGAGAAGCTAGACACTCCTTATTAGCTTGAATAAACTCTTTATCATTCCCAGCTAATAGGATGTCATCCACAGACGGAGATACAATTACAAAAATTTCTTGGAATGTTTAATAGTGGTCTTCACTTATCATCTCAAATCCATTTGATGAAATGACTTCATGAAATCTCAAATTCCACTGTCTCAAGTCTTGCTTAAGAACATATATTGATTTTAACAATCTACATACTTTATTCTCTTGATCTTATGCAATAAAACTCAAGGGTTGTTCCCTGAAATTAATCTCGTCTAAATCTCCATTTAGAAATGCAGTTTTGACATCCATTTTGGTCTTCCATTGCTTTTCTCCGTTCATTCTTAGCAGGACATGAAAGTGATTCATTTTATATTAAAGGTTCTTCCTTGTCATGTGGAGTTATCATAAAGACTTCTCCTTCGATTTAAAATCGATGACGAGAAACTAAACCTCTAGCACTTTTCTTAGGATGAGAATCTTGAGAAATAGGATTATTAGATGATGCAATGGTTTCAACTGTCTCAATTTATATATGATTGCCATTCTATACTTCTTGAGTATGTGTTACCTCATCAGGTGTCACATTTTATTGTATGTCATCCACCCGATTCTCATTATATTCACATAGAAGAGAATTTATATCAACCTCGCCTCTACTAAGAAAATCATTCTTTAAGAATGTAACATCTCGTGATTTAATTTTAGGAAGACTTCCATCATTGTGTTCTCCAATAAACACACATCCTTTAGAGTGGTCGGGGTGCGTCTTGGACCTAATTTTCCCATATTTATGAGATAGACCATGAACATAACATGCCGACCCCCAGGATAGCAAGTAGTTCAGAAGGAGTTGATGGAACAGTCTTCGTGGGCACTCGATTAAGTATATAACAAATGGTAAGCAAGTATCTCTTCAATAAGATATTGAAAGATTAGCTTGTGTCATCATAGACTTAACCGTTTCTAGGAGAGTTCTCCCTTTTTCATCACACAGTTCTTTCAACTGTCTCAATAGATATTCACGTCCGCGATTAAGGTTTAAGGTTTTTCACCTTCCTCTCTAACTGATTTTCTACTTCATTGAAATATATCGTAAGAACATTTCAATGCTCTAGGTTTATGAAAAATCAGGTAGACATAACCAAAACTAGTGATATCATCTATAAAAATGATGAAATAATGTTCCCCACATCAATTTTGAACATTTATTGAGTCACAGATGTCTGAATGAATTACTTTCAATGGGTACTCAACTCGTTTAGCCTTTCCAAATGGTTTCCATTTTTCTTTACCTGCTAGACAATATTCATAAGTTGGAAAGTTGACTTCAGTTAATGAACCCAAAAAAAGGTTCGCCTTATCCAACAAATTCATGCGGTCTTGACCAATATGACCTAGTCTAGCATGCCATATACTTTCTTCTATGTTAGAATCACTAGAAGAAGTATTAGTAGAAAAACAACCACTTACATAATAACTATTGAACGAGTTATCATCATCTAGTACAATTAAACCATGAGAAATAAAACCAGAACCATAATACTTAGCGGTATAATAGATATCCACTTGTATGTTACGAAAATGCATATTAAAGCGTAATCCTAGAAGAACAGTGACTGAGACCAAGTTACGTCGAATGTCAGGTGTGTAAAGTACATTAAGCAGGTACAAGGTATGACCAGTTCGCAAGTTCAACTTGTAAGTGTCAACTCCTTTGTCTACAACCTTGTTGTTGTCTTCTACATAAATTCATCTTGTTCCCTCTAGAATTAGATGATACTCTACATATGCCTCTCGGTCTTTAGCTATATGGTCTATCGCTTCTGAATCCACAGTCCACAAAGGATTAGAATCAGCTAGCAATATAGTACTAGTGACATAAGTAAAGTTACAAGAAGTAAATGACATTGCTATCTTTCTCTGCACTTGCGAGCGAAGCGACCAATCTTGTCACAACTATAGCATTTCACTTTACTCTCGTCTTTCTTATACCAAAATCGTTCTCTATTATCGTTTCCACCATTATTGTTCTTCTTGGAAGCATGCTCAATTTCGTTTCTCTTCCCATTGTTCTTGCACTTAATGCCAGAAATTTTGTGGGAACTTGACTCATCAACATATAAGTCTGACCCTGAGGCTTAATTGCATCAAGACGTTCATCTTCCAACGTCACATGACGAGCAACATCATCAAAAATTTTGATGTCGTCATTTTGAGTCAAGTTTATCTCTATATGCTCCCACTTATTTGAAAGAGATCGGATCACAGCTTGAACCTAATGTTCATCAGTAAGGTTATGACTTGCAGTCTTAAGTTCCCTAATCAGGTTAGACATCTCCTGGAGATGTTGTTGCATGGTTTGATTAGGCTTCTTCTTTTAAGTGCCCAAACTTAATGATCAATTAACTCAACTTATACATAGTCGTACCTCGTACTTTTCATTAAGAGTTTTCACGTCTCGTGTGAAGTGGGGTATTATTGGCACTCATATACAAGATCTTCATCCATAGAGCTTATCAAGATGCCTCTTGCAGTGGAATCTCTCTTTTTCCACTTCTCATAAGCCTCCATGTCCCTTTTGTTTTGAGCTGTGTTGCCTTCCTCAGGCTGAGCCATGACATTGTTAATAACCTCAAGAATATCTTGTTCCTCTAGAACATAATGTATTTTGAGTTTACCAAATGTATAATTTTCATTTTGTCTCCTTTGAGATCATCAATGATGTTTTTCCATGTCATTTTCTTATAAAGTAAGAGATTTCCATTAGCATACATACAATTATTTAACTACCCAATTCTATTAATGCAAATATAATGAACAATAAAGATAACAAAATAAGTGATAAAGAAAGTTCACTATGTTTCCAATCATGAATCACCATATTCTGTTCGTCTTAACCATTCATTTAATTTCATTAACTGCAAAATAAGTTCTACTAGAACTCCCACTTTCTCTAACATGAATAGAGCAAAATAGTATGAAATACAACTAAAACGTATATTCAAATAAAGAAGTTAAATTCATACATAACAAAAAATACAAGTTCGATAAGCAAATAACTGAATTAAAGGAAAAACAACTAATGCAATACCTAACGAACAATGACTGAAAAAACATCAAAAAATCAAACCACTAAGCAAACTTTCAAAACATTAATTTAGGAATGGAATCCTAAAGTTCGCTTCCTCATAAAGATGAATTGGATTAAAATCTATCCATATCAGTAGTTTGAGAAAGCATCTCACAGTTGCACTGGTCCGACCTAATGGAGCTAATATAATGCTTCCACAAATGGGATTCAGTCTAACAAAGACTAGCCAAGCATATGTAACTTTTCTACCATGAACATAGTCCTTGGGATACTCATCATCCCATAAGGTTTTGAGATCCCTTCGCAACTCTCTAGGCAAAGTATTGAGAAAATAAAAAACTTTGTGTTCTTCACACATGTGATCACCCCAATCAAGGAAATCTTGTATCAACTTGTTCACAACTACATGTTGCAATAAAGTGTGATCATGTCTCATCTTATACTTTGTGAGTGCATCGATACTATCATTCAAAAGCTTGATTTTGTTCCAGTGTCATTTCAACTTTTGGTCTATGAACCCGTAATGGTCCACTAAGATTTCTTACTTTCTTGTGGAGCACTCTGTACTTTGGTAGTAGTTCGAGCGATCCCCGGGATCGTGTTCACACCATTTTTCTCTCTAGAAAAATAAGAACAGTAAAAGAAAATCACCAAAATTGAAAAAAATATTTCGCAACAACAATATATTTCCAGACACTCTATTAATCAACAACAAGTTTAAATTACACAAATTTTAGACAGCTAGTCATTGGTAAAAAAAAAAAAACCTGAGTTAGAACCCCACAAAATGTATTTTTTTTTCAAGTAATTTTCTAGTCCAAAACTTATAACAAAGAACCCAAAAAAAAATAATCCAAAAAAAAAACAGCTTCCCAAAAATAGAATTCTATATATATAAAAAAAAAGAACCCAACATTTTTTTAAATGCAGACATTATATATAAAAGAAAACGTGCCAATTTCTTAAGCTGCGCCTCTTAAAATAAAATAAATTGCAATATGCTTAAGTCACATAACACAGTTTTCTGCAATACTTAATACTCTGCAATGTTCATTTTTGTTATTCCCCATTTTTTTTTTGTAATCATACATCATGTTAAAAGAAATGGACAAATAAAACTCCTCTTATTATGGAAATGTACATTGAAAAAAGCGAAATCAAATTCTGCACTTCAAAATTTGTACAACAAAAAAAAGTTTTATTTAACAAAAAAAAAAGTCAGTCAATGCCGCAATTCTTTCTCAAACTCTTTATAAAAATAAGTCTATTCATATAAACGTTAAATTTGATGGCCATACATGTCTAGATAAAATAATCAGATTATTATTCATACATTAGTATAATAATGGTACTACATGTTAGTTCACAAAGAACATACGTAAACATTTAAAGCAAAAAAAAAAATCAAGCAAACACATGATTCCTTTTTTTTTTTTTTCTCATTCGACAGAAAAATAGAAAAAAAAAATTATTCTCTTATGAATAAAAATTTTAAACAAAATTATTATATTTAATTAATATTTCACATGCTCTGATACCAATTGTAATATTTAATTAGATAATAATCAAAGAACAAGAGGTTTTAATAGGAATACCTCTTGAAGAGCAGCATAATTGAATCGATTAGGAGTCTGATAATCTTGCGGCCGTGGATCGTCTTACGAGAAGAGAGACATATTCACAACCTAAGAGCCTTTTGAATATCTGATGGAAGTTGTATTTGTGTGAGAGTAGAAGAAGATGATAAAGAAGACAAACGTTCGTCTGAATTAGAATGACTCTAACTAAACCAATCTTCTTTCTTTATATGGATTAGGAGTTTTAACTGCTTAAAACTCCTTTTCTTTTATTTGAATTTCAAAATAAAGAATTAATATATTATAACTTTTTTTGGGCGCTTAAAAATAAATAATATTAATAAATAAATATCACTATATTTATTTCTTTCATTAAGTATCTTCATCTACCATACAATTGTAATGACGATCCTCCAATTTCGTGTCATGGTTCAGTTAATGGCGTGCTTTGTCTGAGTTATGCAGGTCATAAAAAAATTGCTATATGGAATCCATTATCCAAAAATTATCTGGAGATATTGTGCCCTTACGTAGCCCCTCCTAAAGATACTGGTCCCGAAATAACTTATGGCTTCGGGTATGAGAAAACCTTTGACGATTACAAGGTTGTGGCTTTACAAAACTTTTATGATTTTCGTGGTGATTCAAACTTTACGGAGTATTCTATTGGTTGGATTTATAGTCTAAAATTGCAAAGATGGAAGAAACTTGACAATTTTTCATATGGTCTCAATTGGTGGGAGGAGAGTTTAGGTGGCGTTCTTTGTAGTGGCTTTTGTAATGGCGCTCTCCATTGGATTACAGACAAATATTTGATTCTTGCCTTTAATCTTCTCCATGAGAAATTTTATTTTGTACCGAAACTACCCCTTGATAATTGCACTGATGATTTTGATCTAACTTCTTTTACGGTCCTTGGTGATTGTCTTTGCTTGACATACAGAAATCCATTGCGAATATGGGTGATGGAAAATTATGGAATTCAGGATTCTTGGACTAAGATCAATTTGGAGAATGATTTTTGTAAAATTGAGGATTTTAAAAAGCCTGTAGCGTATCTGAAAAGAAATAACCGGCAAGCAATGATTATTAAGAAAGCCGATGATTTATCGCTCTTTTTATATGACCCCCTTGTGCACCACTCACATGAGATACCTTTTACAGAGAGTGCATTTGGTTATCCTTATATAGAAACTCTTGAATGTTATGATCCGACATATTCTCATGATCGAATTTAACCGGGAAGTCAATGCAGAAAAGATGAAGTTTACACTGAAGTGAAAAGTTGTTGTTTCGATTGAGCGAGCACAACTCGAGAACACTATTAAACAACTAATAGAATGCCATTGCCTACTTGAAGTACTGTACCGGTATTTACAACCTTTATTTTTTTATTATATTGTTGAATACGTTAGCGGATAATATTACTAATTTCGTAGGCTAGAATGGTTATCATGGTTATTTTTTAATTCTATTTTGAAAGAAAAATAATACCTAAGTAGAAAGACTAATCGGTAATTTCTTTCATTTTCCCAACATCTCAATATTGTCAATAATAGTAAGTAAATTTAACACATGCTCATATAGACTCATATGACATATCTCCTAAAAGACTCTTAAAAACAGTTCCGACGCTTCTGCAAACCCTCCCAACCAGCGAACCACCACCTTATCGCGCCGCCACAAGGAGATCATTCTCTATCACATCTACACCGCTTAATCTTCTTCAATAAATAGTCTTCCTTTGAAGATGGGCCTCTCTTCTGCTGGGGTTCTAAAAGCCATCGATCTATCTGAAACCTTTCACTTCCAACTATACTACCATACAAGAAACCCAAATCTAAATACGGTTCTATTGAAGACACGAAAGCTCAATAGAAAGGAAGTAAGAAACATAATTGGGGGAAGTTTCAGATCTAAGGAAATTAAGGCAAAACCTAATTTGTCTTCTACTAAAAATTACCACGCTTCTGCAGATGCGACTAAAGAGGTAACAAGTCATCTTAGGGCTTTTCCTTTTATACAGTGTTCACTCATGGGGTGCATAAGAACAAGGGAAAACGGAAGAGATGATGTATTGGAAATCAAAACAACAAGTAT
This sequence comes from Nemophila menziesii, assembly GCA_029959085.1. Classification (NCBI taxonomy): domain Eukaryota; kingdom Viridiplantae; phylum Streptophyta; class Magnoliopsida; order Boraginales; family Hydrophyllaceae; genus Nemophila; species Nemophila menziesii. The sequence goes on from JARWIR010000004.1 coordinate 1,232,779, forward strand.
GAAAGAAAAGGAGAGTGTGAGAAATAGATGTATTATAGCATTAGCTGAAACTAAACTTAGTATTACGAGATCAATCAGCCCCCTTTTTGTCATATACGAGAACAACAACCAAAATAAGAGAGTAATAGAGGGCTTCCATTGCAACGCTGGGGAAAATATTAGGGAAAACAAAAGAAAGAAGAGAATATTCATTCTAAAAAGGTTCACAGCAAGAATCAGTAGTTTAAACGGCCTTCAATTCAAAAAAAAGAGGTAAAAAAGTTTAAAGCAAAACAGAGAGACTCCAAAAGTGGCAATTTATCCGCTAGTCACAAGGCTGGCTAAGGAGGCCAAGAAAAACATAGGAAACATTTCAAGAACAATAGACAATTATGACTTACAAACCGAAGGAAGAAGATAAAGGAAGTTTTGGAAAAAGTAAAAATTATTTAGGGAAAGATTATGAAGAAGGAGAAGAGGACAATTATATGATATCCAAATATACAGATGCTAAAAAAGATGAGTCAGAACAGGGAGACAAAGGGAAAGGAGGCGGCTACTCCATTAAAGCCGCGAATTATAGATGACGACACTCTTCTGGAATGTCCAGGGAATACGAGCTCCCTTGACATTAACCAGAATTAGCTCGTTGTTGGCTCAATTTCGTCCTAGGGTGGTTGCGTTTTGTGAAACTATGTTAAAAGAAGCTGACTCACATGACATTGTTAGGCGTTTTGGTTACGAAAATTCTTTTGTGGTCGAACCCACTGGGAACGCTTTTCATTCTGGAGGGTTTCTCATTCTGTGGCACGCCTGCGTGCGTCTTGAAGTTGTTTTTTCATGCTCTTATTTTGTTATTGTTTGCATTAATAATCCTTCATTTTCGTACTTTATGGTTTTCATTCATGCTCCTAATGATTTTAACGAAAGAAAGAATATATGGAATGATATTTCAAAATGGAGTAAAGAAATCAAAGATCCCTGGATGATAATAGGGGATTTCAATGATATCCTCAACATAGATGAAAAGCAAAGCAAAAATCCTGCTAATATGCACCATATTAGAGAATTTATTGACTTTACTTCCAGTAATGCCCTTTTTGAAATTAAATCTAATGGATGTTTCTTTACTTGGTCTAACAGGATGGAAGGCGATAAGCACGTAAAGACAAAGATAGATCGAGGAATGGCAACTTACGAATGGATGGAGAAATTTCCAAGATCACAAATTTTCATCCCTCCTGCTATAGGGTCGGATCACTCCCCCCTACTTCTTCATTTTGATATAAATATGAAAATAGGGAAAAAAACACTTTAAATTTGAAAGTAGATGGTTAGATAATAATAATTGCAAAGAAATTATTGACACTAGTTGGAAAATTCCCCATGATATAATATCTGTACCGAATTTTATAAAGAAAAGAGAATTTACCAAAACAGAATTAACTAAGTGGAGTTCGAAAAATTTTAGGAATCATGAAAAAACAATAAAGACCCTCCAAGAAAAACTGATAAAAATTAATAAAACAAATGATGATAGAGATACTTCTAAAGAAGAAAACGACATTAAAGAGCGAATTAGGATAGAATATGAGAAAGAAGAAAAATATTGGTGTGATAGAGCAAGACAAAACTGGGTCACATACGGGGATAAAAACACCAAATTCTTCCATTTGGCTACTATTAAGCGTAGGAAGCAAAATCGAATAACCAGAATAAAAGACAGGAATGGTGAATGGACAGATGACTCAGAAAACATTAAAAACTGTTTCCAAAACTTTTATAAAGATTTATTCAAAGATAATATCGGTGTAGAAGATGATATGCAGAAGGCGATTGAATTTATAAAACCTCGAGTCACGAATGACATGAATGAGGAATTAACGAAAAAACCAACAACAGAAGAAATAGAAAGAGCAATTAGGGAATTGTCAGCCTCAAAAGCACCGGGACCAGATGGACTTAACGGTAAGTTTTATAAAGAATTTTGGGAAATAATTAAGGTTGATGTTATACGTATTATTGAGGATTTCTTTGAGAACAATTGTTCAGTTGAGAAAATTAATGACACGCTTATCACCCTGATTCCAAAAGGTATTACTCAAGAGAACTTAGGAGACTTTAGACCAATTTCTTGTGTCAATTTTATCTATAAAATAATTACTAAGATTCTTTCTAACCGATTAAGGGATATTATGAACATTATTATATCACCTACGCAATCGGCGTTCATCAAAGGTAGGGCTATTCAGGATAATATTGTTATAGCGCAGGAAATATCTTTTTTTATGAGTAGAAAACGGAAAAACAAGAAGCATATGGCAGCAATAAAAATTGATATGGCAAAAGCGTATGATCAGGTAAGATGGGATTTCCTTTTTAAAGTGTTAAATAAATTAGGATTTTTTGAAACTTGGATTAAATGGATGGAAAACTGTATCACTTCTGTTTCGTTTAACATTAATTTGAATGGAGAAAGACTAGATAATTTTAAACCAGGTAGGGGCCTCAGACAAGGGGACCCCCTATCTCCTTTTCTTTTTTCTATTATGACAGAATCCCTTATTAGTATTATCGACCATTATATTAACGAAAAGATAATCAAAGGCATAAGAATAAATAGAAACTGCCCGACGATTTCTCACCTTTTATTCGCAGATGACTCTCTGTTCTTTCTAGAACTAGATGACATGAATATTGAACGTTTTAAGGAATGTTTGGATATCTATTGTGCGGGATCAGGACAACAAATCAACTTACATAAATCAGCCATTCTCTTCAGTAAGGAAACACCAGAGGAGATGAAAGAAGAGATAACTACAATAATGAATATCACAAAAACGGAAGATTTAGGATACTACCTAGGGATTCCACTATGCCACAAAAGATCAAAGGTGGAATCCCTAGACTGGATAACAAAAAGAGTTTTTAAAAATACAGAAGGATGGAAAGCAAAATTACTCTCAGAAGGGGGCAAAGAAGTACTTATTAAAGCCATTCTCCAAGCAATTCCGAATTACTACATGTCTATTTTCTCTTTTCCTATTTCTTTTTGTAATAAACTTATATCAGCTATATCTAACTTTTGGTGGAGTTCAGGTGAAAGAAACAGGATACATTGGGTCGCTTGGGAAAAAATCGCAGTGAGCAAATTAATAGGAGGACTAGGTTTCAAAGATTTTAAAAAGATGAATACGGTATTACTAGCAGCTCAAGCTTGGAGATTAATGAACAACCCTAATAATCTAGCGGCAAGATTACTCAAAGGTATTTATTTCAACAAGTCTAGTCTAATGAATTGCAAACTCAGACAAAGCAGAACATGGAGTTGGGCAAGTATTATAGAAGGTAGAGATTTTATTAAAAAACATGGAATAAAGATGATAGGAGATGGTAAAGATACGAATATATGGGAAGATAAGTGGATAGATACTGATTGGAAACTAGAAAACCCAAAAGGTAGTACTATTACAAAAGTCAACGAACTAATGAAAGAAGGCAAAGATGAATGGGATTCAGAGAAATTAGATGACCTATTTCCCGAGCCTATCATACATCTTATAAAAAAGACGAAGATTAAAGATATAGATAACAAGGATAAACTAATATGGCCGTTCTCAAAAGAGGGCACTTTCAATACAAAAACGGGATACAAGGTTATAACGGAAGAGCAAATTATGAACAAGGCAACAACAATGAGAACCAAGGCAATGCAAGACTCTCCAATCTGGAAGACGATTTGGAGTTCCAACATCCCAAAAAAAATTAAATTATTTATGTGGAGAATAGTCAACAATGCGATACCAACAAGAGACTACCTATATAAGAGGAAATGTGCGAATGCTACAAACTGTTTATGGTGTAACCACAGCTATGAAGATATAGAACATCTACTTCTCCATTGCAATATGTGCAAAGATATTTGGGCCGGATCGATACTACAAATAAAAATTCAAGACAATTGGGAGGGAACAATAGAGGATTGGTTCTTAAAAATCATCGAAACTTTTACAAAGGGAGGATGGGAAGAAAATATAGTACGAGACTTCATTATGATCAACCTTTGGAACATTTGGAAAGCAAAGATGAAAGCAATACATGAGGGGGTCTCAGTATGTGGCACAGGAATAAACATCGCTTCAAAAAAATTAATGCAAGAAATCCATGGAATAAATTGGACAGCGGAAAACTACAACGGTTTTAAGAGAGCAGAAGAAGAAAGCATTGGCAAAAATAGGGAGGAGCAAAGTCAAGATTTGACATTCTTTTGTGATGCCTCGTTTAACAACAAATGGGAGCCAACCGGGGTACGAAGCAAAGTCAAGATCGTTATATATTCTGATAACCTTGAGGTCATTCAAGGTACGAAGCAGGTGTCAGCAGCGCGTTGGAATATCCAACACATCCTGCGCAAGATTATTCACATTGCTGAGGAGCTCGGGCAAATCACATTCCAGCACATTAATAGGAAGCTCAACAGTAAGGCGGACAAGCTTGCAAAGGAAGCTAGACACGGGGCAACGCTCGTTCGTCGAAATTCGCTTAGTTTTTTCGACTTGTCGTCTAGATTAAGTAGATTAGGGATAGGATAATTGTCTTTATTTCCGGTGCCTAGGCACCTCCAAATGTCCAAAAAAAAAAGTAAGTAAATTTAACTTCAAACAATTACACGAAACTCCTATAACTTCTTGTAAGGCTGGTTGAAGATCCCGTTGTTCGTACTTGATTAATCGTCCTTTGTTGTTCAAATTGAATCATTTCATTTTGTAACTTTTATAAAAGTTAAATTAATCAAATTCAGTTTTTCTCGTGTGATGTTTCCATTAGTTGTTCAACTGTATAAAGATCATTACATACCTTTTTCATCTAGTTATAACTTTATACCAATAATAAAAATAAAGTCATAAAATTATCTTCCAAATTCCTTTTTCATCTACATATAAGATTCTTTTATATCAAAAAAATAATCATAAATTCCACTGCTATCTTATTGGGATTTTACCTTTAGATCAGGTCACAAAAAATATTATTTATTATTTATATTGGGAGTCAAGAGATTAAATATTGGTAAATTGTTAATTTACCCCATTTCACCATCATCGTTTATTATGATGATAATATTAATCATCTCTAGCTTTCTTTTTTTTCTGGACAATGATCATAAAGCTTCCAAAATATCTAAAATACCTTCCATCTTATATCTCCATCTGATCAACTATCTAACCTTTGTCATTTGAGAAATGTCAAACATCAAAGAGAAATGTGAAACATCAAAGATCTCACCCTCGTTTAACTCGTAAGTTAAAACATGAAAAGATGTCAGAGTGATAAAAGGAGTGTTTTTAGTTTATATCCCAGGGTATTATTGTAAGATATCGTGAATTTGACCGAAAAGGTTTTGAAGAGCCCTGACCTATAACACACTATATCTTATATCCTTCTATAAAGAGACTAATTCAATTCAAATTAAAAATAAAATAAAATGTAAATTCTAAATTGAGTAATGATATTTGTCACCCTTTTCTTATCACCTTTTTATCACCTCCTAGGTGTATGCCTACATGTACCAATGAATTGATTTCTCTATCCTATCTAATTTTTCTCTATCTTCTATTCAAGGAAATCTAAACATATATATAGAAGGGTGATAAAAGAGTGATAAGAAAAGGGTGACAAATATCATTACTCTTCTAAATTTTGCATATGATCGTGATTACCTTCTATGAAAGTATAGTATGGTATTCCCGCAATGCCATAAAATGTGTCCAATGAATATGATTGTCCATAATATGCGTATAGTTAGAAAATAATAATATTTTTGTACAATTTACACCTACTTTACCTTTTATTAAATGTCCAAGATTTATATTTTAAATTAAAAAAATAAAGATGTCAAGACTTTACGAAAGATAATTTTGTAATTCGGGTGTTAATTAATGATTTTTCTTAGTTTATGTGTAAAAGTAAAATAAACACGTTGTAAGGAACGGAGTGAGTACTTTTACTAGGAAGAAATACCCATAAGGTAACTAATCATATTTATTACGTCATTGATACTAATCTTAAAAACTACTACAACTGCACAAGCTTCTTCTTCAAGTACTAATAGAAACCTCAAGTTTGAAAGATTGTCTAGTACGCTAAGACTCTAACAATAATTTAAGTGTAATGAGCCAATACCATATGGGGTTTCTCTTCTTAAGAAAAAATGTCTTTACACCACTAGATGCAGGTTTTGAAATGACCTAATTGAAAAAGTAAAATACATTTTCTTCTCTTGCCTCATTAATGTGGAAGTTTGAATTGTTATGAACACTAGACATAGGCGATCTGTTAAGGTTAATGGGGATATTAAATATAATATTATGCACATCATCAAGGAGGGATTCATGGAAGGATGAAGCACTTGAATCTCAACGACGTTTGTATTCATCAATATGGATCATCTGGACGACACGAATGGAAGGTCTGTGTGAGGGAACAAAATGGAACATTCATTTGGTAACTATTCTCATAAACAATCTTATGGTTGATAAACATAAGGACAAATAGAATGGAGCATTTTCAGTATTCGAATCTACCTCTGATTTGATCCCTGATAAGGATTTTCCAATTCCAATATCAACCTCTTATGTGATACCTCATTTATATATGATAGCAAAATTACTAGAATTCTTACGATTGGTTTCGACAAATAGAATTTTCTCTTGTCTGTAAGGGGAACAAATTTTGGTGTATCTCGGTTTAGAAGGGGAAGTTGCATTTGTTCTTTTAGCATCATCTCTCACTAATAAGAGTATTACGATTCACACTATATGTCTCGGTGTTACCAAAGATTTAAAAATACATTTGAATTTTGATGGAAATTAGTACAACCTCTTATATGTAAGATTAGATATCTTATCTTTTTTAAATCTCACATTTTCATTCATCATGTGATTAGGATGATTAGGAATATAAATGAATGAACAGACTTATTAGCGAGAAAATTTTAGATATAACCTCCTACGAGTTATCGATCTCGGTGTCTAATTTGATTAGTATTTAGGGAGGAACTACAAACCGAACAAGTATCAGTTAAACCCTTGTAACCCAACATTTCACTTTATTTTATATTCTTCGCCTTTGGAAAAAAGACTTATATACCTTTAGTAGAGTTGTAGTTGTAGTGTAATACATATATTCTGCAACGTTTGGAATTAATCAAACATTCTATACGTAAAGTCTCAATTATAACAAAGCAAAAGAAAAACCTTTTTCGTTCCTTCAAACCCAGTAACAATAAAAATCTCCAAGAAAATAGGATTTTGGTTGTTCGGATATGATATTGTTCCTCAAAACGAAGCCACGACATGCACACCGATTCAACTGTTCGAAAATTTTCCTGATGTTCCTAAGGATTTGATCCCTGATGTACTTTCAAGGTTACCTTCAAATACTCTTTGACGTTTCAGGTGTGTATCTAACTCATGGCTTTATTTGATTGACAATATACATTTCTCCCAGATGAATTTAAATCATAAATTGCGAGATAGTATGAATTCCAAGATAATTGCAGGTTATATTGGTAGATAAACGAACTCGAGTCTTTATATAACAGAGTGCAGTAGCAGCAGCTAGGAGTTGTGGAAAATCTTAGCTATTCTCTTCTACCATACAAATGCAATGACAATCATCCAATTTCTTGTCATGGTTCGGTTAATGGCGCGCTTTGTCTGAGTTATTTAGGTCATAGAAAAATTGATATATTGAATCATTATCCAGAATCTATCTGAAAATACTGGACCCTTACGTCCCCTCTTTCAGAATATACGGGTCCCGAAATAAGTTATGGTTTCGGGTATGAGAAAACCACTAACGACTACAAGGTTGTGGCTTTTCAAAACTTTTCTGATTGTTATAATAATTATATTCTGTTTTATTTGTATAAATTAGTAAAATAGTATAAAAAATAATACATAAATAAAATAATATGTAAATAAATAACTTTACTTGTCAAGTCTCAGATTGGATCAGATGTCTTTAAGGTATTTAGACCACCTAACAGTGTCTTACGCTTGTTGGCTTCAGCCTCTAGGATACAACGACAAAACTATTCAGAAGGAACGGACACACGAAATCTTCAGAATTTCAACGAACTTTATAAAACTACTTCTTTTCTATCTCTCTCTTATTATTTTTTTATGTTAGATACTTTAAAAATTGAATGAATAAAATGTTTGTGTTAGCCAACTATTTATAAATAGTGAAAAGATGGCTTGACCATTATTACGATCGTTTGTAATGTTTCAATTAGAGATACATTTATTAATATAAGATACAACATTTAAGTAATAAAGATCAAAATGTGGGCCTAAGTGTCAGGCGAGGTCCAGGTTTGAACCCCTACAACAACAGGGCATGTAGATTTTTTTTTCTTTATACTTCATAACTATTAATATAAATAAATAAACATTTAGACATTTTGATCTAGTGGTCCACACTTATACACACAAGTGTTGTGTGTTTTATAGGTTTTTAGTTTGAACTTCACCTCTGACCAATTTTATTTATTTATTTATATTATTATTATTTTAATTTCTCCAAATCACATGAATAAATTTCTAATTCAATTTTAAATGATTTTAACCAAGTAAATATATTACATTGATTTTTATAACTAGATAAACATATCAATTTCTGAATTATTTATTTAAATTAAGTCACCAGGGCCTGTCCTGACGTTTTAGGGGCCCAAAGCAAACTTTAAAATATGGGCCTTAGATGTATTACAATTTTTTTTTACTTAACTTAATTAAATAATTATTTTAAAAAAGAACAAATAGACTATCATTTTTGTTTTGAGATGGGCTAAAATTTGATCTATTTAAATAAGAATTTTTTTTACTAATAATAAAACATTTGAGACCCTACAAGTATTAAGAATTGAGCTTTGTAAGTCACCGATAATTATTGTAAATATAATCAACATTTGAGTAGAAAACTCATTTGACCAATAGTAACAAGATCAACCAAAAGAAAACTAATAATATAGCCAAAAGACCTAGAATGATCATTCTCATCTGTAAACTGAAAAATATTAATTATATATAATTAGGCTAGGATAGTTGGGGGTAATTTTTACTTTTGTTAGTAAAAATAGTTGATGGAGCATATTTTTGTGTAGTTATTAGTCAAAATAAATTAGTGATGTATTCATTGAACTTTGATCCTTCAAATTTATTATTTTTACTTTACAATAAATAATACTGAATATCATCATATATTTTTTTATCCTTAGCATGAACTAATCCTTATTAAAAAATAGAAAAAATAAAATGATATAAATTTAAAATTGAATGGGACACTTGTGTACTTGATACCTAAAGTTGCGAATTTGAGTAGGGTGGGACAATTGAGACCGATCAGTCTCATAAATGTCCCAGTTAAAGTTATTATGAAGGCTATGGTTAATCGGTTTCGGCCTCTATTAGCAAAGAAAATTGGACACAACCAAAGTAGTTTTCTGCCGGGTAGATCGACAATGGATAATATAGTGTTGGTGCAAGAAATAGATCATCGGGTGCGAAAGATTACGTCTAAGGTGGGATATATGGCAATTAAGATAGATCTTGCGAAGGCGTATGATAAATTAAGCTGGAGATTTATTGAGGACACGATTTCCTTTTTTGGGCTTCCAGAAGCTTGGACGAGAGTGGTTATGGATGCCATGGCTACTAATAAGATGCGTGTGTTATTGAATGGAGGGAAGCTAGAGGAGTTCACCCCCCAACGAGGCATTCGACAGGGAGACCCTCTGTCCCCGTATCTTTTTGTTCTTTGTATGGAACGTTTATCTGTTCTAATTCAGGGACTCGGTGAGGGAGGAGAGTGGTTACCCATTCATCTCAATCGTCAGGGTCTTGGTATTTCTCATGTGTTCATTGCAGATGATATAATGCTGTTCGCGGAAGCTGGAAGCCTACAAATTGATCTCATCAAGGAGTTCCTTCGTGTTTTTTGTGACGAGGCGGGACAAACTGTGAGCGAGGAGAAATCACTTATATATTTCTCTAATAATGTGTCGAGGGACAAGGCTGAAGAACTGGCTAGTAGAAGTGGTTTTACGCTAAGTGACTCAATTGGGGTTTATCTTGGGACACTTATTCAGTCACAAAGGTTACCTCGTGGTTTTTTTTGGCGTGTTATTAATAGTATGAGGAGTAGACTTTCCAATTGGAGGGCTCAAAATCTTTCGATGGCGGGTAGGATTGCTTTAGCGTAATCGGTGCTATCTACTATCCCCACGTATATGATGCAAACGCTGAGATTCCCTAGTTATGTGTGCGATGAGATCGATAAAATCATTCGAGATTTCATTTGGGGTTTGTCGGAGGAAGGGCGAAAGATCCATTGGTTGGCTTGGGATAAGATTTGTTGGCCTAAAAAACAAGGTGGGCTGGGTCTTGGTAAGGCACGAGAGTATAACAAAGCCTTGTTGGCAAAGATGGGTTGGAGAATACTTAAGGGGGATTCCGCCCTTTGGGTAGTAGCGTTGAAGCAGGAATATTTCGCTATGGGTTGCTTGAGAGGGATACTAAACCCTCGGATTCGAGGATGTGTAAAAGTATATTAGTGGGTCGCGAGGTGTTGAGGCAAGGGGTTGCTGAAATAGAAAGTGGTGTGGAGAGGTTATATGAGTGGAGTCTCGAGCCGTCGGGGAATTTTTCGGTTAAATCGGCTTATAATGCGCGAACTCAGGTGGTGGGTAGCTCAAGGTTTAACTGGGTTTGGTATGGAAACTGAAATGTCCGCAGAAAATTAAGGTATTGATTTGGAGAAGTATATGGGATAGGCTGCCTACACGGGGAAATCTGGCGAGTAAGGGTGTGATCGAGGATTCGAGTTGTACGTGCTGTGGGCGAATAGTAGAAACAACTAGGCATCTTTTTCAAGAATGTGATACTTACAAGGGGCTGGTGCAGGCGTGTACATGGACCTGGACGCAATTTTCAGAAAGTCAGGAGATAGGCGTCAGTACATGTCCTTCTTCAGTGGGGAGGGAACTTGGAGAAAGGGGGGGTAGATTGTTTGGGACGGGTATGGAATGAAGAGAGTTATTGCCGATGGGTCCAGCAGCTCTGAGAGTTAGTGACTTGCGACAGCAGCAGGTCAGCTCATCAGCTTCTCGACAGCAAAATGGACAGCAACAGCAGCTCGTTTCTGCAGAAAACCAGGTGCCGAACTGGGAGATGGAGTCTGAGCTTTGGTGGGAAAAGATGCTATCCAGAAAGGAGGTATTTCAGGGGATAGAAAGATGCATTTGGCTAGCGGCGCTAGTTTGGACTATATGGACAAACAGAAATAGTAGAGTTTTCGAGAGTGGGGTGCGAGTTAAAGGTAGCAACGAATTAATAGCTAGTGTTCCACACGCGGCGAGAGACTACGTTAGAGCTTGGGGTGTTGAGCGCGATGTAGGATTAATTGTCTCTTCCCGTAGTATTCTTGTTAAGTGGTCAAAGTCGTGCAATGGGTACAAGCTTAATGTTGATGGTGCGTGGGAGCCTAGTGGTGTGTTTTCAGGTATCGGTGGATTAATTAGAGATAGCGCCGGTGACTTATTGATGGATTTGCGGGAGGGTGTAGCGTAACTACGGCCTTTGAGGCGGAGAGCTTGGCGCTTCAGTTTGGACTACGTTTGGCGGTGATACGAGGGGAGACCAATCTTATCATTGAGACTGAATCGAGTGAGTTGTGCGCGCTAGTGAAGGGCGGCACGAACTCAAGGGAAAGTTTGAGTGATGTTTTGCGAGAATGTAAAGATATATTAGAGGCGAATGAACATTTTGAGCTAGTTTGGAACTACATGGAAGCTAATAGGTGTGCGGATTGGATTGCTAAGTTCGGGTTGCGGAATAAGGAGGACCCTATCGTCTACAGGGACCCACCAGATGGGTTGTGGAGAGAGCTAGCACGTGACCGTTGTGGTTGGGCAGTGCCTAGAGCTGTCATTAATAATTAGTTTAGCTTGTTAGAAGATTTATCTTCAGGATCCTTTGGATCTCTTATGTAACAAAAAAAAAATTAAAATCTATTTAAAAAATGATAAAAAGTTAATATAATTTTAAATAATATTCATCATTATTCTTTTAGTACATATATTTTTTTGATATCTAATATGTTAATGTGAATGAAGCAAGATTGGGCAAGCCACCTGTTTTAGCTAGCCTTGTTTTTTTCTTTATAAAGAATTGCCCAAATTTATCAAAACAATTGTTTTATAGTTATTGAAAAATTTAAAAAAGAAATTTTGTTTAAAATAACTAAACATGTTTTAGTTTTTTGGGCCAGAATGAAGTAAACATGTGTAATTATTTCTAAAAATCAAATTATCGAAAATCTGGACACCTAAACCTGCCAAATAATAGATCATATTAACAATGTGGTAGATTTAAATCCACAGCTTTCGAAAGAATAATTTCACCATATTTTAGACTTTCATAAAACTTTTGTCAAAACCTTCATAAGTTTCCAACTTCTTGTTGATAAAATTTGAAAGTTTCATATGAATATGGTGTTCCGAACTAGTTTAGATAAGGGGATGTTTGAAGAAGGCAAACATCGGAGATGGAGGTGGTAACGAAACAAAAAGAAATACAATTTATTTTTAAATTAAAATAGGTGAAACAAATATTTTAAAGGTACATTTTACTCTTAAGTTTTATAGACGGTTTGTTTATTTATTTATTTATTTTCAACCTATTTAAAATAAAAGAGTTAAAATATATTTTTATTAAATTATCCTTTATAAAGTGTATAGATATTTTACATGTATATTAAAAATATAAATTTTAATATTTTCATAGGACTAACAGTAAAAGAAGTTGAAAAAAAAATATTCTAATTAATTTATTTTTTAGGAATTATATTTTTATTAAGTGGATAATTTTTCAGAAACATAGAAAATACGAGTTACTAAAATCAAACATCCATTTATTTAGAAAAATGAAACTAATTATTAAGTGCATCCTTGAGCACGGTAGGAGAGATGTCCGTCCGTAAAACAAAAAAGTAAAAAAATTTATGTAATTTTTAATATGATAGCATGCAAGGTAAACATGTTTCTTCGCATATACTTGGGCAATAAAGAGTATTTAGAAAAGTTTCTCTCTCATGATAGAAAGTTCATTAAAAGTTAGTTACATCTAGTGTGCACGTTAACTTTGCTAACGTGTACCAAAATCAATAAGCATTACATTTCAGTCTTAATTTTAGCTAAATACATCTTATTTTCTATCTTTTTGCTTAGATCGTCTACATCTACTCTATTCTTTCTTGGTCTTTTTTCTTTCCGCTTCTTCTTACTCCTCTTTTATTACACAAATCCTTAGCTACATCCTTCTGAGTAGCTAGAGCATGGCTAGGCCAGGAAAGAGTTACTAAGGTCTAACAGATAGATCTAAAAGTATAGAAACAGACTTATAGTACTATATATGGGATAAATCATAGACCAAGTGGTATAAAAAACAAGATCAGTAAGACTAAAGGTTTACCTGCTGCGGGGATTAGATCTGTAACGCCTTTCAACAGATCTACAACTCTAAAAATTCAAAACGTTCCAACTAGGGGTGAATTTCCGCCTCTTGCCTCCTCTATGGGTAAAACTATAGAGTCTGTGTCAAGTGAGGAGTCATAAAATATTCACCATCCTCCCTAAAGTGTTTTAGATCCGATTAAAACTCCAGAGACTAGGGAAATTGCTCAAAGAGCTTCACCAGCAAAGTACTGGAGTTCCATGTTTGATGGGACAATCAAAGGAGAATTCAAGTTAGAGTATGTTTCCCCAACTATAATAACAATTTGAGTTACCCCTTCACAAGAAATCATTGAGGAAGAGTGTAAAGCATGGACAAATTGTATTGTTGAGCAGTTCCTAGAGAACCCCCAACCTTTCCATATGGTGAAGAATATGGTTAACACACAGTGGAAGGAATATGGTAAAGTTATCATCAGTACATCGGAACAGGGCCTATATATGTTTAAATTTGAAACAGAGAAAGTCTGCTCAAAAGTTTCGGAGAATTATGGCATGTGAACAATATACCACTATTACTCGGGAAATGGAAACCCAATACTCATTTTGAAAAGTTCAAATTAGATAAGGTACCTGTATAGGTGAAGCTAATAAAATTTTGATGGTGAGTTATGGTCTAACCTCAGTGTAGTGGCCAATTCTCTAGGCAAACCTATTCAAATGGATGAAATCACCATCACACATACCAGACTGAGTTATGCAAGGGTATGTGTTGAAATGGATTTAAATAAAGAGCTCATTGAAGATTTTGATCTAGATACGGGCAATGATACATTGATACCGTACTAGTTTAATACACTTGGAAACCAGTTCTGTGTAAAAAATGTAAGATGTTTTGACATACATATGCCACTTGTAGAAACATGAAAGAGAAGAAAATAGATGTACCAAATGGAGATGTACAAAAGATGGATGGGCCACAATGGACTACAGTATCTACAAGAAAACATAATTCTCCTGGAAAACAAAATGATCAGGCAACAACAAGTACAAATAACAGCTTTAGTGTTCTAAATCATGATATTATCAGTCAAGCTTGGAAAGGTTAATCAATAAAGAAGAAGAAGTGGCTGCTCAAAAGCCTCCTGACCCCTCAACTTCATATGATTGTTAGATGGAATGTAAAGGGCATGAATAAAAGGCTCAAACAAGTTGAGTGTTTGAAGCAAGTTATAAATAAAGATGTTTGGATTTTCAGCTTTCTGGAAACTAAGATCAAGCATCACAAGTCTAGTAGAGTTATCAATTCTGTTTTCAATAAATAGCAAGTAGCAACAAATTATATTCATGATATTCAAGGGCAGATATGGACATGTTGGGACCCTGCAAAGGTCAGTGTTACAATACTTGATATGACTGACTAAGCAATGCTATGTAGGGTTAAACATATCGAAACTAGTACTGAATTTTACTTTCCCCTGTGTATGCCCTGAATGATGAAAACTTAAGATATCATTTATGGAATACACTTAGGGGGTGGGACACATTAGCTTAGAATGAGACTTGGGCTATTCAAGGGGATTTTAATGAAATCACATTGTATTGAAGAGAGACTGAATTGTACCTCTCTAATAAAGGATTAAAGGAAATGATTAAATGTATTGATGAGTTAGAGCTTACAGATCTTAACTATAATGGCCCAAAATATACATAGACTAATAGATCTGCTAGGAGGAGATAAGAGAAAGTAGGATTGACAGAACTTTAGTCAACTCCACTTGGCTGACAAAATTCAATCAAGCCTTACTAATTTTAAAGCCTTATGGGGTCTCAGACCACTGTAGCCAAAACTTACAATTTATTCATGATAAAGGTAAGGGTCCAGTTCCTTTCAGATTTTATAATGCTTGGTTAGACCATAAGGAATTTATTCCCTTGGTGGAAGTAGCATGGAATGTCCAGTTTCCTGGTACTTTTTTGTACAACCACACAAGGAAACTGAAGCACCTGGAAAAAAACTGAAAGAGTTTGATAACAGATATTTCAAAGATACATCAAACAATATAAATCACCTACATGACAGACTGATGAACATCTAGAAATTCAGATTACAGGGTGATAGATAAAGTACTATATTAACTGAGGAGTCTAAAATATTGGGGGAATTATAGACTGAAAAGCTCAAGGAAGAATCTATTATACAACAAAAGTCCAGAGCAATATGGGTCACATATGGTGAGCTTAACACAACCTATTTTATGAAATGGGTTAATGGGAGAAAAGTCCAAAATAGTATTACAAGTGTAACAAAGGAGGATGGCTCTATTACCACTGAAGAGAGTGATATTGCCAATGAATTTGTGAATTATTATAAGGGCCTGCTTGGGACAAAGAGAGAAAAACAAGAATTTTGTGAGACATGTATCATAAAAAAGATATGTAAGAAACAGATAGATAAAGATCAAAATAAAGATCTGAGTCAACATGTTACGAAGGATGAGATCAAAAGAGCCTTATTATCAATTGATAGTTCAAAGAGACCTAAACCTGATGGCTATACATCAGGTTTTTTTTAAGAAAACATGGCATATTACAGGATCATATGTATGTAAAGCAGTAAAAAGTACTATGATGAATTGTCAACTACTCACAGAGGTCAATTCTGTAGCTATCACTCTAATCCCAAAGATTCAGAAACCAAGTTCAGTCAAGAATTATAGACCAGTTGCTTGTTCCAATGTGATATAAAAATGTATCTCAAAGATCATTGCCACTAGGCTCAAAGTTACACTTCCAGGAGTGATATCAAATAACTAATATGATTTCATACAAGAAAGGAATATAGGAGAAAACATTCTCATTGCTCAAGAACTGGTAAGAGGATAATCTAGGGATCATATTTCATAAAGATGTGCTTTAAAACTTGACTTAATGAAAGCATATGATTCACTAGACTAGAACTTTGTGTTAAAATCACTAGAAGCATTTGATTACCCAGTTATCTTCATAAATTGGGTTAGAATATGCCTCACTTTGACCTCTTATAGCATCATGATAAATGGTGTACCAAAGGGCTTTTTCACAGGGGCTGGAGGGTTGAGACAGGGGGACCCTATCTCCTCTTATCTATTTGTTATTTGTATGGAGGCCTTAACACAAATTTTAAAGATCTCTGGGGACAAAAAAGGATTTAAGTGGCACCCAAAGTGTAAAAAGTTAAGCCTCAACAACTTTATGTTTGTTGATGATCTGATGGTATTCTTTAAACCAACTAAAAGAACAGCTGTAATTATTAAACAGGGACTTGAGTTGATTCACAGGTTATCAGACCTGCAAATAAGTAACAATAAGAGTAATATATTTTATGGATGTTGTAAAAATAATATAAGAAGAGAAATGTGGGATATTTTACATATACCTGGAGGACAAATTCCAATGAAATATCTTGGGGTCCCATTGATATCAGGTAGGCTAAGTATTGAAGATTGTAAGCCTCTTATCTCCATAATGGATAGACAAATAGAGCATTGGAGTTCAAAATGTCTATATTTCGCTGGCAAATTACAACTTATCAAGATGGTAATGAGTAACCTGGCTTCTTATTTGTATAATATATTTGCCATCCCCAAAAGAATCATCAAAGGGATACAAAGTAAGATTACAACCTTCCTCTTAGAAGGAACTAGTGAAGCGAAAGTGGGCTTTAAAGTTGCCTGGGACACTATTTGTTTACCAACTAAAGAAGGAGGGTTAGGGATCGAAAATCCTTTTACTCAAAATCAAACAGTCATCCTCAAGTTATTATGGAACAGTCCTACTAAAAGGAAAATCTTTTTGGCAAGTGGATATCCCTCAAGATACATCATACGGATCGAGAAAAATTTTGAAGATGAGAATTATAGCCAAGAATTTTATTGCCTACAGTATTGGTAATGGGGAAAAATATCTCAATATGGTGGGATTATTGGCTACCCAAAAGTAAAAGATTAAATGATATACAGAGGAGTAATCTCGTCTCGGGGTACTTTACAAATAGTAAATTATCATACTTTATCAATCAAGATCAGTGGAAATGGTCTGCGAAATTCAAATTCATGGATGAACTGACAAAGGATATAAACTGTGACAATATAAAGGAGGATATGGTAAATTGAAGATATACAAAAAAAGGTAAATTTACCTTTTGAGAAAATTATGAGCATATCTGAATCAAGCAATCAGATAAAGATTGGTCTAGAGTAATCTGGAATTAAAAAAGCCAATCTCGATACAAATTTATACTATGGCTGATTCATATAGATCGGGTTGCTACAAAAAAAATATTACTATCATGGGGTATTATCTCTAATCCGATGTGTGAATTCTGTAACCAAAATAGTGAGGATAGAGATCACCTGTTCTGGGATTGCTCAGTTACTAAACGAATATGGATTAGATGCTTAAATACACATGAAGAACAAACAAAAATCACCGGCTGAAAGCTTCTTATGGACTGGTATAATGTGCAACATAGTGGTAATAACGACTCTGACAACATCTTGAAGATTTTTCTATCGATTGCAACCTATACTATCTGGATATAGCGCAATAATAGAGTATTCAAGAAGGAATTTAAATCAGGGGAGAGTAGATTTGATAGTATTTCAATTGCGCTTCGAGAGAACCTTACAAGGTTTCAGAGGGTTAAGGAAATGAAAGCGGTGGATCGGACGATGACGAGATGGAGTAGGTGAAAGGTCGGGGTAAATTAAAATACATGTTGTACTTTAAAATACTTCTTAGATTTCTTTTTTTTTTGTATATCCGAATGTTGTAAATGGATTATGTCCTAGTGGATTGCCGAAGTGGTTTTATCTTTATGTTTGAGATAAAATGTAATAGCCCAAAAAACCTATATATCTTGATATGTTTGATAATAAAAAATTTACTGCTTGTCAAGCAAAAAAAAAGTTTGTTTTCACAATTCATTTTTCATTCCAACTTAGATTAATGCCTACTATGGAAAAACTAAACAATATTCTTTTCAATTTTTTCCTAATAACTAATAACCAAATTTTATATTTTTGTCGTACTATATAAATTAAAAAGACGTTATAAAATTTATTTTTCTTATATAACTGTAACTATTATTGATTCAATAGTGATTAATATATGTTGATAGTAATATTTTTATATTATAAATATAAATTTTATATATATTTAATATTTTTGGATGCAGACTACAATTATATTAAAAAATATATATTAGAATATTCTATAATATTATATTAGTTTTATATAATTTTGTTATAAGTATGATATATCTTATTTTTGTTAAAATAAAAAAAAATATGTCATGTTAATGAATAATTTAAAAAAAAAATTACCAAAGTATAAAATAAAAATCCAAATAACAAAAAAAAATTCAATGACTTTTTACGTATATCAATTCTGTTTAACTCAAATTTAGTAAATTCAATGATTATCTTTTATCAATATTTAGTATTATTATTACTAAGGACTCAATTAGAATTTCATTTAAGGTTTTCAAAATTTCAAGTTGGTCCCCACTACTCAACCTACTTGATCATGTTCCTCAACTTCTCAAATGTTAGATTAATTAGAAGATCGAGTTGCTATCTCAATGGACAATTCATTGTTGTCCAACTAGAGAAAATCACGTGGGTAATGTAATAACGGGCTTATGAGATATCAGTTTATGTATTTCATATGAATAACATGCCTGCCTTTCTTATTGCAAGGATTTAATTATGTCGTTAAATTATTGGTAATTTATATCCATTTCCCATCTTTCACTCTAAAAAACCTCACTCTTCTTAGTACACAAGAAACTGTGTCATCAGACTATCACAAGAAATTGAATGTCTTCTTGAGTTACCTTCAAGAGTTCATGGAAGTTGGTTTTTCCGCTTCTACAGAAGGAAGTACTGAGTTGCATTATACTGAGGATTGGCACTTTCAAACCCGTGGATTCCGACCCGTGAGAACTCGGATCCACCCACATAACGTGTTTGATACCACCGTGTTAAACCCGTCTCTCTTTTAGTTAGTGGATCCTGGTGCCACCACAAGAAACTCGGGTTACGTTTCGGAATCGCGGGTCCTTTTTTCTTCTTTATCATGCCAGTGATATTTGGTTACATGTCGATCGAGAAATGGGAAGGGCTAAAATCGGAAAAGAATTTCAAAGCGGAATTAGTAACCGGACCAAGACAATTCAGCTTGAAGGAGCTCAAGATTGCGACACGTGGATTTCACTCAAGTCGAAACATAGGTCACGGAGTTTTCGGAACAGTTTACACACAGCCTTCTTCGTTAACACAGGTACAATCTCCGCTGTTACAAGATAAGATCGAAACACTCACACGAAGGAAAAACAGAGTTTTAGCAGAGTTAACGATTATCGTGTTTTAAGGCACGAAATTTAGTCCATTTTCAAGGATGGTGCTTTGAGAAAGGTGAATTACTCCTCGTTTATGAGTTCATGCCTAATGGAAGTCTTTTTAACGTGCTTTACACTTCGAGCTTACTAAATCCATTAAAATGGCCGTATAGGTATAACATCGCACTAATGTGTCAATATCGTGTACCCAATTATTGAATATTTAGTGACGCTAAAAAAATTACATCGCAATACATTCATATAAGGACGCTTTTATATTTGCGTCATTAATTATAACTTTTTTAGGATGCAATCGCGGCGCGTCGCAAAGATACCAACAAAAACTCTCCTGCATTTAAGGTCCGTATCAAAGTTATGGTGTTCTTTGATCAAGAGTAGATATTTTTCCAAGATGCAATAGTAGCAGCAGCTCAGAAATTGTTGCGGAAAAGCTTAATTATCCTCCTAATCTACCATACATAACAGATATATAGCAAAAGGTACATACCTGGAATTTCAGTTAAGGGTTCAGTCCATATCCCGCAGCTTTCATGAGTTATCGTGTCCTTCAATTCCTGACATGAATTATATTCCTAATAAATTTTATTTAAGAAGTACCTATGGTTTCGGGTATGAAAAATTCACTGATGTTTCAAAGACCCTAATTTGACAAGGAGTCTTCAAACTAGATCTTTATATCTGATTTTAAAGATCTAAAATAAAGACATCGTCTGGTCATGCTCTAAGATTACCATGATTAAACCTTCTCTGTTGTGGAGGACCCTGAGGAGAGAATTGGGAATATTTAAATTTGTATTAGGCTGGAACAAAAAGCACGCATGCACTAGATATATGTTCTAATCATAAAATGCAACTAGCGTTTCTCAACAGATTTAAAAACATACCTTTAGAGGATCAATACCCAGCAAGGTGCCAAACTCATCAAATCTGTTACATACGAAAGCAAAAAAAGTAGTATAAACTATTACAGTTTACTGAGTAAGATGCAATTTAAGAGAAAGTCAAAAGAATAAAAAGTGATAGAATCTATTTTCCACCTTGCCATAATCCAACAACAATTGTAACAACCACAAATAAACTAGATAGCCATCAAATAGATTAGATAACCAGCAAGTAAAGTGATGTTTATCCTTTGATGATCCAAATATAAAATAATTTTAATTCTTGCCGACTTGTCTTAATGCGCAAAAAAAACTTTCTACCTCTTAACAAGTCCAAGCAACCCATTGACAATGTTGTTTCTTAGCTACATATTTCATGATAAAATGCACAAAATATTATTATTGTAACTTGTAATACAATAAAGGATCTTATAGATTTGTAATAAGTTGAGAAAGTAACTCTAATTCTAAACTAATTGGATGTGCTTGAGGTCTGAATGATCCAGTGTCGTAACATTCAAGGGTTTCTATATAAGGATGTACAGACCAATAGCTAAGATCATTGAAAATGATCTCAAGCGAGTGGTGAGGGGGGTCATATAAGAACACCGAACGTGAGTATTTCTTGAAAATCAATACTTGCCTGTTATTTCTTTTTAGATAAGTTATAGGCAATATACGACCCAACTGTAAAAGATAATTATCAAAATGAACCCTTAACGTAGATTTTAGGACCGTAGTTTTTACCGGACAGTAAATTAGGAGGATAGGTAAGTTTTTTCACAACAACCTCTGAGCTGCAGTCTATAGAATAAAGACTTGGGGCTACTATAGAAGAACGACTGTACACAATTATCTTAAAATTTTTAGTATCTCGTAATCTATGATTTAAATTCATCTTGGAGAAATATATACGGTCGATTAAATAACACCATGACTTTGATACGCACCTGAAACGCCGAAGAGTCTTTGGAGGTAACCTTGAAAGTAAATTAGGGATCAAATCCTAAGGAACATCAGGTAATTTTTCGAACAACTGTATCGATGTGCGTGTCGTGGCTTCGTTTTGAGGAACAATATCATATCCGAACAACCGAAATCCCATTTTGTTGGAGATTTTTATTGTTATTGGGGTTGAAGGAACGAAAAGATTTTTCTTTTACTTTGTTATAATAGGGACTATACGTATAGAGTGTTGATTAGATCCAAACCTTGCAGAATAAATGTAATAGACTACAACTACAACTCTGCTAAATGTATAGAATTTTTTTCCTTTTCAAAGGCGATGAATATGAAATGAATTGAAATGTAATGTTACGAGGGTTTACACGTATCAATTCCTCACGGAATACTAATCAATCGGAGATAGACATCGATAAGTGGTAGGCTTTCATATCTAAAATTTCTTGCTACTAAGTCTGCCCACACATTTATATCCCTAGTCTTCCTAATAACATGTTGAAAAAAGATGTGAAATTTAAAAAAGATAAGATTTATCTTCCATATAAAAGATTGTACTTTCCATCAAATTTCATATATATTTTTTCATATGTATTTTTAAGATCATAATTAGTGTGAATCGTAATACTTTTATCCTTGAGAGATGTTGCTAAAAGAACATATGCAATTTCCCCTTCTACAATCAAGTTACACCAAAATTGATTCCCCTTACGAATAAGAGAAATTCTATTTGTTGAAATCAATCATAACAATTTCAGTAATTTCGCTATCATTTAGAAATGAGATATCGCAAAAGAGGTTGATATCAGAATTAGTATAATCCTTAGGGATCAAATCAGAGGTAGATTTGAATACTAGAATTGCACCATTCCATTTGTTTTACATGATTATCAAAAATATGATTGTTTTTTAGAATAATTACCAAATGAGTGTTCTATTTCGTCCTTTAAACAAACATTTCATTTGTGTCATCCAAATGTTCCATATTGTGAATACAAGCGTTGCTGAGATCAAGTGCTTCATCCTTCCATGGACCCCTCCTTGATGATGTGCATAATCTTAGATTCAAAATCTCCATCCACCATAATAAATCACCTATGTGCAGTGTTCATATCATTCCAAACTTATTAGGGGCAAGAGAAGAAAATGTGTTTCACTTTTCAATTATATCATATCAAACCTGCATCTAGCGGTTTAAGAACATTTCCTTTTAAGAAGAGAAACCCCACATGGTCAATCAAATTATTGTGAGTCTTAGTGTACCATACAATCTTCCAAACTTGAGGGTCTCTATTAGTACCTTAAGAAAAAGTTTGCGTAGTTATAGTAGTTTTGTAAGAGTAGTATTAGTTACATAATATATATGATTAGTTACCAAATATATATATGATTAGTTACCTTATGGGTAATGGTTCCTAGTAAAAGTACTCACTTCGTTCCTTAAAACGTGTCCACTTTACTTTTGCACATTAACTAAGAAAGATCATTAATTAACACCCAGTTTACTAAAATATTTTTCATAAAGTGTCTTAATATCTTCTTTTTCTATTAAAAACATAAATTGTTAACATTTAATTAGAGATAAAGTAGGTGTAAAGTGTAAAAAAGTGTCATGTTTTTCTAAGTAGACACATATTATGGGACAAATATTTTTATTAATGTGGACATATTTTATGGGATTGGGGGGAGTACTATACAATACTTTCATTGGAGGTAACCAAGATATGCAATAATTTGATGTATATTTATAATTTGAATTGGTCTCTTTATAGAAGAACATAAGGTATAGTGTGTTTTAGGTCTTAAGCATGGCTTTACAAAACCTTTTTGGTCAAATTCACGATATTTTACAATAATACCCTAGGATATAAACGAAAAACCTAACCCTTTTGGTGTCTCCTTATTTGTTCTAAAATAACACACCTAAATAGGCAAGACACGTACCGCAAGTGTACTGGTCGTCCAAGTAATATCCGGTAAACAGGAAATCGATCTCAGGGACGGATTGGATATATGACTTTAGATGTTATGTAATAAGTGTGAATAATTGTTATATGATATGAAAAGTAGAAGGGAATAAATATTTGTTGGGTTTTTGTTTAAGGACTAAAGTGCAATAAAGTAAAATATTAAATTGACTAATGCAAATAAATGAGATGCAAATAAATAAAATATGAGTAGACGCAAGGATGGGAAGTAGTACTTGAGTTTCGCAAGGGTTTCACCTAAATATATTCAATTAATGCTTCCGTTTAAGGGTGGAATCAGTGATTATGTTATTTAGTTGTGCCAAGACATGAGCCATTATGACTAAGTAACCCCTTTGAGATGGAATCAGTGATAATATCCCGTGGATTTTGACTAATGAAGCATTATTTTGGGAGGTGAGGAGGTGGTTTAGTGGATTTTGGTATCGGGTAAAGTTTAAAGTTGGGTCCAATCCTTTTGGACTTTATCGTATAATGAAGATTTTCTGGGCTGAATTGTGTTTTTTAGATCTTTTGAATGAGTTATTAAGTGAGAATCTAAGTTATCTTATTAAGCTTAATGAGGTCTTGAAGTCTTGTAACGTGTGAAGAAATAGTTGGGTTCGTAAAATCTTCTTAGACGAGTCTATTACTACTAATTAATACTAGTAAATGATAGTAATATGATGATTTATCTATTTTTTTCGCCCGCGAATATCTATTGTTTTTTTTTAAAATTTAAATCGTATCATAAAAAATTGTAATAGTAGTTATCTCTTTCCATCACCACACCCCTCTTTAATTTCGAATCATTTGATGGTTGATCTCAACAGTGGTTGTTGATGTTGCCTATATTCTTTTTTTTTTTATTTACTCTGAAAAATAATTGATATCTTATTTATTTATTTGGATACGTGGGTGATTTGGGGCAGTTTGCACGCACTGCAGACTAATCCCAAAAAAATATACAAGCCTCCTCATGCATATATAGAGGTAAATCAAACATAGGTTACCCTTTTAGAAAAGTGTTCGAACCTTATACCTCTCGTAGCAGTACTCTGCCGATGTCCATAGGAGGAATAGTTGATAAGGTAAATCACATAATTTGTTTCTAGTTTTTGGAATATCTTTGGAAGATTTTGATAGTATTATTGTCTTACAATTGGTTTTGGTATATGATGGATTATTTAAATCACTTTTTCTAAATTTTATCATCTAAAATAAAATTAAAATACAATCTGATGATGAAATAACCAACACAAGTATAGATCCTCAATTATGAATAAAAGATTTCATATGCGACATTAATAACTTGTAATGACAGCACCAATCGAAACAAACATACATACCGACAATGCGGATTTATACATAATGCAAATACAAATAAAAATACAAGTAAGGACTAAGCTATTATTTTTATTTGTATGAATATGAATTTAAAGACTAAGCTATTATTTAAAACTGAGAAAATACAAGTAAGGACTAAGCCTAAGCTGGAAACTGAGCAAGGACATGTTTACAATGGTTTAAGGGTGTATTTATAGGTGTTTAGGAAGACCTAATTCGTTTTCTTGAAAGAGAAGTAAGTAGTGGACTCCAAACCCAACTCAAATTCGTAACCCTAAAAACATGCAATCAGGCCCGTTTTTCTTTTGGTCCTATCAGCTTCAATACTCACCCGTTTGACGCGTATGAGTACACCAAATTCATCGTCTCGGAAAGATCTTCGACTTTGCTCTTGACCGTTTCTCCAAATTCCTCACCGTTCTTAAGATATAAGCTGATTTGTGGTTTAACATTAAGTGTGATGGAAATCAAATATTGGCCAAGATCTTGTTTTAAATGAGCTCAATTTGTTATTGTACAAGTGGTAAGTAAAAAGTAAGAGTAAATAAGTAGTTAGTAGGTAAATGGTAGGTAAACTTAAATTCTTAGATAATAAATTAAAAATTAAAGAACACAGTGCTTGGAAGACAAAATTGTATGTTAACAAAGTAGTCTTTGGAATAGATTATATGGAAACTTAATAAGAGATTCAAAAAAAAATTGTTTGTTGACCTCCGTAGTTGTTAACCGTCCTACCCTCCGACAACATGCTACCCCAATCAATGTGGTAAGGGTGAGCCCAACGTACGAAACCGTGAGTGGAACATCGGTGGTATAGCTTGTCATGGTTACCATGTGTGTCTAGGTCGGACAAATGGAGGTTACACTTTTTGTCACACCGAAAATAACCGTAATTGTAACGAAGCGTTACGTTTGCTTCGTACGTGTTCACTCCGATACGCATAAATTCGTCCGTGCCTGCGTTAGCCATCGACTCCGATTCCTAATTAATAATGTCAAGAAAAACATTAATTCCTTTACTATGTAATTTTGAATAATAACAACCAAAAAAATAGAAACACAATTTTTTTTTAATTTATTCTTCCACGCATGAACGTTCATGCTTAGGAAGGAAATAACCAACGGCCACCTTTTTAATAATTGTGTACAAGTATATGGGAGCAAACAAGCTTACTAAATTGCATGCAAGTCATTAAATGCTTGCTTCAATTTCGAACAACCAAAAGAATAAATAAATAATTCAACAACACAACAAATGTAATGCTTCTAGTTGGCATACTTAGAAATATTAGTAATAGACATACGTGGGGAGGCTTCAATTGCTTTCTATGTTCTATGGAAGTGGTTGGGATGGGAGGATGAGTTAACAACCTAAGAAAATCCTCCTCTTTATTTATAGAGGCGTAGCAATAATTGTGATAGAAATCAAATATTTTACAAGATCTTGTTTGAAATGACTTCAATTTATTTGTATGTAAGAGTAGTAAGTTGAAAGGGGAGTTAGGGGAGTTAGAAGTGAGTAAAGAAGAATAAAGTCGGTTGTTAAAGATAGACTAATTTGCAATGTAAAAATTATATTTTGAAGACAACATTTGATCTTGAAAAAATGGTGCTTACGAGAGATTAAACTACACGATAAAAACTGGTAAATAAATTCTTCAAATTACGTAGTTAAAAGATATTACGCTACTGTTACAATACCGTTAACAAAAAAACATAGTGCTTATCGATAATACAATACGGGATGTAAGAAAATAAACTAAATAAAGATATATACTTAGAATATATTAAAAATACTTAGTTCAAAATAAGGACAATTCTTGAGTACTTTGATTATTCTCATTGGGTACCCGTCCTGAACGTTCTAATATTCTAGGACATGTGTTTTTCTGATGCCCAGGTAACCTACAGACGCTGCAGCGACGCGGTGCTTTCGTAGTTGTACCCTTTGGGCGGGCAATTTTGGGGTCCTCTACGTCAAATGACACTACGGGTGGAACAGGTAGTGCACTTCCGTCGTCATTCGGGAAGTTGCATGTTCGAGCCCCTAAGTTCGTTAACCCTTCTAGGGTCTCGTTATACCTGATGTCTCCTCATTTGTGATAATATAATATACTTCAGAGACATCATTTTAGGCTTATTTATTAGTTTATAGGTCGATCTTAGCTTAATTTAGTGCACTTTCCTATTTTGAGTCTTGATTTGTAGAATTATTATTTTTAGAGCATATTGGGTTTAATTGTTTATTTAGTGTGAAGCTTTAAAAATAATTATGGAGATTAATTAGAGTCCAAGTCAAAGACTACAACTTATGTAAAGAGATATGCATGGAAATTGGAGATAAGGAAACAAAGGCTAAAAAGATGGACAAGGAAAAGCTGCCTAAATCTGAGATTCTGCAGAACACGTCCAAAGATATGCGTTTTTACCTAAGAAATAGGCCGAATTTGGTAATTTCCATCTAATGGGCCTAGATAATTCTGTTGCGATTCTTTTGGTATCTTGTGGAGCAAAATCCGATCAATAACGAAGAAGATACACTCAAAATAGCGCAGCAGTGTTTATCTTTATTTCTTTACGAATTTGAGTTGGACTAGGAGTCTATTACTTTCCTTCTCCTTCAAGAAAACGAATTAGGTCAACCTATACACTATAAATACAGCCTCTTAACACTCTAAAATCATCCTTGGCCAGACCTTAAGGCCAAGAGGAAGCTACAACACAAGAGAAGAAGTCTGGAAGGAGCTGTGCAACAATTATGTCTCCTTCAACCTCTTATTTTGTAATTCTTTTCTCTTCTCTTCTTAGTATGAATTAATTCCTTTTAGTTTGAGTATTTAGCATATATGTATGAACCCTAGTTTTGATTGACATCTATCTAATTTGGGAACTTAATGTTTTAAATTGAATTATAGTTTTTATTCTCTGTTTATGTGTTTGGATTTATATTCTGTGTTCTTGTGGAACCGCGGCTATATAGAATTACCATCTAGTAATTAGGTCACCATTGACAACGGTGTTTAATTGCATGTTTAGCACATAACGTCTAGTATTAGGTCTGATCTGACAACCCAACCTATTTAGATAATCACTATGGTTGAGTCTTGTGACTCTTTACCAATTACAGGAAAAGTTTGCTTAGGAAGTCTTATTGACACAGGTAAATCATATTTTAAACTATCGATAGCATATTGGGACCGATTAGGGAAATACTACATAATTTACCCTTACGTGTTTAGAACGGCAACACTAGTGGGATTGCATGCTAATTACTCAAGCTAGACTTTCATACTATCCTCTTTTATTTTATTTATTTTCTGTCTTTAGTTTATTAGTTTAGTTTATTTATTAAAAAACCAAATAAATATTTGTCTATCTTTTCTTTCTCTTGCGTATTATCTTTTCTATCTTTAATATCTGCACTTGATAATTTGCATAAGTTCTCTCTAACTTTCGTCAGTCCCTGAGGAACGAATCTTCTTATCATTAAAACTTGCATACGTCCTGTAATACTTGCAGTACAGTGTTAGTTTAGGGTGTGTATTTTCACTTATTTATATCATTAATTTATCACACCTTAGGCCACACCAAGTTTTTGGCGCCGCTGCCGGGGACTACATCGTTAGTCCTTGTGCAATTATCTTGTGCTTTTATTTTTGCTAGTTCTATTTTACGCTTTTCTTTTTAGTTTTTGTCTTTACAGATTTTTTTAGGCGAAAGCAGATTTATTAGGAGATAAAGGTTTCGTGTTATTAGACCCTGAAGAAGCTAATTCATGATGGAATCTCTAAAGCTCAAGAAGTTAAGCCAACAACTTGAGGAATTACGAGAACAATCGCAACAACTAGCTCGGAAGAATCTAGTACATACATCACCTTCATGTCCTAGTTGTGGAGCAAGAGATCACTCGTGGGGACATTGCATGAACAATCCAGCCTCAATTTCCTTCATGCCTTATCAAAGAGACCATTACTATGATGGTTATTATCAATCCCAAGGAAATTACGCTGACTATCAACCCCCACAGAGTTACAATTGGGTCAAAGATCAACAGAATTATCATCATAATAACCATTATCATGATGATTATTATCAACCACGACCACAAGCTTATTATCCTCCACAACCTATCTATCAAGAAGCGCCGATTTACAATGAAGCTTATCAAGAACCACTTTCTTATTCAATGCAGCAACCCATACAGGAGCAACCTTCGAGTTTGAATTCAAGTTTGGCTCGACTGATGCAAACAATTGAAAATATAGAGAGTCGCCAGCAAAAACCCCAAAACTCGCAGAATGCACTTATGGAGAGGTTACAGAGAGTGTCACAAATGGTGAATAAAACTCAAATCCTTGCAGAAAGGCAACTCCGAAGTGATACTAGTACTCCAGCAAACAAAGTTTGTCATGCAGTTGAATTAGAAAGTGGAAAACAACTATCTCCACCAAGACCAGAACCAGAATCAGTCCCTATTCCAGATCAGAGGGGGGAAGAAGCAACAAAAGATAAGGTCGAAGAGGTAGTTGAACAAGAACGTGTCCAAGAGAAGACACCAGAAAAAAAAAAAAGAGCCCAGTGGTAACCAATACATGTCCTCCTCCACCATTCCCTTCACATGTTAGAAAGGACAATGACCTGGAATTCAAGAAGTTCGTTGACATGATGAACAAGTTAAAGATCAGCACTCCGTTTGTAGAAGCTCTCACAAGAATGTCAAAATACGGTCAATTCATGAAGGACATTCTTTCTAACAAACGAAGATTCGAGATGAAAGGACTACCAGAGGAGTGTAATGCTACAAATAAAATCGAGTTACCACTAGATTCACCCCTTCCCACGAAATATTGGATGGCACCATCCATGATTATTAAGAATCGAGCTGAAAAGTTCGTGGGAATTAAAGACAAAGGGTGGAAATTTCGTCATCCTTAATCGAGGTAACACGTCTAACTTTGAAAGACGTTAAACAAAAGTGCTGTACGGGAGACAACCCGAAATTTCTTTTATGTTTTTACGTTTTTAGTTTTTAATTTATATTTAGTTTAGTTAATTTTAGTTGATAATGCATATTTGAGGAAGGTATTAGTGTTTTTGGTGTGTAGGAATTGGAGAAATCGAGTTGGGGAACGCGAGGAAATTTTTGGAGCAAAGGAATGCACCCCGCGGACCACCCCACGGACTACCCCATGGTCCGTGCCCTGGTCCGCGTGGTCAAAAACCTGTATCACGGGTTGCTACTACGGGTTTGATCCAGAAACCAGAAAAATTGCCGCGGACTACCCTCCGGTACACCGTACCATGGTCCGCGCCCCAAAAACACGTACCACGGGTATTTTGACGGAGTTAGCTACAGATGCCGCGGTGTACCCTCCGGTACACCGGACCCTAGTCCGCGAGCCAAAAACCCGTACCACGAGGTCCTACCACGGGTGTTAACCAGTGAGCAAAAATTTTCGAGCAACAGAAGCTGCGGTGTACCCCGCGGTGCACCCCATGGTCCGCAGGGGTAGTCCGCACGAGCCGCCAGAGAGAGAAAATAAAGGGTTTCAAGGCTATATAAAGCTTATTATTCCGAATTTATTAAACCTTAAACCTCTTTCTTCGCTCCAAAACTCTCCTAACTCCATTAAAGCTTCATAAAACCTTCACCAATCATCAAAACACTACCCAATCACCATGAAAACACATCCAATTCATTCTCCACATCATTACAAGGAAGATTCAACCACCTATATCATCCCAAAACACCTTGAATCCAAGAATCAAAAGCTTAAATTTCAAAAATTCATCCTACAATTTCTTAAATCCAAGCCAATCCATGAAGAACCCATCTTACCTACATAGAGAATCATCATCCAATCACCTTTCCAAACCCAATAAAGCTTGTACAACCAATAATCAAGAGTTTCAAATTTCAAGAGTGGTTAAAGCTTTGAGTTGGGGGTCAATTAAGATGATTAAGAGAACATGAACATTATCTACTGTATGGGAGATGAAGAAATCAAGGTGTTGGATTTAATTGAGAAGAAATCAAGTGAGACAAGTCCTAGTTCCAATTCAAATGGGTAAAACAAGTCAAGAGAAGAGAGGTTAGCTAGCTGTGTTTGATTCAATGAGCAAAAAGATTCCAAATTTAGTGAAGAAGACAACACGACCTCTCTAGATCAAAGACCTTATACCCAAGAGAAAAAGAGAAAGCTTCAAGGGCCCTGATAGCTTCTCCGAGGTAACATTTAAAGGAACTACCTTTCTCTTATAAGATAGTATTTGAAGAAGAAGTTGAAGGTGAATACATGAAGTTTCATGGAGATTTGGAATGATGGGGTTGTTTGTGAATTGTATTTTGTGAGGAGAAGAAGAAGATGTGGCACAGTTGATCTATGAGGAGGTGATACGAATTTTCGATCTCTCCCATGTCGTTATATAATGCAATATCCTATTATGATCACGTGTCCTGAACGGAAAGCGAATAAGAAGTTGGGTGAAGAAGATACATTAGATTTAATTCGAGTATCGACAAGGCGAGGTAATAGCCTCGAAGAGTATGTTTTCTTTCTTCCCTACCATTTCTTTATGTGCAATATGTATGCTAATTTTAAATTTATTCCTTTCTTGAGTCTTTTTCGAGTCGTGGGGACACGACTCATTTTTGAGTTGGGGGTGGGGATTCGTTGTCCTCATCTTTCTTTTTGTTTTTACATAAAATTTAAATTTTTTTGGGTTGAATTAGGCATAGAATATATTTGAATGTACCTATTGAGCATGATTTCATTAAGTTAATGATAGTAAGTAGTATGTTTTTGAAAGATGCAACAAAATTGTTTAGATGCATGTATGAAAACAGGAAATAAAGGATAGAAAAGTTAATGAGCAATGCTAAGAAATCACGTTGAAACTTAGGGAAGTTATTTGGTATGTAGAACGTGAGGTTTAAAATTAGTTGAAAACCCACTTGTCTATGAACTATTAGTGAAAAAGTAACGAAATCCGGTAGTTAGAAAAATGACTAAGGCAGTTCTTTCATGATTAAAACACTTGAAGCCTTTTATACTTTCTCACCCTTTTGTTTGATTATGTTATTTATCCGTCTTAGCCCCTCTGAGCCTTTCTAAAAGCCTTTTTTTGAAATACATTATAATCCATACCCTTAGTTTTTAGGACTTATCTATATGACCCGCACTTGAATCGCAAAACCCGAGACAACTCGTTTTAGAGCTTGAGTTTGGGGTGGTGGGTTTCATCATTAGGGAACTTTGGGATTTGGGTATTATCTTTGTGATTTTATTGATGATGAAATTGTTATTATTGTAACCCTTTGTCGGGGTAATAGTGAATGAAAAAGAAGCTACGAGCTAAATTTGCCAACAAGGGCATAAAAAGAATATATATATGAAAAATAGCGTGATATCTCGAACATCAAAAAGAGAGTCATAGCTATACAAAAGTATTCGGACCGGCAAAGTGGATTTTATATCATCAAAGGTTTTAATTGGGATTAATTGGGGATGCAAATCAAAAGCATCAATAAATTGGGTTGAGTGAGAACATCTTCGAGTGAAAACTCAAGCTCTGGGGCGATTCGTTGATGGCTAGTGAGGAGAGAGCCAAAAGCTCACTTTTCATTATCCAAATATACCACACCCGTCCTTAAGCCAAGTTATAACCCAAGACCTTAGGATTTCTAACTGCTAGATGGAGAAACAATTGAGCTATTAGGTAGTAGGTAAGTGGACCATTGGATGCTGTATTTGGGACCTATGAACAACCTATAGCCATTAATCTGAACTAAGTTATCATCCTCTCCTTCTGGCATTGCGAAATTAATCTGGACTTGAATTTATGGATTGTTGATTACATGTATATTAAGCTTATTTGTGCATTATTTCTTAAACATTACTACATGAGACTTTTTAGATATTTTACTCTAGGATCATTCATTATGTTCTGTTCTTATTCTCCTCCTACTTCTTCTTCTTGACTACCCAACTGTTCTTTACTTTTATTGTATCGGGACGATACAACTTTGAGTTGGGGGTCTTGATGTCTCCTCATTTATGATAATATAATATACTTCAGAGACATCATTTTAGGCTTATTTATTAGTTTATAGGTCGATCTTAGCTTAATTTAGTGCACTTTCCTATTTTGAGTCTTGATTTGTAGAATTATTATTTTTAGAGCATATTGGGTTTAATTGTTTATTTAGTGTGAAGTTTTAAAGATAATTATGGAGATTAATTAGAGTCCAAGTCAAAGACTACAACTTATGGAAAGAGATATGCATGGAAATTGGAGATAAGGAAACAAAGGCTAAAAAGATGGACAAGGAAAAGCTGCCTAAATCTGAGATACTACAGAACACGTCCAAAGATATGCGTTTTTACCTAAGAAATAGGACGAATTTGGTAATTTCCTTCTTAAGAGCCTAGATAATTCTGTTGCGATTCTTTTGGTATCTTGTGGAGCAAAATCCGACCAATAACGAAGAAGATACACTCAAAATAGCGCAGCAGTGTATCTTTATTTCCTTACGAATTTGAGTTGGACTGGGAGTCTATTACTTTCCTTCTCCTTCAAGAAAACGAATTAGGTCAACCTATACACTATAAATACAGCCTCTTAACACTCTAAAATCATCCTTGGCCAGACCTTAAGGCCAAGAGGAAGCTACAACACAAGAGAAGAAGTCTGGAAGGAGCTGTGCAACAATTATGTCTCCTTCAACCTCTTATTTTGTAATTCTTTTCTCTTCTCTTCTTAGTATGAATTAATTCCTTTTAGTTTGAGTATTTAGCATATATGTATGAACCCTAGTTTTGATTGACATCTATCTAATTTGGGAACTTAATGTTTTAAATTGAATTATAGTTTTTATTCTCTGTTTATGTGTTTGGATTTATATTCTGTGTTCTTGTGGAACCGCGGCCATATAGAATTACCATCTAGTAATTAGGTCACCATTGACAACGGTGTTTAATTGCATGTTTAGCACATAACGTCTAGTATTAGGTCTGATCTGACAACCCAACCTATCTAGATAATCACTATGGTTGATTCTTGTGACTCTTTACCAATTACAGGAAAAGTTTGCTTAGGAAGCCTTATTGACACAGGTAAATCCTATTTTAAACTACCGATAGCATATTGGGACCGATTAGGGAAATACTACATAATTTACCCTTACATGTTTAGAACGGCAACACTAGTGGGGATTGCATGCTAATTACTCAAGCTAGACTTTCATACTATCCTCTTTTCTTTTATTTATTTTCTGTCTTTAGTTTATTAGTTTAGTTTATTTATTAAAAAACCAAATAAATATTTGTCTATCTTTTCTTTCTCTTGCGTATTATCTTTTCTATCTTTAATATCTGCACTTGATAATTTGCATAAGTTCTCTCTAACTTTCGTCAGTCCCTGAGGAACGAATCTTCTTATCATTAAAACTTGCATACGTCCTGTAATACTTGCAGTACAGTGTTAGGTTAGGGTGTGTATTTGCACTTATTTATATCATTAATTTATCACACCTTAGGCCACATCAATACCCCCTCTCACTCCGGGCAGCATGGAACCGTATTTCTTTCCACTTCGCATTCAAGAACCCCATCCTCGCTGTTTCTATGTCGGTTGGATTATATTTCGACAAAGACTTCTCCTGCAGAGTCAAACTGCTGCTAGGTGTCCACCGATATTTAATGCAACAATCTGGTATTTCTCTAACACCCTCAACTTTCATCACATAGAATATATGCCTACACGGAATTCCATGCGATTCAAACAAGAGGCAAGAGCACTCGATAAGCAACCTAGAACCATCATACGTAATAACAACTTTCCATGTGAAACCGATATGTTTGTGTGAAGCAACCATGTAGGTGCGAGAATTATAACTTTCTATGACCCCACCTCTATGACATATGGCACCTTGATTAATCAACTCTTTCTTTACTTTAAAAAAAAGCTTCCCGCGTGAATTGCTTAATTGCATGCATCTCAATATCCTCTAAAAGTGTCGTCGGTACAGGTGTAGTGTGGTTTGTGATATACTCTTGTTGGTTGGCGTTATCCCTAATTCTTACCATACCCAACAAGAATGCTTTCACCAATCCAATAAACTTTTTACGTTTATTCAAGAAAGTGTTCAAGTACGAGTTCATACCCTCACAACGCTGGGTGGACTTAAGGAACCCGAAGAACTTCCCACGTAGATAGGCCTCCGCCCACATCTCCCTTTTCTCATAGGTGTCTATGATCCACCTATCCTCTTCTAGACCGTTTTCGTTTACCATCTTCCACCAAGCATCTTCAAACATGTCGACGGTGTAAGAAAAGGACATCAGGTGTTTGAAAATTGCACCAAAACCTTCGACCTTTACGTTTGTAACAGCGTTTCGATTAAGATGCCAAGAGCACAACCGATGTCCCGCCGACGGGTAAACGATTTCTATAGCAGACCCCATTGATCTATCACCGTCGGTTAAAACAGATTTGGGTTTCTTTCCATTCATCGTTGCTGTTAAAGTTTCAAGGACCCACACATAAGCCTCTGTAGTCTCGTTTTTCACCAACGCAATACCAAATATACAAGTCTTACGATGGTTGTTCACACCCGCAAGGACAACAAGAGGGAAACAATAAGCATTTGTCCTGTACGTAGCATCGAATACTAGTACGTCTCCGAAAACTGCAAACTCTCTCCTGGATCTCCCGTCACAGAAGAATAACTTGTCAAGACGGTTTTCTTCGTCATCCGTGTGCTTAAAAACGAACAACGGATCATTCTCGCACCTACCCTCCAGGTAGGACAAGGCCACATTCACATCTCCCTGGCTGATTTCATCAGATCTTATCCGCCCTAGCACGTTGTACGAATCCTTCCTCATGAAACCGATATCTTTATACCCTCCACCCTCTTTTACAAAAACGTCCATTATCTTGCATGTTCGTACCCCTGCGTTCTGTAGAGATAGAGCTTGGTCGAGGTGACCTTCGTCTATCTTCCTATGAGATCGTATGTAATGTGTCGCGGACGCAGGGGTTAACTCATGGTTGTGCTCAGGTTGAAAGTCGGCCACAACGTAACATTCAAACGTCTTATCGTACTTGATACGAAGCCTAGCCCTATAGTTGCATCTTGTCTCTGCCCTGTGGTCTCTAACCCTGTCTTTCATTTCTAAGTATTTCTTTTCTCGCATACCGGCACAAGAACACACGAATATCCGATTCAAAACAATACCACTACTTGTGCTTGATTTTTCCACAAGATCCTTCCTTACACCAAATCCTATGACACGGGCGTACATGTTGTAGAACATGTAAGCTTCTTCTTCAGATGAAAATCGTAAATCCATTACGTTTGCCCGAGTGAGTGACCTAAGGGCCTCATCACCTCCAAACTCGAGATCGTTATCCGAATTCGAACCACCTATATACATAACATTTTTGTCATAATGAATTCTAAAACTGTATACAAAAAGAAATACCCTAACCATACCAATTACACAATAAGCATACCATTTAACCCCTATCCCTTAACAATTAACCCCTAACCAGACCCAATAACCCCTAACCATAACAATTAACACCTAACCAAACCCAATAACCCCTAACCATACATTTTAACCCCTAACCATACCTATTAATCCCTAACCATACCTATTAACCACTAACCATACATAATTACCACTAACCATAACAATTAACCCCTAACCATACATATCAATCCCTAACCATAACAATTTACCCCTAACCAAATCCAATAACCCCTAACCAAACCCAATAATCCCTAACCATACCTATTAACCCCTAACCATACATATTAACCCCTAACCATGCATATTAATCCCTAACCATACCAATTAACCCATTAACCATACCTATCAACCACTAACCATACCTATTAACCCTTAACCATACCTATTAACCCTAAACCACATCTATTAACCCTAAACCATATCTATTAACCCTAAACCATATCTATTAACTCTTAACCATACATATTAACCCGTAACCATAAATAGTAACCCGTAACCATAAATAGTAAACCTTAACCATATCTATTAACCCTTAAACAAACATATTAACCCGTAACCATACCTATTAACCCTTAAACAAACATATTAACCCGTAACCATACCTATTAACCCTAAACCATTAATATTAACCCTTAACCATACCTAATAACTCGTAACCATACCTAATAACCATAAACCCTAACAAATAACCCTTCACCATACACTATATCCATTAACCATATCCTCTAGCCCTAAACCATATCTATTAACCCTTAACCAAACATATTAACCCGTAACCATACCTATTAACCATAAACCATAAATATTAACCCTTAACCATACCTAATAACTCATAACCATACCTAATAACTCATAACCATACCTACTAACCACAAACCCTAACAACTAAACCTTCACCAAAACCATTAAACATATCCTATAACCCTATACCATATCTATTAACCCTTAACCATTCACTACAACTAGTAACCATATACATTTACCCTAAGTAACAAATTAACCATACCACTTAACAATGTATACCGAAACACCTAACCACAAACCCCTAACCATAAAATTTATCCTTTAACATTAACCATATACCATAACATAGCCTTTATTTGTATAACATTATCCTTATTCATATATCATAACCTATAACCTTAACCATATCTCATATTCCGTAACCATATACCCCAAACCAAATATACCCATTACCCCTAACCTCTAACAATATACCTTATACCATTACCCTTAATTATAAAATTCGAAGTTAACACTATCTAATTCATATAGGTAGAACTAAAACCATTATAGAGAAGGATTAATGCTAACAAGTATAGATTATCGTAACACTAACATAAAATCAATACGATACCTAACAATTTACAACATGCATGCGTAAAAAATTACAATAATCGAAATATAAGAAACATTCATCGTAAAATTTACAACATGCAAAGCGAGAATCGTAAGTTACTAACCATTTGAGTCCATCCCGTTTGATCGAAAATCACGATTCACCCTAAAAGCTCCCAACTATATTGCCCGAAAAGCTTCCGACTATATAACTAAGTGACGAATTTTGATACACATTCAAACTAACCCCCTCCACCCTCATTTTATAGACTCGGATTTAATCGGTAGGTGATCTAGCATTAACCCAACTCAATAACTACTAACTACCTTTTCAACCATCAACCATATCTATCTTATCACCATTAATGAATATAAAAATGTTAATTATATCATAATTTTTTTAATTAGATTCGAAAATAACATTTTCTATAGTTGTTTCTTATCTAACTTACGAGATTAAAGGAAAAAATTATACTAACCATGGTTAATAGAGTGGTTTAATACCCGAAAATAAAATTCTTACCAAAAAAAAAAATTAATCTATTAATTCGAAATGCCCACAAATTGACATGTGACATGTAATAGTAATGATTACATAAGACAAACCGAAGTCAACAACTAAAAAATGAACTGGTCCAAACAGATTCACAACGAAAATTTACACTACATAAATAATACAACAAAGACCAAAAGGTAGCTCGGATTGGACATCTACTATTATATTCCAAATAATTCTCGTGTTGACACGTGGCAAAAGTGCAAAATTGAACCATTTCCTACATCTGAAATACTCGAACGAAAAAAACCACATAGCCGCCTTTCACACCGACAATTTACAAACCAACAAACAATTCACTTATTTTTTATTTAATTTTCGTCAACAAATTCAACACTATTCATGACACGACAAGACACAAAAAGCTACTTTATGTCAACCAATCAATGAATGACCGGTTAGGAAAATGACGGTAAGGGTATAAGAGTAAAACCACTACTCTAATAAACAAACAATATATTTTCTAGCCACTACGATTCTTCCACGTGTCTTCTTCCATTCCACGTGTCGTCATCTCCATAGGGCACACATACACCCCCGGCATGGTAGAAGTTGGCCCTTTTTCATGTCACCATTTTATCACCCTTCTATGTATATGTTTTAATTTATTTGAATAACAGATAGAGAAAAATTAAATTAAATAGGATAGAGAAAATGATTTCATTGGTCCATGTAGATATAGACTTAGGAGGTGATAAAAGAGTGATAAAAAAGGGTGACAAATATCATTATCTATATTTATATATCTGACCAAAAAATAACACTGCTCCGAACAAAAAAAAAAAAAAAAAAACATAGCAGTTGATGTGGTAACATATACTACAAAGTATAAGATGGTATATTAGTGTGAGAATACTGTATAGATTAAGATAACTTGTTAATTGCCTCTTGCAAGAATGGTATCTCTTTAATTTCTTCCACCTTCTGTAAAGACAGATGATGATAGAGTTTGGATACTCTTCGCCTTAGTAATGGTTCCAATCTATTAGACGAAATACCACTATGCCACTTCTTTGCTTCGTATATCTGACTCCATGCTTGTATTATCTCATCAATGTTGAATCCAAGCCCTAGAACCATATCAACATATCAGATCAGATATGAAAAAATTAGAGAAAAGGTAATTACCTTCTTGTGTAGTATCATTGGAACAATGATTCTTTATCATAACAGTAATATCTGTTACAGAAGCTCCAGCTAGTTGAAACTTTTCAATACCAACCTCCAAAGAGTCTTGCCAAATAGGAAGCCCAAGTTTATATTCCATTATCGATCTTTCGTAAAGCATTGTACCCCATAAGATATATATTTGAACTTGCTCAGCTGATGAAATATCATCCAATTTACTCATATGAATTAATTTCTGTTCCTCCCACATTTGCATACCCTTTTCCATGTTTTCTTCTGCGCTATTATAAAGATGAATAACTTCAGTAGCATTACTATTCATGTAATAATAATACCAAGAGAGTTTTGCTTGTTCAAATTGTTTCTGCCCAAGTGCTAAAATAGCTTCATAAAAATCAGGTTTTATCTTTAATGCTTCTTCATATCTTATTCCGGCTAATGAATACTCGTTTTGTGCACAATCATATGCATTTCTAGAAGTATCCTTGGCTTTTTTCCTTGCTTGTGACATGTGAACATTACCCCAATTAAATAAAGCTAAAGCTGACATTTCCTTAAATTTCTCTGCTGCTATATTGAACACCTCTTGAGCTTCTTCACTTGTAGCCATTTCTTCCATAGCCTCGGAATCAAATGAAACGTAATTCTTGAACAAATGAGAAAAAAGAACTATACACTCATTAATACAACAAGTATTATTCGGTAAATTTTCTTCCTTTTTCACATTCTTTAATATTATATCTTGATCTGGATTAACTTCCACAATATAAAGTCTAGTAAAATTATGTTCAGTAGATGCCTCGGCCCACCTTAATTCCTCACTAGTTGTAATTGTGATTAAATCCCCTTCTTCATCCCTATATTTAATCAATACACCTTTAAAACTTGGGAATTTATCACTTATAATCTCCCTCAATTTCAAAATACTACAGTTAGAAGGTATATGTGCCCACCTTATATCTTCACCAAAAACTAACTTAACTTTTCTTTTCGGCTCTTCTTCTTCCATTTTATTTGCTATTTTTTTCTCAATATTCTCCCCAATTTTCTCTTTAATCTTATCAACTTTTTTTTCACTTGGCTTTTTATGTATGACTAAAGGTGAAGTAGTAGCAGTAGATTCAATAAGCTTAGTAACCCTTTCTGCAACTTCTATAGCCATTAAATTATTTGGTTCCATTTTCAAAACAATATTAATATCTTTAACTGCTAAATCCAGCTTATTCAAAGCCTCGTAACACCTAGCTCTTTTCAGTAGTGCCTTACTATACTTGGGTGTGACTTCAAGTGCCAAATTACACTGGTGAATGGCATTAGAATACTCACTTAAGCCCATCTGCATATAACATGCAGCAATATTACTGTGAAGATTTGATACATCAATGTGATTTCGAGGTAGCAATTTTATAGCTTTATCATACTTTAACATGGCTCCTTCATAATCTTTACTATGAAACAATTTATTCCCTTTGTCTTTCAATTCGTTTGACATTGAAATGAATACTAGTGTATCATTATCATACGCTCCTCCTAATAATTGTTTCTTCTTTTTCCCACTCTGTTTACCCATATTAACTAACTAATCTCACAATTCAATAACTCAGATCCAATATATACCTTACCTCTTATACAACAAAGGAAAAGAAAGAGACCCACTTAGATGACGAACAAACAGGCAAAACCCATATAGCAATTTTACTTAAACCCTCCAAATTTCTAAACAAACAAGCAATTTTTCAGATAAAAAACCAGAAAAAATTGAAAAAATTATAAACATGTATACAAATTAAAACCCAATCAAGAAAAAACTGAAGTTTAGTGCTTGACATATAAGCACAAAGAAATTTACAATTTTAATAGTAAATGAAAGTACTTATCTGAAGAATGGAAATCAGAATTTTAGTGCTTGACGTATACGCAATAAAAACAGGAATGTGTGACATATCTGAAGTTTGCTTTGATTTTTTTCTTTCTTTATTTGTTTCTTTCAATTTAATGAATATATAAATGTGTGTCCCGACAACTAAAGTTAGCGTACCTTTTACTTTTTAAAAAATAAAATAAAAAAGACATCTAAAGTTAGTCAACTTAGTCATGTGCTCCAAGGTTGTTGGGGCAGGTGACATATTCTATTTAATTTTGGGCTAATGCAATAAACCTAGGTTACCTTATTTGGAGAAAAGACTTCGTAGGTATTCATGAATTTTTTTTTTCGATAGTGAAAGGTGCCTAAGCAACAAAAAAAATAAAAAGATCATCCAATTCCTAAATTACTAAACATAGTAGATAAGTCGAATAAACTGAAAGTTTTCTGACGCAAAACAATTGCCTCGTGTCTAACTTCCTTTGCAATCTTGTCCGCTTTACTGTTGAACTTCCTATTAATGTAGTGGAAGGAAATTTGCCCGAGCTCTTCAGCATTGTGGATAATTTTGCACAGGATAGGTTGGATATTCCAACATGCGGCTGACACCTGCTTCGTACCTTGAATAACTTCAAGGTTGTCTAAGAAGACCACGATCTTCTTCCCTAGGAAATTTGCACTAATTTGCGTGGCCTTAAAGACTACATTAGATTCTCCCTCTAGGGCTGAGTTACAATCCAGGTCGCAGCTATACTCAAAGGATGTATTTGTGTTGTTGTGCACTCCAAAGATAGCTATTCCCGAGGGGTCCCATTTGTTGGAGAAGGATGCATCACAATACAATGAAATGTCCTGATTTTGTTCATCTCTAGTTGTATCATTGCTTACCTCTTCTCTTTTGTTGAGGCGTTTTTAGTTTTCCGCAATCCAATTGATTCCGTGAATCTCTTGCATCAGTTTTTTGGATGTTATATTAATCCCTGTTTCGCATACAGTTATTCCTTCGTGTATTGCTTTCATTTTTCCTTTCCAAATATTCCAGAGGTTAATCATGATGAAATCTCTCACTATATTTTCTTCCCAACCCCTTTTAACGAAGCTTTGAATAATATTTAAGAACCAATTCTCTATATTGTCTTTGAACACCTCTTGGATTTTTATTTGCAAGATGGACCCTGCCCAGATATCCTTGCACATATTACAATGGAGAAGTAAGTGCTCGACATCCTTGTTATTATGATTACATCATAAGTAGTCTCTCGTTGGAATTGCGTTATTTACTAATCTCCACATAAACAATTTTTTTTTCGGAATGTTTGAACTCCAAATTGTTTTCCAAATTGGTGAATCTTGCATTGTTTTAGCTCCCGTTGTTGACACCTTGTTAATTATTTGCTCCTCCGATATAACCCTATATCCTGTCTTTGTATAATACGTACCCTCTTTCGAAAAAGGCCAAATAAAATTGTCTTTTGTTTCATTCTCATTGATCTTTGTTTACTTGATAAGATGTATAATAGGTTCGGGGAATAAATTATCCAGTTTCTCTAAGTCCCAATCTTTCTTGTTATCTTTCATTAGTTTATTGACTTTTGTAATTGTAACTCCTTCTGGTTTTTCTAATTTCCAGTCTGTATCTATCCATCTTTCGTTTGATATATTTGTATCTCTGTCGTTCCCTATAATTTTTATCCCGTGTTTTTTAATAAAGTCTCTACCTTCTATAATACTTGCCCAGCTCCATGTCCTGCTTTGTTTAAGTTTACATGTCATAATATCAGATTTATTGAAGTATATACCTTTAAGTAATCTCGTAGCCAAATTCCCTGGGTTGTTCATCAGTCTACACGCTTGTGTTGCTAGTAGAACAGTGTTCATTTTTTTAAGTCTATGAATCCCAGTCCACCTAGCATTTTTCTTATTGCTATCTTTTCCCATGCTACCCAATGAATCCTGTTTCGTTCCCCTGAACTCCACCAAAAGTTAGATATAGCTGAAATTAGTTTATTGCAAAAAGAAACCGGAGAATAGAAAATAGACATATAATAGTTAGGGATTGCTTGTAGTATCGCTTTAATTAATACTTTTTACCACCTTCCGATAATAATTTTGCTTTCCATCATTCCGTATTCTTGAAAACTTTTTTTGCTATCCATTCTAGAGATTCCACCTTTGATATTTTATGGTAGAGTGGAATCCCTAGATAATATCCTAAGTC
This sequence comes from Nemophila menziesii, assembly GCA_029959085.1. Taxonomy (NCBI): domain Eukaryota; kingdom Viridiplantae; phylum Streptophyta; class Magnoliopsida; order Boraginales; family Hydrophyllaceae; genus Nemophila; species Nemophila menziesii. The sequence continues at coordinate 1,276,473 of JARWIR010000004.1, forward strand.
GTTTGTTTCCATAATATCCATCATTGTGGTGATACTTTCTTTTACTTCTGCTGGAGTCTCTTTGCTAAATAGGATGGCTAATTTATGGAAGTTAATTTTTTGTCCTGATCCCGAACAATACATATCCAGACATTCCTTAAAATTACTAATGTCCATATCATCCAAGTCTATAAAAAAAGAAAATCATCTGCAAATAAAAGGTGATAAATCGTCGGGCAATTCCTATTAATCCGAATACCTTTGATTAGTTTACTTTCAACATAGTGATCAATAATACTAATGAGAGATTCTGTCATGATTGAAAATAAAAAAGGGGAAAGGGGGTCACCTTGTCTCAAGCCCCTACCTGGTTTAAAATTTTCAAGTCTTTCACCATTCAAGTTGAGGTTAAAAGAAACTGTGGTAACACAATTTCTAATCCAACTAATCCAGATCTCGTTAAAACCTAATTTATCTAAAACTTTGAAAAGAAAATCCCATCTTACCTGATCGTATGCCTTTGCCATATCAATTTTTATAGCTGCCATATTTTTCTTGTTTTACCTTTTCCTGCTCATAAAAAAAGATATCTCTTGAGCTATAATGATGTTGTCTTGGATCGCCCGGCCTTTAATAAAAGCTGCTTGTGTTGGGGATATTATTGTATTCATAATCTCTCTTAAACGATTAGAAAGAATTTTTGTAATAATTTTATAAATAAAGTTCACGCAGGAGATAGGTCTAAAGTCCCCCAGGTTCTCCTGTGTGATTCTTTTTGGAATAAGAGTTATCAGAGTATCGTTAATAGTTTCCATTGAACAGTTATTCTCAAAGAAGACATTAATAACTTGTAGTACATCAGTCTTAATTATTTCCCTAAATTCTTTATAGAACTTACCTTTTAGTCCGTCATGACCTGGTTCCTTAGAAGCCGAGAATTCTGTAATAGCCTTCTCTACCTCTTCAATAGTAGGTTTTTTTGTTAGTTCCACATTCATGTTTTCTGTTACCCGAGGTTTTATAAATTCTATCGCTTTCTTCATATTTTCTTCTATTCCAGTATCCTCTTTGAAAAGGTCTTTATAAATTTTTTTGAAAACATTGTTTAATGTCCTTAGAATCTTCATTCCAGATTCCTTCATTATTTTTTATTCTTGTAATACGGTTTAGTTTCCTACGCTGTATAGTGGCAAGATGAAAGTTTTTTGTATTTTTATCTCCATACATGAGCTAGTTCTGTCTCGCTCTATCGCTCCAATATTTTTCCTCCTTGTTATACTCGACTTTTATTCGTTCTTTAATCTCATTTTCTTCTTTAGATGTATCTTTATCCTCTTCCTTACTGTTAATTTTTATGAGTTTGTCTTGTAAACTTTAATGGTTTTCTCATGATTCCTAAAATTCTTAGAACTCCATTTAGTTAATTCTTTTTTCGTGTATTCTCTCTTCTTGATGAAATTAGGTATAGGGACTCTGTCATTAGGTATTTTCCAGCAATTTTCTATTATTTCTCTACAATTATTGTTATCAAGCCATCTACTCTCAAATTTGAAGTGTTTTTTTCCCAATTTTCATATTTATATCATAATGAATAAGTAAGGGGGAGTGATCCGACCCTATAGCAGGAGGAATAAAGATTTGTGATCTCGGAAATTTTTCCATCCATTCATAAGTTGTCATACATCGATCAATCCTCTTGATGTCTCCCTAAATGTTCTAATATTATGCCCTTGGGAGACATCATTTTTGGTGTTTATTCGTTTATTTTGATAGACTTTTGGACTAAATATGCAATAATCCGAATTTCTTCCTTTATTTCTAACATTTTTAATTTATTTACTTTTGCGCGTAATATTGGGTATGTTAGTGAAAAGTTTGTAGGTTTTGAATATTAGCTAGGAGAGGAATCCGAGAATAAAGTCAAAGATCGTGATATGGAGTCAAAGCATGAAGACAAATCCCGAAAGAATTGATATTTTAGAGGTGCAAATCTGGAAAGTTGCCAAAGATTGCTGATTTCGAACCACCTAAGAGTAGATTTAGCCGCTGACTTTTGAAGAAAAAACGTGCCCCATTGAGTTACAGAACTTTAGCAACTGAAATGAGGTCAATCTGAGTTGAAACGGGTCGGTTAGAGATGTTTTAGTGGAGGTGGTGAAGCAGTTACGGGATTTTGGGTTAAGATAATGGACTTGGACCTTTATTATTCCATTTAAACTTTAGCCTAAGGTCCAAGTCCGAATTTTGGAGTATAAATAAGGGGTTTGACTTCTATTTTTCACACAATCCACTTTTTACAAAGCAGAACATATGAGAGAAGTCAAGGAAGCAGAAAAGTTACAGAGCTGGAGACGGTCTATATCTCCAAATCACAGCTAATCTAATTCTGAAATTAGGTTTTTCTTTTATTTCTTTCTGTAAAACAATAAGAATACTTTTATTTCTTTTGATTTAGTTTTTCGCATTAGCATGAGCTAATTTCATTAAGTGCTTGAGAACGCATAATGGGTTAATCCCAATTTGATTTCGTTTCATATGTTTGGATTTGGGATATTTATTATTTAAATCAAATTGGGTAAATTGTAATTTTCTTTAATTTCCATTTTATTTACTATTATTGACCTGATCAATTGATAATAGGACTTAGTATCTAGGTTATTCCAATTAGTGGCGATTGGATCACCTTGACGGGGGGTCTGGGTACCGAACTAATTAACGAATATAGGTTAGAAATTACTTGACTTTGACGAGCTTAATTAAACCTATGGCCAATTGGGTAGAATAAACTTAATCACTTGAGAGTGGACTATAATCACCCTGACGGGGTTTGTAGCACTTGAGAGTAGCTCCTTAGTCCACCCTGACGGGGGTAAGGAGATTTCTGAATCCCGACCAATACAAATTTACCAATTTTTCCCTTAAAAAATGTATGAAATAAATGATAATTAGGTGAAATCCTTACGTCTCTCAAGTACTGCTTTTCGTACCTCGCGTAAACACTTTATTTCCTTGCGTCTAGTTTAATCTTTGCATTAATTTAGTATTTTAATTTATTGTCTTAGCATTAGAAAACCAAAACAACAATCTTAAAACCATTTTATCTGCTTTTACGTGCAATTAATCACTATTAGATAAGCATTAGAGTCAACCATTCCGTCCCTGAGAACGAATCTGTATTATCACATATATTACTTGGGACAACCGTACACTTGCGGTTGTGGTTCTCTTACCCTTATTGCATTATTTTTAGAAAACACATAGGACCACCACCTCGTCTTTACATTCTTGTCTCCTTCCATCCTGTTAGACCATGTAAAGAAGCAACCATTAGACTTAATTTCCACCAAAGAATTATTATGAGTAAAATCTAAAAAAACATTTATATGATTAGGGTTAGCTTGATTCTTTCTTTGTTTCTCTGTAATGTTCAATATCTCATTGAAATCACCTAGTATCATCCATGGTTCATTAACTTCTCTACTCCAATTTGTTATTTCATTCCATATCTCAATTCGTTTATTAAAGTCATTAGGAGCATGTAAGAAGATCATATAGTACGAAAAGGAATATTCATTAACTAAAACAATAACATAGAAATTACAGCTAAAAACTACACTAAGAAGCACATTAGAGTGCCACAAAATCAAGAACCCCCCAGAATGGAAAGAAGTTCCCGAGGGTTCAACAAAAAAGGACTTGCTAAAACCAATCCGCGCCACCACTTTTTGAGAGTCTACTTCTCTCAACATCGTTTCACAAAAAGCAACCACTCGAAAAAATTGAGCTATCATCGAGCTAATTCTTGACAATGTTAAGGGCGCTCGAATTCCCTGAACATTCCAGAATAATGTTGTCATTTGAACTTCGAGGCTTTTTTGGAGTTGCCGCCTCCATTCTCCTTCTCAAACTCCTCCTCATCATCAGCATGAAAAACACTAATTGCCATCTTCTCTATAAGATCGATGGCCGTTTGAGAAACCTAAAAAAGATACTGAAAAACACCATATAATCCATCAAACACAGATCGATGGTTTTCTAAGAGCCATAAATAGCTCTTTTCAATAGATCCATAATAAGCATAAAAACTTGAAAGAGCATAACTGCCATAAATCAACATATTACTATCACAGATAAAGTTAATATTAAAACTGTAATAATCAAAGTTTACTAATTCAGGGAGAAATTTTATAAGACTAACAAGATTATCATCATTAATTGCATCAGGTATTTTCAAAGATTGCTTACTGTCAAGGGTCTCAATCATATTATCAATCCAATTCTATTTGTAGATATGTCCATATAAATGATTGAAGCTAATCAAATGGGTCTGCATTATCTCACTATACATTTCCTTGTAAAAATCTAGCTTATCATGTATCCTTATATTGTGTCTTAACTCAACATATATCTTAACATATTTAAACTCAAGTTTAATCATGTAGAAAAATACAGAATTTTCGTAGAGATATCTGTTAATTCTATGAAATATAAGATTAATTTTATCATCATAGTTACGTTTTGTTCAAAGTAATAAGCTATCATCCTTGAGGCCCCTTTGGTTCTCGTAATCTCATCATACTTGTATTGGTTAGCTTCGTATGAATAAGATTGGGCTTATAAATTGTGTAATCGCATCTGTAGTAGTCACCCCTCTTTTCCTTTCTATCTAAATTAACTGTTCCCGAATCTTGCTGAAACAATCTCTAGACTTCACCACCTGCAGACAACAAGAATACGAAACAAATAGGTGTAATAATATCATTTACCTGGTCGATTGAATTACCCATATGAAAAAAGAGATTGATCTGGTGAAGGTGCAACATAGCTTCGTGTTTGTAAGATAGATGGATCGGCCGTGTCTTGTTGTTTGCAGAAAACACTCGCATCTCAATCCCAAAGAAAGGTTAATGTAATTTGTTTCCCTTCCAATTCTGTTATTCCCAGGATAGTAGGCAAGAGTTTTAGTTGGGCCGCATATGTGCTGCTCTTTGCCTGTTCTTTCATCTCGGTGATGATTACTTTCCTTTTTGCGAGTCTTATTTCTCCTCTTCTAAGGTGTTTCCAGTACCCTACATCACAGACATTAAGTAGATAGGTAGTAAAAGAAAGTTGATTAACCTGCAATTGGAAGAGTTGTTCTGTATGATGAGCCCTAGATCTCGATCTAGGGCTTATTCTATTGATAATCCAACCCTCGATATCCCCTCTGTTCCGCATTTTGCTAAGAGATACTTTTCCTTTGGATCTTCCCTCCCACGAGCTAAAGGTAATTGTAAGGGGTAGTTCTGGATTCGCTGGACTAGGGTTAGACAGTTTAGATAAAAGGAAGAAAACCATGAAGCCATTTGAAGATGAACTCATGACTTGAGGAGAGGTTACAGGTCAGATTCTATTCAATCTGAATATAATGTAGTTGAGACTGATCTGGGAAACGGGGAGCTTCCGTCGGAAAAACAAGAAAAAGGACTAATGAGATGAGAGAGGAGAGAGCGCGTGAATTTTAGAGAGAGAAACTTTTTTTATCCATGAAATTTGAAAACCGGTGGCGAATATAGTTAGTGTTTTCCGTTATCTCACACATTAAGTATGATAACCGGTGGCGCCACGTAGGCTATAAATAGGTTCCACAAAAAAACGTTGGGTACCTAGAAGTCCTATTTTATAGTATGGGCATTCATAAGCCCCTTTTTGAATTTCATGGGTACCCACATAGTCTTTTTCTCTATCTATTATCTCGTTATCTTGAGTTTAATTTGAAAACTCAAAATCCGAGTTTTAGAAATTTTCCTATAAGTCAAAATTTGAGTTTTGGAAAGTTTTATATAACCCAAACTATTCCTTTTATAGGTAAAAAAAGGAGAGAATAAAATGTATGGCGCCTTTTATGAGAAAAAAAATAATGACTGTAGTGAGGGGGAATGAATTCTAATTTGAGGAGTTTCTTAGGTATTAATCCTTTAATTTTTTGTTCTGGAAACGCAAAATTTTTATAATAAAAGAAAAATCCGATTTAAAAGAAGAAAAAGTGGTTTTCATTCCTTCTCAATACTTTTTGGAAGATGTATGAAATATGACAATTTATTTAGTCTTCAGGTTCATTACCATATATTCAAAGTTGTTTGTATTTAGGGATAAAGATCAAATTTTTTTTTTTTTGAAAAACAAGAATTTACTTAGACTTAAAAGAAAATACTAAAACAAAGAAGTATGGCTTAACTTTAGCTGATAACAACTTCTTAAAGACCATATATGCAAGTTAGTTTACATCTTATATATACATTATTTAGAATAACCGAAATACTTATATACACTACGGGACGGGAGAAAGAGAAATGAGGATGATATTATACATGAGATACAATATTATCTTTACATTAAAACTGCTAACAAGAAAAAGTCCAAGAACAAAGTTGATAGAAATAAAGTGGCTCAAGAATGCTAGATACTAGACATCTTCGAGGATTGGTCAAAGTTGTAACTGTTTTAGAATAGATTAGATAAGTAGGTTATGCATTGTAATTTTACTTATTTGTCTATTTTAGAGCCTTTTTATTTGGGACTCTTAAAGCTGTAAGGACAAGAATTTGAGCTTTAATAAAATGGTATAATTAATAAAAAAGGCTTTCTATTTCTATTTAATGTGCCTAATATCTTGTTGGACCGAATATATTATAATTGAGATGAATCGTATTTTCTTTACAATAAACATATCTTAATATCTTTTAATTTATCTGACATAATTAGTTTTCTTTACACGTTTTAGCTATAAAATTATATCTAAATAAAAAATCTGAGACAAAAGTCTCCTTGATAGTTTACGTTCCACCATTCAACATCTAATAATATTTCAGTGTATTCAATTGATAATTAAGTAACTCGGACATCAATTTCGGGTGATTTGGTTATGGTGAAGTTGAAATTAGTTAGGAATTTTAATCAAAATTTGCTGAAAGGAACAAAAAACGTGCGTTTATTGGCTCACAGCACCACCGATCAAGGTATATGCTATAAACCTATAATAATAATCCTTTCACTATCCATATGCCCAAATTTTAAAGATAATACATATAACCCCATCATTCTCCAAATTATTTCACCATTGATCCTTAGTGATGGGTAGATTAGATAATTTGGTGCCTAAGACATGTATATCCTGATATCTTTTGACAAAAAGTATATACCTAGATTTTGTGTAATATAGGACCAGTTATGCAATATTACCCTTAACATAATTTACGTGTCTAAATTGGTTTTTTCTTGTTGGATTTGTATTGTTGTTTTTATTATGTGTGCATTCCATAAAGTAAACTTATTGCACTCTATTTGACCATCAGTGAAACCATAACTAAATCAAGAGCCATCTTTGTTAGTATGGACATTGTGCCATGTTTAAAAGATATTGTGGCGTCATTAGAAAATTTGTCACCATTTTCCATCTTTATAAAGCATATACGTACCTTATGTTGAGTTAGACATCCGTAATTGACGTGTGGAGTTGCTTAGTGTGAAAGCATTTAACCATGATGACAAAAAAATTATGTTGTGAGCTTCAAAGTGCTTCTTGTGGTTGACTTGATGGAGAAATTTATTGGGAGGTGTAGTAGCGTATAAGGTACAATCATTATGTCTGTAGCTACTTTCTCAAAGCAAAATTTCATTCATTGCTAGGACAGTGAGATTAGATACCCGAGGCACAAGTCTCTTTTTCTTGCTTTGTATAGATTTTGACCATGAGTTATGTTTTTTTGCTAATCAAAGGATTTACTTAAAGCTTAACATCAAAATCCTTACAAGCATTAGAGTACCCTAACAAATAGGTAACTCAAAGAGCAGAAAATAAAAGAAAATTACATCATCTAATCTAATCTACTAAAAAAATCAATACTTAATCCTTGAAAACATTGATTAGCTTCCAAGCCTCAATGATGTCGCTATTATTGTCTTGATTTTTAAACTTCTTACAGTTCTTAGTCTTGATATAGAGGAAGTTTTGAATGTTGTGCATGACTTGATCCTCATTTCTTCTCCTACCATTTTAAATATGCACATTCCTATTGTTCCATATGAAATCCATATATGCGGTAAAACATCATGCATATATAACTTCAAGAAGCTTATCTTTAGTCTTATCAAGAATAAAGCTGATAAAATCATCCCGAGCATGAAAGTTGGGTAGATTAGCACCACACTTCTCAACACATTTGATGAAAATTCTCTTGGAAAAAGAGCACTCAAGAAAATTATGATCTCTATCCTATACAAAATTGTGACATATCTCACAACGAGTATTTTTTTTGAATGCCGTATTCACTCATTCAACTTTTAGTTGGTAGTCTATTAAGTTAGCAAGCCAAGAACAAAAGCAGCATTTTGTTACATTCATTTTATGCCATACAATTCTAGTCCACTATAGAATTTATCCAATATCTATTATTTGATTCGTAGTCTTCTTAAAAGAGAAATTGTTTTATACTAGAACTCTATCTGATTTTATTATTACCCTGCACAAGTTGTTTAAGTAATAACTTAGTTAATCCACTCAAAATAATTGGGAAGTGCCTCCATTAATGAAACAACTCTTAACTGTGTTTTTAGTCCAAACATCTCTTTCATGAACTTATGTATTCAAAAAAGTGTTGACATTACTACCATTTAGCCAATTATCCCAAAAAACATGTCCTAGATTGGTATTGGTATAGGTGTGATAAAACAACGATATAAATAAGATAAAAAACACCTTATACTACCTGAAACTCTCCACAAGTGAACAGATCATTTGCAAGTAATAAGTAAGTAAAATAGATATCGATCTCAAGGACTATGAAAGTAAGTTTTGTAAATAGTGTCATTACTAAGTGGACTAGAAATAGTTGATAAAATAATACAAGAAGACACTAAAATATTTATTGGGTGTTTATGACTCTAAACAATTAAAAAAAGACTTAAATTAAAGAAATTAATATTCAATAAGATAGATAAAAGATTATGAGAGTTTAGCTTAAGAACTAGCAAGTAATACCCACTAGCGTTTTTGAATGTTTACTATCTAAGGGAGAATTATGTGATATTCAATAGTTGGAATTCTAAATTCCTCCTAATCCTGTCAGGTGGACTTAGGAAGCAACCTATCCACTACTAGGGGACTTGGGTAAGGGGACCTGGTGTCGCCTAGGGTGTGATAAAAATAAGATAAATATAAGTCTAGAAAACTACGCACTCTCATCCTAGAGAGGCACAATACTGCAAGTATTACAGGACGTATGCAAGTTTTAGTTGATAAGTTGAGTTCGTTCTCAGGGACTTAGTGTGCTAGTCGAATGGGTAGCAATAACGAGTAAGCAATAATTAATTAAAAGACAGAAAATTAAAGGAATAGATTTCGAAAATAACTAATTAAACTACGAAAATAAAAGACAATAAAATAAAAACGAAGAATATGAGATGAGAAGTATAGCTTAGATTTTGCTAGTATGCACTAATCGTTCTAATTCTTTCTATTAGATCTAGTTAATAAGGGAGAATATTAGCTCTTGTATACTTAGTCATGATTCTAAATTCCCATACCTTAGACCTTGAGAGCGACTAAGGGGGCTACGGACACACCACGAGGCTGGTTCAAATAGGGTTATCAAGCGCAACCAAGGCCCTATGCAATCAATTTCCATACATGGTGATAGTGATTAATTCATACCCTAATGACTATCTAGTTAGAATCAGTGTTGTCGGGACTAATATCGACACTAGACATTATGTGGTGTTTCAATAATTAGACACCCATCTAAGGTGATCATCTAACTACTATTAAGGTAATCCTATTGTAAAGTCTCGTATAAATAACATAATTTTAGATATATGTATATTAAATTATATTGTTTTCTTTAATAAGTTAACTTACTAAAATAAATATTTAGTTTATTTAATTAAAAAGAAAAAGAAAAGAAATTGATAGAACTAATTTGAAAAGGGAACTAAATGAATAAGAGCACCTTACTATTCTAACCTATATGCCACTAACGATTCAACTAGTAAATTTAGTAAATTGATAGTATCACTTAGTTGGCATCTTACTAATGGTAGATGATAAGTATATTTAGCATTAGACACGTAACACTTCTTCTAAGCCAAGCTATCAACCTATTTTGCACCATATATTGACATGTATACATCTTTGCCACTTAGCATTAAAGGACTAACATTTATCATGTATATATAGAACGAAACTGGCCATTAGAAAAGCAATAGAAAACTACATCTAGCCGTAATTAATTATTACACTTTCAACCATCTGATTAATAGAGACGATAATATAATTATCAGATATAAAATAAGAGATTTATATAATAAATTAACGAAGACTGAAGATTTAAAGTTGTGGTGATCCTGGATAGGAGGATGGTCTTTTCGTAATTATCCGTTAATAGCCTATTTTTCAGGTGAGGGTTTAAATAAACTTTAATATGTTATCTTTAACCCTATTTTTAAATTATTCAGTAATATATTTAATTCGGTGATTTTGGACTCTATCAGTTATCTGAATTATATTGTCTTGTTATTATTGGATTAATTGTATTATTCGTCATTATATGATTAATTGTATATTGGGATAGCACGGTCTACTTCTCCGTCTATCCAATAATTGTTACTTTCTGTTATTGTTGAATCGACCTACTTAGTCGTTTCATAATTGATATTTGATATATCTATCGATCGATTGTTCGACATGATACAATCGTGTGGCACTGGGCGGCAGCGGGCTTGCCAGGGTTAACACGACTATCATGATCTATTCCCACCTGGCGCATGAGACAGAGAGTTCCTTGGCCAGTGGGTCGTAGGTTCGGTTTACCCGTGGTATTACCAGTGGGAGTGATAAGGGATCGTGAGTTGCGGCGGGAGTCATAAGGGCAAGACCACAGTATCCTTTGCAATGTGTATATTACTTGCTAGTGTATATGACTTGCTGGGTAGTATGGGCTGCCTAGTTTGCTATATACATTTATCTGATTTATTTATTTATCGTTTTATGAATATTCAATTTATATATTCGACTTATACCAGTTCAATGACAACGTTTTAAATATAATTAATGCCCCTAGGTTAAAGTTTACATATGACCATTATTTACTTTCTCACTGAGCTAGTGGAAGCTCACCCCTCTTTCCCCCACCCTTTCAGGTGCTAGATAACTTAAGGATTTGGGTAGTGGTCAGTAGCCTAGGAGCAAGTTGAAGAAGAAGAATAGATTTTTGTATTTAACTTGTAATTATTTATTTTAAATTATGTAATGTAATTAATAGTCAGTTATTGTAATAAAATGCACATTTATTTATTTTAAATTCGATAGAATAGTCGCGTTTATCGGGGTGTGACACCTATACTCGTGCACTAGCAAGGAAAATGTCATTAAATCAAAACACATAAACAAATATAAAGGTAAGCAACTAATATCAGATTAAAACATGTAATTCAAAATAAACTTAGATAGAAAGAAATTAGAATTCATAGTTTATACATGATGCAAAACCCAAGCTATGGGAAGTTTAGTTCATACCTGAAGGAAATAAACTAAAAGAAATAATAAAAGACATCATCTTGCTCTCTACAATAAACTGGAAGAATAAAATCTTAAGAACTAATTACTATGAGACAAGGATGATTTACAAGTGATATAAGGGTGTATTTATAGGTGTTTAGAAGACCTAATTCGTTTTCTTGAAGGAGAGGTTAAGTAATGGACTCCAAGCCCAACTCAAATTCGTAACCCTAAAAACATGAAATCATGCCCGTTTTTCTTTTGGTCCTAGCAGATTCAATTTTCATCCGTTTGACGCGTATGAGTATACCAAATTCATCGTCTCGGAAAGATCTTTAACTTTTCTCTTGACCGTTTCTCCAAATTCCACACCGTTTTTGAGATATAAGCTGATTTGTGGTCGTAGGTGCAGAAATTTAAGATTAAGGCAGCTTTTCCTTTTCCATGTTTTTAGCTTTTGTTTCCTTATCTCCAATTTCCATATCTTGTAGTCTTTGACTTGGACTCTAATTAATATCCATAATTATCTCTAAAGCTTCATACTAAATAAATAATTAAACCCAATATGCTCTAAAAATATTATTTTACTAAATCAAGACTCAAAATAGGAAAGTGCACTATTTCTCAAGAAAAATGACTATTATGACTTCTAAATCACTAAAAATGATGTCTCATCCTAATATAAATCTATCACAAATGAGGAGACATCAAGACCCCCAACTCAAAGTTGTATCGTCCCGATACAATTAAAGATAAAAACAAAGGGAAGTCTATAAATACACACTTATAGAATTTTCAACACAATGGGAAGAACATAGCAGAATATATGGAATAGACATAAAGCAACAACTTAGAAAATTTCATGCAATAATATTCATAAACTACATACCTGTACACTTGTCATATCCATAGTCAACACGTCTTGAATTCAAGATCAGATTAGTTTCGCAATGTAAGAAGGATTGGGACTTTACTCAGTTCCCCAAGAAAGCTATAGATTGTTCATCAAACTTCACTAGTATCCAGAGATCCAGTCAACTACTCTCTAATGGCTCAATCAGTTCTCAATCACATAGCAAAGAATCAAAAGGTCTTTAAGGTTGTAATTTAGGCTTAGGGACGGTATGATAGTATATTTGGATAATTTAGAGTGAGCTTTTGGCTCTCTCCTCACTAGCCATCAACGAATCGCCCTAGAGCTTGAGTTACTCTCATAAAATATTTCTCACTTAACCCAATGAATTCCTTGATGCACAATTTAGCATCCCCAATAACCCAATTAAAGCATAAGATGTTCACATAAAAATTCCACTTTGCCGGTCCGAATATATATATTTTCTTTTCAAATCAATTTCTTTTCATATAGCCATGACTCTCTTATTAATGATGAGATATCAAGCTATTTTTTCATATATATTTTTTCTTTTAATGCCATTGTTGGCAAATTTAGCTCGTAGCTTCTTTTTCATTCACTATTACCCCGACAAAGGGTTACAATAAAAATCTGTGAATCATCATCAATATAAAGAACAGAGCACAATTAATAAGCTCAAAATCCCATCTCAATAACAATTCCCATAATGGTGGACCCACCACCCCAAACTCAAGCTCTAAAACAACTGTCTATGCATCGCGATTCGAGTGCGAGTCATATAGAAAAGTCCTATAATCTAAAAGGATATGGCTTATAACGTGTTTCAATAAAAAGCTTTAGAAAGGCTAGAAGGTGCTGAGAAGGATATAGCATATAAAATCAAAATAACAAGGTGAGAAGGTATAAAAAGGCTTCAAGTGGCTTCAAATATGAAAGAACTGCCTTAATAACTTTCTACACTATGTAATTTCGTTATTTTCTTACATTTAGCACTTTCATCAAATGGGTTTATCAACTAGCTTGGATCTCACGGCCTACACACTTATCAAGGTTCCCTGAGATCGAACATACTTTCTATCGCATTGCTCACTAATCTTTTCTTTACTATCAACGTGTGTTTTCCTACAAATACTCAAAGCATACAAAATACAATAGCTCATAAACATACTACTTACTATCATCAACTCACTGAGCTTATGCTTTCAAGCTATTAAACACACTCTACATCTAATTCCCATGTATCAAAAATTTTAATTTCTACCTAAAAACAGAAAAATGGAGATGAGAGACAACGAATCCCCACACCCCCAACTCAAAAATGAGCCGTGTCCCCACGACTCGAAAAAGACTCGAAACAGAAATTAAAATTAGCAGATAAAAGCATTTACAAAAATGGTAAGAAAGAAAGAGAACATACTCTCGAGGCTTATTGCCTTGCATTATTGGCATCCGAGGTAGGATTTGCTCGATCTTTCGTTAATTGTTCAAGGAGTTTCATGATGTGCACTTGATTAGCGTTGATTTGTGCCACATCATTGGCTACGGAAGTTTGAGCTGCTTCGAATTTGGTTAAACGCTCCTCCATCTTCTCTTGCCAACTTTGCTCCTTTTCTTCTTTCGAGATTTGCGTAAAAATCGCTCCTCTCAAGAATTTCATGATCCAAGCATTATCAATATAACTCGTCTTAAACTCGAGTTTCTCTTCTTCACCCAATATAACATTCTCTTTTTGCACAAGACACGTGATCATAGTAGGAAATTTAACATTATAAACTGAAATGGGAGAGACCGAAAATCGCATCACCTCCTCATAGACTAACTGTGCCACATCCACTTCTTCTCCTCTCAAAATACAATCCAAAAGTAGAGCGTTCTTCTTAGTCACATCCAAAGTTCGTGTGTTCCCAAAGACATTAGGAATGAGGAAATTGTGCCAAAGTCTCGCATCCGGTAGAAGATATTTGTAAGGCCAAGGTGCCTTCAATCCTCCCTTATGTGATTGTACTTTCTACTTGTCTAAAACATGCTCAAAAAGTAATTCCTCATCAAAGATTTGTCGTTTAGAAACCGCTTCACTAAACTTGCAAGGTCCAATTAATTTCTTAAACTGGAAGTGGTTTCTAATCTCATCAACTGTAAAAGGAACTAACTTTCCTCTAATCGGAGCATAACCTTTGCTATCTCGGCTAAAGAGGCCTAAATAGAATTCCAAAACTAATTCATGACATAATTCAGAACGTCTTACCATGAAAGTAGACCAACCCAGTTTTTTACCAAGCTCTAAGAATCTCTTATATTCTCCTGTACCAACTTCTTCCTTGAATACTTTCTCATAAGCAAAAGGTAGTTCTTATAACTGTTTCTCTGCAGAAGCTATCAAGGCCTTTGAAGCTTTTTCTTTATCCATGGGTGTAGGACCTTTGAACAAAAGAGGTTGTGTTCTCTTTTTGGAATAGAATGAAACTTTTCTACCCCTGGAATCGAACATAGCTGGCTTACCTCCTTCTTCAACATCGATTTTACCCTTTGAATTTGAACTAGAACCTTTGTTATTTGATTTCTTCTCAATCGAACCCAATACCTTGCTTTTCTTCACCCCACTCTTGTTAGATAATGTTTCTGTTCTTTTAGTCATCCTCAATTGACCCCCAACTCAAAGCTTTAACAACTCTTTAATTTTGAACTTTTGAAATATTGGTTGAACAAGATTGATTTGGCTTAGGATAAGTGAATTGATGATGAATCTCTATGTGGGTAAGCTGAATTCTTGATGGATTGATATGGGTTTAAGAAATTGTAGGATGGATTTTTGAAAATTTAAGCTTTTGATTCTTCAATTTAAATGTGGTTGGTGAGAATTGAGTGCTTGAATCTTCTTTGTAGTGGTGTGGAGAGAAGATTTGATGTGTTTTTATGATGATTGGGCAGTGTTTTGATGTTTGGGGAAGGTTTATATGAGCTTTAATGGAGTTGGGAGAGATTTGGAGAAGAAAGATAGGCTTAAGGATTAATAATTTCGAAATAAAACTAATCTCCTCCTTCTTATAAACAAAAACGCAGCTTTCTTCTCACTCCAGCGGCATCGGGCGGTATACCGGCCGTAGGGCCCGGTATACTGGTACTGGAGCTTTGTTTTTCCCAATTTATGTCAAAATACCCGAGGTCCATACACGTGGGAACGGGTTTTCTTCTGGCCGGTATACCGGCGCTAAGGCCCGGCATACCGGTGCTGGAATTTTTCGAAATTTGGACCTCTCGGCAATGAACGCGTGGTGACACCCGTGGCCACGGGTTTTCTCTGGCCGGTATACCAGGAAAATCCACGGGCATGCCGGTGGTGAATTTTCTCGATACTGGACCTTTCTGGAATGAACACGTGGCGTACCCCGTGGGCTCGGGTTTTTCTGCTCGCTGGTATACCGGAAGAATTCACCGGTATTGCGGTGAGGCAATCAGAATATATCCAAGACTCGCGTTTTTCCTACCGAACTCGATTTTTCTAACACCTAAACATCAAAAACACTAATACCTTTCTCAAATATGCAATATCAGCTAAAAACAACTAAACTAAACATAAACTAAAAACGTAAAAAGCATAAAAACTAAAAAAAACTGCGGGTAGTCTCCCGTTCAACACTTTTATTTAACGTCTTTTAAAGTTAGACGCGTTACCTCTATTAAGATTTGCGAATATAGCCTCCCCAACAACGAGTAAGGCTATGAACGTCAACTAATCTGCGCTTGATCCCCTTCTTGGGTCTGATTTCTATCACCTTGGCTGAAACAACCTTAGTGACAATGAATGGTCCCATCCACGAGTCTTTGAAACTACGTGGCCTATTTTCGCGTTTGTGAGCTGTCCATAGTACTTAATGGCCAACCCAAAACTCAATGTTTGGCTCAGTATCCACAGGCTTTAAGTGGATCTTCTCATGAGGGACTTTGTGATGTGAAAGGCTGTGGATGACAGGAACGGTGGGATCTAACTTCCTCGGTTTCTTACCCAAGACATAGAAGGTCTTGGATACATTCTTTGCATGAAGGGTAATGGTCCCTTCTTGGAAGTTGATGACACTTTGACTTGTGGCCATGAAAGGCCGTCCATGTATGATTGGAACCTGCTTATCTGCATCAAATTCAAGTATAACAAAGTCAGTAGGGATGGAGATACTACCTGCACGGACTAAGACGTCCTCCTCTGTTCCCCATGTCCTGGTAACTGAGTTGTCAGCGAACTGCAACTTCATTGGAGTTTTCTCTGATTTCCGAAGTCCAAGCTTCTCGAATACGGAATTAGGCATAAGATTCACACCAGAACCCACATCGTACATAGCTTTCACCTTGAGCATACCATTAATTTGAATAAGAAGGTTAAAACTTCCCGGATCTTTGAGCTTCGTTGGTAACTCTCTTTCACTTCTTCTTGAGACTCTCAGGTTCTCTCTTGGGATCTCTACACTCGCTTCTTTCTCATGAATAACTTGCATAAAAAACTTGTTGCGGTGTAAGTCCTTTCTTTGCAATCTCAAGCATTTGGGCGTTGATATTTTCGGGTGTATACGCCTCTACAAATGTCTTGAGTTCAGTGTCATCCTTTGGATTTATATCAGGAATAGTTGGTGACACTGTTTGAACAACATGTGGCGGTTCCACCTTCTCTTCTTCTTTCTCTTCTTGCACAGCAGGTGCAACTTCAACTTCAACTCTTGATTCCTCCTTGGAGGCTTCATTCTCTTTCTCTTTAGCCAGCTCAGCTTGATAATCCATAACTGATCGAATCTCTTCTTGCATATCCTTCAGAAGCTGTATAAATTCGGCCTTCTCTGAATCGTCCTCCACATCAACCTCAGAACAGTCAGATTCCACGGGGCTAGACTTGGTTGGTTCTTCTTCAATACTCGGAACTTCCATGGCACTAATGGCAGCATGTGGTACTTCCTTCTTTTCTTCTTCAATTTCAAGTCAAATAGCCTTACAAGCTTCAAACCCAACATTGTCATCACCTCCTTTGATAGCATTCAATTCTTTTTGTTCCATTAAATTTGTTAGAACTTTGTTCAACTCTTCTACTTGAGTACCTAAAATCTGAATTGCGGAATCTTGTCCTCGTAACTTCTCTTCCTGAGCGTTCATATTCGTGGTCAAACGGTCCAAGACTTTTACTAATTGTTGATTATCCATAGATCCTTCTTGAGGATACTGTGGTAAAGCTTTCTGATCTAACGCATCGGTATAGTCATGTTGAAAAGGTTGTTGAGGGGGAGCAGGTCTATTTTGATTTGATTTTGATACCGACCTCTTGGTTGGAAAACGTTGTTTTGGGGATGCGGTTGATAATGACCAGGATTAGCGGCCCCCTGAGGATTTGAATATTGCATACCCGGATGATTTCGGTTACCAAATTAATAACCTCCTCGGTTGGATATGATGTAATCAGATTGTGGATTTTGTTCGCACTCTTCCCATGTATGATTATTAACCCCACATTGTTTACAACCTTGTGCTTCTTGTATTACGTTCGCTGCGGCTAAATTTTTCTGCATCTCTATCTTAAGCTCTTTGATTTGATTCTCTAATGCGGATATTTGAGCTGAGTTTGCATTTTCTGCATCTAAACGAAGCGTACCTCGGGTCTTTGCTACAGGAGCTCGCATAGAAAGCCAACTACTCTCTTGTTCAATAATATTCTCTAAAACCTCGGAAGCTTCATTATGGTTCATGGACACGAAATTTCCCTTTCCAATGTTTTCCACCTTCTCTCTACCTCTATCATTAAGACCTTCATAGAATATAGCTAATTGTAAATAGGGGGTATAACCATGGAGCGGACATCTTGCTAACTTATGTTGAAACCTTGTCCATGATTCTCCTACTATTTCTCCATCTTCTTGACAAAACCTTGCAAGCTCGCTTTGATCTTTGAGTCTTATACTCTTCGGATAAAAACGGTTAAAGAATGTGGCTTGAAGTTCTGTCCATGAATTGATTGTCCCTGATGGCTGCCTATCTAGCCACTCACTAGCTCTACCGGTCAGGAAGAACGAAAACATATGACAATACAGTTGCTCGCGTGTAATGCCTGGAGTAACATAAGCATCACAAATCTGCATGAACTTCTGAATCGCTCTTACCGGATCTTGAATTGCTGTTACTACTGTAGAGCCCATAACTTTGAAATTGACTAAGCATACCCGGATGGGGTCGAAATTTAATATTCTGGATCTCTGGAGGACAGCAACCTATTGGTTGAACATGGAATGGCACATGGAGACCAGGGAGGTCTTGCTCAACTCGATTTTGCCCGTTGCCTAGTCCTTGTGAATGTTGTACACCAGGTGGAATGAATGGTGGTGGTCCTCCTGGTGCATAGTATTGTAATCCCTTAGGTGGGATTCCAAGCAGATCTAACTGCTCTTGTGCTCCTGCCATAGCTCTTCTCAAGGCTCTTTCCTCACGAACACGTTTGTTATAAGGTCTGAAGCTCCTCTCAGGCTCCGATAACGGAGGCCAAAAATTAAACACTGTGAAACCTGAAAAAGACTAAAGCAAACCAAAAGCGTAAATCTGGAAAAACAAAAACTAAATACTGAAAAATAAAAATAAATTAAAAACTACTACTCGAAATAGATAGCCCACACGCTAATGAGACACAAGTCCCCGCCAGTGGCGCCAAAAACCTTGTGTCACCTAGGGTGTGATAAAAATAAGATAAATATAAGTCTAGAAAACTACGCACTCTCACCCTAGACAGGCACAGTACTGCAAGTATTACAGGACGTATGCACGTTTTAGTTGATAAGTTGAGTTCGTTCTCAGGGACTTAGTGTGCTAGTCGAATGGGTAGCAATAACGAGTAAGCAATAATTAGTTAAAAGACAGAAAATTAAAGGAATAGATTTTGAAAATAACTAATTAAACTACGAAAATAAAAGACAATAAAATAAAAACGAAGAATATGAGATGAGAAGTATAGCTTAGGTTTTGCTAGTATGCACTAATCCTTCTAATTCTTTCTATTAGATCTAGTTAATAAGGGAGAATATTAGCTCTTGTATACTTAGTCAGGATTCTAAATTCCCATACCTTAGACCTTGAGAGCGACTAAGGGGGCTACGAACACACCACAAGGCTGGTTCAAATAGGGTTATCAAGCGCAACCAAGGCCCTAAGCAATCAATTTCCATACATGGTGATAGTGATTAATTCATACCCTAATGACTATCTAGTTAGAATCAGTGTTGTCAGGACTAATATCGACACTAGACGTTATGTGGTGTTTCAATAATTAGACACCCATCTAAGGTGATCATCTAACTACTATTAAGGTAATCATATACTCGTGCACTAGCAAGGAAATCAGTCATTAAATCAAAACACATAAACATATATAAAGGTAAGCCGCTAATATCAGAATAAAACATGTAATTCCCAAAGAAACTTAGATAGAAGGAAATTAGAATTCATTGAAAGCTATGAGAAGTTTAGTTCATACCTGAAGGAAGTAAACTAAAAGAAATAATAAAAGACATCATCTTGCTCTCTACAATAAACTGGAAGAATAAAACCTTAAGAACTAATTACTATGAGGCAAGGATGATTTAAAAGTGATATAAGGGTGTATTTATAGGTGTTTAGAAGACCTAGTTCTTTTTCTTGAAGGAGAGGTTAAGTAATGGACTCCAAGCCCAACTCAAATTCGTAACCCTAAGAACATGAAATCAGGCCAGTTTTTCTTTTGGTCCTAGCAGCTTTAATTTTCATTCGTTTGACGCGTATGAGTATACCAAATTTATCGTCTCGGAAATATCTTCAACTTTTCTCTTGACCATTTCTCCAAATTCCACACCGTTTTTTAGATATAAGTTGATTTGTGGTCGTAGGTGCAGAAATTCAGGATTAAGGCAGCTTTTCCTTTTCCATGTTTTTAGCTTTTGTTTTCTTATCTCCAATTTCCATGCTTATCTCTTTCCATATCTTGTAGTCTTTGACTTGGACTCTAATTAATCTCCATAATTATCTCTAAAGTTTCACACTAAATAAATAATTAAACCCAATATGCTCTAAAAATATTATTTTACTAAATCAAGACTCAAAATAGGAAAGTGCACTATTTCTCAAGAAAAACGACTATTATGACTTCTAAATCACTAAAAATGATGTCTCATCCTAATATAAATATATTACAAATGAGGAGACATCAGGACCCTACACAATGATTGGTGGTTAAACTAAACCATATTGACTATCTAGCTAGGCAAGCCCGTCAAGATCACTACCGCACACTAGATGATTATGTGGTGTTTCTATAACTGCCCCGTCAGAGTGTCAACTCAATTAATTATAGGGTAATCCTATACGTGCGCATCGTAAGAAATACTGATGTCTCCTCATTTGTGATAATAAAATCTATTTCCGAGACATCATTTTAGGCGTATTTATTAGTTTATAGGTCGATTTTCACATGATTTAGCACACTTTCCTATTTTGGGTATTGAAATAATTATCTATTATTTTTAGAGCATATTGGGTTTAATTATTTATTTAGTGTGAAGCTTTGGAGATATTAGAGTCCAAGTTGGTTCCAAGAGCTAAAGGAAAGAAGATAAACATGAGAATTGAAGATAAGGAAGTAAAAGCTAAAAATATGGAAAAGGAAAAGCTGCCATAAATATGAATTTCTGCACCTACGACCACAAATCAGCTTATATCTCAAAATCGGTGAGGAATCTACAGAAATGGTCAAGAGAAAAGTTAAATATCTTTCCGAAACGATGAATTTCGATAACTCATAAGCGTCAAACGGATGAGTATTGAAGCTGCTAGGACCAAAACAAAAACGGGGCTGATTCCATGTTTTTGGGCTACGAATTTGAGTTGGGCTAGGAGCCCAATGTTTACCTTTTCCTTCAAGAAAACGATTAGGTCAAACTATACACTATAAATAAAGCCTCTTAACATTATAAAATCATCCTTGGTGAAACCTTAAGCCAAGAGGAAGCTTAAAACACAAGAAAAGAAGTCTGGAAGGAATTGTTCATCAATAATGTCTTCTTCAACCTTTGAATTTGTAATTTCTTTCTTTTCTTCCATTAGTATGAACTAAATTTCTATAGCTTGAGTTTTAGCATATATGTATGAACCCTAGTTTTGGTTGACATCTATCTAATTTGGGAATTCTATGTTTTAAATTGAATTTTTGTTTTTATTCTCTGTTTATGTGTTTGGATTTATATTATGTGTTCTTGTGGATCACGACCATATAGAATTACCATCTAGTAGTTAGGTCACCATCGACAACGGTGTGTAATTACATGTTTAGCACATAACGTCTATTGTACGGTTTAGATCTGACAAATCAACCTAACTAGATAATCACCATGGTTTGCTATTTTACCCATTGCAGGAACAGTTTGCTTAGGACTCCTTATTGACAAAGGTATAACCTATTTAAAACTACCTAGCGCAATTGGAACCGATTATTGAAATACTACATAATTCATCCTTACATGTTTAGAACGGCAAAACTAGTGGGGATTACATGCTATTTACTCAAGCTAAACTCTCATACTAACTTCTTCACTTGCATTTAAATTCCTGTCTTTACTTTATTAGTTTAATTTAGTTAATTGAAAACCAAATAAAAATCTATTTGTCTTTACCTTCTCTGCGTTTTATTTGGTCTAGCTTTTAGTATTTGCACTTGATTATTGCATAAGATTCTCCTAACCTTCGTAGTCTCTGCGGAATGAATGTTACTTATTTATTAAAACTTGCATACGATCTGTATACTTGCAGAACCGTGCTAGACTAGGGTGATTAATTGCACTTATTTATATTCTATTTCTATCACACCCTAGTCGACACCAAGTTTTTGGCGCCGCTGCCAGGGACTACATTGGTAGTCCTTGTGCATATATCTTGTGTTTTGATTTCAGTTAGTTCTATTTTACGCTTTTGTCTTTTTAGTTTTTGTTTTATTGATAGTTACAGATGGAGAATCCAAGGATACTTGAATTACCCGTCACGTTTAGAGTGCAACCACGCGGAATTCGCATTCCAGAAATCCAAGCCGCTAAATTTAGGCCAGATCCAGGGATGTTAACGCAGTTTGCAAATCATGGACTATTTAGCGGTGCTGCACAACAAGATCCCATCCAATATATTCAGAAATTCATGCAAATTTGTGATGCTTATATCGTAAGAGGAGTTACTAAGGAGCAGATGTATTACGTGATGTTCCCGCTCTTCTTGACCGGAGGTGCAAGTAATTGGTACGATACCCAATATCCTCATGTTATTCCAGATTGGGATAAGCTTCAAGCAAGATTCCTAGACCGATTCTATCCAGTTAGTAGACGATTAAAAGATATGTTGGAGCTTGAACAGTTTATGCAGGAAGACGGAGAAAGTTTGGGTGAAGCATGGTTACGATTTAACGAAAAGAAGGCGAGATGTCCATACCATAAATCATCGCCAGAATATTCTTTAACCATGTTTTACGGAGGACTTAATAACAAGTCAAGGGCAAGAGCAGATGCGTTAGGAAACAAAGGTTTTGTGTTACTAGACCCTGTAGAAGCCGAAATTTGTATGGAAAGAATTCTTGAGAACGAGAAAAGTTGGCCAAGTGAACTAGAAGAAAAAGAAGACACTTCAGAATCTCTGAAGCTCAAGGAATTGAGCCAACAACTCGAAGAACTACAAGAACAAGCTCGAACAATCGCTCAGGTAAATCTAGTGCGTACTATACCTTCGTGTCCAGGTTGTGGATCAAGAAATCATGTGTGGGAAAGGTGTATGAATAATCCCGCCTCAGCTTCTTTTATATCTCCTCAACATAACTATTATTTTAATGGTTATGATAATCCTCTAGAAAGCTACGCTAGTTATCAACACCCTCCACAACAGCGAAGTTGGGTCAGAAATCAAGAGACTTATCATCTACCCCAACCTCAATCCTACTATCCACCACAACCTATACATAAAAGAGCGCCCATTGTTGAAAAAGCTTATCAAGAACCACCAAATCAGTCAATGCAACTAGCAAGGAAAGAACAAAACTTGAGCTTGAATTCGAGTATGGCTAAACTGATGCAAGCAATTGAAGAAAATATGAGTATTAGCCAACAAAAAATTCAAGCCCAGCAAAAGGTGATAAAAAAACTCGAGCATACTCTATCACATATGGCGAGTACATTGCAAAACAGGCCAAAAGGGTAACTCCCAAGTGATACTATTGCTCCTCGAGATGATGCTTGTCATGCAGTTAAATTGCGAAGTGGAAAACAACAACCTCCACTAAGAAGAGAACCAGAACTAACCCCTATTCTAGAAAAGGAGGTTGAAAAACAATAGAAGATAAGGTAGAAAAGGTGGTTGAACCAATGAGTGTCCAAGCCAAGACACCTGAAAAGAAGAAAAGCTCAGTGGAACTCAATACACGCCCTCTACCACCATACCCTTCACGTGTCAGAAAAAAGGACAATGACCAAGAATTCAAGAAGTTCGTTGACATGGTGAGCAAGTTAGATATTAATATGCCGTTTGTAGAAGCTCTCAAAAGAATGACAAAATATCTGAAATTCATGAAGGACATTCTTTCTGACAAACTAAGTTTAGAAACTGGGGAAACAATTGGATTACCTGTGGAGTGTAGTGCTATTTGTCAAAACAAGTTACCACCAAAGCTAGAAGATCCCGGAAGTTTTACAATTCCAATTGGCATGGGAGACAGTTGGACCGGGACAGCATTATGCAATTTAGGCGCGAGTATCAATCTCATTCCAAGATCCCTATTCGAGAAGCTTAACATAGGAGAGGTAGTACCCACATCTGTGGTATTACAAATGGAGGATCGCTCCCTCTCCCGACCAGTAGGAAAAATTGAATATGTTTTAGTTAAAGCTGGTACTTTTATTTTTCCTTGTGATTTTATTATTCTTGACTACGACGCGGATAAGAATGTCCCCATCATCTTGGGTAGACCATTCTTAGACACGGGGCATACACTAATCGATGTTGAGAATGGTGAGTTGATCATGAGGGTACAAGACGAACATGTACGATTCAATGTGTTTAAGGCTATGAAGTTACCAAATTCGAAAGATGAATGTTTCAAAATAGATGTCATCGGAAAAATTACACAAGAAGTCTTCAATGAAGCAACCTTAGATGATGATCTTGACAAGGCCTTAATACTTGAATCACAAGAGGAAAACAAGATTCCCCCTGACGAAGTTGCTGCATTAGGATCAAATATACGAGAACTACTTCGAGAATCAGGTGACATTGAACCTATAAAGCAACCATCCATAATATGTCCACCTGTTCTCGAAGAAAAACCGCTTCCAGATCATCTACGCTATGCATATTTAGGTACGACCAAAACTTTGCCTGTTATTATTTCTGCTAACCTATCAGGTCTTCAAGAGGAGAAGCTACTTCATGTACTTCGCGCTAACAAAGAAGCAATCAGATGGACTATTGCTGATATCAAGGGAATTAGTCCTTCCGTTTGCAAACACAAAATCATTCTTGAGACCAAAGGTGGGCGATCTATAGAGGGACAAAGAAGACTCATGCCAGCTATGAAAGAAGTACTAAGGAAGGAGGTAATCAAGTTGCTAGACGTAAGAATTATCTACCCGATTGCCAGCAGTGATTGGGTTAGTCCAGTGCAATGTGTTCCAAAGAAAGGTGGTATTACTACCATCCTTAATGATGAAGGTGAAGCCATACCATCAAGAACAGTTGTGGGGTGGCGAGTGTGCATGGATTATCGAAGACTCAACAAAGCTACAAAGAAAGATCACTTCCCGCTACCATTCATTGATCAGATGCTAGATAAACTCGCAGGGAGAGAGTATTATTGTTTCCTTGACGGATATTCGGGTTATAATCAGATTTGTGTAGATCCCCTTGATCAACACAAAACAAATTTTACTTGTCCGTTTGGCACCTTTGCTTATATAAGGATGCCGTTTGGTTTATGTAATGCACCTGCCACGTTCTAGAGGTGCATGATGGCTATATTTTGGGACATGATTGATAAATACTTGGAGGTTTGTATGGATGTTTTTTCGGTGTTCGGAGATAGTATTGATGATTGTTTGAATAATCTTGAGAAAGTCCTTGTGATATGTAAAGAAAAAGATCTTGTGCTTAATTGGCAAAAATGTCAGTTAATGGTTCAAGAGGGAATTGTGTTGGGACATAAAATTTCAAAGGCAGGAATGGAGGTTGATCGTGCAAAACTTGAAGTTATCAAAACATTACCACCTCAGGTTTCTGTAAAAGGAGTGAGAAGTTTCTTAGGTCACGCAGGATTTTATCGAAGATTTATTAAGGATTTCTCCAAGATCGCCAAACTCTTTGTTCGTTACTTGAAAAGGATACTCCTTTTAACTTTACTGACGAGTGTCTTCAAGCGTTTCAGACGATTAAGGAGCAACTGATCTCCACACCTATTGTTATACCTCCTGATTGGAAAGGTCCGTTTGAACTTATGTGCAATGCTAGTGATCACACTATGGGTGTTGTGTTGGGGCAGAGGAAAGACAAGCTCTTCCACACGATTTATTATGCAAGTAAGACCTTCAATGCTGCCCAGATGAATTATACAGTGACAGAGAAAGAGATGTTGGCCGTAGTATATGCTTTTGATAAATTTCGTTCCTATCTGATTGGGAAGAAAACTGTTGTATACACAGATCACTCAGCTATCAGATACCTTATGGAGAAAAAGGATGCTAAGCCGCGTCTTATTAGATGGATACTGTTGCTTCAAGAGTTCGACATAGACATTCGAGACCGAAAGGGATGCAAAAATCAAGTTGCTGATCATTTATCAAGGCTCGAAAGATCTGATGCGAACAAGGAACCATTATTGGTTAAAGAGGTATTCCCTGATGAACAAATTTTTGCTATTAAAGATGCGTTTGTGCCATGGTATGCAGATCTAGTCAACCTCACCGTGAGTGGCGTATTCCCCAAGGATATCCACCCACAACAAAGACAAAGATTATCTCACCAGGCTAAACAATACTATTGGGATGAACCATACCTCTGGAAAATTTGTAGTGACCAAGTAGTTAGAAGATGTGTTCATGAAGGTGAAGTTGATAAGATTATAGCAAGCTGTCATGGATCACCATATGGAGGTCACTTTAAAGGCGATAGAACTGCAGCTAAAAATTTTCAATCCGGTTTCTATTGGCCTACCCTACACAGAGATTGTCATCGTTTTGTCCAGTCATTTCAAAGATTCCAGTTCACTGATAATATATCAAAAAGAGACGCGATGCCACTTAAAAATATTCTAGAAGTCGAAATCTTTGATGTATGGGGAATAGATTTCATGGGACCTTTCGTTACTTCCCATGGAAATATTTATATTTTGCCTACGGTAGATTATGTATCAAAATGGGTAGAAGCAGTGACAACACCAAAGAACGATGCGCAAACAGTAATCAAATTCTTAAAGACAAATATCTTCTCAAGACATAGTACGCCACGTGTTCTCATCAGTGATAAAGGTACCCATTTCATTAATGCTCAACTGAGAAATCTCCTTCGTAAGTTTGGAGTGAGACACCACCATTTCAACCGGTTATCACCCACAAACTAACGGTCAAGCTGAAGTTTCCAACCGGGAAATCAAATCTATTCTTGAGAAGACCGTGAACAAAACAAGGAAAGATTGGTTGTTAAAGCTAGATGATGCTCTCTGGGCTTACAGAACAGCATTCAAAACACCAGTTGGGGCATCTCCATATCGCATGGTCTACGGCAAAGCATGTCATCTACCTATTGAGATTGAAGCTCGATCCTTCTGGGCTATTAAAACTCTGAATCTACATCCAGAACTGGTCAGGAAACAAAGATTGATGCAATTGAACGAGTTGGAGGAGTTTCACTATCTTGCCTATGAAAATTCACGCCTCTACAAGGAGAAAACAAAGACATGACATGATAGACAACTCCGTCCAAAGCATTTCGAGAGAGGACAAAAAGTACTATTATACAACTCTCGATTCTCGAACTACCCAGGAAAGCTTAAATCCCGTTAGGGAGGACCTTACATTGTTACGAAAGTCACACCTCATGGAGCGATTGATATTGAACATCCAACCGAGCAAAAAATTTCTCATATTTAATCAATGATTTACCTTTTTATTTTTCATTTTAGAGTAAATTATATATGTTTATTTAATGTGTTTGTTATGTCCCTTTTGTCACATTATAAACGTGATAATATATTTGATATCCATATTTATCACATATTAATGTTGCATATATTCTATGTCAATTAATTATAATTATTTAATTTTCAATTGAATAAATTAATTGTGTTTCAAAGAAAATACTTATACATTCATATCTAACATGTAATGAAGTAGTATTTTTGGAACTATCAACCGAAAGAGAAGCTCATGATGGAGAGTTTTTATCTTTAGCTGCATAGGCATGGCATTACATTTAAGAAGTTAAACCTATAATTGAAGCTCTAGACAATGAAATATAGGAACTGTGCTACTTAGAAGAGGTAACTTGTGTATTAAAAATAGGGATTACGTGTACTAGTACATTCTCTTCATCGAGACCTACCATGAAGGAGTTATTGAATATGTTGATCCAATGCACACAACAATCGCTATACC
Organism: Nemophila menziesii; assembly: GCA_029959085.1. Taxonomy (NCBI): domain Eukaryota; kingdom Viridiplantae; phylum Streptophyta; class Magnoliopsida; order Boraginales; family Hydrophyllaceae; genus Nemophila; species Nemophila menziesii. The sequence continues at coordinate 1,304,518 of JARWIR010000004.1, forward strand.
AAGTCATAGTTGACGAAAACGAAAATTGTTATGGTCCGATTTCCAAGAACTCTGACCATGAGAGAACATTGGAATAGAAGATGACGATAAAAATTAAACATCAATATTTTTATCGTTTTTTATAATTATAGATTATAGGTAGAGCTGATGTCAAGCAAAATTTATCATTTTTCCTCACATATATTATCATATATATATATATATATATATATATATATATATATATATATATATATATATATATATATATATAATATACGCATGTGTATCATCCATAAAATAGACATATAGTAGTGGTAAATAAATGTAATAAAAAAGTTGCAGCAAGAGGGTGTACTCCAAACATTATTCATTGTTACAATGTCTAGAGACATTAGTCTATGATGCGAAATCAAGCTTTATGCGAGCACGACACCAAGAAGAAAGGTAAATACAAGGGATAAGATTGTGATTAGTCCTCATATAAAAGGTGGTAAAATTCGAGGTCTTGGGAATTAGAAGCTGCCAAAAGGGCAGCTCCAATACTAGAGCCATCACTAGAATGTTCAATGGAGATATTTCGATAAGTCTCACCAAGCATCTCCTCAAGAGTACTCTCCAGAGAGTCTCTAAAGTAAGTATAATGCTCGTATAATTCTCCATCCATCGACATCACAGACTTTATCTTCTCTCTACCCTTGTCTTCTACATCTCTACCCAATTTCTTCAAGATCCCAAGAATTCCAGCAACAGCAAGACGAGCTCCACGTGTTGTCACGATCTCACATACTAGTACAATTACTCTTCTAATTCTCAACGAAGAATTACGTAGCTGTCACAACACTAAAAATAAATAAAATACGATATAAATAATAATATGCTATTTATAATTCCTTACATCAAGTATTTCATTCAGTTTCCTACCAACAACTTTGAGATCTGGAACAACACCGTTAACTCCTAGCTGCACGCGCAAGACTCAAAAGTTTGTACCACCAAGGTCCAATGCATAAAATATGCCTTTTTCATCACTTCATTAACAAAATAAATGAGTAATTATATAATATAAATAATTATTACACATTCATACATATTGTATAAGAGAGACATACCGGGTTGGGAGATTGTCAACATGAGTGACGAGCATCTTGACCTTATTGCTGCCTTCAGAGACGAGTCCAGTAATCATCTCGGCCGTCATAGCATCCGCCACGTGCATCAGCTTCCCAGTAGGTGTTTCGCACCCCTCCTCTAACTCCTTCAAAATCTCAATTACCTTAACCCATCTCCGGAAGCTTTTAATTTTCTGTCTCACCAACACCGCCGCCAACGCACATCTTGCCGCCGCACCCGCCACCACCATTGCCTTTCCCATTAATAAAGATAAAAAGACTGTGATTTGTACAGTTTTAGATTATGGGTGTAGTGTAAATGCTCTAATATATATCAAAGATGGAGTAAGATTATAAAGATTTTAGATTTAGCTAAAGGGTTGGGAAACACAATACTCAACCGTATACTTATTACTCGGGAGTTTGTGAACTTGTATAATTTCGTGTGTTTGTGACAACTTTTATAATTCTCCGATGTCACTCTTGTTATTTCTTTTTCTTTTCTCGTCTTTCACTGAAAATCTTTTGAGTTTTTGCTAGCAAATTTCTAGTGGGGTATAATTTTGTTTATCAAATGTTTATATTTAATAAATAAATATATATGTTACAAGGAGTCTAAAGAAATTTTTTATGAAAAATGTCAAATAAAATAAAATAGCTACCGGTTTATTAAAAGAGCTGCCGGTTTATGAAAACCATGTGCCAAAAAAATATCTACACCTAGTTTATGAATAAACTACCTTTCAAATAAATATTTGTACATGGTTTATGAATAAAACAACTGTCACGCAACAAAATACCGGCACCTAGTTTATGAATAGACTAGTTTACAAATAAATTATTTGCCCATGGTTTATTATTGGGAAATATATGTAATTATTTTTTTTAAAAATTATTTAAACGAGTACCTTGACAATAACCATGTTCATTTATTTGGGAAAGAGAATTAAAATTTATATAATTTAAATTCGGCTTTGTCCATAAAAATTTACAAATTAAAATTAAAATATTAGGATGTAGGATGCAAAAAATTTAAAAAAAAGAGAACTAATTATTTAACACGAGAAACTCTAAATAGTATATGTTAGAATAATCAATTAAAACAGAAGATATTGTCAAATAACATTGTAGAGGTCATGCAAATAATTAAAAAAATTGAGTCTTTCCACAAAACTTATTGAAATGCAATGACCTTCGAGATGCTAGAAGATAAAGATGCACATTTTAACAAAACACATTGCAAAATGATTTAAAGCAATAGGAATAAGTTGATTTAAATAAAACGAGGACAAAGATAGTGTAAAAGTGTGATATGATGTAATTTGAATCTACTACTCTTTATGATATGTATATAAAGATGGAGGCAACACAAAGTTAGGGTCTGATAACAATATTGGATTGCATTATGTTATACACGGTAAGGCTACAATTACTATTTTTTAATTATTTTTTCAATTTTTGTTTTGCTAAATGAATATTAATCTTTTGTTATAAATTTATTATATTTTTTTATAATATTATTACATGGTTTTTTAATTTAATATATTATAGGATAAATTTTCGTGAACGTCCATAATGTTTTCATAGTTTTTCCATTGCTTGACCTGGCCCCCCTCATGCAGCATATGAGCGGATCTTTTACCATTATAGTTGCTTTTATCCATAATCCAAATTCAAGAAAGATTCGATAGTGAACTACTCTTAGACCTGTTAAGGAAAACGTTTACTTTTGAATTTTATTTTTCAATTCCATACTTTAGGATAATTTTTATTTTTTTGCATTTTTTCCAACTTTAGACAACAATTTATCTTTTTAATTTCCCCTGGATATTCAAGGATTAACCTTTTAATTTTTTGTTTAGTCTAAGTTATACATGTTAACTTCACGTGTTTGTTATGCCAAACTTTTCACATTATAAAAATGATATTGTATTAGATAGCCGTATCAATCATATATTAATGTTGCATATTTTCTATCTCAATTAATCCTAATTATTAAAAGTTCAATTAATTGAACTCATTATTGTTCAAATCACGTACTTTAATATTCATATCTCAACATGTAATGAATATAAATCGAAACATATCCAACAGTAAACTTCAAAATAGCTCAAAGGATTATACAAAAAACAATTCTATTAAAAAAAACTTTTCCATGACATGTCGAAGTTTGTAAAAATGATTAAGATATTAGTTATCTCTTCATGACAACTCCCATTGTACATTCCCTTCTCCTATTGGATGTCAAATTAATCCACACCATACAAAAATAAATGTTAGTGATTTTCGAAAGACAACAAAAATTGTAATTAGTGGTTTACATTTTACTTACTCTCTCCAACATCATATATTCAACGAAAACCATATATTAAACCTCAAATCATTAAAGTCCCTTTTTGCCAATTCCCTATCATTGATTTGACTATGGCAGAGATTCTTACGACACGAGTTTTATATTTGCATACTCATGATCTTCAAAAAAATAGTACATTTTTTCATATTTTCCATGAAAAAATTATTTTATGTTGCCATATGTACACACTACCTTTACCCTGTTTATGTTATTCATTACAAAATTTTATCTTTTACTTTTACTAGAAAGAGAATTAAATGTTAACATAAATTCTTTCCTATCGTCAATCATCATTCTTAAGTTAAATGATTGATCATTCATCTCTAACTTAGCCATAAATTTCCTATAATTTTTTTCACCCAAATCATCATGTGGACCATCTAACTTGTGTATTTGATAATCATCTCTCATAATAAAATTTAAACATAAGTTATTAGTTCTAGCAATATTTCTGTACAGAAAAATGCTATAATGCAATATTTGGTAAATATGTTACGTTAGTTACAAGTTTGTATAGTGTTTGGGTATAAGTGCATTAGTTAGAAAATAAATGGGTATCATTACGATTTTATATATTTCATAAACCATTATAATGTTGGTAAATAAAATAATTTACATTTTAATATTTTCTAAATAGATGGGTGATTTACGTAGAATGTTCCATATATATCTGACATGTTTTCATTTTTCTGTATAAACATGATTTTTATTTCAAATTCTGTTAATCTTGGTATTATATGTGTTATATATTGTAAGAAGATTTATATATATGCACTTATATGTAGTTTAAGATTTAAAATGTAATATTTGAAAATACAAGAGTCTTATTACAAAACATGTACATTCTACAATACAAATATGGTTACAAATACAAATTATGCATGACATAAGGGGAATTTTGCATGTTAGGTATCAAAAATATTTTAAATATTATCAATAGTGTATAATTTCTAATACAATGTAGATCAACTACAAATTTCTGATTGCAAGTATAAATATATAAACATACAATAATATGATATTAGTAGAAGTTTAAAAAGTTTAATTATAAACGATAAATAAATAAATAAAATTTACTAATCATAAATACTACCTACAAACCCATAATACTTAAATGCATAAAAAAAATCTAAAAATAAATTACCATTTAACAGATAAAACATTCAATCCATCTCATATAATAACACGATAAATAGTAATACAGACCTACTAGTAAAATTAATAGTGTACCAAAATACATAAAAATGTAGTACATGTTCATATGTTTCAATCAACCTCAAGTAGAAGGTTCAATAAGAGAGATGAAATCATTAACATACGATGGCAGGAATATCTACTACAAATCTCTAGTAATTTTTTGGTTCTTTAATGACCCCTTTCTTTTTACTCCTTTCTTATTTTCTCAAATTTATTGAGTGATGAAGGTATTGTGTTACCCGTATGAATTACAAATGAGTAAATTTTGTTTCTTGTGTTGTTCAGGAATAAAGGTGGTTTGTGTGGTTAATTGATGGACTTGTTGTTTGTTAAAGAAATTTACACTTATTTTCATCCTAAGGGTACCTTATTCTCTTCCATCTTCTTCTTCTTCTTCTTCTTCTTCTTCTTCTTCTTCTTCTTCTTCTTCTTCTTCTTCTTCTTCTTCTTCTTCTTCTTCTTCTTCTTCTTCTTCTTCTTCTTCTTCTTCTTCTTCTTCTTCTTCTTCTTCTTCTTCTTCTTTTATAAACATATGATTATAAGAATTTAGGTTCTTTCATAAAAAGTTTCAATTACAATTGAAATATTTGGACATAAAAAAATCTAAGAAAATAGATTATTACAATAATCAATGATTAACTAGAATAAAGTAATATACAAGGTTTGTCAAATAACAGTCTAGAAGTCGTGCAAATAAATATTTTATAAGTACTTTTAAGCGAAATGAGTATTAATGTTTTGTTATACTTTAGTTTAAAACATTATTTACAATAATATTAATGTTTGTACTAATTGAATATATTATAGAATAATTTTTTGTAAATGTTCATCATTTTTTCATTTTTATCTAATTTTACTATCTATATTTCAAATTAGTCAATTTAAACTATCACCTTTATAGTTTTTCCATCCATAATCCAAATCTATAAAATTGGGTAGTGAACTACATTAAGAACTATTAAGGGAAATGATATCATTTGAATTTATCTTTTAATTCTACAACATAATATACTTTTTTTTCATTTTAGACAACTATTTATCTTAGAATTTCTCATATTTAATCAATGATTTACCTTTTGATTTTTCATTTTAAAGTAAATTATATATGTTTATTTCATGTGTTTGTTATGTCCCTTTTGTCACATTATAAACGTGATAATATATTTGATATCCATATTTATCATATATTAATGTTGCATATATTCTATGTCAATTAATTATAATTATTTAATTTTCAATTGAATAAATAAATTGTGTTTCAAAGCAAATACTTATACATTCATATCTAACATGTAATGAAGTAGTATTTTTGGAACTAGCAACCGAAAGAGAAGCTCAAGATGGAGAGTTTTTATCTTTAGCTGCATAGGCATGGCATTACATTTAAGAAGTTAAACCTATAATTGAAGCTCTAGACAATGAAATATAGGAACCGTACTACTTAGAGGAGGTAACTTGTGTATTAAAAATAGGGATTACGTGTACTAGTACATTCCCTACATCGAGACCTACCATGAAGGATTTATTGAATATGTTGATCCAATGCACACAACAATCGCTATACAAAGTCATAGTTGACCGAAACAAAAATTGTTCTGGGCCGATTTCCAAGAACTCTGACCATGAGAGAACATTGGAATAGAAGATGACAATATAAATTAAACATCAATATTTTTATCGTTTTTTATAATTATAGATTATAGGTAGAGCTGATGTCAAGCGAAATTTTTCATTTTTCCTCACATATATTATCATCATATACATATATATATATATAATATACGCATGTGTATCATAAAAAAAAATAGATATATAGTAGCAGTAAATACATGTAATAAAAAAGTTGCAGTAAGAGGGTGTACTCCAAACTTTATTCATTGTTACAATGTCTGGAGACATTAGTCTATGATGGGACTCAAGCTTTATGCGAGCACGACACCAAGAAGAAAGGTAAATACAAGGGATAATATTGTGATTAGTCCTCATATAAAAGGTGATAAAATCGAGGTCTTGGGAATTAGAAGCTGCCAAAAGGGCAGCTCCAATACTAGAGCCATCACTAGAATGTTCAATGGAGATATTTCGATAAGCCTCACCAAGCAACTCCTCAAGAGTACTCTCCAGAGAGTCTCTAAAGTAAGTATAATGCTCGTATAATTCTCCATCCATCGATATCACAGACTTTATCTTCTCCCTTCCCTTGTCTTCTACATCTCTACCCAATTTCTTCAAGATCCCAAGAATTCCAGCAGCAGCAAGACGAGCTCCACGTGTTGTCACGATCTCACATACTAGTATAATTACTCTTCTAATTCTCAACGAAGAATTACGTAGCTGTCACAACACTAAAAATAAATAAAATACGATATAAATAATAATATGCTATTTATAATTCCTTACATCGAGTATTTCATTCAGTTTCCTACCAACAACTTTGAGATCCGGAGATATATCTTGATGCATTGCCGAAATGTCGGAGGTCCTGTAAGTGTTATAATTTACAGAATTAGGAAAAACGATAACATACATTGAAGAACAAGAGAGAGTTCAGTGGCTTATAGTACCCAAATATAAATGGAACTTTCAGATTTGGTGGGACAGTAACACCAAAAAAGGAAGTTTCTTCGGCCATCCTAAGCAATACTATACGAACAATTTCTCCAAGATACATTCTAGGAATGAGCTTCTCGTAAATCTGCTCCCCAGGATTTAAACTCTCGACATCTAGACTTTTGTCATATTTTGTTATTGGAAAATGTGGTGATTGGAAATTACCCCATTCCATGTTTATTACCTTTTATTATGATTAACAATAACTAAGCTAAATAAAAAAGGTAAAAAAAAAGGTTTAAGCTAACCATTTCCCCTGACTTAGGTAAGAAACCAAAAAACTTTGGGATTATATTAGCTTTCTCCACATATGCCGCATTACTTCCGATACCCAAAATCACAACAGCAATAACATCCGGGTAATTGTATCGACCTTTAGCTAAAGTTCCCACAGTATCATTCACCTAACATCACAAATTATTAGCCCAAAACAAATGAACCAAATATATAATACAAAAAGAGAGACTTACGCATATCAAGTCTGACTCTATCCATCGCTTTTGTCAATTCCCAAACCACATCTTGTCCAACCTATTAAAAAACTGAACAATCAATATTCCCTATTAATTCTAATTAGACAATAAAATTAAAAGACTAACCGTCTCTTCTATTAAGAAACACTTTGTCCACTTAATAAGAGTCCCAGATACAACTGATAATTGCTAAACATGAAACGAAAAGGTAAATCCGAACTCTCTTTGTATACCATGTGGAGGATGAAAATCTTCACCCTCATTAGCAAGAAATTTTGCAAGTGCAGATGCAATAAAATCGAATAATTCCTGAAATAAATTACAATTTTAATTTGATGAGTACGACAAATAACTTTAATATGATATTGAATAATTGCACAGTTACATCCGATGTTGCAGTCATTAAAAGTTGAGAAATTGAAACATCATGAAATTCTTGTTTAACAACACCGTTAACTCCGAGCTGCACGCGCAAGACTCAAAAGTTTGTACCACCAAGGTCCAATGCATAAAATATGCCTTTTTCATCACTTCATCAACAAAATAAATGAGTAATTATATAATATAAATAATTAATACACATTCATACATATTGTATAAGAGAGACATACCCGGTTGGGAGATTGTCAACATGAGTGACGAGCATCTTGACCTTATTGCTGCCTTCAGAGGCGAGTCCAGTAATAATCTCGGCCGTCATAGCATCCGCCACGTGCATCAGCTTCCCAGTAGGTGTTTCGCAACCCTCCTCTAACTCCTTTAAAATCTCAATTACCTTAACCCATCTCCGGAAGCTTTTAATTCTCTGTCTCACCAACACCGCCACCGGCGGCAACCCATTAATAAAGATAAAAAGACTGTGATTTGTACAATTTTAGATTATGCGTGTAGTGTAAATGTTCTAATATATATCAAAGATGGAGTAAGATTATAAAGATTTTAGATTTAGCTAAAGGGTTGGGAAACACAATAAACAAGCGTATACTTATTACTAGGGAGTTTGTGAACTTGTATAATTTCGTGTGTTTGTGACAACTTTTATAATTCTCCGATGTCACTCTTGTTGTTTCTTTTTCTTTTCTCGTCTTTCACTGACAATCTTTTGAATTTTTGCTAGTAAATTTCGAGTGGGGTATAATTTTGTTTATCAAATGTTTATATTTAATAAATAAATTTATAGGTTACAAGGAGTCTCAAGCAATTTTTTATGAAAAATGTCGAATAAAATAAAATAGCTACTTGTTTATTAAAAGAGCTGCCGGTTTATGAAAACCATGTGCCAAAAAAATATCTACACCTAGTTTATAAATAAACTACCTTTCAAATAAATATTTGTACATGGTTTATGAATAAAACAACTGTCACGCAATGTGTCTGGTTTATGTATAAATTAGCTGGCAAACAAAATACCGGCACCTAGTTTATGAATAGACTAGTTTACAAATAAATTATTTGCCCATGGTTTATTATTGGGAAATATATGTAATTATCTTTGTTAAAAATTATTTAAACGAGTACCTTGACAATAATCATGTTCATTTATTTGGGAAAGAGAATTAAAATTTATATAATATAAATTCGGGTTCGTCCATAAAAATTTACAATTAAAATAAAAATATTAGGATGTAAGATGCAAAAATTTAAAAAACAGAGAATTAATTATTTACACGAGGAACTCTAAATAGTATATGTTAGAATAAACAATTAAAATAGAAGATATTGTCAAATAACATTGTAGAGGTCATGCAAATAATTAAAAAAATTGAGTCTTTCCACAAAACTTATTGAAATGCAATGACCTTTGAGATGCTAGAAGATAAAGATGCACATTTTAACAAAAGACATTGCAAAATGATTTAAAGCAATAGGAATAAGTTGATTTAAATAAAACGAGGACAAATATAGTGTAAAAGTATGATATGATGTAATTTGAATCTACTACTCTTTATGATATGTATATAAAGATGGAGGCAACACAAAATTAGGGTCTGATAACAATATTGGATTGCATTATGTTATACACGGTAAGGCTACAATTACTATTTTTTAATTTATTTTTTCAATTTTTGTTTTGCTAAATGAATATTAATCTTTTGTTATAAATTTATTATATTTTTTTTATAATATTATTACATGTTTTTTTAATTGAATATATTATAGGATAAATTTTCGTGAACGTCCATAATGTTTTCATAGTTTTTCCATTTTACCATCCTTATTTCATAGTATTCAATATAAGTCATCATCTTTATAGTTGCTTTTATCCATAATCCAAATCAAGAAAGATTCGATAGTAAACTACTCTTAGACCTGTTAAGGAAAAAGTTTACGTTTGAATTTTATTTTTCAATTCCATACTTTAGGATAATTTTTATATTATGCATTTTTCTCAACTTTAGACAACAATTTATCTTTTTAGTTTCCCCTGGATATTCAAGGAATTACCTTTTGATTTTTTGTTTAGTCTAAGTTATACATGTTAACTTCACGTATTTGTTATGCCAAACATTTCACATTATAAAAATGATATTGTATTAGATAGCCGTATCAATCACATATTAATGTTGCATATTTTCTATCTCAATTAATCCTAATTATTAAAAGTTCAATTAATTGAACTCATTATTGTTCAAAGCACGTACTTTAATATTCATATCTCAACATGTAATGAATATAAATCGAAACATATCCAACAATAAACTTCAAAATAGCTCAAAGGATTATACAAAAAACAAATCTATTAAAAAAACTTTTCCATGACATGTCAAAGTTTGTAAAAATGATTAAGATATTAGTTATCTCTTCATGAGAACTCCTACTGTACAATCCCTTCTCCTATTGGATGTCAAATTAATCCACACCATACAAAAATAAATGTTAGTGATTTTGGAAAGACAACAAAAATTGTAATTAGTGGTTTACATTTTACTTACTCTCTTCAACATCATATATTCGACGAAAACCATATATTAAACCTCAAATCATTAAAGTCCCTTTTTACCAATTTCCGATCATTGATTTGACTATGGCAGAGATTCGTACGACACGAGTTTTATATTTGCATACTCATGATCTTCAAAAAAATAGTACATTTTCATATTTTCCATGAAAAAATTATTTTATGTTGCCATATGTACACACTACCTTTACCCTGTTTATGTTATTCATTACAAAATTTTATCTTTTACTTTTACTAGAAAGAGAATTAAATGTTAACATAAATTCTTTCCTATCGTCAATCATCATTCCTAAGTTAAATGATTGATCATTCATCTCTAACTTAGCCATAAATTTCCTATAATTTTTTTCACCCAAATCATCATGTGGACCATCTAGCTTGTGTATTTGATAATCATCTCTCATAATAAAATTTAAACATAAGTTATTAGTTCTAGCAATAATTCTGTACAGAAAAATGCTATAATGCAATATTTGGTAAATATGTTACGTTAGCTACAAGTTTGTATAGTGTTTGGGTATAAGTGCATTAATTAGAAAATAAATGGGTATCATTACGATTTTATATATTGCATAAACTATTATAATGTTGGTAAATAAAATCATTTACATTTTAATATTTTCTAAATAAATGGGTGATTTACGTAGAATGTGCCATATATATTTGACATGTTTTCATTTTTCTGTATAAATATGATTTTTATTTCAAATTCTGTTAATTTTGGTATTATATGTGTTATATATTGTAAGAAGATTTATATATATGCACTTATATGTAGTTTAAGATTTAAAATGTAATATTTAAAAATACAAGAGTCTTAGTACAAACCATGTACATTCTACAATACAAATATGGTTATAAATACAAATTTTGCATGACATAAGGGGAATTTTGCATGTTAGATATCAAAAATATTTTAAATATTATCAGTAGTGTATAATTGCTAATACAATGTAGATCAACTACAAATATCTAATTGCAAGTATAAAGATATAAATATACAATAATATGATATTAGTAGAAGTTTAAATAGTTTAATTATAAACGATAAATTTATAAATAAAATTTACTAATCATAAATACTACCTACAAACCCATAATACTTAAATGCATAAAAAAAACTAAACATAAATTACCATTTAATAGATAAAACATTCAATCCATCTCATTTAATAATATGATAAATAGTAATACAGACCTACTAGTAAAATTAATAGTCTACCAAAATACATAAAAATGTTGTACATGTTCATATTTTTCAATCAACCTCAAGTAGGAGGTACAATAAGAGAGATAAAATCATTAACATACGATGGTAAGAATATCTACTACAAATCTCTAGTAAACTTTTTGGTTCTTTATTGACCCCTTTATTCTTACTCTTTCTTATTTTCTCAAATTATTGAGTGATGAAGGTATTGTGTTACCCGTATGGATTACAAATGAGTGAATTTTGTTTCTTGTGTTGTTCAACAATAAAGGTGATTTGTGTGTATTATTGATGGACTTGTTGTTTGCTAAAGAAATTTACACTTATTTTCATCCCAAGGGTACCTTGTTCTCCTCCATCTTCTTTTTCTGCTTATTCTTCTTCTTCTTCATTTATAAACATATGATTATAAGAATTTAGGTTCTTTCATAAAAAGTTTCAATTACAATTGAAATATTTGGACATAAAAAAATCTAAGAAAATAGATTATTACAATAATCAATGATTAACTAGAATAAAGTATAATATACAAGGTTTGTCAAATAACAGTCTAGAAGTCGTGCAAATAATTATTTTATAAGATCTTTTAAGCGAAATGAGTATTAATGTTTTGTTATACTTTAGTTTAAAACATTATTTATAATAATATTAATGTTTGTACTAATTGAATATATTATAGCATAATTTTTTGTAAATGTTCATCATTTTTTCATTTTCATCTAATTTTGCTATCCATATTTCAAATTAGTCAATTTAAACTATCACCTTTATAGTTTTTCCATCCATAATCCAAATCTATAATATTGGGCAGTGAACTACATTAAGAACTATTAAGGGAAATTATATCATTTTAATTTATCTTTCAATTCTACAACATAATATACTTTTTTTCCATTTTAGATAACTATTTATCTTAGAATTTCTCATATTTAATCAATGATTTACCTTTTGATTTTTCATTTTAGAGTAAAGTATATATGTTTATTTCATGTGTTTGTTATGTCTCTTTTGTCACATTATAAACGTGATAATATATTTGATATCCATATTTATCACATATTAATGTTGCATATATTCTATGTTAATTAATTATAATTATTTAATTTTCAATTGAATAAATTAATTGTGTTTTAAATCAAATACTTATACATTCATATCTAACATGTAATGAAGTAGTATTTTTTGAACTAGCAACCGAAAGAGAAGCTCATGATGGAGAGTTTTTATCTTTAGCTGCATAGGCATGACATTACATTCAAGAACTTAAACCTATAATTGAAGCTTTAGACAATGAAATATAGGAACTGTACTACTTAGAAGAGGTAAATTGTGTATTAAAAATAGGGATTACGTGTACTAGTACATTCCCTTCATCGAGACCTACCATGAAGGAGTTATTGAATATGTTGATCCAATGCACACAACAATCGCTATACAAAGTCATAGTTGACCGAAAAAAAAAATTTTCTAGGCCGATTTCCAAGAACTCTGACCATGAGAGAACATTGGAATAGAAGATGACAATAGAAATTAAACAACAATATTTTTATCGTTTTTTATAATTATATATTATAGGTAGAGCTGATGTCAATCAAAATTTATTATTTTTCCTCACATATATTATCATCATATACATATATATAATATACACATGTGTATCATCCATAAAATAGACATATAGTAGCGGTAAATAAATGTAATAAAAAAGTTGCAGCAAGAGGGTGTACCCCAAACTTTATTCATTGTTACAATGTCTAGAGACATTAGTCTATGATGCGACTCAAGTTTTATGCGAGAAGGACACCAAGAAGAAGGGTAAATACAAGGGATAAGATTGTAATTAGCCTCATATAAAAGGTGGTAAAATTCGAGGTCTTGGGAATTAGAAGCTGCCAAAAGGGCAGCTCCAATACTAGAGCCATCACTTGAATGCTAAGCAACTCCTCAAGAGTACTCTCCAGAGAGTCTCTAAAGTAAGTATAATGCTCGTATAATTCTCCATCCATCGATATCACAGACTTTATCTTCTCTTTACCCTTGTCTTCTACATCTCTACCCAATTTCTTCAAGATCCCAAGAATTCCAGCAACAGCAAGACGAGCTCCACGTGTTGTCACGATCTCACATACTAGTACAATTACTCTTCTAATTCTCAACGAAGAATTACGTAGCTGTCACAACACTAAAAATAAATAAAATACGATATAAATAATAATATGCTATTTATAATTCCTTACATCAAGTATTTCATTCAGTTTCCTACCAACAACTTTGAGATCTGGAACAACACCGTTAACTCCCTGCACGCGCAAGACTCAAAAGTTTGTACCACCAAGGTCCAATGCATAAAATATGCCTTTTTCATCACTTCATTAGCAAAATAAATGAGTAATTATATAATATAAATAATTAATACACATTCATACATATTGTATAAGAGAGACATACCCGGTTGGGAGATTGTCAACATGAGTGACGAGCATCTTGACCTTATTGCTGCCTTCAGAGACGAGTCCAGTAATCATCTCGGCCGTCATAGCATCCGCCACGTGCATCAGCTTCCCAGTAGGTGTTTCGCACCCCTCCTCTAACTCCTTTAAAATCTCAATTACCTTAACCCATCTCCGGAAGCTTTTAATTCTCTGTCTCACCAACACCGCCGCCAACGCACATGTTGCCGCCGCACCCGCCACCACCATTGCCTTTCCCATTAATAAAGATAAAAAGACTGTGATTTGTACAGTTTTAGATTATGGGTGTAGTGTAAATGCTCTAATATATATCAAAGATGGAGTAAGATTATAAAGATTTTAGATTTAGCTAAAGGGTTGGGAAACACAATACTCAAGCGTATACTTATTACTCGGGAGTTTGTGAACTTGTATAATTTCGTGTGTTTGTGACAACTTTTATAATTCTCCGATGTCACTCTTGTTATTTCTTTTTCTTTTCTCGTCTTTCACTGAAAATCTTTTGAGTTTTTGCTAGCAAATTTCTAGTGGGGTATAATTTTGTTTATCAAATGTTATATTTAATAAATAAATATATATGTTACAAGGAGTCTAAAGCAATTTTTTATGAAAAATGTCAAATAAAATAAAATAGCTACCGGTTTATTAAAAGAGCTGCCGGTTTATGAAAACCATGTGCCAAAAAAATATCTACACCTAGTTTATGAATAAACTACCTTTCAAATAAATATTTGTACATGGTTTATGAATAAAACAACTGTCACGCAATGTGTCTGGTTTATGTATAAATTAGCTGGCGAACAAAATACCGGCACCTAGTTTATGAATAGACTAGTTTACAAATAAATTATTTGCCCATGGTTTATTATTGGGAAATATATGTAATTATTTTTTTTAAAAATTATTTAAATGAGTACCTTGACAATAACCATGTTCATTTATTTGGGAAAGAGAATTAAAATTTATATAATTTAAATTCGGGTTCGTCCATAAAAATTTACAATTAAAATTAAAATATTAGGATGTAGGATGCAAAAAATTTAAAAAAAAGAGAACTAATTATTTAACACGAGGAACTCTAAATAGTATATGTTAGAATAATCAATTAAAACAGAAGATATTGTCAAATAACATTGTAGAGGTCATGCAAATAATTAAAAAAATTGAGTCTTTCCACAAAACTTATTGAAATGCAATGACCTTCGAGATGCTAGAAGATAAAGATGCACATTTTAACAAAACACATTGCAAAATGATTTAAAGCAATAGGAATAAGTTGATTTAAATAAAACGAGGACAAAGATAGTGTAAAAGTGTGATATGATGTAATTTGAATCTACTACTCTTTATGATATGTATATAAAGATGGAGGCAACACAAAGTTAGGGTCTGATAACAATATTGGATTGCATTATGTTATACACGGTAAGGCTACAATTACTATTTTTTAATTATTTTTTCAATTTTTGTTTTGCTAAATGAATATTAATCTTTTGTTATAAATTTATTATATTTTTTTATAATATTATTACATGGTTTTTTAATTTAATATATTATAGGATAAATTTTCGTGAACGTCCATAATGTTTTCATAGTTTTTCCATTGCTTGACCTGGCCCCCCTCATGCAGCATATGAGCGGATCTTTTACCATCCATATTTCATAGTAGTCAATTTAAGTTATCATCTTTATAGTTGCTTTTATCCATAATCCAAATTCAAGAAAGATTCGATAGTGAACTACTCTTAGACCTGTTAAGGAAAACGTTTACTTTTGAATTTTATTTTTCAATTCCATACTTTAGGATAATTTTTATTTTTTTGCATTTTTTCCAACTTTAGACAACAATTTATCTTTTTAATTTCCCCTGGATATTCAAGGATTAACCTTTTAATTTTTTGTTTAGTCTAAGTTATACATGTTAACTTCACGTGTTTGTTATGCCAAACTTTTCACATTATTAAAATGATATTGTATTAGATAGCCGTATCAATCATATATTAATGTTGCATATTTTCTATCTCAATTAATCCTAATTATTAAAAGTTCAATTAATTGAACTCATTATTGTTCAAAGCACGTACTTTAATATTCATATCTCAACATGTAATGAATATAAATCGAAACATATCCAACAGTAAACTTCAAAATAGCTCAAAGGATTATACAAAAAACAAATCTATTAAAAAAAACTTTTCCATGACATGTCGAAGTTTGTAAAAATTATTAAGATATTAGTTATCTCTTCATGACAACTCCCATTGTACATTCCCTTCTCCTATTGGATGTCAAATTAATCCACACCATACAAAAATAAATGTTAGTGATTTTCGAAAGACAACAAAAATTGTAATTAGTGGTTTACATTTTACTTACTCTCTCCAACATCATATATTCAACGAAAACCATATATTAAACCTCAAATCATTAAAGTCACTTTTTACCAATTCCCTATCATTGATTTGACTATGGCAGAGATTCGTACGACACGAGTTTTATATTTGCATACTCATGATCTTCAAAAAAATAGTACATTTTTTCATATTTTCCATGAAAAAATTATTTTATGTTGCCATATGTACACACTACCTTTACCCTGTTTATGTTATTCATTACAAAATTTTATCTTTTACTTTTACTAGAAAGAGAATTAAATGTTAACATAAATTCTTTCCTATCGTCAATCATCATTCTTAAGTTAAATGATTGATCATTCATCTCTAACTTAGCCATAAATTTCCTATAATTTTTTTCACCCAAATCATCATGTGGACCATCTAGCTTGTGTATTTGATAATCATCTCTCATAATAAAATTTAAACATAAGTTATTAGTTCTAGCAATATTTCTGTACAGAAAAATGCTATAATGCAATATTTGGTAAATATGTTACGTTAGCTACAAGTTTGTATAGTGTTTGGGTATAGGTGCATTAATTAGAAAATAAATGGGTATCATTACGATTTTATATATTGCATAAACCATTATAATGTTGGTAAATAAAATAATTTACATTTTAATATTTTCTAAATAGATGGGTGATTTACGTAGAATGTGCCATATATATTTGACATGTTTTCATTTTTCTGTATAAACATGATTTTTATTTCAAATTCTGTTAATTTTGGTATTATATGTGTTATATATTGTAAGAAGATTTATATATATGCACTTATATGTAGTTTAAGATTTAAAATGTAATATTTGAAAATACAAGAGTCTTATTACAAAACATGTACATTCTACAATACAAATATGGTTACAAATACAATTTATGCATGACATAAGGGGAATTTTGCATGTTAGGTATCAAAAATATTTTAAATATTATCAATAGTGTATAATTTCTAATACAATGTAGATCAACTACAAATTTCTAATTGCAAGTATAAATATATAAACATACAATAATATGATATTAGTAGAAGTTTAAAAAGTTTAATTATAAACGATAAATAAATAAATAAAATTTACTAATCATAAATACTACCTACAAACCCATAATACTTAAATGCATAAAAAAAATCTAAACATAAATTACCATTTAACAGATAAAACATTCAATCCATCTCATATAATAACACGATAAATAGTAATACAGACCTACTAGTAAAATTAATAGTGTACGAAAATACAAAAAAATGTAGTACATGTTCATATGTTTCAATCAACCTCAAGTAGAAGGTTCAATAAGAGAGATGAAATCATTAACATACGATGGCAGGAATATCTACTACAAATCTCTAGTAATTTTTTGGTTCTTTAGTGACCCCTTTCTTTTTACTCCTTTCTTATTTTCTCAAATTTATTGAGTGATGAAGGTATTGTGTTACCCGTATGAATTACAAATGAGTAAATTTTGTTTCTTGTGTTGTTCAGGAATAAAGGTGGTTTGTGTGGTTAATTGATGGACTTGTTGTTTGTTAAAGAAATTTACACTTATTTTCATCCTAAGGGTACCTTATTCTCTTCCATCTTCTTCTTCTTCTTCTTCTTCTTCTTCTTCTTCTTCTTCTTCTTCTTCTTCTTCTTCTTCTTCTTCTTTTATAAACATATGATTATAAGAATTTAGCTTCTTTCATAAAAAGTTTCAATTACAATTGAAATATTTGGACATAAAAAAATCTAAGAAAATAGATTATTAAAATAATCAATGATTAACTAGAATAAAGTAATATACAAGGTTTGTCAAATAACAGTCTAGAAGTCGTGCAAATAATTATTTTATAAGTACTTTTAAGCGAAATGAGTATTAATGTTTTGTTATACTTTAGTTTAAAACATTATTTACAATAATATTAATGTTTGTACTAATTGAATATATTATAGAATAATTTTTTGTAAATGTTCATCATTTTTTCATTTTTATCTAATTTTACTATCCATATTTCAAATTAGTCAATTTAAACTATCACCTTTATAGTTTTTCCATCCATAATCCAAATCTATAAAATTGGGTAGTGAACTACATTAAGAACTATTAAGGGAAATGATATCATTTGAATTTATCTTTTAATTCTACAACATAATATACTTTTTTTTCATTTTAGACAACTATTTATCTTAGAATTTCTCATATTTAATCAATGATTTACCTTTTGATTTTTCATTTTAAAGTAAATTATATATGTTTATTTCATGTGTTTGTTATGTCCCTTTTGTCACATTATAAACGTGATAATATATTTGATATCCATATTTATCACATATTAATGTTGCATATATTCTATGTCAATTAATTATAATTATTTAATTTTCAATTGAATAAATAAATTGTGTTTCAAAGCAAATACTTATACATTCATATCTAACATGTAATGAAGTAGTATTTTTGGAACTAGCAACCGAAAGAGAAGCTCAAGATGGAGAGTTTTTATCTTTAGCTGCATAGGCATGGCATTACATTTAAGAAGTTAAACCTATAATTGAAGCTCTAGACAATGAAATATAGGAACCGTACTACTTAGAAGAGGTAACTTGTGTATTAAAAATAGGGATTACGTGTACTAGTACATTCCCTACATCGAGACCTACCATGAAGGATTTATTGAATATGTTGATCCAATGCACACAACAATCGCAATACAAAGTCATAGTTGACCGAAACAAAAATTGTTCTGGGCCGATTTCCAAGAACTCTGACCATGAGAGAACATTGGAATAGAAGATGACAATATAAATTAAACATCAATATTTTTATCGTTTTTTATAATTATAGATTATAGGTAGAGCTGATGTCAAGCGAAATTTTTCATTTTTCCTCACATATATTATCATCATATACATATATATATATATAATATACGCATGTGTATCATAAAAAAAATAGATATATAGTAGCAGTAAATACATGTAATAAAAAAGTTGCAGTAAGAGGGTGTACTCCAAACTTTATTCATTGTTACAATGTCTGGAGACATTAGTCTATGATGGGACTCAAGCTTTATGCGAGCACGACACCAAGAAGAAAGGTAAATACAAGGGATAATATTGTGATTAATCCTCATATAAAAGGTGATAAAATCGAGGTCTTGGGAATTAGAAGCTGCCAAAAGGGCAGCTCCAATACTAGAGCCATCACTAGAATGTTCAATGGAGATATTTTGATAAGCCTCACCAAGCAACTCCTCAAGAGTACTCTCCAGAGAGTCTCTAAAGTAAGTATAATGCTCGTATAATTCTCCATCCATCGATATCACAGACTTTATCTTCTCCCTTCCCTTGTCTTCTACATCTCTACCCAATTTCTTCAAGATCCCAAGAATTCCAGCAGCAGCAAGACGAGCTCCACGTGTTGTCACGATCTCACATACTAGTATAATTACTCTTCTAATTCTCAACGAAGAATTACGTAGCTGTCACAACACTAAAAATAAATAAAATACGATATAAATAATAATATGCTATTTATAATTCCTTACATCGAGTATTTCATTCAGTTTCCTACCAACAACTTTGAGATCCGGAGATATATCTTGATGCATTGCCGAAATGTCGGAGGTCCTGTAAGTGTTATAATTTACAGAATTAGGAAAAACGATAACATACATTGAAGAACAAGAGAGAGTTCAGTGGCTTATAGTACCCAAATATAAATGGAACTTTCAGATTTGGTGGGACAGTAACACCAAAAAAGGAAGTTTCTTCGGCCATCCTAAGCAATACTATACGAACAATTTCTCCAAGATACATTCTAGGAATGAGCTTCTCGTAAATCTGCTCCCCAGGATTTAAACTCTCGACATCTAGACTTTTGTCATATTTTGTTATTGGAAGATGTGGTGATTGGAAATTACCCCATTCCATGTTTATTACCTTTTATTACGATTAACAATAACTAAGCTAAATAAAAAAGGTAAAAAAAAAGGTTTAAGCTAACCATTTCCCCTGACTTAGGTAAGAAACCAAAAAACTTTGGGATTATATTAGCTTTCTCCACATATGCCGCATTACTTCCGATACCCAAAATCACAACAGCAATAACATCCGGGTAATTGTATCGACCTTTAGCTAAAGTTCCCACAGTATCATTCACCTAACATCACAAATTATTAGCCCAAAACAAATGAACCAAATATATAATACAAAAAGAGAGACTTACGCATATCAAGTCTGACTCTATCCATCGCTTTTGTCAATTCCCAAACCACATCTTGTCCAACCTATTAAAAAACTGAACAATCAATATTCCCTATTAATTCTAATTAGACAATAAAATTAAAAGACTAACCGTCTCTTCTATTAAGAAACACTTTGTCCACTTAATAAGAGTCCCAGATACAACTGATAATTGCTAAACATGAAACGAAAAGGTAAATCCGAACTCTCTTTGTATACCATGTGGAGGATGAAAATCTTCACCCTCATTAGCAAGAAATTTTGCAAGTGCAGATGCAATAAAATCGAATAATTCCTGAAATAAATTACAATTTTAATTTGATGAGCACGACAAATAACTTTAATATGATATTGAATAATTGCACAGTTACATCCGATGTTGCAGTCATTAAAAGTTGAGAAATTGAAACATCATGAAATTCTTGTTTAACAACACCGTTAACTCCGAGCTGCACGCGCAAGACTCAAAAGTTTGTACCACCAAGGTCCAATGCATAAAATATGCCTTTTTCATCACTTCATTAACAAAATAAATGAGTAATTATATAATATAAATAATTAATACACATTCATACATATTGTATAAGAGAGACATACCCGGTTGGGAGATTGTCAACATGAGTGACGAGCATCTTGACCTTATTGCTGCCTTCAGAGGCGAGTCCAGTAATAATCTCGGCCGTCATAGCATCCGCCACGTGCATCAGCTTCCCAGTAGGTGTTTCGCAGCCCTCCTCTAACTCCTTTAAAATCTCAATTACCTTAACCCATCTCCGGAAGCTTTTAATTCTCTGTCTCACCAACACCGCCACCGGCGGTAACCCATTAATAAAGATAAAAAGACTGTGATTTGTACAATTTTAGATTATGGGTGTAGTGTAAATGTTCTAATATATATCAAAGATGGAGTAAGATTATAAAGATTTTAGATTTAGCTAAAGGGTTGGGAAACACAATAAACAAGCGTATACTTATTACTCGGGAGTTTGTGAACTTGTATAATTTCGTGTGTTTGTGACAACTTTTATAATTCTCCGATGTCACTCTTGTTGTTTCTTTTTCTTTTCTCGTCTTTCACTGACAATCTTTTGAATTTTTGCTAGTAAATTTCGAGTGGGGTATAATTTTGTTTATCAAATGTTTATATTTAATAAATAAATTTATAGGTTACAAGGAGTCTCAAGCAATTTTTTATGAAAAATGTCGAATAAAATAAAATAGCTACTGGTTTATTAAAAGAGCTGCCGGTTTATGAAAACCATGTGCCAAAAAAATATCTACACCTAGTTTATAAATAAACTACCTTTCAAATAAATATTTGTACATGGTTTATGAATAAAACAACTGTCACGCAATGTGTCTGGTTTATGTATAAATTAGCTGGCAAACAAAATACCGGCACCTAGTTTATGAATAGACTAGTTTACAAATAAATTATTTGCCCATGGTTTATTATTGGGAAATATATGTAATTATCTTTTTTAAAAATTATTTAAACGAGTACCTTGACAATAATCATGTTCATTTATTTGGGAAAGAGAATTAAAATTTATATAATATAAATTCGGGTTCGTCCATAAAAATTTACAATTAAAATAAAAATATTAGGATGTAAGATGCAAAAATTTAAAAAACAGAGAATTAATTATTTACACGAGGAACTCTAAATAGTATATGTTAGAATAAACAATTAAAATAGAAGATATTGTCAAATAACATTGTAGAGGTCATGCAAATAATTAAAAAAATTGAGTCTTTCCACAAAACTTATTGAAATGCAATGACCTTTGAGATGCTAGAAGATAAAGATGCACATTTTAACAAAAGACATTGCAAAATGATTTAAAGCAATAGGAATAAGTTGATTTAAATAAAACGAGGACAAATATAGTGTAAAAGTATGATATGATGTAATTTGAATCTACTACTCTTTATGATATGTATATAAAGATGGAGGCAACACAAAATTAGGGTCTGATAACAATATTGGATTGCATTATGTTATACACGGTAAGGCTACAATTACTATTTTTTAATTTATTTTTTCAATTTTTGTTTTGCTAAATGAATATTAATCTTTTGTTATAAATTTATTATATTTTTTTTATAATATTATTACATGTTTTTTTAATTGAATATATTATAGGATAAATTTTCGTGAACGTCCATAATGTTTTCATAGTTTTTCCATTTTACCATCCTTATTTCATAGTATTCAATATAAGTCATCATCTTTATAGTTGCTTTTATCCATAATCCAAATCAAGAAAGATTCGATAGTAAACTACTCTTAGACCTGTTAAGGAAAACGTTTACGTTTGAATTTTATTTTTCAATTCCATACTTTAGGATAATTTTTATATTATGCATTTTTCCCAACTTTAGACAACAATTTATCTTTTTAGTTTCCCCTGGATATTCAAGGAATTACCTTTTGATTTTTTGTTTAGTCTAAGTTATACATGTTAACTTCACGTATTTGTTATGCCAAACATTTCACATTATAAAAATGATATTGTATTAGATAGCCGTATCAATCACATATTAATGTTGCATATTTTCTATCTCAATTAATCCTAATTATTAAAAGTTCAATTAATTGAACTCATTATTGTTCAAAGCACGTACTTTAATATTCATATCTCAACATGTAATGAATATAAATCGAAACATATCCAACAATAAACTTCAAAATAGCTCAAAGGATTATACAAAAAACAAATCTATTAAAAAAACTTTTCCATGACATGTCAAAGTTTGTAAAAATGATTAAGATATTAGTTATCTCTTCATGAGAACTCCTACTGTACAATCCCTTCTCCTATTGGATGTCAAATTAATCCACACCATACAAAAATAAATGTTAGTGATTTTGGAAAGACAACAAAAATTGTAATTAGTGGTTTACATTTTACTTACTCTCTTCAACATCATATATTCGACGAAAACCATATATTAAACCTCAAATCATTAAAGTCCCTTTTTACCAATTTCCGATCATTGATTTGACTATGGCAGAGATTCGTACGACACGAGTTTTATATTTGCATACTCATGATCTTCAAAAAAATAGTACATTTTCATATTTTCCATGAAAAAATTATTTTATGTTGCCATATGTACACACTACCTTTACCCTGTTTATGTTATTCATTACAAAATTTTATCTTTTACTTTTACTAGAAAGAGAATTAAATGTTAACATAAATTCTTTCCTATCGTCAATCATCATTCCTAAGTTAAATGATTGATCATTCATCTCTAACTTAGCCATAAATTTCCTATAATTTTTTTCACCCAAATCATCATGTGGACCATCTAGCTTGTGTATTTGATAATCATCTCTCATAAAAAAATTTAAACATAAGTTATTAGTTCTAGCAATAATTCTGTACAGAAAAATGCTATAATGCAATATTTGGTAAATATGTTACGTTAGCTACAAGTTTGTATAGTGTTTGGGTATAAGTGCATTAATTAGAAAATAAATGGGTATCATTACGATTTTATATATTGCATAAACTATTATAATGTTGGTAAATAAAATCATTTACATTTTAATATTTTGTAAATAAATGGGTGATTTACGTAGAATGTGCCATATATATTTGACATGTTTTCATTTTTCTGTATAAATATGATTTTTATTTCAAATTCTGTTAATTTTGGTATTATATGTGTTATATATTGTAAGAAGATTTATATATATGCACTTATATGTAGTTTAAGATTTAAAATGTAATATTTAAAAATACAAGAGTCTTATTACAAAACATGTACATTCTACAATACAAATATGGTTATAAATACAAATTTTGCATGACATAAGGGGAATTTTGCATGTTAGATATCAAAAATATTTTAAATATTATCAGTAGTGTATAATTGCTAATACAATGTAGATCAACTACAAATATCTAATTGCAAGTATAAAGATATAAATATACAATAATATGATATTAGTAGAAGTTTAAATAGTTTAATTATAAACGATAAATTTATAAATAAAATTTACTAATCATAAATACTACCTACAAACCCATAATACTTAAATGCATAAAAAAAACTAAACATAAATTACCATTTAATAGATAAAACATTCAATCCATCTCATTTAATAATATGATAAATAGTAATACAGACCTACTAGTAAAATTAATAGTCTACCAAAATACATAAAAATGTTGTACATGTTCATATGTTTCAATCAACCTCAAGTAGGAGGTACAATAAGAGAGATAAAATCATTAACATACGATGGTAAGAAAATATACTACAAATCTCTAGTAAATTTTTTGGTTCTTTATTGACCCCTTTATTCTTACTCTTTCTTATTTTCTCAAATTATTGAGTGATGAAGGTATTGTGTTACCCGTATGGATTACAAATGAGTGAATTTTGTTTCTTGTGTTGTTCAACAATAAAGGTGATTTGTGTGTATTATTGATGGACTTGTTGTTTGCTAAAGAAATTTACACTTATTTTCATCCACAGGGTACCTTGTTCTCCTCCATCTTCTTTTTCCGCTTATTCTTCTTCTTCTTCTTTTATAAACATATGATTATAAGAATTTAGGTTCTTTCATAAAAAGTTTCAATTACAATTGAAATATTTGGACATAAAAAAATCTAAGAAAATAGATTATTACAATAATCAATGATTAACTAGAATAAAGTAATATACAAGGTTTGTCAAATAACAGTCTAGAAGTCGTGTAAATAATTATTTTATAAGATCTTTTAAGCGAAATGAGTATTAATGTTTTGTTATACTTTAGTTTAAAACATTATTTATAATAATATTAATGTTTGTACTAATTGAATATATTATAGCATAATTTTTTGTAAATGTTCATCATTTTTTCATTTTCATCTAATTTTGCTATCCATATTTCAAATTAGTCAATTTAAACTATCACCTTTATAGTTTTTCCATCCATAATCCAAATCTATAATATTGGGTAGTGAACTACATTAAGAACTATTAAGGGAAATTATATCATTTTAATTTATCTTTCAATTCTACAACATAATATACTTTTTTTCCATTTTAGATAACTATTTATCTTAGAATTTCTCATATTTAATCAATGATTTACCTTTTGATTTTTCATTTTAGAGTAAAGTATATATGTTTATTTCATGTGTTTGTTATGTCCCTTTTGTCACATAATAAACGTGATAATATATTTGATATCCATATTTATCACATATTAATGTGGCATATATTCTATGTTAATTAATTATAATTATTTAATTTTTAATTGAATAAATTAATTGTGTTTTAAATCAAATACTTATACATTCATATCTAACATGTAATGAAGTAGTATTTTTTGAACTAGCAACCGAAAGAGAAGCTCATGATGGAGAGTTTTTATCTTTAGCTGCATAGGCATGACATTACATTCAAGAACTTAAACCTATAATTGAAGCTTTAGAGAATGAAATATAGGAACTGTACTACTTAGAAGAGGTAAATTGTGTATTAAAAATAGGGATTACGTGTACTAGTACATTCCCTTCATCGAGACCTACCATGAAGGAGTTATTGAATATGTTGATCCAATGCACACAACAATCGCTATACAAAGTCATAGTTGACCGAAACAAAAAAATTTCTAGGCCGATTTCCAAGAACTCTGACCATGAGAGAACATTGGAATAGAAGATGACAATAGAAATTAAACAACAATATTTTTATCGTTTTTTATAATTATATATTATAGGTAGAGCTGATGTCAATCAAAATTTATTATTTTTCCTCACATATATTATCATCATATACATATATATAATATACACATGTGTATCATCCATAAAATAGACATATAGTAGCGGTAAATAAATGTAATAAAAAAGTTGCAGCAAGAGGGTGTACCCCAAACTTTATTCATTGTTACAATGTCTAGAGACATTAGTCTATGATGCGACTCAAGCTTTATGCGAGAAGGACACCAAGAAGAAGGGTAAATACAAGGGATAAGATTGTAATTAGCCTCATATAAAAGGTGGTAAAATTCGAGGTCTTGGGAATTAGAAGCTGCCAAAAGGGCAGCTCCAATACTAGAGCCATCACTTGAATGCTAAGCAACTCCTCAAGAGTACTCTCCAGAGAGCCTCTAAAGTAAGTATAATGCTCGTATAATTCTCCATCCATCGATATCACATACTTTATCTTCTCTCTTCCCTTGTCTTCTACATCTGTACCCAATTTTTTCAAGATCCCAAGAATTCCAGCAACAGCAAGATGAGCTCCACGTGTTGTCACGATCTCACATACTAGTACAATTACTCTTCTAATTCTCAACGAAGAATTACGTAGCTGTCACAACATTAAAAATAAATAATTTATGATATAAATAATAATATGCTATTTATAATTCCTTACATCAAGAATTTCATTTAGTTTCCTACCAACAACTTTGAGATCTGGAGATACTTGATGCATTGCCGAAATGTCGGGGGTCCTGTAAGTGTTATAATTTACAGAATTAGGAAAAACGATAACATACATTAAAGAACAAGAGAGAGTTCAGTGGCTTATAGTACCCAAATATAAATGGTACTTTCAGATTTGGTGGGACAGTAACACCATAAAAGGAAGTTTTTTCGGCCATCCTAAGCGAAACTCTACGAACAATTTCTCCAAGATACATACCAGAAATGAGCTTTCTCGTAAATCTGCTCCCCAGGGTTTAAACTCTCGACATCTAGACTTTGGTCATATTTTGTTATTGGAAGATGTGGTGATTGGAAATTACCCCATTCCATGTTTATTACCTTTTATTATGATTAACAATAACTAAGCTAAATCAAAAAGGTAAAAAAAAAAGGTATAAGCTAACCATTTCCCCTGACATAGGTAAGAAACCAAAAAACTTTGGGATTATATTAGCTTTCTCCACATATACCGCATTACTTCCGGTACCCAAAATCATAGCAGCAATAACATCCGGGTTATTATATCAACCTTTAGCTAAAGTTCCCACAGTATCATTCACCTAAAATCACAAATTATTAGCCCAAAACAAATGAACCAAATATATAATACAAAAAGAGAAACTTACCAAAGTAGATATACGCATATCAAGTCTGACTCTATCCAATCGCTTTTGTCAATTCCCAAACCACATCTTGTCCAACCTATTAAAAAACTTAACAATCAATATTCCCTATTAATTCTAATTAGACAGTAAAATTAAAAGACTAACCGTCTCTTCTATTGAGAAACCTTTGTCCACTTAATAAGAGTCCCAGATACAACTACTGATAATTGCTGAACAGGAAACGAAAAGGTAAATCCGAGCTCTCTCTGTATACCATGTGGATGATGAAAATATTCACCCTCATTAGCAACAAATTTTGCAAGTGAGCACGACAAATAACTTTAATATGATATTGCATAATTGCACACTTACATCCGATGTTGCAGTCATTAAATGTTGAGGAATTGAAACATCATCAAATTCTTGTTTAACAACATCGATAACTCAAGACTCGAAAGTTTGTACCACCAAGGTCCAATGCATAAAATATGCCTTGTTCATCACTTCATTAACAAAAATAAATGAGTAATTGTATAATATAAATAATTAATACACATTCATACATATTGTATAAGAGAGACATACCCGGTTGGGAGATTATCAAGATGAGTGACGAGCATCTTGACCTTATTGCTGCCTTCAGAGAGTCCAGTAATCATCAGCCACGTGCATCAGCTTCCCAGTAGGTATTTCGCACCCCTCCTCTAACTCCTATAAAATCACAATTACCTTAACCCATCTCCCGAAGCTTTTAATTCTCTGTCTCACCCGCCGCACCCATCATTGCCGCCACCACCATCGCCTTTCCCATTAATAAAGATAAAAAGACTGTGATTTGTACAGTTTTAGATTATGGGTGTAGTGTAAATGTTCTAATATATATCAAAGATGGAGTAAGATTATAAAGATTTTAGATTTAGCTAAAGGGTTGGTAACCACAATACTCAAGCCGTATACTTATTACTCGGGAGTTTGTGAACTTGTATAATTTCGTGTGTTTGTGAAAACTTTTATAATTCTCAGATGTCACTCTTGTTATTTCTTTTTCTTTTCTCGTCTTTCACTGACAATCTTTTGAGTTTTTGCTAGCAGACTTCTAGTGGGGTATAATTTTGTTTATCAAATGTTTATATTTAATAGATAAATAGATAGGTTACTAGGAGTCTCAAGCAATATTTTATGAAAAATGTCGAATAAAATAAAATAGCTACCATTTTATTAAAAGAGCCGCCAGTTTATGAAAATCATGTGCCAAAAAAATATCTACACCTAGTTTATGAATAAACTACCTTTCAAATAAAGTATTTGTACATGGTTTATAAATAAAACAACTGTCACGCAATGTGTCTGGTTTATGTATAAATTAGCTGGCAAACAAAATACTGGCACCTAGTTTATGAATAGACTAGTTTCCAAATAAATTATTTGCCCATGGTTTATTATTGGGAAATATATGTAATTATCTATTTTATATATTATTTAAACGAGTACCTTGACAATAACCATGTTCATTTATTTGGGAAAGAGAATTAAAACTTATATAATATTATAAGAATTTAGGTTATTTCATAAAAAGTTTCAATTACAATTGACATATTTGGACATAAAAAAAATCTAAAAAAATAGATTATTACAATAATCATGATTAACTAGAATAAAGTAATATACAAGGTTTGTCAAATAACAGTCTAGAAGTCGTGCAAATAATTATTTTATAAGTTCTTTTAAGCCAAATGAGTATTAATGTTTTGTTATACTTTAGTTTAAAACATTATTTACAATAATATTAATATTTATACTAATTGAATGAATTATAGAATAATTTTTTGTAAATGTTCATCATTTTTTCATTTTTATCTAATTTTACTATCCATATTTCAAATTAGTCAATTTAAACGGTCACCTTTATAGTTTTTCCATCCATAATCCAAATCTATAAAATTGGGTAGTGAACTACATTAAGAACTATTAAGGAAAATGATATCATTTGAATTTATCTTTCAATTCTACAACATAATATACTTTTTTTCCATTTTAGACAACAATTTATATTAGAATTTCTCATATTTAATCAATGATTTACCTTTTGATTTTTCATTTTAGAGAAAATTATATATGTTTATTTAATGTGTTTGTTATTTCCCTTTTGTCACATTATAAACGTGATAATATATTTGATATCCATATTTATCACATATTAATGTTGCATATATTCTATGTCCATTAATTATAATTATTTAATTTTCTGTTGAATATATTAATTGTGTTTCAAAGCAAATACTTATACATTCATATCTAACATGTAATGAAATAGTATTTTTGGAACTAGCAACCGAAAGAGAAGCTCATGATGGAGAGTTTTTATCTTTAGCTGCATAGGCATGGCATTGCATTTAAGAAGTTAAACCTATAATTGAAGCTCTAGACAATGAAATATAGGAACTGTACTACTTAGAAGATGTAACTTGTGTATTAAAAATAGGGATTACGTGTACTAGTACATTCCCTTCATCGAGACTTACCATGAAGGAGTTATTGAATATGTTGATCCAATGCACACAACAATCGCTATACAAAGTCATAGTTGACCGAAACGAAAATTGTTCTGGTCCGATTTCCAAGAACTCTGACCATGAGAGAACATTGGAATAGAAGATGACGATATTAATTAAACATCAATATTATTATCGTTTTTTATAATTATAGATTATAGGTAGAGCTGATGTCAAGCGAAATTTATCATTTTTCCTCACATATATTATCATCATATATATATATATATATATATAATATACGCATGTGTATCATCCATAAAATAGACATATAGTAGCGGTAAATAAATTTAATAAAAAAGTTGCAGCAAGAGGGTGTACTCCAAACTTTATTCATTGTTACAATGTCTAGAGACATTAGTCTATGATGCGACTCAAGCTTTATGCGAGCAGGACACCAAGAAGAAAGGTAAATACAAGGGATAAGATTGTGATTAGTCCTCATATAAAAGGTGGTAAAATTCGAGGTCTTGGGAATTAGAAGCTGCCAAAAGGGCAGCTCCAATACTAGAGCCATCACTAGAATGTTCAATGGAGATATTTCGATAAGCCTCACAAAGCAACTCCTCAAGAGTACTCTCCAGAGAGACTCTAAAGTAAGTATAATGCTCGTATAATTCTCCATCCATCGATATCACATACTTTATCTTCTCTCTACCCTTAGTCTTCTACATCTCTACCCAATTTCTTCAAGATCCCAAGAATTCCAGCAGCAGCAAGACGAGCTCCACGTGTTGTCACTATTTCACATACTAGTACAATTACTCTTCTAATTCTCAACGAAGAATTACGTAGCTGTCACAACATTAAAAATAAATAAAATATGATATAAATGATAATATGCTATTTATAATTCCTTACATCAAGTATTTCATTCAGTTTCCTACCAACAACTTTGAGATCTGGAGATATATCTTGATGCATTGCCGAAATGTCGGGGGTCCTGTAAGTATTATAATTTACAGAATTAGGAAAGACGATAACATACATTGAAGAACAAGAGAGAGTTCAGTGGCTTATAGTACCCAAATAAAAATGTAACTTTCAGATTTGGTGGGACAGTAACACCAAAAAAAGAAGTTTCTTCGGCCATCCTAAGCAAAACTCTACGAACAATTTCTCCTAGATACATTCTATAAATGAGCTTCTTGTAAATCTGCTCCCCAGGGTTTAAACTCTCGACATCTAAATTTTTGTCATATTTTGTTATTGGAAGATGTGGTGATTGGAAATTACCCCATTCCATGTTTATTACCTTTTATTATGATTAACAATAACTAAGCTAAATCAAAAAGTTAAAAAAAAAAGGTTTAAGCTAACCATTTCCCCTGACTTAGGTAAGAAACCAAAAAACTTTGGGATTATATTAGCTTTCTCCAAATATACCGCATTACTTCCGGTACCCAAAATCACAACAGCAATAACATCCGGGTTATTGTATCAACCTTTAGCTAAAGTTCCCACATCATCATTCAACTAACACCACAAATTATTAGCCCAAAACAAATGAACCAAATATATAATACAAAAAGAGAGACTTACCAAAGTAGATATACGCATATCAAGTCCGACTCTATCCATCGCTTTTGTCAATTCCCAAACCACATCTTGTCCAACCTATTAAAAAACATAACAATCAATATTCCCTATTAATTCTAAATAGATAATAAAATTAAAAGACTAACCGTCTCTTCTACTGAGAAACCCTTTGTCCACTTAATAAGAGTCCAAGATACGAGTGATAATTGTTGAACAGGAAACGAAAAGGTAAATCCGAGCTCTCTCTGTATACCATGTGGAGGATGAAAATCTTCACCCTCATCAGAAACAAATTTTGCAAGTGCAGATGCAATAAAATCGAATAATTCCTAAAATAAATTACAATTTTAACTTGATGAGCACGACAAATAACTTTAATATGATATTGCAAAGTTGCACACTTACATCCGATGTTGCAGTCATTAAATGTTGAGGAATTGAAACATCATCAAATTCTTGTTTAACAACACCGTTAACTCCGAGCTTCACGCGTAAGACTCGAAAGTTTGTACCACCAAGGTCCAATACATAAAATATGCCTTTTTCATCTCTTCATTAACAAAATAAATGAGTAATTGTATAATATAAATAATTAATACACATTCATACATATTGTATAAGAGAGACATACCCGGTTGGGAGATTGTCAACATGAGTGACGAGCATCTTGACCTTATTGCTGCCTTCAGAGGCGAGTCCAGTAATCATCTCGTTAGTCATAGCATCCGCCACCTGCATCAGCTTCCCAGTAGGTGTTTCGCACCCCTCCTCTAACTCCTTTAAAATCTCAATTACCTTAACCCATCTCCCGAAACTTTTAATTCTCTGTCTCACCAACACCGCCGCCAACGCACATGTTGCCGCGGCACCCATCATTGCCGCCACCACCATCGCCTTTCCCATTAATAAAGATAAAAAGACTGTGATTTGTACAGTTTTAGATTATGGGTGTAGTGTAAATGTTCTAATATATATATCAATGATGGAGTAAGATTATAAAGATTTTTGATTTAGCTAAAGAGTTGGGAAACACAATACTCAAGCGTATACTTATTAGTCGGGAGTTTGTGAACTTGTATAATTTCTTGTGTTTGTGACAACTTTTATAATTCTCCGATGTCACTCTTGTTATTTCTTTTTCTTTTCTCGTCTTTCCCTGACAATCTTTTGAGTTCTTGATAGCAAATTTCTAGTGGGGCATAATTTTGTTTATAAAATGTTTATATTTAATAGATAAATAGATAGGTTACAAGGAGCCTCAAGAATTTTTTATGCAAAATGTCGAATAAAATAAAATAGTTACCGGTTTATTAAAAGAGCTGTTGGTTTATGAAAACCATGTGCCAAAAAAATATCTACACCTAGTTTATGAATAAACTACCTTTCAAATAAATATTTGTACATGGTTTATGAATAAAACAACTGTCACGCAATGTGTCTGGTTTATGTATAAATTAGCTGGCAAAAAAATACCGGCACCTAGTTTATGAATAGACTAGTTTACGAATAAATTATTTGCCCATGGTTTATTGTTAAGAAATATATGTAATTATTTTTTTGTTAAATTATTTAAAGGAGTACCTTGACAATAACCATGTTCATTTATTTGGGAAAGAAAATTAAAATTTATATAATATAAATTCGGGTTCATCCATAAAAAGTTACAATTAAAATTAAAATATTAGGATGTAGGATACAAAAAATTTAAAAGACGGAGAACTAATTATTTAATACGAGGAACTCTAAATAGTATATGTTATAATAATCAATTAAAATAGAAGATATTGTCGAATAACATTGTAGAGGTCATGCAAATAATTAAAAAAAATTGAGTCTTTCCACAAAACTTATTGAAATGCAATGACCTTTGAGATGCGAGAAGATAAAGATGCACATTTTGACAAAACACATTGCAAAATGATTTAAAGGAATATGAATAAGTTTATTTAAAGAGAACGAGGACAAAGATAGTGTGAAAGTATGATATGATGTAATTTGAATCTACTACTCTTTATGATATGTATATAAAGATGGAGGCAACACAAAGTTAGGGTCTGATAACAATAATAGACTGCATTATGTTATACACTTTAAGGCTACAATTACTATTTTGTAATTATTTTTTCAATTTTTGTTTTGCTAAATGAATATTAATCTTTTGTTATAAATTTATTATATTTTTTTATAATATTATTACCTGTTTATTTAATTGAATATATTATAGGATAAATTTTCGTGAACGTCCATAGTGTTTTCATAGTTTTTCCATTTTACCATCCATATTTCATAGTATTCAATATAAGTCATCATCTTTATAATTGCTTTTATCCATAATCCAAATCAAGAAATATTCGGTAGTGAACTACTCTTAGACCTGTTAAGGATAACGTTTACTTTTGAATTTTATTTTTCAATTCCATACTTTAGGATAATTTTTATTTTTTGCATTTTTTCCAACTTTAGACAACAATTTATCTTTTTTATTTTCGCTGGATATGCAAGGATTTACCTTTTGATTTTTTGTTTAATATAAGTTATACATGTTAACTTCACGTGTTTGTTATGCCAAACTTTTCACATTATAAAAATGATATTGTATTAGATAGCCGTATCAATCACATATTAATGTTGTATATTTTCTATCTCAATTAATCCTAATTATTAAAAGTTTAATTAATTGAACTCTTTATTGTTCAAAGCACGTACTTTAATATTCATATCTCAACATGTAATGAATATAAATCGAAACATATCCAACAGTAAACTTCAAAATAGCTCAAAGGATTATACTAAAAACAAATCTATTAAAAAAACATTTCCATGACATGTCGAGGTTTGTAAAAATGATTAAGATATTAGTTATCTCCTCATGACAACTCCCATTGTACATTCCTTTCTCCTATTGGATGTCAAATTAATCCACACCATACAAAAATGAATGTTAGTGATTTTGGAAAGACAACAAAAATTGTAATTAGTGGTTTACATTTTACTTACTCTCTTCAACATCATATATTCGACGAAAACCATATATTAAACCTCAAATCATTAAAGTCCCTTTTTACCAATTCCCTATCATTGATTTGACTATGGCAGAGATTCGTACGACACGAGTTTTATATGTGCATACTCATGATCTTCAAAAAAATAGTATATTTTTCATATTTTCCATGAAAAAATTATTTTATGTTGCCATATGTACACACTACCTTTACCCTGTTTATGTTATTCATTACAAAATTTTATCTTTTACTAGAAACAGAATTAAATGTTAACATAAATTCTTTCCTATCGTCAATCATCATTATTAAGTTAAATGATTGATCATTCATCTCTAACTTAGCCATAAATTTCCTATAATTGTTTTCACCCAAATCATCATGTGAACCATCTAGCTTGTGTATTTGATAATCATCTCTTATAATAAAATTTAAACATAAGTTATTAGTTCTAGCAATATTTCTGTATAGAAAAATGCTATAATGCAATATTTGGTAAATATGTTACATTAGCTACAAGTTTGTATAGTGTTTGGGTATAAGTGCATTAATTAGAAAATAAATGGGTATCATTACGATTTTATATATTGCATAAACTATTATAATGTTGGTAAATAAAATCATTTACATTTTAATATTTTTCTAAATAGATGGGTGATTTATGTAGAATGTGCCATATATATTTGACATGTTTTCATTTTTCGGTATAAATATGATTTGTATTTCAAATTCCATTAATTTTGGTATTATATGTTTTATATATTGTAAGAAGATTTATATATATGCACTTATATGTAGTTTAAGATTTAAAATGTAATATTTGAAAATACAAGAGTCTTATTACAAAACATGTACATTCTACAATACAAATATGGTTATAAATACAAATTTGGCATGACATAAGGGGAATTTTGCATGTTAGATATCAAAAATATTTTAAATATTATCAATAGTGTATAATTGCTAATACAATGTAGATCAACTACAAATATCTAATTACAAGTATAAAGATATAAATATACAATAATATGATATTAGTAGAAGTTTGAATAGTTTAATTATAAACGATAAATTTATAAATATAATTTACTAATCATAAATACTACTTACAAACACAAAATACTTAAATGCATAAAAAAAACTAAACATAAATTACCATTTAACAAATAAAACATTCAATCCATCTCATTTAATAATACGATAAATAGTAATACAGACCTACTAGTAAAATTAATAGTCTACCAAAATACATAAAAATGTAGTACATGTTCATATGTTTAAATCAACCTCAAGTACGAGGTACAATAAGAGAGATAAAATCATTAACATACGATGGTAAGAATATCTACTACAAATCTCTAGTAATTTTTTGGTTCTTTATTGACCCCTTTATTCTTACTCCTCTCTTATTTTCTCAAATTATTGAGTGATGAAGGTAGTGTTACCCGTATGGATTACAAATGAGTGAATTTTGTTTCTTGTGTTGTTCAAAAATAAAGGTGATTTGTGTGTATTATTGATGGACTTGTTGTTTTCTAAAGAAATTTACACTTATTTTCATCCCAAGGGTACCTTGTTCTCCTCCATCTTCTTTTTCCGCTTATTCTTCTTCTTCTTCTTCTTTTATAAACATATGATTATAAGAATTTAGGTTCTTTCATAAAAAGTTTCAATTACAATTGAAATATTTGGACATAAAAAAATCTAAGAAAATAGACTATTACAATAATCAATGATTAACTAGAATAAAGTAATATACAAGGTTTGTCAAATAACAGTCTAGAAGTCGTGCAAATAATTATTTTATAAGTTCTTTTAAGCGAAATGAGTTTTAATGTTTTGTTATACTTTAGTTTAAAACATTATTTACAATAATATTAATGTTTGTACTAATTGAATATATTATAGAATAATTTTTTGTAAATGTTCATAATTTTTTCATTTTCATCTAATTTTACTATCCATATTTCAGATTAGTCAATTTAAACTATCACCTTTATAGTTTTTTCATCCATAATCCAAATCTATAAAATTGGGTAGTGAACTACATTAAGAAATATTAAGGGAAATGATATCATTTGAATTTATCTTTCAAATCTACAACATAATATACTTTTTTTCCATTTTAGACAACTATTTATCTTAGAATTTCTCATATTTAATCAATGATTTACCTTTTGATTTTTCATTTTAGAGTAAATTATATATGTTTATTTCTTGTGTTTGTTATGTCCCTTTTGTCACATTATAAACGTGATAATATATTTGATATCCATATTTATCACATATTAATGTTTCATATATTCTATGTCAATTAATTATAATTATTTAATTTTCAATTGAATAAATTAATTGTGTTTCAAATCAAATGATACATTCATATTTAACATGTAATGAAGTAGTATTTTTGGAACTAGCAACCGGAAAAGAAGCTCATGATAGAGAGTTTTTATCTTTAGCTGCATAGGCATGGCATTACATTTAAGAACTTAAACCTATAATTGAAGTTCTAGACAATGAAATATAGGAACCATACTACTTAGAAGAGGTAACTTGTGTATTAAAAATAGGGATTACGTGTACCAGTACATTCCCTTCATCAAGACCTACCATGAAGGAGTTATTGAATATGTTGATCCAATGCACACAACATTCGCTATACAAAGTCATAGTTGACAGAAACGAAAATTGTTCTGGGCCGATTTCCAAGAACTCTGACCATGAGAGAACATTGGAATAGAAGATGACGATATAAATTAAACATCAATATTTTTATCGTTTTTTATAATTACAGATTATAGGTAGAGCTGATGTCAAGCAAAATTTATCATTTTTCCTCGCATATATTATCATCATATACATATATATATAATATACGCATGTGTATCATCCATAAAATAGACATATAGTAGCAGTAAATAAATGTAGTAAAAAAGTTACATCAAGAGGGTGTACTCCAAAGTTTATTCATTGTTACAATGTCTAGAGACATTAGTCTATGATGCGACTCAAGCTTTATCCGAGCAGGACACCAAGAAGAAGGGTAAATACAAGGAATAATATTGTGATTAGTCCTCATATAAAAGGTGGTAAAATTCGAGGTCTTGGGAATTAGAAGCTGCCAAAAGGGCAGCTCCAATACTAGAGCCATCACTAGAATGCTCAATGGAGATATTTCGATAAGCCTCACCAAGCAACTCCTCAAGAGTACTCTCCCGAGAGTCTCTAAAGTAAGTATAATGCTCGTATAATTCTCCATCCATCGATATCACATACTTTATCTTCTCTCTTCCCTTGTCTTCTACATCTCTACCTAATTTCTTCAAGATCCCAAGAATTCCAGCAGAAGCAAGACGAGCTCCACGTGTTGTCACGATCTCACATACTAGTACAATTACTCTTCTAATTCTCAACGAAGAATTACGTAGCTGTCACAACATTAAAAATAAATAAAATATGATATAAATAATAATATGCTATTTATAATTCCTCACATCAAGTATTTCATTTAGTTTCCTACCAACAACTTTGAGATCTGGAGATATATCTTGATGCATTGCCGAAATATCGGGGGTCCTGTGAGTGTTATAATTTACAGAGTTAGGAAAAACGATAACATACATTTAAGAACAAGAGAGAGTTCAGTTGCTTATAGTACCCAAATATAAATGGTACTTTCAGATTTGGTGGGACAGTAACACCAAAAAGGGAAGTTTCTTCGGCCACCCTAAGAAAAACTCTATGAACAATTTCTCTAAGATACATTCCAGAAATGAGCTTCTCGTAAATCTTCTCCCCAGGGTTTAAACTCTCGATATCTAGACTTTTGTCATATTTTGTTATTGGAAGATGTGGTAATTGGAAATTACCCCATTCCATGTTTATTACCTTTTATTATGATTAACAATAACTAAGATAAATAAAAAAGGTAAAAAATAAAAAAAAGGTTTAAGCTAACCATTTCCCCTGACTTAGGTAAGAAACCAAAAAACTTTGGGATTATATTAGCTTTCTCCACATATGCCGCATTACTTCCGGTACCCAAAATCATAGCAGCAATAACATCCGGGTTATTATATCGACCTTTAGCTAAAGTTCCCACAGTATCATTCACCTAACATCACAAATTATTAGCCCAAAACAAATGAACCAAATATATAATACAAAAAGAGAGACTTACCAAAGTAGATATACGCATATCAAGTCCGACTCTATCCATCGCTTTTGACAATTCCCAAACCACATCTTGTCCAACCTATTAAAAAACTTAACAATCAATATTCCCTATTAATTCTAATTAGACAATAAAATTAAAAGACTAACCGTCTCTTCTATTGAGAAACCCTTTGTCCACTTAATAAAAGTCCCAGATACGACTGATAATTGCTGGATAGGAAACTAAAAGGTAAATCCGAGCTCTCTCTGTATACCGTGTAGATGATGAAAATATTCACCCTCATTAGCAACAAATTTTGCAAGTGAGCACGACAAATAACTTTAATATGATATTGCATAATTGCACACTTACATCCGATGTTGCAGTCATTAAATGTTGAGGAATTGAAACATCATCAAATTCTTGTTTAACAACATCGATAACTCAAGACTCGAAAGTTTGTACCACCAAGGTCCAATGCATAAAATATGCCTTGTTCATCACCTCATTAACAAAAATAAATGAGTAATTGTATAATATAAATAATTAATACATATTCATACATATTGTATAAGAGAGACATACCCGGTTGGGAGATTATCAAGATGAGTGACGAGCATCTTGACCTTATTGCTGCCTTCAGAGAGTCCAGTAATCATCAGCCACGTGCATCAGCTTCCCAGTAGGTGTTTCGCACCCCTCCTCTAACTCCTTTAAAATCTCAATTACCTTAACCCATCTCCCGAAGCTTTTAATTCTCTGTCTCACCCGCCGCACCCATCATTGCCGCCACCACCATCGCCTTTCCCATTAATAAAGATAAAAAGACTGTGATTTGTACAGTTTTAGATTATGGGTGTAGTGTAAATGTTCTAATATATATCAAAGATGGAGTAAGATTATAAAGATTTTAGATTTAGCTAAAG
Organism: Nemophila menziesii; assembly: GCA_029959085.1. Lineage (NCBI taxonomy): Eukaryota > Viridiplantae > Streptophyta > Magnoliopsida > Boraginales > Hydrophyllaceae > Nemophila > Nemophila menziesii. The sequence goes on from JARWIR010000004.1 coordinate 1,344,720, forward strand.
GGTTTGGAAACACAATACTCAAGCGTATACTTATTAGTCGGGAGTTTGTGAACTTGTATAATTTCTTGTGTTTGTGACAACTTTTATAATTCTCCTATGTCACTCTTGTTATTTCTTTTTCTTTTCTCGTCTTTCCCTGACAATCTTTTGAGTTTTTGCTAGCAAATTTCAAGTGGGGCATAATTTTGTTTATAAAATGTTTATATTTAATAGATAAATAGATAGGTTACAAGGAGTCTCAAGAATTTTTTATGCAAAATGTCGAATAAAATAAAATAGTTACCGGTTTATTAAAAGAGCTGTTGGTTTATGAAAACCATGTGCCAAAAAAATATTTACACCTACTTTATGAATAAACTACCTATTAGATAATGTATTTGTACATGGTTTATGAATAAAACAACTGTCACGCAATGTGTCTGGTTTATGTATAAATTAGCTGGCAAACAAAATACTGGCACCTAGTTTATGAATAGACTAGTTTCCAAATAAATTATTTGCCCATGGTTTATTATTGGGAAATATATGTAATTATCGTTTTTATAAATTATTTAAACGAGTACCTTGACAATAACCATGTTCATTTATTTGGGAAAGAGAATTAAAACTTATATAATATTATAAGAATTTAGGTTATTTCATAAAAAGTTTCAATTACAATTGACATATTTTGACATAAAAAAAAATCTAAAAAAATAAATTATTACAATAATCATGATTAACTAGAATAAATTAATATACAAGGTTTGTCAAATAACAGTCTAGAAGTCGTGTAAATAATTATTTTATAAGTTCTTTTAAGCCAAATGAGTATTAATGTTTTGTTATACTTTAGTTTAAAACATTATTTATAATAATATTAATGTTTGTACTAATTGAATATATTATAGAATAATTTTTTGTAAATGTTCATAATTTTTTCATTTTTATCTAATTTTACTATCCATATTTCAAATTAGTCAATTTAAACTGTCACCCTTATAGTTTTTCCATCCATAATCCAAATCTATAAAATTGGGTAGTTAACTACATTAAGAACTATTAAGGAAAATAATATCATTTGAATTTATCTTTCAATTTTACAACATAATATACTTTTTTCCCATTTCAGACAACTATTTATCTTAGAATTTCTCATATTTAATCAATGATTTACCTTTTGATTTTTCATTTTAGAGTAAATTATATATGTTTATTTCATGTGTTTGTTATGTCCCTTTTGTCACATTATAAACGTGATAATATATTTGATATCCATATTTATCACATATTAATGTTGCATATATTCTATGTCAATTAATTATAATTATTTAATTTTCAGTTGAATATATTAATTGTGTTTCAAAGCAAATACTTATACATTCATATCTAACATCTAATGAAGTAGTATTTTTGGAACTAGCAACCGAAAGAGAAGCTCATGATGGAGAGTTTTTATCTTTAGCTGCATAGGCATGGAATTGCATTTAAGAAGTTAAACCTATAATTGAAGCTCTAGACAATGAAATATAGGAACTGTACTACTTAGAAGATGTAACTTGTGTATTAAAAATAGGGATTACGTGTACTAGTACATTCCCTTCATCGAGACCTACCATGAAGGAGTTATTGAATATGTTGATCCAATGCACACAAAAATCGCTATACAAAGTCATAGTTGACCGAAACGAAAATTGTTCTGGTCCGATTTCCAAGAACTCTGACCATGAGAGAACATTGGAATAGAAGATGACGATATAAATTAAACATCAATATTTTTATCGTTTTTTATAATTATAGAATATAGGTAGAGCTGATGTCAAGCGAAATTTATCATTTTTCCTCACAAATATTATCATCATATACATATATATATATATATATATATATATAATATACGCATGTGTATCATCCATAAAATAGACATATAGTAGCGGTAAATAAATTTAATAAAAAAGTTGCAGCAAGAGGGTGTACTCCAAACTTTATTCATTGTTACAATGTCTAGAGACATTAGTCTATGACGCGACTCAAGCTTTATGCGAGCAGGACACCAAGAAAAAAGGTAAATACAAGGGATAAGATTGTGATTAGTCCTCATATAAAAGGTGGTAAGATTCGAGGTCTTGGGAATTAGAAGCTGCCAAAAGGGCAGCTCCAATACTAGAGCCATCACTAGAATGTTCAATGGAGATATTTCGATAAGCCTCACCAAGCAACTCCTCAAGAGTACTCTCCAGAGAGACTCTAAAGTAAGTATAATGCTCGTATAATTCTCCATCCATCGATATCACATACTTTATTTTCTCTCTACCCTTGTATTCTACATCTCTACCCAATTTCTTCAAGATCTCAAGAATTCCAGCAGCCGCAAGACGAGCTCCACGTGTTGTCACTATTTCACATACTAGTACAATTACTCTTCTAATTCTCAACGAAGAATTACGTAGCTGTCACAACATTAAAAATAAATAAAATATGATATAAATAATAATATGCTATTTATAATTCCTTACATCAAGTATTTCATTCAGTTTCCTACCAACAACTTTGAGATCTGGAGATATATCTTGATGCATTGCCGAAATGTCGGGGATCCTGTAAGTATTATAATTTACAGAATTAGGAAAGACGATAACATACATTGAAGAACAAGAGAGAGTTCAGTGGCTTATAGTACCCAAATATAAATGTAACTTTCAGATTTGGTGGGACAGTAACACCAAAAAAAAAGTTTCCTCGGCCATCCTAAGCAAAACTCTACGAACAATTTCTCCAAGATACATTCTAGAAATGAGCTTCTCGTAAATCTGCTCCCCAGGGTTTAAACTCTCGACATCTAAAATTTTGTCATATTTTGTTATTGGAAGATGTGGTGGTTGGAAATTACCCCATTCCATGTTTATTACCTTTTATTATGATTAACAATAACTAAGCTAAATCAAAAAGTTAAAAAAAAAGGTTTAAGCTACCCATTTCCCCTGACTTAGGTAAGAAACCAAAAAACTTTGGGATTATATTAGGTTTCTCCACATATGCCGCATTACTTCCGGTACCCAAAATCACAGCAGCAATAACATCCGGGTTATTGTATCGACCTTTAGCTAAAGTTCCCACAGTATCATTCAACTAACACCACAAATTATTAGCCCAAAAAAAATGAACCAAATATATAATACAAAAAGAGAGACTTACGCATATCAAGTACGACTTTATCCATTTTGTCAATTCCCAAACCACATCTTGTCCAACCTATTAAAAAACTTAACAATCAATATTCCCTATTAATTCTAATTAGAAAATAAAATTAAAAGACTAACCGTCTCTTCTATTGAGAAACCCTTTGTCCACTTAATAAGAGTCCAAGATACGACTGATAATTGCTGAACAGGAAACGAAAAGGTAAATCCGAGCTCTCTCTGTATACCATGTGGAGGATGAAAATCTTCACCCTCATTAGAAACAAATTTTGCAAGTGCAGATGCAATAAAATCGAATAATTCCTAAAAAAATTACAATTTTAATTTGATGAGCACGACAAATAACTTTAATATGATATTGCAAAATTGCACACTTACATCCGATGTTGCAGTCATTAAATGTTGAGGAATTGAAACATCATCAAATTAAAATTACAATTTTAATTTTATGAGCACGACAAATAACTTTAATATGATATTGCAAAATTGCACACTTACATCCGATGTTGCAGTCATTAAATGTTGAGGAATTGAAACATCATCGAATTCTTGTTTAACAACTCCGTTAACTCCGAGCTTCACGCGCAAGACTCAAAAGTTTGTACCACCAAGGTCCAATACATAAAATATGCCTTTTTCATCACATCATTAACAAAATAAATGAGTAATTGTATAATATAAATAATTAATACACGTTCATACATATTGTATAAGAAAGACATACCAGGTTGGGAGATTGTCAACATGAGTGACAAGCATCTTGACCTTATTGCTGCCTTCAGAGGCGAGTCCAGTAATCATCTCGGTCGTCATAGCATCCGCCACCTGCATCAGCTTCTTAGTAGGTGTTTCGCACCCCTCCTCTAACTCCTTTAAAATCTCAATTACCTTAACCCATCTCCCTAAACTTTTAATTCTCTGTCTCACCAACACCGCCGCCAACGAACATGTGTGTAGTGTACAGTAAAAGACTGTGATTTGTACAGTTTTAGATTATGGGTGTAGTGTAAATGTTCTAATATATATCAAAGATGGAGTAAGATTATAAAGATTTTAGATTTAGTTAAAGGGTTTGGAAACACAATACTCAAGCGTATACTTATTAGTCGGGAGTTTGTGAACTTGTATAATTTCTTGTGTTTGTGACAACTTTTATAATTCTCCTATGTCACTCTTGTTATTTCTTTTTCTTTTCTCGTCTTTCCCTGACAATCTTTTGAGTTTTTGCTAGCAAATTTCAAGTGGGGCATAATTTTGTTTATAAAATGTTTATATTTAATAGATAAATAGATAGGTTACAAGGAGTCTCAAGAATTCTTTATGCAAAATGTCGAATAAAATAAAATAGTTACCGGTTTATTAAAAGAGCTGTTGGTTTATGAAAACCATGTGCCAAAAAAATATCTACACCTAGTTTATGAATAAACTACATTTCAAATAAATATTTGTACATGGTTTATGAATAAAACAACTGTCACGCAATGTGTCTGGTTTATGTATAAATTAGCTGGCAAACAAAATACCGGCACCTAGTTTACGAATAAATTATTTGCCCACTATTTATTATTGGGAAATATATGTAATTATCTTTTTTTAAAATTATTTAAACGAGTACCTTGACAATAACCATGTTCATTTATTTGGGAAAGAAAATTAAAATTTATATAATATAAATTCGGGTTCATCCATAAAAAGTTACAATTAAAATTAAAATATTAGGATGTAGGATGCAAAAAATTTAAAAAACAGAGAACTAATTATTTAATACGAGGAACTCTAAATAGTATATTTTATAATAATCAATTAAAATAGAAGATATTGTCAAATAACATTGTAGAGGTCATGCAAATAATTAAAAAAATTGAGTCTTTCCACAAAACTTATTGAAATGCAATGACCTTCGAGATGCGAGAAGATAAAGATGCACATTTTGACAAAACACATTGCAAAATGATTTAAAGGAATAGGAATAAGTTGATTTAAAGAGAACGAGGACAAAGATAGTGTGAAAGTATGATATCATGTAATTTGAATCTACTTTATGATATGTATATAAAGATGGAGGCAACACAAAGTTAGGGTCTGATAACAATAATAGACTGCATTATGTTATACACTTTAAGGCTACAATTACTATTTTGTAATTATTTTTTCAATTTTTATTTTGCTAAATGAATATTAATCTTTTGTTATAAATTTATTATATTTTTTTATAATATTATTACATGATTTTTTAATTGAATATATTATAGGATAAATTTTCGTGAACGTCCATAGTGTTTTCATAGTTTTTCCATTTTACCATCCATATTTCATAGTATTCAATATAAGTCATCATCTTTATAATTGCTTTTATCCATAATCCTAATCAAGAAAGATTCGATAGTGAACTACTCTTAGACCTGTTAAGGAAAACGTTTACTTTTGAATTTTATTTTTCAATTCCATATTTTAGGATAATTTTTATTTTTTGCATTTTTTCCAACTTTAGACAACAATTTATCTTTTTAATTTTCGCTGGATATGCAAGGATTTACCTTTTGATTTTTTGTTTAGTATAAGTTATACATCTTAACTTCACGTGTTTTTATGCCAAACTTTTCACATTATAAAAATGATATTGTATTAGATAGCCATATCAATCACATATTAATGTTGTATATTTTCTATCTCAATTAATTCTAATTATTAAAAGTTCAATTAATTGAACTCATTATTGTTCAAAGCACGTACTTTAATATTCATATCTCAACATGTAATGAATATAAATCGAAACATATCCAACAGTAAACTTCAAAATAGCTCAAAGGATTATACTAAAAACAAATCTATAAAAAAAAACTTTTCCATGACATGTCGAAGTTTGTAAAAATGATTAAGATATTAGTTATCTCTTCATGACATATCCCATTGTACATTCCTTTCTCCTATTGGATGTCAAATTAATCCACACCATACAAAAATGAATGTTAGTGATTTTGGAAAGACAAAAAAAATTGTAATTAGTGGTTTACATTTTACTTACTCTCTTCAACATCATATATTCGACGAAAACCATATATTAAACCTCAAATCATTAAAGTCCCTTTTTACCAATTCCCTATCATTGATTTGATTATGGCAGAGATTCGTACGACACGAGTTTTATATGTGCATACTCATGATCTTCAAAAAAATAGTACATTTTTTATATTTTCCATGAAAAAATTATTTTATGTTGCCATATGTACACACTACCTTTACCCTGTTTATGTTATTCATTACAAAATTTTATCTTTTACTTTTACTAGAAAGAGAATTAAATGTTAACATAAATTCTTTGCTATCGTCAATCATCATTTGTAAGTTAAATGATTGATCATTCATCTCTAACTTAGCCATAAATTTCCTATAATTTTTTTCACCCAAATCATCATGTGAACCATCTAGCTTGTGTATTTGATAATCATCTCTCATAATATAATTTAAACATAAGTTATTATTTCTAGCGATATTTCTGTACACAAAAATGCTATAATGCAATATTTGGTAAATATGTTACGTTAGCTACAAGTTTGTCTAGTGTTTGGGTATAAGTGCATTAATTAGAAAATAAATGGGTATGATTACAATTTTATATATTGCATAAACTATTATAATGTTGGTAAATAAAATCATTTATATTTTTATATTTTCTAAATAGATGGTTGATTTACGTAGAATGTGCCATATATATTTGACATGTTTTCATTTTTCTGTATAAACATGATTTTTATTTCAAATTCTGTTAATTTTGGTATTATATGTGTTATATATTGTAAGAAGATTTATATATATGCACTTATATGTATTTTAAGATTTAAAATGTAATATTTGAAAATACAAGAGTCTTATTACAAAACATGTACATTCTACAATACAAATATGGTTATAAATACAAATTTCTCATGACATAAGGGGAATTTTGCATGTTAGGTATCAAAAATATTTTAGATATTATCAATAGTGTATAATTTCTAATACAATGTAGATCAACTACAAATTTCTAATTGCAAGTATAAAGATATAAACATACAATAATATGATATTAGTAGAACTTTAAATAGTTTAATTATAAACGATAAATAAATAAATAAAATTTACTAATCATAAATACTACCTACAAACCCATAATACTTAAATGCATAAAAAAACCAAATATAAATTACCATTTAACAGATAAAACATTCAATCCATCTCATATAATAACACGATAAATAGTAATACAGACCTACTAGCAAAATTAATAGTCTACCAAAATACATAAAAATGTAGTACATGTTCATATGTTTCAATCGACCTCAAGTAGGAGGTACAAAAAGAGAGATGAAATCATTAACATACGATGGTAGGAATATCTACTACAAATCTCTAGTAATTTTTTGGTTCTTTATTGACCCCTTTCTTTTTACTTCTTTCTTATTTTCTCAAATTTATTGAGTGATGAAGGTATTGTGTTACCCGTATGAATTACAAATGAGTGAATTTTGTTTCTTGTGTTGTTCAGCAATAAAGGTGGTTTGTGTGGTTAATTGATGGACTTGTTGTTTGCTAAAGAAATTTACACTTATTTTCATCCCAAGGGTACCTTATTCTCCTCCATCTTCTTTTTCCGCTTATTCTTCTTCTTCTTCTTCTTCTTTTTCTTCTTCTTCTTCTTCTTCTTTTATAAATATATGATTATAAGAATTTAGGTTCTTTCATAAAAAGTTTCAATTACAATTGAAATATTTAGACATAAAAAAATCTAAGAAAATAGATTATTACAATAATCAATGATTAACTAGAATTAAGTAATATACAAGGTTTGTCAAATAACAGTCTAGAAGTCGTGCAAATAATTATTTTATAAGTTCTTTTAAGCGAAATGAGTATTAATGTTTTGTTATACTTTAGTTTAAAACATTATTTACAATAATATTAATGTTTGTACTAATTGAATATATTATAGAATAATTTTTTGGCCGTAGTATATGCTTTTGATAAATTTCGTTCCTATCTGATTGGGAAGAAAACTGTTGTATACACAGATCACTCAGCTATCAGATACCTTATGGAGAAAAAGGATGCTAAGCCGCGTCTTATTAGATGGATACTGTTGCTTCAAGAGTTCGACATAGACATTCGAGACCGAAAGGGATGCAAAAATCAAGTTGCTGATCATTTATCAAGGCTCGAAAGATCTGATGCGAACAAGGAACCATTATTGGTTAAAGAGGTATTCCCTGATGAACAAATTTTTGCTATTAAAGATGCGTTTGTGCCATGGTATGCAGATCTAGTCAACCTCACCGTGAGTGGCGTATTCCCCAAGGATATCCACCCACAACAAAGACAAAGATTATCTCACCATGCTAAACAATACTATTGGGATGAACCATACCTCTGGAAAATTTGTAGTGACCAAGTAGTTAGAAGATGTGTTCATGAAGGTGAAGTTGATAAGATTATAGCAAGCTGTCATGGATCACCATATGGAGTTCACTTTAAAGGCGATAGAACTGCAGCTAAAATTTTTCAATCCGGTTTCTATTGGCCTACCCTACACAGAGATTGTCATCGTCTTGTCCAATCATTTCAAAGATTCCAGTTCACTGATAATATATCAAAAAGAGACGCGATGCCACTTAAAAATATTCTAGAAGTCGAAATCTTTGATGTATGGGGAATAGATTTCATGGGACCTTTCGTTACTTCCCATGGAAATATTTATATTTTGCCTGCGGTAGATTATGTATCAAAATGGGTAGAAGCAGTGACAACACCAAAGAACGATGCGCAAACAGTAATCAAATTCTTAAAGACAAATATCTTCTCAAGACATAGTACGCCTCGTGTTCTCATCAGTGATAAAGGTACCCATTTCATTAATGCTCAACTGAGAAATCTCCTTCGTAAGTTTGGAGTGAGACACCACCATTTCAACCGGTTATCACCCGCAAACTAACGGTCAAGCTGAAGTTTCCAACCGGGAAATCAAATCTATTCTTGAGAAGACCGTGAACAAAACGAGGAAAGATTGGTTGTTAAAGCTAGATGATGCTCTCTGGGCTTACAGAACAGCATTCAAAACACCAGTTGGGGCATCTCCATATCGCATGGTCTACGGCAAAGCATGTCATCTACCTATTGAGACTGAAGCTCGATCCTTCTGGGCTATTAAAACTCTGAATCTACATCCAGAACTGGTCAGGAAACAAAGATTGATGCAATTGAACGAGTTGGAGGAGTTTCACTATCTTGCCTATGAAAATTCACGCCTCTACAAGGAGAAAACAAAGACATGACATGATAGACAACTCCGTCCAAAGCATTTCGAGAGAGGACAAAAAGTACTATTATACAACTCTCGATTCTCGAACTACCCAGGAAAGCTTAAATCCCGTTAGGGAGGACCTTACATTGTTACGAAAGTCACACCTCATGGAGCGATTGATATTGAACATCCAACCGAGCAAAAAATTTCTCATATTTAATCAATGATTTACCTTTTTATTTTTCATTTTAGAGTAAACTATATATGTTTATTTAATGTGTTTGTTATGTCCCTTTTGTCACATTATAAACGTGATAATATATTTGATATCCATATTTATCACATATTAATGTTGCATATATTCTATGTCAATTAATTATAATTATTTAATTTTCAATTGAATAAATTAATTGTGTTTCAAAGAAAATACTTATACATTCATATCTAACATGTAATGAAGTAGTATTTTTGGAACTATCAACCGAAAGAGAAGCTCATGATGGAGAGTTTTTATCTTTAGCTACATAGGCATGGCATTACATTTAAGAAGTTAAACCTATAATTGAAGCTCTAGAAAATGAAATATAGGAACTGTGCTACTTAGAAGAGGTAACTTGTGTATTAAAAATAGGGATTATGTGTACTAGTACATTCCCTTCATCGAGACCTACCATGAAGGAGTTATTGAATATGTTGATCCAATGCACACAACAATCGCTATACCAAGTCATAGTTGACGAAAACGAAAATTGTTCTGGTCCGATTTCCAAGAACTCTGACCATGAGAGAACATTGGAATAGAACATGACGATAAAAATTAAACATCAATATTTTTATCGTTTTCTATAATTATAGATTATAGGTAAAGCTGATGTCAAGCAAAATTTATCATTTTTCCTCACATATATTATCATCATATACATATATATATATAATATACGCATGTGTATCATCCATAAAATAGACATATAGTATTGGTAAATAAATGTAATAAAAAAGTTGCAGCAAGAGGGTGTACTCCAAACATTATTCATTGTTACAATGTCTAGAGACATTAGTCTATGATGCGAATCAAGCTTTATGCAAGCACGACACCAAGAAGAAAGGTAAATACAAGGGATAAGATTGTGATTAGTCCTCATATAAAAGGTGGTAAAATTCGAGGTCTTGGGAATTAGAAGCTGCCAAAAGGGCAGCTCCAATACTAGAGCCATCACTAGAATGTTCAATGGAGATATTTCGATAAGTCTCACCAAGCATCTCCTCAAGAGTACTCTCCAGAGAGTCTCTAAAGTAAGTATAATGCTCGTATAATTCTCCATCCATCGATATCACAGACTTTATCTTCTCTCTACCCTTGTCTTCTACATCTCTACCCAATTTCTTCAAGATCCCAAGAATTCCAGCAACAGCAAGACGAGCTCCACGTGTTGTCACGATCTCACATACTAGTACAATTACTCTTCTAATTCTCAACGAAGAATTACGTAGCTGTCACAACACTAAAAATAAATAAAATGCGATATAAATAATAATATGCTATTTATAATTCCTTACATCAAGTATTTCATTCAGTTTCCTACCAACAACTTTGAGATCTGGAACAACACCGTTAACTCCGAGCTGCACGCGCAAGACTCAAAAGTTTGTACCACCAAGGTCCAATGCATAAAATATGCCTTTTTCATCACTTCATTAACAAAATAAATGAGTAATTATATAATATAAATAATTAATACACATTCATACATATTGTATAAGAGAGACATACCTGGTTGGGAGATTGTCAACATGAGTGACGAGCATCTTGACCTTATTGCTGCCTTCAGAGACGAGTCCAGTAATCATCTCGGCCGTCATAGCATCCGCCACGTGCATCAGCTTCCCAGTAGGTGTTTCGCACCCCTCCTCTAACTCCTTTAAAATCTCAATTACCTTAACCCATCTCCGGAAGCTTTTAATTCTCTGTCTCACCAACACCGCCGCCAACGCACATGTTGCCGCCGCACCCGCCACCACCATTGCCTTTCCCATTAATAAAGATAAAAAGACTGTGATTTGTACAGTTTTAGATTATGGGTGTAGTGTAAATGCTCTAATATATATCAAAGATGGAGTAAGATTATAAAGATTTTAGATTTAGCTAAAGGGTTGGGAAACACAATACTCAAGCGTATACTTATTACTCGGGAGTTTGTGAACTTGTATAATTTCGTGTGTTTGTGACAACTTTTATAATTGTCCGATGTCACTCTTGTTATTTCTTTTTCTTTTCTCGTCTTTCACTGAAAATCTTTTGAGTTTTTGCTAGCAAATTTCTAGTGGGGTATAATTTTGTTTATCAAATGTTTATATTTAATAAATAAATATATATGTTACAAGGAGTCTAAAGCAATTTTTTATGAAAAATGTCAAATAAAATAAAATAGCTACCGGTTTATTAAAAGAGCTGCCCGGTTTATGAAAACCATGTGCCAAAAAAATATCTACACCTAGTTTATGAATAAACTACCTTTCAAATAAATATTTGTACATGGTTTATGAATAAAACAACTGTCACGCAATGTGTCTGGTTTATGTATAAATTAGCTGGCGAACAAAATACCGGCACCTAGTTTATGAATAGACTAGTTTACAAATAAATTATTTGCCCATGGTTTATTATTGGGAAATATATGTAATTATTTTTTTAAAAAATTATTTAAACGAGTACCTTGACAATAACCATGTTCATTTATTTGGGAAAGAGAATTAAAATTTATATAATTTAAATTCGGGTTCGTCCATAAAAATTTACAATTAAAATTAAAATATTAGGATGTAGGATGCAAAAAATTTAAAAAAAAGAGAACTAATTATTTAACACGAGGAACTCTAAATAGTATATGTTAGAATAATCAATTAAAACAAAAGATATTGTCAAATAACATTGTAGAGGTCATGCAAATAATTAAAAAAATTGAGTCTTTCCACAAAACTTATTGAAATGCAATGACCTTCGAGATGCTAGAAAATAAAGATGCACATTTTAACAAAACACATTGCAAAATGATTTAAAGCAATAGGAATAAGTTGATTTAAATAAAACGAGGACAAAGATAGTGTAAAAGTGTGATATGATGTAATTTGAATCTACTACTCTTTATGATATGTATATAAAGATGGAGGCAACACAAAGTTAGGGTCTGATAACAATATTGGATTGCATTATGTTATACACGGTAAGGCTACAATTACTATTTTTTAATTTATTTTTTCAATTTTTGTTTTGCTAAATGAATATTTATCTTTTGTTATAAATTTATTATATTTTTTTATAATATTATTACATGGTTTTTTAATTTAATATATTATAGGATAAATTTTCGTGAACGTCCATAATGTTTTCATAGTTTTTCCATTGCTTGACCTGGCCCCCCTCATGCAGCATATGAGCGGATCTTTTACAATCCATATTTCATAGTAGTCAATTTAAGTTATCATCTTTATAGTTGCTTTTATCCATAATCCAAATTCAAGAAAGATTCGATAGTGAACTACTCTTAGACCTGTTAAGGAAAACGTTTACTTTTGAATTTTATTTTTCAATTCCATACTTTAGGATAATTTTTATTATTTTGCATTTTTTCAAACTTTAGACAACAATTTATCTTTTTAATTTCCCCTGGATATTCAAGGATTAACCTTTTAATTTTTTGTTTAGTCTAAGTTATACATGTTAACTTCACGTGTTTGTTATGCCAAACTTTTCACATTATAAAAATGATATTGTATTAGATAGCCGTATCAATCATATATTAATGTTGCATATTTTCTATCTCAATTAATCCTAATTATTAAAAGTTCAATTAATTGAACTCATTATTGTTCAAAGCACGTACTTTAATATTCATATCTCAACATGTAATGAATATAAATTGAAACATATCCAACAGTAAACTTCAAAATAGCTCAAAGGATTATACAAAAAACAAATCTATTAAAAAAAACTTTTCCATGACATGTCGAAGTTTGTAAAAATGATTAAGATATTAGTTATCTCTTCATGACAACTCCCATTGTACATTCCCTTCTCCTATTGGATGTCAAATTAATCCACACCATACAAAAATAAATGTTAGTGATTTTCGAAAGACAACAAAAATTGTAATTAGTGGTTTACATTTTACTTACTCTCTCCAACATCATATATTCAACGAAAACCATATATTAAACCTCAAATCATTAAAGTCCCTTTTTACCAATTCCCTATCATTGATTTGACTATTGCAGAGATTCGTACGACACGAGTTTTATATTTGCATACTCATGATCTTCAAAAAAATAGTACATTTTTTCATATTTTCCATGAAAAAATTATTTTATGTTGTATGTACACACTACCTTTACCCTGTTTATGTTATTCATTACAAAATTTTATCTTTTACTTTTACTAGAAAGAGAATTAAATGTTAACATAAATTCTTTCCTATCGTCAATCATCATTCTTAAGTTAAATGATTGATCATTCATCTCTAACTTAGCCATAAATTACCTATAATTTTTTTCACCCAAATCATCATGTGGACCATCTAACTTGTGTATTTGATAATCATCTCTCATAATAAAATTTAAACATAAGTTATTAGTTCTAGCAATATTTCTGTACAGAAAAATGCTATAATGCAATATTTGGTAAATATGATACGTTAGCTACAAGTTTGTATAGTGTTTGGGTATAAGTGCATTAATTAGAAAATAAATGGGTATCATTACGATTTTATATATTTCATAAACCATTATAATGTTGGTAAATAAAATAATTTACATTTTAATATTTTCTAAATAGATGGGTGATTTACGTAGAATGTGCCATATATATTTGACATGTTTTCATTTTTCTGTATAAACATGATTTTTATTTCAAATTCTGTTAATCTTGGTATTATATGTGTTATATATTGTAAGAAGATTTATATATATGCACTTATATGTAGTTTAAGATTTAAAATGTAATATTTGAAAATACAAGAGTCTTATTACAAAACATGTACATTCTACAATACAAATATGGTTACAAATATAAATTATGCATGACATAAGGGGAATTTTGCATGTTAGGTATCAAAAATATTTTAAATATTATCAATAGTGTATAATTTCTAATACAATGTAGATCAACTACAAATTTCTAATTGCAAGTATAAATATATAAACATACAATAATATGATATTAGTAGAAGTTTAAAAAGTTTAATTGTAAACGATAAATAAATAAATAAAATTTACTAATCATAAATACTACCTACAAACCCATAATACTTAAATGCATAAAAAAAATCTAAACATAAATTACCATTTAACAGATAAAACATTCAATCCATCTCATATAATAACACGATAAATAGTAATACAGACCTACTAGTAAAATTAATAGTGTACCAAAATACATAAAAATGTAGTACATGTTCATATGTTTCAATCAACCTCAAGTAGAAGGTTCAATAAGAGAGATGAAATCATTAACATACGATGGCAGGAATATCTACTACAAATCTCTAGTAATTTTTTGGTTCTTTAATGACCCCTTTTTTTTTTACTCCTTTCTTATTTTCTCAAATTTATTGAGTGATGAAGGTATTGTGTTACCCGTATGAATTACAAATGAGTAAATTTTGTATCTTGTGTTGTTCAGGAATAAAGGTGGTTTGTGTGGTTAATTGATGGACTTGTTGTTTGTTAAAGAAATTTACACTTATTTTCATCCTAAGGATACCTTATTCTCTTCCATCTTCTTTTTCCGCTTCTTCTTCTTCTTCTTCTTCTTCTTCTTCTTCTTCTTCTTCTTCTTCTTCTTCTTTTATAAACATATGATTATAAGAATTTAGGTTCTTTCATAAAAAGTTTCAATTACAATTGAAATATTTGGACATAAAAAAATCTAAGAAAATAGATTATTACAATAATCAATGATTAACTAGAATAAAGTAATATACAAGGTTTGTCAAATAACAGTCTAGAAGTCATGCAAATAATTATTTTATAAGTACTTTTAAGCGAAATGAGTATTAATGTTTTGTTATACTTTAGTTTAAAACATTATTTACAATAATATTAATGTTTGTACTAATTGAATATATTATAGAATAATTTTTTGTAAATGTTCATCATTTTTTCATTTTTATCTAATTTTACTATCCATATTTCAAATTAGTCAATTTAAACTATCACCTTTATAGTTTTTCCATCCATAATTCAAATCTATAAAATTGGGTAGTGAACTACATTAAGAACTATTAAGGGAAATGATATCATTTGAATTTATCTTTTAATTCTACAACATAATATACTTTTTTTTCATTTTAGACAACTATTTATCTTAGAATTTCTCATATTTAATCAATGATTTACCTTTTGATCTTTCATTTTAAAGTAAATTATATATGTTTATTTCATGTGTTTGTTATGTCCCTTTTGTCACATTATAAACGTGATAATATATTTGATATCCATATTTATCACATATTAATGTTGCATATATTCTATGTCAATTAATTATAATTATTTAATTTTCAATTGAATAAATAAATTGTGTTTCAAAGCAAATACTTATACATTCATATCTAACATGTAATGAAGTAGTATTTTTGGAACTAGCAACCGAAAGAGAAGCTCAAGATGGAGAGTTTTTATCTTTAGCTGCATAGGCATGGCATTACATTTAAGAAGTTAAACCTATAATTGAAGCTCTAGACAATGAAATATAGGAACCGTACTACTTAGAAGAGGTAACTTGTGTATTAAAATAGGGATTACGTGTACTAGTACATTCCCTACATCGAGACCTACCATGAAGGATTTATTGAATATGTTGATCCAATGCACACAACAATCGCTATACAAAGTCATAGTTGACCGAAACAAAAATTGTTCTGGGCCGATTTCCAAGAACTCTGACCATGAGAGAACATTGGAATAGAAGATGACAATATAAATTAAACATCAATATTTTTATCGTTTTTTATAATTATAGATTATAGGTAGAGCTGATGTCAAGCGAAATTTTTCATTTTTCCTCACATATATTATCATCATATACATATATATATATATATAATATACGCATGTGTATCATAAAAAAAAATAGATATATAGTAGCAGTAAATACATGTAATAAAAAAGTTGCAGTAAGAGGGTGTACTCCAAACTTTATTCATTGTTACAATGTCTGGAGACATTAGTCTATGATGGGACTCAAGCTTTATGCGAGCACGACACCAAGAAGAAAGGTAAATACAAGGGATAATATTGTGATTAGTCCTCATATAAAAGGTGATAAAATCGAGGTCTTGGGAATTAGAAGCTGCAAAAAGGGCAGCTCCAATACTAGAGCCATCACTAGAATGTTCAATGGAGATATTTCGATAAGCCTCACCAAGCAACACCTCAAGAGTACTCTCCAGAGAGTCTCTAAAGTAAGTATAATGCTCGTATAATTCTCCATCCATCGATATCGCAGACTTTATCTTCTCCCTTCCCTTGTCTTCTACATCTTTACCCAATTTCTTCAAGATCCCAAGAATTCCAGCAACAGCAAGACGAGCTCCACGTGTTGTCACGATCTCACATACTAGTATAATTACTCTTCTAATTCTCAACGAAGAATTACGTAGCTGTCACAACACTAAAAATAAATAAAATACGATATAAATAATAATATGCTATTTATAATTCCTTACATCGAGTATTTCATTCAGTTTCCTACCAACAACTTTGAGATCCGGAGATATATCTTGATGCATTGCCGAAATGTCGGAGGTCCTGTAAGTGTTATAATTTACAGAATTAGGAAAAACGATAACATACATTGAAGAACAAGAGAGAGTTCAGTGGCTTATAGTACCCAAATATAAATGGAACTTTCAGATTTGGTGGGACAGTAACACCAAAAAAGGAAGTTTCTTCGGCCATCCTAAGCAATACTATACGAACAATTTCTCCAAGATACATTCTAGGAATGAGCTTCTCGTAAATCTGCTCCCCAGGATTTAAACTCTCGACATCTAGACTTTTGTCATATTTTGTTATTGGAAGATGTGGTGATTGGAAATTACCCCATTCCATGTTTATTACCTTTTATTATGATTAACAATAACTAAGCTAAATAAAAAAGGTAAAAAAAAAAGGTTTAAGCTAACCATTTCCCCTGACTTAGGTAAGAAACCAAAAAACTTTGGGATTATATTAGCTTTCTCCACATATGCCGTATTACTTCCGATACCCAAAATCACAACAGCAATAACATCCGGGTAATTGTATCGACCTTTAGCTAAAGTTCCCACAGTATCATTCACCTAACATCACAAATTATTAGCCCAAAACAAATGAACCAAATATATAATACAAAAAGAGAGACTTACGCATATCAAGTCTGACTCTATTTATCGCTTTTGTCAATTCCCAAACCACATCTTGTCCAACCTATTAAAAAACTGAACAATCAATATTCCCTATTAATTCTAATTAGACAATAAAATTAAAAGACTAACCGTCTCTTCTATTAAGAAACACTTTGTCCACTTAATAAGAGTCCCAGATACAACTGATAATTGCTAAACATGAAACGAAAAGGTAAATCCGAACTCTCTTTGTATACCATGTGGAGGATGAAAATCTTCACCCTCATTAGCAACAAATTTTGCAAGTGCAGATGCAATAAAATCGAATAATTCCTGAAATAAATTACAATTTTAATTTGATGAGCACGACAAATAACTTTAATATGATATTGAATAATTGCACAGTTACATCCGATGTTGCAGTCATTAAAAGTTGAGAAATTGAAACATCATGAAATTCTTGTTTAACAACACCGTTAACTCCGAGCTGCACGCGCAAGACTCGAAAGTTTGTACCACCAAGATCCAATGCATAAAATATGCCTTTTTCATCACTTCATTAACAAAATAAATGAGTAATTATATAATATAAATAATTAATACACATTCATACATATTGTATAAGAGAGACATACCCGGTTGGGAGATTGTCAACATGAGTGACGAGCATCTTGACCTTATTGCTGCCTTCAGAGGCGAGTCCAGTAATAATCTCGGCCGTCATAGCATCCGCCACGTGCATCAGCTTCCCAGTAGGTGTTTCGCTGCCCTCCTCTAACTCCTTTAAAATCTCAATTACCTTAACCCATCTCCGGAAGCTTTTAATTCTCTGTCTCACCAACACCGCCACCGGCGGCAACCCATTAATAAAGATAAAAAGACTGTGATTTGTACAATTTTAGATTATGGGTGTAGTGTAAATGTTCTAATATATATCAAAGATGGAGTAAGATTATAAAGATTTTAGATTTAGCTAAAGGGTTGGGAAACACAATAAACAAGCGTATACTTATTACTCGGGAGTTTGTGAACTTGTATAATTTCGTGTGTTTGTGACAACTTTTATAATTCTCCGATGTCACTCTTGTTGTTTCTTTTTCTTTTCTCGTCTTTCACTGACAATCTTTTGAATTTTTGCTAGTAAATTTCGAGTGGGGTATAATTTTGTTTATCAAATGTTTATATTTAATAAATAAATTTATAGGTTACAAGGAGTCTCAAGCAATTTTTATGAAAAATGTCGAATAAAATAAAATAGCTACTGGTTTATTAAAAGAGCTGCCGGTTTATGAAAACCATGTGCCAAAAAAATATCTACACCTAGTTTATAAATAAACTACCTTTCAAAAAAATATTTGTACATGGTTTATGAATAAAACAACTGTCACGCAATGTGTCTGGTTTATGTATAAATTAGCTGGCAAACAAAATACCGGCACCTAGTTTATGAATAGACTAGTTTACAAATAAATTATTTGCCCATGGTTTATTATTGGGAAATATATGTAATTATCTTTTTTAAAAATTATTTAAACGAGTACCTTGACAATAATCATGTTCATTTATTTGGGAAAGAGAATTAAAATTTATATAATATAAATTCGGGTTCGTCCATAAAAATTTACAATTAAAATAAAAATATTAGGATGTAAGATGCAAAAATTTAAAAAACAGAGAATTAATTATTTACACGAGGAACTCTAAATAGTATATGTTAGAATAAACAATTAAAATAGAAGATATTGTCAAATAACATTGTAGAGGTCATGCAAATAATTAAAAAAATTGAGTCTTTCCACAAAACTTATTGAAATGCAATGACCTTTGAGATGCTAGAAGATAAAGATGCACATTTTAACAAAACACATTGCAAAATGATTTAAAGCAATAGGAATAAGTTGATTTAAATAAAACTAGGACAAATATAGTGTAAAAGTATGATATGATGTAATTTGAATCTACTACTCTTTATGATATGTATATAAAGATGGAGGCAACACAAAATTAGGGTCTGATAACAATATTGGATTGCATTATGTTATACACGGTAAGGCTACAATTACTATTTTTTAATTTATTTTTTCAATTTTTGTTTTGCTAAATGAATATTAATCTTTTGTTATAAATTTATTATATTTTTTTATAATATTATTACATGTTTTTTTAATTGAATATATTATAGGATAAATTTTCGTGAACGTCCATAATGTTTTCATAGTTTTTCCATTTTACCATCCATATTTACTAGTATTCAATATAAGTCATCATCTTTATAGTTGCTTTTATCCATAATCCAAATCAAGAAAGATTCGATAGTAAACTACTCTTAGACCTGTTAAGGAAAACGTTTACGTTTGAATTTTATTTTTCAATTCCATACTTTAGGATAATTTTTATATTATGCATTTTTCCCAACTTTAGACAACAATTTATCTTTTTAGTTTCCCCTGGATATTCAAGGAATTACCTTTTGATTTTTTGTTTAGTCTAAGTTATACATGTTAACTTCACGTATTTGTTATGCCAAACATTTCACATTATAAAAATGATATTGTATTAGATAGCCGTATCAATCACATATTAATGTTGCATATTTTCTATCTCAATTAATCCTAATTATTAAAAGTTCAATTAATTGAACTCATTATTGTTCAAAGCACGTACTTTAATATTCATATCTCAACATGTAATGAATATAAATCGAAACATATCCAACAATAAACTTCAAAATAGCTCAAAGGATTATAAAAAAACAAATCTATTAAAAAAACTTTTCCATGACATGTCAAAGTTTGTAAAAATGATTAAGATATTAGTTATCTCTTCATGAGAACCCCTACTGTACAATCCCTTCTCCTATTGGATGTCAAATTAATCCACACCATACAAAAATAAATGTTAGTGATTTTGGAAAGACAACAAAAATTGTAATTAGTGGTTTACATTTTACTTACTCTCTTCAACATCATATATTCGACGAAAACCATATATTAAACCTCAAATCATTAAAGTCCCTTTTTACCAATTTCCGATCATTGATTTGACTATGGCAGAGATTCGTACGACACGAGTTTTATATTTGCATACTCATGATCTTCAAAAAAATAGTACATTTTTCATATTTTCCATGAAAAAATTATTTTATGTTGCCATATGTACACACTACCTTTACCCTGTTTATGTTATTCATTACAAAATTTTATCTTTTACTTTTACTAGAAAGAGAATTAAATGTTAACATAAATTCTTTCCTATCGTCAATCATCATTCCTAAGTTAAATGATTGATCATTCATCTCTAACTTAGCCATAAATTTCCTATAATTTTTTTCACCCAAATCATCATGTGGACCATCTAGCTTGTGTATTTGATAATCATCTCTCATAATAAAATTTAAACATAAGTTATTAGTTCTAGCAATAATTCTGTACAGAAAAATGCTATAATGCAATATTTGGTAAATATGTTACGTTAGCTACAAGTTTGTATAGTGTTTGGGTATAAGTGCATTAATTAGAAAATAAATGGGTATCATTACGATTTTATATATTGCATAAACTATTATAATGTTGGTAAATAAAATCATTTACATTTTAATATTTTCTAAATAAATGGGTGATTTACGTAGAATGTGCCATATATATTTGACATGTTTTCATTTTTCTGTATAAATATGATTTTTATTTCAAATTCTGTTAATTTTGGTATTATATGTGTTATATATTGTAAAAAGATTTATATATATGCACTTATATGTAGTTTAAGATTTAAAATGTAATATTTAAAAATACAAGAGTCTTATTACAAAACATGTACATTCTACAATACAAATATGGTTATAAATACAAATTTTGCATGACATAAGGGGAATTTTGCATGTTAGATATCAAAAATATTTTAAATATTATCAGTAGTGTATAATTGCTAATACAATGTAGATCAACTACAAATATCTAATTGCAAGTATAAAGATATAAATATACAATAATATGATATTAGTAGAAGTTTAAATAGTTTAATTATAAACGATAAATTTATAAATAAAATTTACTAATCATAAATACCACCTACAAACCCATAATACTTAAATGCATAAAAAAAACTAAACATAAATTACCATTTAATAGATAAAACATTCAATCCATCTCATTTAATAATATGATAAATAGTAATACAGACCTACTAGTAAAATTAATAGTCTACCAAAATACATAAAAATGTTGTACATGTTCATATGTTTCAATCAACCTCAAGTAGGAGGTACAATAAGAGAGATAAAATCATTAACATACGATGGTAAGAATATCTACTACAAATCTCTAGTAAATTTTTTGCTTCTTTATTGACCCCTTTATTCTTACTCTTTCTTATTTTCTCAAATTATTGAGTGATGAAGGTATTGTGTTACCCGTATGGATTACAAATGAGTGAATTTTGTTTCTTGTGTTGTTCAACAATAAAGGTGATTTGTGTGTATTATTCATGGACTTGTTGTTTGCTAAAGAAATTTACACTTATTTTCATCCCAAGGATACCTTGTTCTCCTCCATCTTCTTTTTCCGCTTATTCTTCTTCTTCTTCTTTTATAAACATATGATTATAAGAATTTAGGTTCTTTCATAAAAAATTTCAATTACAATTGAAATATTTGGACATAAAAAAATCTAAGAAAATAGATTATTACAATAATCAATGATTAACTAGAATAAAGTAATATACAAGGTTTGTCAAATAACAGTCTAGAAGTCGTGCAAATAATTATTTTATAAGATATTTTAAGCGAAATGAGTATTAATGTTTTGTTATACTTTAGTTTAAAACATTATTTATAATAATATTAATGTTTGTACTAATTGAATATATTATAGCATAATTTTTTGTAAATGTTCATCATTTTTTTATTTTCATCTAATTTTGCTATCCATATTTCAGATTAGTCAATTTAAACTATCACCTTTATAGTTTTTCCATCCATAATCCAAATCTATAATATTGGGTAGTGAACTACATTAAGAACTATTAAGGGAAATTATATCATTTTAATTTATCTTTCAATTCTACAACATAATATACTTTTTTTCCATTTTATATAACTATTTATCTTAGAATTTCTCATATTTAATCAATGATTTACCTTTTGATTTTTCATTTTAGAGTAAAGTATATATGTTTATTTCATGTGTTTGTTATGTCCCTTTTGTCACATTATAAACGTGATAATATATTTGATATCCATATTTATCACATATTAATGTTGCATATATTCTATGTTAATTAATTATAATTATTTAATTTTCAATTGAATAAATTAATTGTGTTTTAAATCAAATACTTATACATTCATATCTAACATGTAATGAAGTAGTATTTTTTGAACTAGCAACCGAAAGAGAAGCTCATGATGGAGAGTTTTTATCTTTAGCTGCATAGGCATGACATTACATTCAAGAACTTAAACCTATAATTGAAGCTTTAGACAATGAAATATAGGAACTGTACTACTTAGAAGAGGTAAATTGTGTATTAAAAATAGGGATTACGTGTACTAGTACATTCCCTTCATCGAGACCTACCATGAAGGAGTTATTGAATATGTTGATCCAATGCACACAACAATCGCTATACAAAGTCATAGTTGACCGAAACAAAAAATTTTCTAGGCCGATTTCCAAGAACTCTGACCATTATCGTTTTTTATAATTATATATTATAGGTAGAGCTGATGTCAATCAAAATTTATTATTTTTCCTCACATATATTATCATCATATACATATATATAATATACACATGTGTATCATCCATAAAATAGACATATAGTAGCGGTAAATAAATGGAATAAAAAAGTTGCAGCAAGAGGGTGTACCCCAAACTTTATTCATTGTTACAATGTCTAGAGACATTAGTCTATGATGCGACTCAAGCTTTATGCGAGAAGGACACCAAGAAGAAGGGTAAATACAAGGGATAAGATTGTAATTAGCCTCATATAAAAGGTGGTAAAATTCGAGGTCTTGGGAATTAGAAGCTGCCAAAAGGGCAGCTCCAATACTAGAGCCATCACTTGAATGCTAAGCAACTCCTCAAGAGTACTCTCCAGAGAGTCTCTAAAGTAAGTATAATGCTCGTATAATTCTCCATCCATCGATATCACAGACTTTATCTTCTCTCTACCCTTGTCTTCTACATCTCTACCCAATTTCTTCAAGATCCCAAGAATTCCAGCAACAGCAAGACGAGCTCCACGTGTTGTCACGATCTCACATACTAGTACAATTACTCTTCTAATTCTCAACGAAGAATTACGTAGCTGTCACAACACTAAAAATAAATAAAATACGATATAAATAATAATATGCTATTTATAATTCCTTACATCAAGTATTTCATTCAGTTTCCTACCAACAACTTTGAGATCTGGAACAACACCGTTAACTCCGAGCTGCACGCGCAAGACTCAAAAGTTTGTACCACCAAGGTCCAATGCATAAAATATGTCTTTTTCATTACTTCATTAACAAAATAAATGAGTAATTATATAATATAAATAATTAATACACATTCATACATATTGTATAAGAGAGACATACCCGGTTGGGAGATTGTCAACATGAGTGACGAGCATCTTGACCTTATTGCTGCCTTCAGAGAAGAGTCCAGTAATCATCTCGGCCGTCATAGCATCCGCCACGTGCATCAGCTTCCCAGTAGGTGTTTCGCACCCCTCCTCTAACTCCTTTAAAATCTCAATTACCTTAACCCATCTCCGGAAGCTTTTAATTCTCTGTCTCACCAACACCGCCGCCAACGCACATGTTGCCGCCGCACCCGCCACCACCATTGCCTTTCCCATTAATAAAGATAAAAAGACTGTGATTTGTACAGTTTTAGATTATGGGTGTAGTGTAAATGCTCTAATATATATCAAAGATGGAGTAAGATTATAAAGATTTTAGATTTAGCTAAAGGGTTGGGAAACACAATACTCAAGCGTATACTTATTACTCGGGAGTTTGTGAACTTGTATAATTTCGTGTGTTTGTGACAACTTTTATAATTCTCCGATGTCACTCTTGTTATTTCTTTTTCTTTTCTCGTCTTTCACTGAAAATCTTTTGAGTTTTTGCTAGCAAATTTCTAGTGGGGTATAATTTTGTTTATCAAATGTTTATATTTAATAAATAAATATATATGTTACAAGGAGTCTAAAGCAATTTTTTATGAAAAATGTCAAATAAAATAAAATAGCTACCGGTTTATTAAAAGAGCTGCCGGTTTATGAAAACCATGTGCCAAAAAAATATCTACACCTAGTTTATGAATAAACTACCTTTCAAATAAATATTTGTACATGGTTTATGAATAAAACAACTGTCACGCAATGTGTCTAGTTTATGTATAAATTAGCTGGCGAACAAAATACCGGCACCTAGTTTATGAATAGACTAGTTTACAAATAAATTATTTGCCCATGGTTTATTATTGGGAAATATATGTAAATATTTTTTTTAAAAATTATTTAAACGAGTACCTTGACAATAACCATGTTCATTTATTTGGGAAAGAGAATTAAAATTTATATAATTTAAATTCGGGTTCGTCCATAAAAATTTACAATTAAAATTAAAATATTAGGATGTAGGATGCAAAAAATTTAAAAAAAAGAGAACTAATTATTTAACATAAGGAACTCTAAATAGTATATGTTAGAATAATCAATTAAAACAGAAGATATTGTCAAATAACATTGTAGAGGTCATGCAAATAATTAAAAAAATTGAGTCTTTCCACAAAACTTATTGAAATGCAATGACCTTCGAGATGCTAGAAAATAAAGATGCACATTTTAACAAAACACATTGCAAAATGATTTAAAGCAATAGGAATAAGTTGATTTAAATAAAACGAGGACAAAGATAGTGTAAAAGTGTGATATGATGTAATTTGAATCTACTACTCTTTATGATATGTATATAAAGATGGAGGCAACACAAAGTTAGGGTCTGATAACAATATTGGATTGCATTATGTTATACACGGTAAGGCTACAATTACTATTTTTTAATTTATTTTTTCAATTTTTGTTTTGCTAAATGAATATTAATCTTTTGTTATAAATTTATTATATTTTTTTATAATATTATTACAGGGTTTTTTAATTTAATATATTATAGGATAAATTTTCGTGAACGTCCATAATGTTTTCATAGTTTTTCCATTGCTTGACCTGGCCCCCCTCATGCAGCATATGAGCGGATCTTTTACAATCCATATTTCATAGTAGTCAATTTAAGTTATCATCTTTATAGTTGCTTTTATCCATAATCCAAATTCAAGAAAGATTCGATAGTGAACTACTCTTAGACCTGTTAAGGAAAACGTTTACTTTTGAATTTTATTTTTCAATTCCATACTTTAGGATAATTTTTATTTTTTTGCATTTTTTCC
The DNA here is from genome assembly GCA_029959085.1 of Nemophila menziesii. Lineage (NCBI taxonomy): Eukaryota > Viridiplantae > Streptophyta > Magnoliopsida > Boraginales > Hydrophyllaceae > Nemophila > Nemophila menziesii. The sequence continues at coordinate 1,370,998 of JARWIR010000004.1, forward strand.
AACTTTAGACAACAATTTATCTTTTTAATTTCCCCTGGATATTCAAGGATTAACCTTTTAATTTTTTGTTTAGTCTAAGTTATACATGTTAACTTCACGTGTTTGTTATGCCAAACTTTTCACATTATAAAAATGATATTGTATTAGATAGCCGTATCAATCATATATTAATGTTGCATATTTTCTATCTCAATTAATCCTAATTATTAAAAGTTCAATTAATTGAACTCATTATTATTCAAAGCACGTACTTTAATATTCATATCTCAACATGTAATGAATATAAATCGAAACATATCCAACAGTAAACTTCAAAATAGCTCAAAGGATTATACAAAAAACAAATCTATTAAAAAAAACTTTTCCATGACATGTCGAAGTTTGTAAAAATGATTAAGATATTAGTTATCTCTTCATGACAACTCCCATTGTACATTCCCTTCTCCTATTGGATGTCAAATTAATCCACACCATACAAAAATAAATGTTAGTGATTTTCGAAAGACAACAAAAATTGTAATTAGTGGTTTACATTTTACTTACTCTCTCCAACATCATATATTCAACGAAAACCATATATTAAACCTCAAATCATTAAAGTCCCTTTTTACCAATTCCCTATCATTGATTTGACTATGGCAGAGATTCGTACGACACGAGTTTTATATTTGCATACTCATGATCTTCAAAAAAATAGTACATTTTTTCATATTTTCCATGAAAAAATTATTTTATGTTGCCATATGTACACACTACCTTTACCCTGTTTATGTTATTCATTACAAAATTTTATCTTTTACTTTTACTAGAAAGAGAATTAAATGTTAACATAAATTCTTTCCTATCGTCAATCATCATTCTTAAGTTAAATGATTGATCATTCATCTCTAACTTAGCCATAAATTTCCTATAATTTTTTTTACCCAAATCATCATGTGGACCATCTAGCTTGTGTATTTGATAATCATCTCTCATAATAAAATTTAAACATAAGTTATTAGTTCTAGCAATATTTCTGTACAAAAAAATGCTATAATGCAATATTTGGTAAATATGTTACGTTAGCTACAAGTTTGTATAGTGTTTGGGTATAAGTGCATTAATTAGAAAATAAATGGGTATCATTACGATTTTATATATTGCATAAACCATTATAATGTTGGTAAATAAAATAATTTACATTTTAATATTTTCTAAATAGATGGGTGATTTACGTAGAATGTGCCATATATATTTGACATGTTTTCATTTTTCTGTATAAACATGATTTTTATTTCAAATTCTGTTAATTTTGGTATTATATGTGTTATATATTGTAAGAAGATTTATATATATGCACTTATATGTAGTTTAAGATTTAAAATGTAATATTTGAAAATACAAGAGTCTTATTACAAAACATGTACATTCTACAATACAAATATGGTTACAAATACAAATTATGCATGACATAAGGGGAATTTTGCATGTTAGGTATCAAAAATATTTTAAATATTATCAATAGTGTATAATTTCTAATACAATGTAGATCAACTACAAATTTCTAATTGCAAGTATAAATATATAAACATACAATAATATGATATTAGTAGAAGTTTAAAAAGTTTAATTATAAACGATAAATAAATAAATAAAATTTACTAATCATAAATACTACCTACAAACCCATAATACTTAAATGCATAAAAAAAATCTAAACATAAATTACCATTTAACAGATAAAACATTCAATCCATCTCATATAATAACACGATAAATAGTAATACAGACCTACTAGTAAAATTAATAGTGTACCAAAATACATAAAAATGTAGTACATGTTCATATGTTTCAATCAACCTCAAGTAGAAGGTTCAATAAGAGAGATGAAATCATTAACATACGATGGCAGGAATATCTACTACAAATCTCTAGTAATTTTTTGGTTCTTTAATGACCCCTTTCTTTTTACTCCTTTCTTATTTTCTCAAATTTATTGAGTGATGAAGGTATTGTGTTACCCGTATGAATTACAAATGAGTAAATTTTGTTTCTTGTGTTGTTCAGGAATAAAGGTGGTTTGTGTTGTTAATTGATGGACTTGTTGTTTGTTAAAGAAATTTACACTTATTTTCATCCTAAGGGTACCTTATTCTCTTCCATCTTCTTTTTCCGCTTCTTCTTCTTCTTCTTCTTCTTCTTCTTCTTCTTCTTCTTCTTCTTCTTTTATAAACATATGATTATAAGAATTTAGGTTCTTTCATAAAAAGTTTCAATTACAATTGAAATATTTAGACATAAAAAAATCTAAGAAAATAGATTATTACAATAATCAATTATTAACTAGAATAAAGTAATATACAAGGTTTGTCAAATAACAGTCTAGAAGTCGTGCAAATAATTATTTTATAAGTACTTTTAAGCGAAATGAGTATTAATGTTTTGTTATACTTTAGTTTAAAACATTATTTATAATAATATTAATGTTTGTACTAATTGAATATATTATAGAATAATTTTTTGTAAATGTTCATCATTTTTTCATTTTTATCTAATTTTACTATCCATATTTCAAATTAGTCAATTTCAACTATCACCTTTATAGTTTTTCCATCCATAATCCAAATCTATAAAATTGGGTAGTGAACTACATTAAGAACTATTAAGGGAAATGATATCATTTGAATTTATCTTTTAATTCTACAACATAATATACTTTTTTTTCATTTTAGACAACTATTTATCTTAGAATTTCTCATATTTAATCAATGATTTACCTTTTGATTTTTCATTTTGAAGTAAATTATATATGTTTATTTCATGTGTTTGTTATGTCCCTTTTGTCACATTATAAACGTGATAATATATTTGATATCCATATTTATCACATATTAATGTTGCATATATTCTATGTCAATTAATTATAATTATTTAATTTTCAATTGAATAAATAAATTGTGTTTCAAAGCAAATACTTATACATTCATATCTAACATGTAATGAAGTAGTATTTTTGGAACTAGCAACCGAAAGAGAAGCTCAAGATGGAGAGTTTTTATCTTTAGCTGCATAGGCACGGCATTACATTTAAGAAGTTAAACCTATAATTGAAACTCTAGACAATGAAATATAGGAACCGTACTGCTTAGAAGAGGTAACTTGTGTATTAAAAATAGGGATTACGTGTATTAGTACATTCCCTACATCGAGACCTACCATGAAGGATTTATTGAATATGTTGATCCAATGCACACAACAATCGCTATACAAAGTCATAGTTGACCGAAACAAAAATTGTTCTGGGCCGATTTCCAAGAACTCTGACCATGAGAGAACATTGGAATAGAAGATGACAATATAAATTAAACATTAATATTTTTATCGTTTTTTATAATTATAGATTATAGGTAGAGCTGATGTCAAGCGAAATTTTTCATTTTTCCTCACATATATTATCATCATATACATATATATATATATATATATATATATATATATATAATATACGCATGTGTATCATCAAAAAAAATAGATATATAGTAGCAGTAAATACATGTAATAAAAAAGTTGCAATAAGAGGGTGTACTCCAAACTTTATTCATTGTTACAATGTCTGGAGACATTAGTCTATGATGGGACTCAAGCTTTATGCGAGCACGACACCAAGAAGAAAGGTAAATACAAGGGATAATATTGTGATTAGTCCTCATATAAAAGGTGATAAAATCGAGGTCTTGGGAATTAGAAGCTGCCAAAAGGGCAGCTCCAATACTAGAGCCATCACTAGAATGTTCAATGGAGATATTTCGATAAGCCTCACCAAGCAACTCATCAAGAGTACTCTCCAGAGAGTCTCTAAAGTAAGTATAATGCTCGTATAATTCTCCATCCATCGATATCACAGACTTTATCTTCTCCCTTCCCTTGTCTTCTACATCTCTACCCAATTTCTTCAAGATCCCAAGAATTCCAGCAGCAGCAAGACGAGCTCCACGTGTTGTCACGATCTCACATACTAGTATAATTACTCTTCTAATTCTCAACGAAGAATTACGTAGCTGTCACAACACTAAAAATAAATAAAATACGATATAAATAATAATATGCTATTTATAATTCCTTACATCGAGTATTTCATTCAGTTTCCAACCAACAACTTTGAGATCCGGAGATATATCTTGATGCATTGCCGAAATGTCGGAGGTCCTGTAAGTGTTATAATTTACAGAATTAGGAAAAACGATAACATACATTGAAGAACAAGAGAGAGTTCAGTGGCTTATAGTACCCAAATATAAATGGAACTTTCAGATTTGGTGGGACAGTAACACCAAAAAAGGAAGTTTCTTCGGCCATCCTAAGCAATACTATACGAACAATTTCTCCAAGATACATTCTAGGAATGAGCTTCTCGTAAATCTGCTCCCCAGGATTTAAACTCTCGACATCTAGACTTTTGTCATATTTTGTTATTGGAAGATGTGGTGATTGGAAATTACCCCATTCCATGTTTATTACCTTTTATTATGATTAACAATAACTAAGCTAAATAAAAAAGGTAAAAAAAAAGGTTTAAGCTAACCATTTCCCCTGACTTAGGTAAGAAACCAAAAAACCTTGGGATTATATTACCTTTCTCCACATATGCCGCATTACTTCCGATACCCAAAATCACAACAGCAATAACATCCGGGTAATTGTACCGACCTTTAGCTAAAGTTCCCACAGTATCATTCACCTAACATCACAAATTATTAGCCCAAAACAAATGAACCAAATATATAATACAAAAAGAGAGACTTACGCATATCAAGTCTGACTCTATCCATCGCTTTTGTCAATTCCCAAACCACATCTTGTCCAACCTATTAAAAAACTGAACAATCAATATTCCCTATTAATTCTAATTAGACAATAAAATTAAAAGACTAACCGTCTCTTCTATTAAGAAACACTTTGTCCACTTAATAAGAGTCCCAGATACAACTGATAATTGCTAAAAATGAAACGAAAAGGTAAATCCGAACTCTCTTTGTATACCATGTGGAGGATGAAAATCTTCACCCTCATTAGCAACAAATTTTGCAAGTGCAGATGCAATAAAATCGAATAATTCCTGAAATAAATTACAATTTTAATTTGATGAGCACGACAAATATCTTTAATATGATATTGAATAATTGCACAGTTACATCCGATGTTGCAGTCATTAAAAGTTGAGAAATTGAAACATCATGAAATTCTTGTTTAACAACACCGTTAACTCCGAGCTGCACGCGCAAGACTCAAAAGTTTGTACCACCAAGGTCCAATGCATAAAATATGCCTTTTTCATCACTTCATTAACAAAATAAATGAGTAATTATATAATATAAATAATTAATACACATTAATACATATTGTATAAGAGAGACATACCCGGTTGGGAGATTGTCAACATGAGTGACGAGCATCTTGACCTTATTGCTGCCTTCAGAGGCGAGTCCAGTAATAATCTCGGCCGTCATAGCATCCGCCACGTGCATCAGCTTCCCAGTAGGTGTTTCGCAGCCCTCCTCTAACTCCTTTAAAATCTCAATTACCTTAACCCATCTCCGGAAGCTTTTAATTCTCTGTCTCACCAACACCGCCACCGGCGGCAACCCATTAATAAAGATAAAAAGACTGTGATTTGTACAATTTTAGATTATGGGTGTAGTGTAAATGTTCTAATATATATCAAAGATGGAGTAAGATTATAAAGATTTTAGATTTAGCTAAAGGGTTGGGAAACACAATAAACAAGCGTATACTTATTACTCGGGAGTTTGTGAACTTGTATAATTTCGTGTGTTTGTGACAACTTTTATAATTCTCCGATGTCACTCTTGTTGTTTCTTTTTCTTTTCTCGTCTTTCACTGACAATCTTTTGAATTTTTGCTAGTAAATTTCGAGTGGGGTATAATTTTGTTTATCAAATGTTTATATTTAATAAATAAATTTATAGGTTACAAGGAGTCTCAAGCAATTTTTTATGAAAAATGTCGAATAAAATAAAATAGCTACTGGTTTATTAAAAGAGCTGCCGGTTTATGAAAACCATGTGCCAAAAAAATATCTACACCTAGTTTATAAATAAACTACCTTTCAAAAAAAAATTTGTACATGGTTTATGAATAAAACAACTGTCACGCAATGTGTCTGGTTTATGTATAAATTAGCTGGCAAACAAAATACCGGCACCTAGTTTATGAATAGACTAGTTTACAAATAAATTATTTGCCCATGGTTTATTATTGGGAAATATATGTAATCATCTTTTTTTAAAATTATTTAAACGAGTACCTTGACAATAATCATGTTCATTTATTTGGGAAAGAGAATTAAAATTTATATAATATAAATTCGGGTTCGTCCATAAAAATTTACAATTAAAATAAAAATATTATGATGTAAGATGCAAAAATTTAAAAAACAGAGAATTAATTATTTACACGAGGAACTCTAAATAGTATATGTTAGAATAAACAATTAAAATAGAAGATATTGTCAAATAACATTGTAGAGGTCATGCAAATAATTAAAAAAATTGAGTCTTTCCACAAAACTTATTGAAATGCAATGACCTTTGAGATGCTAGAAGATAAAGATGCACATTTTAACAAAACACATTGCAAAATGATTTAAAGCAATAGGAATAAGTTGATTTAAATAAAACGAGGACAAATATAGTGTAAAAGTATGATATGATGTAATTTGAATCTACTACTCTTTATGATATGTATATAAAGATGGAGGCAACACAAAATTAGGGTCTGATAACAATATTGGATTGCATTATGTTATACACGGTAAGGCTACAATTACTATTTTTTAATTTATTTTTTCAATTTTTGTTTTGCTAAATGAATATTAATCTTTTGTTATAAATTTATTATATTTTTTTTATAATATTATTACATGTTTTTTTAATTGAATATATTATAGGATAAATTTTCGTGAACGTCCATAATGTTTTCATAGTTTTTCCATTTTACCATCCATATTTCATAGTATTCAATATAAGTCATCATCTTTATAGTTGCTTTTATCCATAATCCAAATCAAGAAAGATTCGATAGTAAACTACTCTTAGACCTGTTAAGGAAAACGTTTACGTTTGAATTTTATTTTTCAATTCCATACTTTAGGATAATTTTTATATTATGCATTTTTCCCAACTTTAGACAACAATTTATCTTTTTAGTTTCCCCTGGATATTCAAGGAATTACCTTTTGATTTTTTGTTTAGTCTAAGTTATACATGTTAACTTCACGTATTTGTTATGCCAAACATTTCACATTATAAAAATGATATTGTATTAGATAGCCGTATCAATCACATATTAATGTTGCATATTTTCTATCTCAATTAATCCTAATTATTAAAAGTTCAATTAATTGAACTCATTATTGTTCAAAGCACGTACTTTAATATTCATATCTCAACATGTAATGAATATAAATTGAAACATATCCAACAATAAACTTCAAAATAGCTCAAAGGATTATACAAAAAACCAATCTATTAAAAAAACTTTTCCATGACATGTCAAAGTTTGTAAAAATGATTAAGATATTAGTTATCCCTTCATGAGAACTCCTACTGTACAATCCCTTCTCCTATTGGATGTCAAATTAATCCACACCATACAAAAATAAATGTTAGTGATTTTGGAAAGACAACAAAAATTGTAATTAGTGGTTTACATTTTACTTACTCTCTTCAACATCATATATTCGACGAAAACCATATATTAAACCTCAAATCATTAAAGTCCCTTTTTACCAATTTCCGATCATTGATTTGACTATGGCAGAGATTCGTACGACACGAGTTTTATATTTGCATACTCATGATCTTCAAAAAAATAGTACATTTTTCATATTTTCCATGAAAAAATTATTTTATGTTGCCATATGTACACACTACCTTTACCCTGTTTATGTTATTCATTACAAAATTTTATCTTTTACTTTTACTAGAAAGAGAATTAAATGTTAACATAAATTCTTTCCTATCGTCAATCATCATTCCTAAGTTAAATGATTGATCATTCATCTCTAACTTTGCCATAAATTTCCTATAATTTTTTTCACCCAAATCATCATGTGGACCATCTAGCTTGTGTATTTGATAATCATCTCTCATAATAAAATTTAAACATAAGTTATTAGTTCTGCAATAATTCTGTACAGAAAAATGCTATAATGCAATATTTGGTAAATATGTTACATTAGCTACAAGTTTTTATAGTGTTTGGGTATACGTGCATTAATTAGAAAATAAATGGGTATCATTACGATTTTATATATTGCATAAACTATTATAATGTTGGTAAATAAAATCATTTACATTTTAATATTTTTCTAAATAGATGGGTGATTTATGTAGAATGTGCCATATATATTTGACATGTTTTCATTTTTCGGTATAAATATGATTTGTATTTCAAATTCCATTAATTTTGGTATTATATGTTTTATATATTGTAAGAAGATTTATATATATGCACTTATATGTAGTTTAAGATTTAAAATGTAATATTTGAAAATACAAGAGTCTTATTACAAAACATGTACATTCTACAATACAAATATGGTTATAAATACAAATTTGGCATGACATAAGGGGAATTTTGCATGTTAGATATCAAAAATATTTTAAATATTATCAATAGTGTATAATTGCTAATACAATGTAGATAAACTACAAATATCTAATTACAAGTATAAAGATATAAATATACAATAATATGATATTAGTAGAAGTTTGAATAGTTTAATTATAAACGATAAATTTATAAATATAATTTACTAATCATAAATACTACTTACAAACCCATAATACTTAAATGCATAAAAAAAACTAAACATAAATTACCATTTAACAAATAAAACATTCAATCCATCTCATTTAATAATACGATAAATAGTAATACAGACCTACTAGTAAAATTAATAGTCTACCAAAATACATAAAAATGTAGTACATGTTCATATGTTTAAATCAACCTCAAGTAGGAGGTACAATAAGAGAGATAAAATCATTAACATACGATGGTAAGAATATCTACTACAAATCTCTAGTAATTTTTTGGTTCTTTATTCACCCCTTTATTCTTACTCCTTTCTTATTTTCTCAAATTATTGAGTGGTGAAGGTATTGTGTTACCCGTATGGATTACAAATGAGTGAATTTTGTTTCTTGTGTTGTTCAAAAATAAAGGTGATTTGTGTGTATTATTGATGGACTTGTTGTTTTCTAAAGAAATTTACACTTATTTTCATCCCAAGGGTACCTTGTTCTCCTCCATCTTCTTTTTCCGCTTATTCTTCTTCTTCTTCTTCTTTTATAAACATATGATTATAAGAATTTAGGTTCTTTCATAAAAAGTTTCAATTACAATTGAAATATTTGGACATAAAAAAATCTAAGAAAATAGATTATTACAATAATCAATGATTAACTAGAATAAAGTAATATACAAGGTTTGTCAAATAACAGTCTAGAAGTCGTGCAAATAATTATTTTATAAGTTCTTTTAAGCGAAATGAGTATTAATGTTTTGTTATACTTTAGTTTAAAACATTATTTACAATAATATTAATGTTTGTACTAATTGAATATATTATAGAATAATTTTTTGTAAATGTTCATCATTTTTTCATTTTCATCTAATTTTACTATCCATATTTCAGATTAGTCAATTTAAACTATCACCTTTATAGTTTTTCCATCCATAATCCAAATCTATAAAATTGGGTAGTGAACTACATTAAGAAATATTAAGGGAAATGATATCATTTGAATTTATCTTTCAAATCTTCAACATAATATACTTTTTTTCCATTTTAGACAACTATTTATCTTAGAATTTCTCATATTTAATCAATGATTTACCTTTTGATTTTTCATTTTAGAGTAAATTATATATGTTTATTTCATGTGTTTGTTATGTCCCTTTTGTCACATTATAAACGTGATAATATATTTGATATCCATATTTATCACATATTAATGTTTCATATATTCTATGTCAATTAATTATAATTATTTAATTTTCAATTGAATAAATTAATTGTGTTTCAAATCAAATGATACATTCATATTTAACATGTAATGAAGTAGTATTTTTGGAACTAGCAACCGGAAAAGAAGCTCATGATAGAGAGTTTTTATCTTTAGCTGCATAGGCATGGCATTACATTTAAGAACTTAAACCTATAATTGAAGCTCTAGACAATGAAATATAGGAACCATACTACTTAGAAGAGGTAACTTGTGCATTAAAAATAGGGATTACGTGTACCAGTACATTCCCTTCATCGAGACCTACCATGAAGGAGTTATTGAATATGTTGATCCAATGCACACAACATTCGCTATACAAAGTCATAGTTGACAGAAACGAAAATTGTTCTGGGCCGATTTCCAAGAACTCTGACCATGAGAGAACATTGGAATAGAAGATGACGATATAAATTAAACATCAATATTTTTATCGTTTTTTATAATTATAGATTATAGGTAGAGCTGATGTCAAGCAAAATTTATCATTTTTCCTCGCATATATTATCATCATATACATATATATATAATATACGCATGTGTATCATCCATAAAATAGACATATAGTAGCAGTAAATAAATGTAACAAAAAAGTTACAGCAAGAGGGTGTACTCCAAAGTTTATTCATTGTTACAATGTCTAGAGACATTAGTCTATGATGCGACTCAAGCTTTATCCGAGCAGGACACCAAGAAGAAGGGTAAATACAAGGAATAATATTGTGATTAGTCCTCATATAAAAGGTGGTAAAATTCGAGGTCTTGGGAATTAGAAGCTGCCAAAAGGGCAGCTCCAATACTAGAGCCATCACTAGAATGCTCAATGGAGATATTTCGATAAGCCTCACCAAGCAACTTCTCAAGAGTACTCTCCCGAGAGTCTCTAAAGTAAGTATAATGCTCGTATAATTCTCCATCCATCGATATCACATACTTTATCTTCTCTCTTCCCTTGTCTTCTACATCTCTACCCAATTTCTTCAAGATCCCAAGAATTCCAGCAGAAGCAAGACGAGCTCCACGTGTTGTCACGATCTCACATACTAGTACAATTACTCTTCTAATTCTCAACGAAGAATTACGTAGCTGTCACAACATTAAAAATAAATAAAATATGATATAAATAATAATATGCTATTTATAATTCCTCACATCAAGTATTTCATTTAGTTTCCTACCAACAACTTTGAGATCTGGAGATATATCTTGATGCATTGCCGAAATATCGGGGGTCCTGTGAGTGTTATAATTTACAGAGTTAGGAAAAACGATAACATACATTGAAGAACAAGAGAGAGTTCAGTGGCTTATAGTACCCAAATATAAATGGTACTTTCAGATTTGGTGGGACAGTAACACCAAAAAGGGAAGTTTCTTCGGCCACCCTAAGAAAAACTCTATGAACAATTTCTCTAAGATTAATTCCAAAAATGAGCTTCTCGTAAATCTGCTCCCCAGGGTTTAAACTCTCGACATCTAGACTTTTGTCATATTTTGTTATTGGAAGATGTGGTGATTGGAAATTACCCCATTCCATGTTTATTACCTTTTATTATGATTAACAATAACTAAGATAAATCAAAAAGGTAAAAAATTAAAAAAAGGTTTAAGCTAACCATTTCCCCTGACTTAGGTAAGAAACCAAAAAACTTTGGGATTATATTAGCTTTCTCCACATATGCCGCATTACTTCCGGTACCCAAAATCATAGCAGCAATAACATCCGGGTTATTATATCGACCTTTAGCTAAAGTTCCCACAGTATCATTCACCTAACATCACAAATTATTAGCCCAAAACAAATGAACCAAATATATAATACAAAAAGAGAGACTTACCAAAGTAGATATACGCATATCAAGTCCGACTCTATCCATCGCTTTTGTCAATTCCCAAACCACATCTTGTCCAACCTATTTAAAAACTTAACAATCAATATTCCCTATTAATTCTAATTAGACAATAAAATTAAAAGACTAACCGTCTCTTCTATTGAGAAACCCTTTGTCCACTTAATAAGAGTCCCAGATACAACTGATAATTGCTGAACAGGAAACTAAAAGGTAAATCCGAGCTCTCTCTGTATACCGTGTGGATGATGAAAATATTCACCCTCATTAGCAACAAATTTTGCAAGTGAGCACGACAAATAACTTTAATATGATATTGCATAATTGCACACTTACATCGGATGTTGCAGTCATTAAATGTTGAGGAATTGAAACATCATCAAATTCTTGTTTAACAACATCGATAACTCAAGACTCGAAAGTTTGTACCAACAAGGTCCAATGCATAAAATATGCCTTGTTCATCACCTCATTAACAAAAATAAATGAGTAATTGTATAATATAAATAATTAATACACATTCATACATATTGTATAAGAGAGACATACCCGGTTGGGAGATTATCAAGATGAGTGACGAGCATCTTGACCTTATTGCTGCCTTCAGAGAGTCCAGTAATCATCAGCCACGTGCATCAGCTTCCCAGTAGGTGTTTCGCACCCCTCCTCTAACTCCTTTAAAATCTCAATTACCTTAACCCATCTCCCGAAGCTTTTAATTCTCTGTCTCACCCGCCGCACCCATCATTGCCGCCACCACCATCGCCTTTCCCATTAATAAAGATAAAAAGACTGTGATTTGTACAGTTTTAGATTATGGGTGTAGTGTAAATGTTCTAATATATATAAAAGATGGAGTAAGATTATAAAGATTTTAGATTTAGCTAAAGGGTTTGGAAACACAATACTCAAGCGTATACTTATTAGTCGGGAGTTTGTGAACTTGTATAATTTCTTGTGTTTGTGACAACTTTTATAATTCTCCTATGTCACTCTTGTTATTTCTTTTTCTTTTCTCGTCTTTCCCTGACAATCTTTTGAGTTTTTGCTAGCAAATTTCTAGTGGGGCATAATTTAGTTTATAAAATGTTTATATTTAATAGATAAATAGATAGGTTACAAGGAGTCTCAAGAATTTTTTATGCAAAATGTCGAATAAAATAAAATAGTTACCGGTTTATTAAAAGAGCTGTTGGTTTATGAAAACCATGTGCCAAAAAAATATCTACACCTAGTTTATGAATAAACTACCTATTAAATAATGTATTTGTACATGGTTTATGAATAAAACAACTGTCACGCAATGTGTCTGGTTTATGTATAAATTAGCTGGCAAACAAAATACTGGCACCTAGTTTATGAATAGACTAGTTTCCAAATAAATTATTTGCCCATGGTTTATTATTGGGAAATATATTTAATTATCTTTTTTATAAATTATTTAAACGAGTACCTTGACAATAACCATGTTCATTTATTTGGGAAAGAGAATTAAAACTTATATAATATTATAAGAATTTAGGTTATTTGATAAAAAGTTTCAATTACAATTGACATATTTTGACATAAAAAAAAAATCTAAAAAAATAGATTATTACAATAATCATGATTAACTAGAATAAATTAATATACAAGGTTTGTCAAATAACAGTCTAGAAGTCGTGTAAATAATTATTTTATAAGTTCTTTTAAGCCAAATGAGTATTAATGTTTTGTTATACTTTAGTTTAAAACATTATTTACAATAATATTAATATTTATACTAATTGAATATATTATAGAATAATTTTTTGTAAATGTTCATAATTTTTTCATTTTTATCTAATTTTACTATCCATATTTCAAATTAGTCAATTTAAACTGTCACCTTTATAGTTTTTCCATCCATAATCCAAATCTATAAAATTGGGTAGTTAACTACATTAAGAACTATTAAGGGAAATAATATCATTTGAATTTATCTTTCAATTTTACAACATAATATACTTTTTTTCCATTTCAGACAACTATTTATCTTAGAATTTCTCATATTTAATCAATGATTTACCTTTTGATTTTTCATTTTAGAGTAAATTATATATGTTTATTTCATGTGTTTGTTATGTCCCTTTTGTCACATTATAAACGTGATAATATATTTGATATCCATATTTATCACATATTAATGTTGCATATATTCTATGTCAATTAATTATAATTATTTAATTTTCAGTTGAATATATTAATTGTGTTTCAAAGCAAATACTTATACATTCATATCTAACATGTAATGAAGTAGTATTTTTGGAACTAGCAACCGAAAGAGAAGCTCATGATGGAGAGTTTTTATCTTTAGCTGCATAGGCATGGAATTGTATTTAAGAAGTTAAACCTATAATTGAAGCTCTAGACAATGAAATATAGGAACTGTACTACTTAGAAGATGTAACTTGTGTATTAAAAATTGGGATTACGTGTACTAGTACATTCCTTTCATCGAGACCTACCATGAAGGAGTTATTGAATATGTTGATCCAATGCACACAAAAATCGCTATACAAAGTCATAGTTGACCGAAACGAAAATTGTTCTGGTCCGATTTCCAAGAACTCTGACCATGAGAGAACATTGGAATAGAAGATGACGATATAAATTAAACATTAATATTTTTATCGTTTTTTATAATTATAGAATATAGGTAGAGCTGATGTCAAGCGAAATTTATCATTTTTCCTCACAAATATTATCATCATATACATATATATATATACATATATATATATATATATATATATATAATATACGCATGTGTATCATCCATAAAATAGACATATAGTAGCGGTAAATAAATTTAATAAAAAAGTTGCAGCAAGAGGGTGTACTCCAAACTTTATTCATTGTTACAATGTCTAGAGACATTAGTCTATGACGCGACTCAAGCTTTATGCGAGCAGGACACCAAGAAAAAAGGTAAATACAAGGGATAAGATTGTGATTAGTCCTCATATAAAAGGTGGTAAGATTCGAGGTCTTGGGAATTAGAAGCTGCCAAAAGGGCAGCTCTAATACTAGAGCCATCACTAGAATGTTCAATGGAGATATTTCGATAAGCCTCACCAAGCAACTCCTCAAGAGTACTCTCCAGAGAGACTCTAAAGTAAGTATAATGCTCGTATAATTCTCCATCCATCGATATCACATACTTTATTTTCTCTCTACCCTTGTATTCTACATCTCTACCCAATTTCTTCAAGATCTCAAGAATTCCAGCAGCAGCAAGACGAGCTCCACGTGTTGTCACTATTTCACATACTAGTACAATTACTCTTCTAATTCTCAACGAAGAATTACGTAGCTGTCACAACATTAAAAATAAATAAAATATGATATAAATAATAATATGCTATTTATAATTCCTTACATCAAGTATTTCATTCAGTTTCCTACCAACAACTTTGAGATCTGGAGATATATCTTGATGCATTGCCGAAATGTCGGGGATCCTGTAAGTATTATAATTTACAGAATTAGGAAAGACGATAACATACATTGAAGAACAAGAGAGAGTTCAGTGGCATATAGTACCCAAATATAAATGTAACTTTCAGATTTGGTGGGACAGTAACACCAAAAAAAAAGTTTCCTCGGCCATCCTAAGCAAAACTCTACGAACAATTTCTCCAAGATACATTCTAGAAATGAGCTTCTCGTAAATCTGCTCCCCAGGGTTTAAACTCTCGACATCTAAAATTTTGTCATATTTTGTTATTGGAAGATGTGGTGGTTGGAAATTACCCCATTCCATGTTTATTACCTTTTATTATGATTAACAATAACTAAGCTAAATCAAAAAGTTAAAAAAAAGGTTTAAGCTACCCATTTCCCCTGACTTACGTAAGAAACCAAAAAACTTTGGGATTATATTAGGTTTCTCCACATATGCCGCATTACTTCCGGTACCCAAAATCACAGCAGCAATAACATCCGGGTTATTGTATCGACCTTTAGCTAAAGTTCCCACAGTATCATTCAACTAACACCACAAATTATTAGCCTAAAAAAATGAACCAAATATATAATACAAAAAGAGAGACTTACGCATATCAAGTACGACTTTATCCATTTTGTCAATTCCCAAACCACATCTTGTCCAACCTATTAAAAAACTTAACAATCAATATTCCCTATTAATTCTAATTAGAAAATAAAATTAAAAGACTAACCGTCTCTTCTATTGAGAAACCCTTTGTCCACTTAATAAGAGTCCAAGATACGACTGATAATTGCTGAACAGGAAACGAAAATGTAAATCCGAGCTCTCTCTGTATACCATGTGGAGGATGAAAATCTTCACCCTCATTAGAAACAAATTTTGCAAGTGCAGATGCAATAAAATCGAATAATTCCTAAAAAAATTACAATTTTAATTTGATGAGCATGACAAATAACTTTAATATGATATTGCAAAATTGCACACTTATATCCGATGTTGCAGTCATTAAATGTTTAGGAATTGAAAGATCATCGAATTCTTGTTTAACAACTCCGTTAACTCCGAGCTTCACGCGCAAGACTCAAACGTTTGTACCACCAAGGTCCAATACATAAAATATGCCTTTTTCATCACATCATTAACAAAATAAATGAGTAATTGTATAATATAAATAATTAATACACATTCATACATATTGTATAAGAGAGACATACCCGGTTGGGAGATTGTCAACATGAGTGACAAGCATCTTGACCTTATTGCTGCCTTCAGAGGCGAGTCCAGTAATCATCTCGGTCGTCATAGCATCCGCCACCTGCATCAGCTTCCCAGTAGGTGTTTCGCACCCCTCCTCTAACTCCTTTAAAATCTCAATTACCTTAACCCATCTCCCTAAGCTTTTAATTCTCTGTCTCACCAACACCGCCGCCAACGAACATGTTGTCGCCGCACCCATCATTGCCGCCACCACCATCGCCTTTCCCATTAATAAAGATTAAAAGACTGTGATTTGTACAGTTTTAGATTATGGGTGTAGTGTAAATGTTCTAATATGTATCAAAGATGGAGTAAGATTATAAAGATTTTAGATTTAGTTAAAGGGTTTGGAAACACAATACTCAAGCGTATACTTATTAGTCGGGAGTTTGTGAACTTGTATAATTTCTTGTGTTTGTGACAACTTTTATAATTCTCCTATGTCACTCTTGTTATTTCTTTTTCTTTTCTCGTCTTTCCCTGACAATCTTTTGAGTTTTTGCTAGCAAATTTCAAGTGGGGCATAATTTTGTTTATAAAATGTTTATATTTAATAGATAAATAGATAGGTTACAAGGAGTCTCAAGAATTTTTTATGCAAAATGTCGAATAAAATAAAATAGTTACCAGTTTATTAAAAGAGCTGTTGGTTTATGAAAACCATGTGCCAAAAAAATATCTACATCCTAGTTTATGAATAAACTACATTTCAAATAAATATTTGTACATGGTTTATGAATAAAACACCTGTCACGCAATGTGTCTGGTTTATGTATAAATTAGCTGGCAAACAAAATACCGGCACCTAGTTTACGAATAAATTATTTGCCCACTATTTATTATTGGGAAATATATGTAATTATCTTTTTTTAAAATTATTTAAACGAGTACCTTGACAATAACCATGTTCATTTATTTGGGAAAGAAAATTAAAATTTATATAATATAAATTCGGGTTCATCCATAAAAAGTTACAATTAAAATTAAAACATTAGGATGTAGGATGCAAAAAATTTAAAAAACAGAGAACTAATTATTTAATACGAGGAACTCTAAATAGTATATTTTATAATAATCAATTAAAATAGAAGATATTGTCAAATAACATTGTAGAGGTCATGCAAATAATTAAAAAAATTGAGTCTTTCCACAAAACTTATTGAAATGCAATGACCTTCGAGATGCGAGAAGATAAAGATGCACATTTTGACAAAACACATTGCGAAATGATTTAAAGGAATAGGAATAAGTTGATTTAAAGAGAACGAGAACAAAGATAGTGTGAAAGTATGATATCATGTAATTTGAATCTACTTTATGATATGTATATAAAGATGGAGGCAACACAAAGTTAGGGTCTGATAACAATAATAGACTGCATTATGTTATACACTTTAAGGCTACAATTACTATTTTGTAATTATTTTTTCAATTTTTGTTTTGCTAAATGAATATTAATCTTTTGTTATAAATTTATTATATTTTTTTATAATATTATTACATGATTTTTTAATTGAATATCTTATAGGATAAATTTTCGTGAACGTCCATAGTGTTTTCATAGTTTTTCCATTTTACCATCCATATTTCATAGTATTCAATATAAGTCATCATCTTTATAATTGCTTTTATCCATAATCCTAATCAAGAAAGATTCGATAGTGAACTACTCTTAGACCTGCTAAGGAAAACGTTTACTTTTGAATTTTATTTTTCAATTCCATATTTTAGGATAATTTTTATTTTTTGCATTTTTTCTAACTTTAGACAACAATTTATCTTTTTAATTTTCGCTGGATATGCAAGGATTTACCTTTTGATTTTTTGTTTAGTATAAGTTATACATCTTAACTTCACGTGTTTTTATGCCAAACTTTTCACATTATAAAAATGATATTGTATTAGATAGCCATATCAATCACATATTAATGTTGTATATTTTCTATCTCAATTAATTCTAATTATTAAAAGTTCAATTAATTGAACTCATTATTGTTCAAAGCACGTACTTTAATATTCATATCTCAACATGTAATGAATATAAATCGAAACATATCCAACAGTAAACTTCAAAATAGCTCAAAGGATTATACTAAAAACAAATCTATAAAAAAAAACTTTTCCATGACATGTCGAAGTTTGTAAAAATGATTAAGATATTAGTTATCTCTTCATGACAACTCCCATTGTACATTCCTTTCTCCTATTGGATGTCAAATTAATCCACACCATACAAAAATGAATGTTAGTGATTTTGGAAAGACAAAAAAAATTGTAATTAGTGGTTTACATTTTACTTACTCTCTTCAACATCATATATTCGACGAAAACCATATATTAAACCTCAAATCATTAAAGTCCCTTTTTACCAATTCCCTATCATTGATTTGATTATGGCAGAGATTCGTACGACACGAGTTTTATATGTGCATACTCATGATCTTCAAAAAAATAGTACATTTTTCATATTTTCCATGAAAAAATTATTTTATGTTGCCATATGTACACACTACCTTTACCCTGTTTATGTTATTCATTACAAAATTTTATCTTTTACTTTTACTAGAAAGAGAATTAAATGTTAACATAAATTCTTTGCTATCGTCAATCATCATTTGTAAGTTAAATGATTGATCATTCATCTCTAACTTAGCCATAAATTTCCTATAATTTTTTTCACCCAAATCATCATGTGAACCATCTAGCTTGTGTATTTGATAATCATCTCTCATAATATAATTTAAACATAAGTTATTATTTCTAGCGATATTTCTGTACACAAAAATGCTATAATGCAATATTTGGTAAATATGTTACGTTAGCTACAAGTTTGTCTAGTGTTTGGGTATAAGTGCATTAATTAGAAAATAAATGGGTATGATTACAATTTTATATATTGCATAAACTATTATAATGTTGGTAAATAAAATCATTTATATTTTTATATTTTCTAAATAGATGGTTGATTTACGTAGAATGTGCCATATATATTTGACATGTTTTCATTTTTCTGTATAAACATGATTTTTATTTCAAATTCTGTTAATTTTGGTATTATATGTGTTATATATTGTAAGAAGATTTATATATATGCACTTATATGTATTTTAAGATTTAAAATGTAATATTTGAAAATACAAGAGTCTTATTACAAAACATGTACATTCTACAATACAAATATGATTATAAATACAAATTTCTCATGACATAAGGGGAATTTTGCATGTTAGGTATCAAAAATATTTTAGATATTATCAATAGTGTATAATTTCTAATACAATGTAGATCAACTACAAATTTCTAATTGCAAGTATAAAGATATAAACATACAATAATATGATATTAGTAGAACTTTAAATATTTTAATTATAAACGATAAATAAATAAATAAAATTTACTAATCATAAATACTACCTACAAACCCATAATTCTTAAATGCATAAAAAAACCAAATATAAATTACCATTTAACAGATAAAACATTCAATCCATCTCATATAATAACACGATAAATAGTAATACAGACCTACTAGCAAAATTAATAGTCTACCAAAATACATAAAAATGTAGTACATGTTCATATGTTTCAATCGACCTCAAGTAGGAGGTACAAAAAGAGAGATGAAATCATTAACATACGATGGTAGGAATATCTACTACAAATCTCTAGTAATTTTTTGGTTCTTTATTAACCCCTTTCTTTTTACTTCTTTCTTATTTTCTCAAATTTATTGAGTGATGAAGGTATTGTGTTACCCGTATGAATTACAAATGAGTGAATTTTGTTTCTTGTGTTGTTCAGCAATAAAGGTGGTTTGTGTGGTTAATTGATGGACTTGTTGTTTGCTAAAGAAATTTACACTTATTTTCATCCCAAGGGTACCTTATTCTCCTCCATCTTCTTTTTCCGCTTATTCTTCTTCTTCTTCTTCTTCTTCTTCTTCTTCTTCTTTTATAAATATATGATTATAAGAATTTAGGTTCTTTCATAAAAAATTTCAATTACAATTGAAATATTTAGACATAAAAAAATCTAAGAAAATAGATTATTACAATAATCAATGATTAACTAGAATTAAGTAATATACAAGGTTTGTCAAATAACAGTCTAGAAGTCGTGCAAATAATTATTTTATAAGTTCTTTTAAGCGAAATGAGTATTAATGTTTTGTTATACTTTAGTTTAAAACATTATTTACAATAATATTAATGTTTGTACTAATTGAATATATTATAGAATAATTATTTGTAAATGTTCATTATTTTTTCATTTTTATCTAATTTTACTATCCATATTTCAAATTAGTCAATTTAAACTATTACCTTTATAGTTTTTCCAACCATAATCCAAATCTATAAAATTGGGTAGTGAACTACATTAAGAACTATTAAGGGAAATGATATCATTTGAATTTATCTTTCAATTCTACAACATAATATACTTTTTTTTTTCATTTTAGACAACTATTTATCTTAGAATTTCTCATATTTAATCAATGATTTACCTTTTGGATTTTCATTTTAGAGTAAATTATATATGTTTATTTCATGTGTTTGTTATGTCCCTTTATTCACATTATAAACGTGATAATATATTTGATATCCATATTTATCACATATTAATGTTGCATATATTCTATGTCAATTAATTATAATTATTTAATTTTTAATTGAATAAATTAATTGTGTTTCAAAGCAAATACTTATACATTCATATCTATCATGTAATGAAGTAGTATTTTTGGAACTAGCAACCGAAAGAGAAGCTCATGATGGAGAGTTTTTATCTTTAGCTGCATAGGCATGGCATTACATTTAAGAAGTTAAACCTATAATTGAAGCTCTGGAAAATGAAATATAGGATCTGTACTACGTAGAAGAGGTAACTTGTGTATTAAAAATAGGGATTACGTGTACTAGTACATTCCCTACATCGAGACCTACAATGAAGGATTTATTGAATATGTTGATCCATTGCACACAACAATCGCTATACAAAGTCATAGTTGACCGAAACAAAAATTGTTCTGGTCCGATTTCCAAGAACTCTGACCATGAGAGAACATTGGAATAGAAGATGACGATAGAAATTAAACATCAATATTTTTATCGTTTTTTATAATTATAGATTATAGGTAGAGCTGATGTCAAGCAAAATTTATCATTTTTCCTCACATATATTATCATCATATACATATATACATATAATATACGCATGTGTATCATCCAAAAGAATAGATATATAGTAGCGGTAAATAAATGTAATAAAAAAGTTGGAGCAAGAGGGTGTACTCCAAACTTTATTCATTGTTACAATGTCTAGAGACATTAGTCTATGATGGGACTCAAGCTTTATGCGAGCAGGACGCCAAGAAGAAAGGTAAATACAAGGGATAAGATTGTGATTAGTCCTCATATAAAAGGTGGTAAAATTCGATGTCTTGGGAATTAGAAGCTGCCAAAAGGGCAGCTCCAATACTAGAGCCATCACTAGAATGTTCAGTGGAGATATTTCGATAAGTCTCACCAAGCAACTCCTCAAGAATACTCTCCAGAGAGTCTCTAAAGTAAGTTTAATGCTCGTATAATTCTCCATCCATCGATATCACAGACTTTATCT
The DNA here is from genome assembly GCA_029959085.1 of Nemophila menziesii. Lineage (NCBI taxonomy): Eukaryota > Viridiplantae > Streptophyta > Magnoliopsida > Boraginales > Hydrophyllaceae > Nemophila > Nemophila menziesii. Next base: position 1,393,266 of record JARWIR010000004.1, read on the forward strand.
TATCCCTTCCCTTGTCTTCTACATCTCTACCCAATTTCTTCAAGATCCCAAGAATTCCAGCAGCAGCAAGACGAGCTCCACGTGTTGTCACGATCTCACATACTAGTAAAATTACTCTTCTAATTCTCAACGAAGAATTACGTAGCTGTCACAACACTAAAAACAAATAAAATACGATATAAAAAATAATATGCTATTTATAATTCCTTACATCAAGTATTTCATTCAGTTTCCTACCAACAACTTTGAGATCTGGAGATATATCTTGATGCATTGCCGAAATGTCGGGGGTCCTGTAAGTGTTATAATTTACAGAATTAGGAAAAACGATAACATACATTGAAGAACAAGAGAGAGTTCAGTGGCTTATAGTACCCAAATATAAATGGAACTTTCAGATTTGGTGGGACAGTAACACCAAAAAAGGAAGTTTCTTCGGCCATCCTAAGCAATACTATACGAACAATTTCTCCAAGATACATTCCAGGAATGAGCTTCTCGTAAATCTGCTCCCCATGGTTTAAACTCTCGACATCTAGACTTTTGTCATATTTTGTTATTGGAAGATGTGTTGATTGGAAATTACCCTATTCCATGTTTATTACCTTTTATTATGATTAACAATAACTAAGCTAAATAAAAAAGGTAAAAAAAAAAGGTTTAAGCTAACCATTTCCCCTGACTTAGGTAAGAAACCAAAAAACTTTGGGATTATATTAGCTTTCTCCATATATGCCGCATTACTTCCGGTACCCAAAATCACAGCAGCAATAACATCCGGGTTATTGTATCGACCTTTAGCTAAAGTTCCCACAGTATCATTCACCTAACATCACAAATTATTAGCCCAAAACAAATGAACCAAATATGTAATACAAAAAGAGAGACTTACGCATGTCAACTCCGACTCTGTCCATAGCTTTTGTCAATTCCCAAACCACATCTTGTCCAACCTATTAAAAAACTGAACAATCAATATTCCCTATTAATTTAATTAGACAATAAAATTAAAAGACTAACCGTCTCTTCTACTGAGAAACCCTTTGTCCACTTAATAAGAGTCCCAGATAAAACTGATAATTGCTGAACAGGAAACGAAAAGTTAAATCCCAACTCTCTCTGTATACCATGTGGAGGATGAAAATCTTCACCCTCATTAGCAACAAATTTTGCAAGTGCAGGTACAATAAAACCGAATAATTCCTGAAATAAATTACAATTTTAATTTGATGAGCACGACAAATAACTTTAATATGATATTGCATAATTGCACAGTTACATCCTATGTTGCAGTCATTAAATGTTGAGGAACTGAAACATCATGAAATTCTTGTTTAACAACACCGTTAACTCCGAGCTGCACGCGCAAGACTAAAAAGTTTGTACCACCAAGGTCCAATGCATAAAATATGCCTTTTTCATCACTTCATTAACAAAATAAAAGAGTAATTACATAATATAAATAATTAATACACATTCATACATATTGTATAAGAGAGACATACCCGGTTGGGAGATTGTCAACATGAGTGACGAGCATCTTGACCTTATTGCTGCCTTCAGAGGCGAGTCCAGTAATCATCTTCCCAGTAGGTGTTTTGCACCCCTCCTCTAACTCCTTTAAAATCTCAATTACCTTAACCCATCTCCCGAAGCTTTTAATTCTCTGTCTCACCAACACCGCCGCCAACGCACATGTTGCCGCCGCACCCATCATTGCCTCCACCACCATCGCCTTTCCCATTAATAAAGATAAAAAGACTGTGATTTGTACAGTTTTAGATTATGGGTGTAGGGTAAATGTTCTAATATATATCAAAGATGGAGTAAGATTATAAAGATTTTAGATTTAGCTAAAGGGTTGGGAAACACAATACTCAAGCCTATACTTATTACTCGGGAGTTTGTGAACTTGTATAATTTCGTGTGTTTGTGACAACTTTTATAATTCTCCGATGTCACTCTTGTTATTTCTTTTTCTTTTCTCGTCTTTCACTGACAATCTTTTGATTTTTTTGCTAGCAAATTTCTAGTGGGGTATAATTTTGTTTATCAAATGTTTATATTTAATAAATAAATATATAGGTTACAAGGAGTCTCAAGCAATTTTTTATGAAAAATGTCGAATAAAATAAAATAGCTACCGGTTTATTAAAAGAGTTGCCGGTTTATGAAAACCATGTGCCAACAAAATATCTACACCTAGTTTATGAATAAACTACCTTTCAAATAAATATTTGTACATGGTTTATGAATAAAACAACGGTCACGCAATGTGTCTGGTTTATGTATAAATTAGCTGGCAAACAAAATACCGGTGAAGGAATGCAATAACAATTATATCACATATAATACAGCGGAAAATAGAAATTGCACTCCTAAACCAGTCTAGTTGCAATTTAAGAATTTAAATAGAAACAAAGAATATCGATTATATACCTTAACGCTTTGTATGAGAATTGAATTGTTTAATACCAGCTTCAAAAATTGAAGCCTCCACGCTTTGCACACCGAGCTTGAACCTTACTTCCAGAATCACAATTCTAGCTTGGAGACAAAAGACCTTTTGTTTCTTGGGGTTTTTTTCTTGGTGGAAAAAAACTGATGGAAAAATTAAGTTCTGTATAATGACTATCATTATATTTATAAAACCCCAACAGAAGAAAATGAAGAGACAAGAATAGGAAAAGTCAGGAACGTATAATGAAATTGATTATCTTAATAATCTAGTCCATTACCACTTGTGAAGTGGATTTGGACTTTCTACATTATACAAAAACAATTGACTAGCCTAGCGGTTAGTGACACATTTCACACTACTAGAGGTTCGTGGTTCGATCCACAAACTTATCAATTTTTTCCTTTTCCTTTTTGTCTTAGTTCGGTCTTATATTAGAATATTAAATTGTGCTAGCAAATTAATATACCAATATTCCAAGTATATATTTAATTAATATTTATTATCTAATAATAAACTTAATTAACGACATGAAGCAAGATCAATACAGTCGTTAGTGTGCGACTACGTGAGTTCATCGTTAAACCGGTAGTAGTTAATTAAATTAACCACTAATCAAGGTTGGCGTCTAACAACACTCCCCAACGACAGGATAACGTGAAGTAACTCTGTACAAAGAACCCGGTGAAGAATCATACATGTATTCCCTCTATCTTTACAGCTCCGGATCATCCTGGGATATGGTACAACTGTCAAATCCCATTAGAAAATCAACTACGTTACACGTCGATTATCAACGATTGAAGAATGACCTAAGAAACTCATTTCTTCATTCATTCTATCACCTTGGCCAAGGATTCGATACAATCGTTATAATCTTATGACATCGTAGAGCTCAAACTCTTTACCTAGAGTTGATAGATTCCATCTTGACTCATCCCTAGGAGCATATATACTTAGCTACGTCCAATATCCTTTCGACTAGTATTATGACACACTAGTAGTCCAGTATCAAAACATAACAAGCACATACACAACTAGTGATGATCTCAGGTCAAAGGATTACAAGTATAAAAATCCTTATAGAGATTAACCTACTTGACAGTTCAAGGTAATTAACCATTAGGAATCTCTAGTTTTAGCCGGTTCGATAATCACATCTCTATGTGCATTATCTATGCACCTAACTCGGTAAACGAGAACTACCGATATTTATCCAATAAATACTTGTTAGCTACATATTAATCTAACCGGATTATCGAGGTCCTAACTCGATGATCCTACGATTAAGAACAAGTTTAGATTAAGTCCTCTAAGCTAGATTCTCATTATCATAACATCTTATGATATCTAGTTTGTAACTTAATCAAGGATTTGCCTTTATATTATGTAGATTAATACCATAATCATAAAGGCGTGCCATATATTCAAGGAAACAATTTCTTTAATCAAAACTGTAGGGATAACTATTATCGTGTACAGTAAACACTTGTGTTCAATTCATTACAAGACGATCGGGGCTAGGGCATAATTCCAACAATCTCCCACTTGGCCTAGACCCAATCGTTCAAGTACCATAATTCATATACAGTTTGTCCTCATCAGACTCTTCTGATAGACAACTTAGATGAATAGATATACATCGTGTTCCTTCCTTCTACCTATTGAATGTGAACATCTTTATGTTCAATTATATCTCGAATCAAGCGGTACTACTGCAGAATTTGGTTGGATCTATAGTTTATTCTAGGTTTCTTTAATCATACAATATCTCAAATATTTTCATCGTATAAAGAAACAATATCTACATTGTGAAACCACACTATGTATATATAAAGAACTATTTTATCCAAACCATTGGCATAGTTACATCTTATGCTGCTATGTATTCTACTTCTAGTAACCGAAATCTGCTACAGTGTCTTGATTGGAACTATTCCAATTTACTTCTCCTCTATATAGACACAACCATATTTTGATTTGCTATCATCCACGTTTGAAGCAAAAGAAGCATCTATATACCCAATTAGCTTCAACTTATATTCTCCACATATGAGGAATTGGTCCTTAATACTTCTTAAGTACTTAAGGATAGTCTTTACTACTTTCCAACATTTATCATCAAGGTTACCTTCATACCTACTCGCTACTCCTAGCGTGTAGTGTACTTTAGGTCTTATACATTTTTCATGGTGTGTTAGATAGATACTTATTGTTTTAACATATAGGACTATACACATTCATTCTCTTACTTTTAGGATCCTAGAATAAACCCTAACATTAAGAGTAACTCCAAAGCCTATTGTCGAATAGATACTCTTGGAATTTCCATGCGATACTTCTAAAAAAGTATAAATGTAGTAAGATTGATATAGGTCAAGTAGCTTCTTTGATCTATCTCTGTAGATCCCAATTCAAAGAATATAAGCTACTATCCTAAATATTTCATGGAGAACTATTTAACAATCAAAAACTTGGTTAATTGCTTGGTTGGTATATCATATCCCTATGTGATAATATGTCATCTACATATAACATTAGGAAGATAAGTGTACTCCCACTAGTCCTTTGTACTCTTATGACTCTTATTCTAAAATCATAAAATCAAACTATTTGATTGTATGAAAGAGAATAATCCAACTTAGTGACATTTCTGAACCCATTAAATGTATTTTGGAACTTACATATTTTATTATGAGTAAATGGAAATATTAGACCTTTAAGATTGGTCTTAAGGACGTCATAAACTCCCATTTAGTGAAAACTATTTTTCACATGAAATTACCATATCTCAAAATAATAGTATGTAGTTACCAATCGAAGAATCTGAAATGAATTAAGCATTTCTATCAAAAAGGAATTCACCATAATAAACGGTTTCCTTTTAATTTAAACGCTTAGCAATTAGAAGGACGTTACAGGTCTCTACCTTACCGTCTACTCCAATCATTTCCCTAGCACCCATTTACTATAAATGGATCTTATATCTATTAAATATTCAACCAAAGTACTACTTTGTTGATTCTTATAGATACAAATACAGATTCTATGGTTCTTAACCACTTGTCACTATCTAGACTAGTCATAGCCTCTTCATAGGGATTTAGGATCATCACTTGATGGGGTTATCATCTATATGATCCCCTCATCAACTATCACCATTATTACAATTGATTTTGGTGTATGATGATATCTATATAACCTATAGGAAGCTTGTGTACAATAAATTCTTCTTTCTATTGATTTGTTAACTTCCTTTTTCCAAGAAAGGTTCATGAATCGTCCCTAATCCTCAAAGTGTGAGTCTTGAACCTTAAATGAAACTATTAACTCATCAAGGAAAGAAAGACTGACATGCATCAGATGCTCTTTAACTTGTATAAATAACTCTGAAATCTTTATTTCATTATGATCTATTTCCACATTATGAATTCCTTCACTATGGAATTCCAATCTATAAAGGTTGTCTTCCTTACCACAAACCCTTTGTGTTCAGAATGGTGTGGAAATATTACCTCGTTATTTTATTTGGGTATCCAACAAATCTATATTTGAAAGATATCAACTCATGCTTAGCCATCATAAGTCGTTTAGTATAAATTAAACATTTCAAAATCTACATTTTAAGGTTTTGATTTATATCATCTCCATACCACATATGGATTTTATCGACTGTTTAGTGGGACCTAAGAGTTCATTAAATATGCAATTGACTTTAAAACATAATCCCATAGGAATATTTAAAACCTAGTGAATCACTGAGACAAAATCTAATTTTGTCATACATAATCTATTAATTCATTGCTAAGATATTCACCTACACAAGTTGGTATCTTACTTTCTTCAAACTCTTATATACTTGCTTTCAACTTCACTCAATAGTAATTTGAACATTTCAAATTATTTACATTGGTGTTACATTTGGTAAACACATATATATATCTGTTATATAGTTTGTGAAGGAGATGAAGTAAGAATATCTATCTTTGGTAAAAGTTCGGACTGGCCACATACATCAATATATAGTGGACAAAGAACTCATTAACATTGTCTCCATTTTCATCAAAATGAGATTTAGTCATATTTCATTGAGATAAGTCTCACAAGTTTCATATGATTCAAAGTCATATTCTTCAAGGAAATCTTCCTTGTGAAACTAGTAAACTTTTTATCACAATTTATGACTTAGTCTATAATACCAAAGATAAGGTTTGATTAGTACGATTATCTATTTTTTTGATTTATGACAAGAAACAATTCTAACACTGTTACGTAGTTACTTTAGGCAATTATAATCACCATATTGTAAGTATCCAATGGGGTGTAATTCATCACTATGAAAAACTCCATTGGTCATTTTATATTACATTAATACACCATAACTATCTTATGATCAAATGACCATTTTTTCGAAAACAAGTTTACGAACAAAAACAGTTTTCTTACAATATGTTTTGCCATATACATCTTTAAAGAATTAGTTATTACAATTGTGGTTGCAACAATTGCTCCATTACCAAAATTATAATTTAACTTCTCTTATTCTTATTTGTCTATTAATCTTTAGATTATGCAACATTTTGCATATTCCTAGACTACTACGAGTATCCAATACCCTTTTCGAGTGATTAATAGAAGTTCAAGAAATTACGGAAACAATTTCCATCAATGCCCTTACATTGTTTCTTGGTATTAGATAACTGGTATCTAAAGGTCATACTAAGTTACTTATACATCTTCTAAAGATATTTAAGGATTCATGGGAATATCATTCTTAAAATATCTTTTGGAGTTCATAACTCATGGATACAAGAATATACACTTAGTACCATTACTAAGTTCGTATCACTTTAGACATGCATCATATACATTCTATGTATCCTCAAGAGACACTTTAGTCAGTAGCTCATTGAGCGTATCAATGAGTCTCAAGTGCATAAGAAAGACTCTCAACTTGCGGTCACAATTCTTGAGATTACCCAACCAACTTGGGACGATTGGAGAAGTGATTTAGCAGAACTATCGAGAAATCTAATCAAGGGAAGAAATAGGAAACAACGCTTTAAGAACACTATTATATAACTGTCAAAGATATGGACTATTATCTAAGAGATATATAATTGGAAACTTTAAAACATGAATGAGCCCCCTGGTAGTCAGGTCGTTTCTCATGCATAATTAAATTGAATAATGAAACTTTAAAACATGAACGAGCCCCCTGGAAGTCAGGTCGTTTCTCATTCATAATTAAAGTGTGGTACATTACCTATTTTATCATATAAAATAAGAGACTCAAAACTATTTAGCCCCCCGGTAGTCAGGTCGTTTCTAATTAGTTTTGTTGAGTTATTCCATCCTATAATAGAATATTATCAATCCTACATCCTCTGGGTAGTCCAGACTAAAAACGTAAAATTAATAATTTAATCCTATTATCAAACAATATAGATTTTTATAGTTTGAACTCGAACTACAAGTTCACCTGGTAGTCAGATCAAAACTTGTAAACTTAACAAATTTGAACCTCTATTTGCGATGGACAAGTCTCACGAAATATCATATATATCGTTTATAATAAACTCAATTTTTTTTATTATTAAGTGGGAAACACCTACGATTCATAATCTAAGCGTTGGGATGAAAACCAAAACGATCATATCGGAAGATCGGACAAAAACTGTAATTTCGAAAAATACAATTTTGTGGTTTATACAAATTTTTTTCCTCAAAAAAATTGCTCTAGAATAGCAAAAACAAAAAACCTCCTTTTGTGAAATTGCATGAAAGCAATTTTTTTCTTTTAATAGTCCGGCAAAAACAAAAATAAGGACTTTCCTTATTTATTTGTTTTTTCTAAAAATAAAATAAAACATTAAACAATTTAACGATTTAAAAAATAACAATTCTCCAACTAATAAAGAAGCTTTTGTCTTGTTATACACATGACACATCACATGTGGACTTTTGGATGACAAAGGCGTGCAATTTTTTTTTTCTTTTCGAAAGCAAATAAAACTAACAATTTTAGCAGGCTTTTGATAGACACTCAATCTACCATCAAAGCCACTTGCGTTCCCTTTTTTTTTATTTAAAAAAAAACAAAAAACGATTGAAGGATAATCTCTAACAGTGGTTTGCCAGAATCCAATTAACTTTTAATAATAGCAGCATTGAGATGGTTTTCCAATAAAAACAAAACAATGAATCACTTTAAATATATAGAAGCTTCAGTACAATACTAGCTTCTATCTATTATACAACAATCGGTAAAGGTTAAGAAACAAAAAAAAAAAATTGCAGCTTAGCAGCCCTTTTTTCCGACAGAGAGATAAAAACAATAAAAGCATCTACCTTTTATTAGTACGAAACCCAAATAACAACTCAACAATTGGATTTTTATTTCTTTAGAGAATCATCGACTATTACAACAGTAATATTAAACAATTTAATATTAATTATAATACCCAGCTATAATCACATTATAATGATATTATATTCAAACAAAATATTATTATATCTTATATAATAAATCCATTACAAAATCAAATATTATCAAATAATATCAATTTAAATACCTAAATCGCAACAACCTAGGCTCTGATACCAATTGAAGGAATCGGAATCATGGTTATATCAAATATATAAGCAGCGGAAACAAGTAATTGCACTCCTAAACCAGTCTAGTTGCAATTTAAGAATTTAAATAGAAACAAAGAATATCGATTATATACCTTAACGCTTTGTATGAGAATCGAATTGTTTAATACCAGCTTCAAAAGTTTGAAGCCTCCACGCTTTGCACACCGAGCTTGAACCTTACTTCCAGAATCAAAATTCTAGCTTGGAGACAAAAGACCTTTTGTTTCTTGGGGTTTTTTTCTTGGTGGAAAAAAACTGATGGAAAAATTAAGTTCTGTATAATGACTATCATTATATTTATAAAACCCCAACAGAAGAAAATGAAGAGACAAGAATAGGAAAAGTCAGGAACGTATAATGAAATTGATTATCTTAATAATCTAGTCCATTACCACTTGTGAAGTGGATTTGGACTTTCTACGTTATACAAAAACAATTGACTAGCCTAGCGGTTAGTGACACATTTCACACTACTAGAGGTTCGTGGTTCGATCCACAAACTTATCAATTTTTTCCTTTTCCTTTTTGTCTTAGTGGTCTTATATTTGAATATTAAATTGTGCTAGCAAATTAATATACCAATATTCCAAGTATATATTTAATTAATATTTATTATCTAATAATAAACTTAATTAACGACATGAAGCAAGATCAATATAGTCGTTAGTGTGCGACTACGTGAGTTCATCGTTAAACCGGTAGTAGTTAATTAAATTAACCACTAATCAAGGTTGGCGTCTAACAACACTACCCAACGACAGGATAACGTGAAGTAACTCTGTACAAAGAACCCGGTGAAGAATCATACATGTATTCCCTCTATCTTTACAGCTCCGGATCATCCTGGGATATGGTACAACTGTCAAATCCCATTAGAAAATCAACTACGTTACACGTCGATTATCAACGATTGAAGAATGACCTAAGAAACTCATTTCTTCATTCATTCTATCACCTTGGCCAAGGATTCGATACAATCGTTATAATCTTATGACATCGTAGAGCTCAAACTCTTTACCTAGAGTTGATAGATTCCATCTTGACTCATCCCTAGGAGCATATATACTTAGCTACGTCCAATATCCTTTCGACTAGTATTATGACACACTAGTAGTCCAGTATCAAAACATAACAAGCACATACACAACTAGTGATGATCTCAGGTCAAAGGATTACAAGTATAAAAATCCTTATAGAGATTAACCTACTTGACAGTTCAAGGTAATTAACCATTAGGAATCTCTAGTTTTAGCCGGTTCGATAATCACATCTCTATGTGCATTATCTATGCACCGAACTCGGTAAACGAGAACTACCGATATTTATCCAATAAATACTTGTTAGCTACATATTAATCTAACCGGATTATCGAGGTCCTAACTCGATGATCCTACGATTAAGAACAAGTTTAGATTAAGTCCTCTAAGCTAGATTCTCATTATCATAACATCTTATGATATCTAGTTTGTAACTTAATCAAGGATTTGCCTTTATATTATGTAGATTAATACCATAATCATAAAGGCGTGACATATATTCAAGGAAACAATTTCTTTAATCAAAACTGTAGGGATAACTATTATCGTGTACAGTAAACACTTGTGTTCAATTCATTACAAGACGATCGGGGCTAGGGCATAATTCCAACAACCGGCACCTAGTTTATGAATAGACTAGTTTACAAATAAACTATTTTCCCATGGTTTATTATTGGGAAATATATGTAATTATCTTTTTTAAAAATTATTTAAACGAGTACCTTGACAATAACCATGTTCATTTATTTGGGAAAGAGAATTAAAATTTATATAATATAAATTCGGCTTCGTCCATAAAAATTTACAATTAAAATTAAAATATTAGGATGTAGGATGCAGAAAATTTAAAAAACAGAGAACTAATTATTTAACACGAGGAACTCTAAATAGTATATGTTAGAATAATCAATTAAAATAGAAGATATTGTCAAATAACATTGTAGAGTTCATGCAAATAATTAAAACAATTGAGTCTTTCCACAAAACTTATTGAAATGCAACGACCTTCGAGATGCTAGAAGATAAAGATGCACATTTTAACAAAACACATTGCAAAATGATTTAAAGCAATAGTAATAAGTTGATTTAAATAAAACAAGGAAAAAGATAGTGTAAAAGTGTGATATGATGTAATTTGAATCTACTACTCTTTATGATATGTATATAAAGATGGAGGCAACACAAAGTTAGGGTCTGATAACAATATTGGATTGCATTATGTTATACACGGTAAGGCTACAATTACTATTTTTTAATTATTTTTTCAATTTTTGTTTTTCTAAATGAATATTAATCTTTTGGTTATAAATTTATTATATTATTTTATAATATTATTACATGTTTTTTTAATTGAATATATTATAGAATAAATTTTCGTGAACGTCCATAATGTTTTCATAGTTTTTCCATTGCTTGACCTGGCCCCCCCTCATGCAGCATATGAGCGGATCTTTTACCATCCATATTTCATAGTAGTCAATATAAGTCATCATTTTTATAGTTGCTTTTTAAATAATCCAAATCAAGAAAGATTCCATAGTGAACTACTCTTAGACCTGTTAAGGAAAACGTTTACTTTTGAATTTTATTTTTAAATTCCATACTTTCGGAAATTTTTTATTTTTTGCATTTTTCCCAACTTTAGACAACAATTTATCTTTTTAATTTCCCCTGGATATTCAAGGATTAACCTTTTGATTTTTTGTTTAGTCTAAGTTATACATTTTAACTTCACGTGTTTGTTATGCTAAACTTTTCACATTATAAAAATGATATTGTATTAGATAGCCGTATCAATCATATATTAATGTTGCATATTTTCTATCTCAATTAATCCTAATTATTAAAATTTCAATTAATTGAACTCATTATTGTTCAAAGCACATACTTTAATATTCATATCTCAACATGTAATGAATATAAATCGAAACATATCCAACAGTAAACTTCAAAATAGCTCAAAGGATTATACAAAAAACAAATCTATTAAAAAAACTTTTCCATGACATGTCGAAGTTTGTAAAAATGATTAAGATATTAGTTATCTTTTCATGACAACTCCCATTGTACATTCCCTTCTCCTATTGGATGTCAAATTAATCCACACCATACAAAAATAAATGTTAGTGATTTTGGAAAGACAACAAAAATTGTAATTAGTGGTTTATATTTTACTTACTCTCTTCAACATCATATATTCGACGAAAACCATATATTAAACCTCAAATCATTAAAGTCCCTTTTTACCAATTCCATATCATTGATTTTACTATGGCAGAGATTCGTACGACACGAGTTTTATATTTGCATACACATGATCTTCAAAAAAATAGTACATTTTTCATATTTTCCATGAAATTTTTTTTAATGTTGCCATATGTACACACTACCTTTACCATGTTTATGTTATTCATTACAAAATTGTATCTTTTACTTTTACTAGAAAGAGAATTAAATGTTAACATAAATTCTTTGCTATCGTCAATTATCATTCCTAAGTTAAATGATTGATCATTCATCTCTAACTTAACCATAAATTTCCTATAAAATTTTTCACCCAAATCATCATGTGAACCATCTAGCTTGTGTATTTGATAATCATCTCTCATAATAAAATTTAAACATAAGTTATTAGTTCTAGCGATATTTCTATACACAAAAATGCTATAATGCAATATTTGGTAAATATGTTACGTTAGCTACAAGTTTGTCTAGTGTTTGGGTATAAGTGCATTAATTAGAAAATAAATGGGTATCATTACGATTTTATATATTGCATAAACTATTATAATGTTGGTAAATAAAATCATTTACATTTTAATATTTTTATAAATAGATGGGTGATTTACGTAGAATGTGCCATATATATTTGACATGTTTTCATTTTTCTGTATAAACATGATTTTTATTTCAAATTCTGTTAATTTTGGTATTATATGTTTTATATATTGTAAGAAGATTTATATATATGCACTTATATGTAGTTTAAGATTTAAAATGTAATATTTGAAAATACAAGAGTCTTATTACAAAACATGTACATTCTACAATACAAATATGGTTATAAATACAAATTTTGCATGACATAAGGGAAAATTTGCATGTTAGGTATCAAAAATATTGTAAATATTATCAATAGTGTATAATTGCTAATACAATGTAGATCAACTACAAATTTCTAATTACAAGTATAAAGATATAAACATACAATAATATGATATTAGTAGAAGTTTGAATAGTTTAATTATAAACGATAAATTTATAAATAAAATTTACTAATCATAAATATTACCTACAAACCCATAATACTTAAATGCATAAAAAAACTAAACATAAATTACCATTTAACAAATAAAACATTTAATCCATCACATTGAATAACACGATAAATAGTAATACAGACCTACTAGTAAAATTAATAGTCTACCAAAATACATAAAAATGTAGTACATGTTCATATGTTTAAATCAACCTCAACTAGGAGGTACAATAAGAGAGATAAAATCACTAACATACGATGGTAAGAATATCTACTACAAATCTCTAGTAATTTTTTGGTTCTTTATTGACCCCTTTCTTCTTACTCCTTTCTTATTTTCTCAAATTTATTGACTGATGAAGGTATTGTGTTACACGTATGGATTACAAATAAGTGAATTTTGTTTCTGGTGTTGTTCCACAATAAAGGTGATTTGTGTGTATTATTGATGGACTTGTTGTTTGCTAAAGAAATTTACACTTATTTTCATCCCAAGGGTACCTTGTTCTCCTCCATCTTCTTTTTCCGCTTATTCTTCTTCTTCTTCTTCTTCTTCTTCTTCTTCTTCTTTTATAAACATATGATTATAAGAATTTAGGTTCTTTCATAAAAAGTTTCAATTACAATTGAAATATTTGGACATAAAAAAATCTAAGAAAATAGATTATTACAATAATCAATGATTAACTAGAATAAAGTAATATACAAGGTTTGTCAAATAATAGTCTAGAAGTCGTGCAAATAATTATTTTATAAGTTCTTTTAAGAGAAATGAGTATTAATGTTTTGTTATACTTTAGTTTAAGATATTATTTACAATAATATTAATGTTTGTACTAATTGAATATATTATAGAATAATTTTTTGTAAATGTTCATCATTTTTTCATTTTCATCTAATTTTACTATCCATATTTCAAATTAGTCAATTTAAACTATTACCTTTATATTTTTTCCATCCATAATCCAAATCTATAAAATTGGGTAGTGAACTACATTAAGAACTATTAAGGGAAATGATATCATTTGAATTTATCTTTCAATTCTACAACATAATATACTTTTTTTTCATTTTAGACAACTATTTATCTTAGAAATTCTCATATTTAATCAATGATTTACCTTTTGGATTTTAATTTTAGAGTAAATTATATATGTTTATTTTCATGTGTTTGTTGTGTCCCTTTTGTCACATTAAAAACGTGATAATATATTTGATATCCATATTTATCACATATTAATGTTGCATATATTCTATGTCAATTAATTATAATTATTTAATTTTCAATTGAATAAATTAATTGTGTTTCAAAGCAAATACTTATACATTCATATCTAACATGTAATGAAGTAGTATTTTTGGAACTAGCAACCGAAAGAGAAGCTCAAGATGGAGAGTTTTTATCTTTAGCTGCATAGGCATGGCATTACATTTAAGAAGTTAAACCTATAATTGAAGCTCTGGAAAATGAAATATAGGATCTGTACTACGTAGAAGAGGTAACTTGTGTATTGAAAATAGGGATTACGTGTACTAGTACATTTCCTACATCGAGACCTACCATGAAGGATTTATTGAATATGTTGATCCAATGCACACAACAATCGCTATACAAAGTCATATCTGACCGAAACGAAAATTGTTCTGGGCCGATTTCCAAGAACTTTGACCATGAGAGAACATTGGAATAGAAGATGACGATAGAAATTAAACATCAATATTTTTATCGTTTTTTATAATTATAGATTATAGGTAGAGCTGATGTCAAGCAAAATTTATCATTTTTCCTCGCATATATTATCATCATATACATATATACATATAATATACGCATGTGTATCATCCAAAAGAATAGATATATAGTAGCGGTAAATAAATGTAATAAAAAAGTTGGAGCAAGAGGGTGTACTCCAAACTTTATTCATTGTTACAATGTCTAGAGACATTAGTCTATGATGGGACTCAAGCTTTATGCGAGCAGGACGCCAAGAAGAAAGGTAAATACAAGGGATAAGATTGTGATTAGTCCTCATATAAAAGGTGGTAAAATTCGAGGTCTTGGGAATTAGAAGTTGGCAAAAGGGAAGCTCCAATACTAGAGCCATCACTAGAATGTTCAATGGAGATATTTCGATAAGTCTCACCAAGCAACTCCTCAAGAATACTCTCCAGAGAGTCTCTAAAGTAAGTTTAATGCTCGTATAATTCTCCATCCATCGATATCACAGACTTTATCTTATCCCTTCCCTTGTCTTCTACATCTCTACCCAATTTCTTCAAGATCCCAAGAATTCCAGCAGCAGCAAGATGAGCTCCACGTGTTGTCACGATCACACATACTAGTACAATTACTCTTCTAATTCTCAACGAAGAATTACGTAGCTGTCACAACATTAAAAATAAATAAAATATGATATAAATAATAATATAAATAATAATATGCTATTTATATTTCCATACATCAAGTATTTCATTTAGTTTCCTACCAACAACTTTGAGATCTGGAGATATATCTTGATGCATTGCCGAAATGTCGGGGGTCCTGTAAGTGTTATAATTTACAGAATTAGGAAAATAGATAACATACATTGAAGAACAAGAGAGAGTTCAGTGGCTTATAGTACCCAAATATAAATGGTACTTTCAGATTTGGTGGGACAGTAACACCAAAAAAGGAAGTTTCTTCGGCCATCCTAAGCAAAACTCTACGAACAATTTCTCCAAGATACATTCCAGAAATGAGCTTCTCGTAAATCTGCTCCGCAGGGTTAAACTCTCGACATTTAGACTTTTGTCATATTTTGTTATTGGAATATGTGGTGATTGGACCCCATTCCATGTTTATTACCTTTTATTATGATTAACAATAACTAAGTTAAATAAAAAAGGTAAAAAAAAAAAAAGGTTTAAGCTAACCATTTCCCCTGACTTAGGTAAGAAACCATAAAACTTTGGGATTATATTAGCTTTCTCCACATATGCCGCATTACTTCCGGTACCCAAAATCATAGCAGCAATAACATCCGGGTTATTATATCGACCTTTAGCTAAAGTTCCCACAGTATCATTCACCTAACATCACAAATTATTAGCCCAAAACAAATGAACCAAATATATAATACAAAAAGAGAGACTTACCAAAGCAGATATACGCATATCAAGTGCGACTCTATCCATCGCTTTTGTCAATTCCCAAACCACATCTTGTCAAACCTATTAAAAAACTTAACAATCAATATTCCCTATTAATTCTAATTAGACAATAAAATTAAAAGACTAACCGTCTCTTCTATTGAGAAACCCTTTGTCCACTTAACAAGAGTCCCCGATACGACTGATAATTGCTGAACAAGAAACGAAAAGGTAAATCCGAGCTCTCTCTGTATACCATGTGGAGGATGAAAATATTCACCCTCATTAGCAACAAATTTTGCAAGTGCAGATGCAATAAAATCGAATAATTCCTGAAATAAATTACAATTTTAATTTGATGAGCACGACAAAAAAATTTAATATGATATTGCATAATTGCACACTTACATCCGATGTTGCACTCATTAAATGTTGAGGAATTGAAAAATCATCAAATTCTTGTTTCACAACACCGTTAACTCAAGACTCGAAAGTTTGTACCACCAAGGTCCAATGCATAAAATATGCCTTTTTCATCACTTCATTAACAAAAATAAATGAGTAATTGTATAATATAAATAATTAATACACATTCATACATATTGTATAATAGAGACATACCCGGTTGGGAGATTGTCAACATGAGTGACGAGCATCTTGACCTTATTGCTGCCTTCAGACAGTCCAGTAATCATCCCCCACGTGCATCAGCTTCCCAGTAGGTGTTTTCGCACCCCTCCTCTAAATCCTTTAAAATCTCAATTACCTTAACCCATCTCCCGAAGCTTTTAATTCTCTGTCTCACCAACACCGCCTCCAACGCACATGTTGCCGCCGCACCCATCATTGCCGCCACCTCCATCGTCTTTCCCATTAATAAAGATAAAAAGACTGTGATTTGTACAGTTTTAGATTATGGGTGTAGTGTAAATGTTCTACTATATATCAAAGATGGAGTAAGATTATAATGATTTTAGATTTAGGTAAAGGATTGGGAATTACAATACTCAAGCCGTATACTTATTACTCGGGAGTTTGTGAACATGTATAATTTCGTGTGTTTGGGAAAACTTTTATAATTCTCCGATGTCACTCTTGTTATTTATTTTCTTTTCTCGTCTCTCACTGACAATCTTTTGAGTTTTTGCTAGCAGATTTCTAGTGGGGTATAATTTTGTTTATCAAATGTTTATATTTAATAGATAAATAGATAGGTTACTAGGAGTCTCAAGCAATTTTTTATGAAAAATGTCAAATAAAATAAAATAGCTACCAGTTTATTAAAAGAGCCGCCCAGTTTATGAAAACCATGTGCCAAAAAAAATATCTACACCTAGTTTATGGATAACATACCTTTCAAATAAAGTATTTGTAAATGGTTTATGAATAAAACAACTGTCACGCAATGTGTCTGGTTTATGTATAAATTAGCCGGCAAACAAAATACCGGCACCTAGTTTATGAATAGACTAGTTTCCAAATAAATTATTTGCCCATGGTTTATTATTGGGAAATATATGTAATTATCTTTTTTTTAAATTATTTAAACGAGTACCTTGACAATAACCATGTTCATTTATTTGGGAAAGAGAATTAAAACTTATATAATATTAATTCGGGTTCGTCCATAAAAAGTTACAATTAAAATTAAAATATTAGGATGTAGGATGCAAAAAAAATTTAAAAAATAGAGAACTGATTATTTAACACGAGGAACTCTAAATAATATATGTTATAATAATCAATTAATATAGAAGATATTGTCAAATAACATTGTAGAGGTCATGCAAATAATAAAAAAAAATTGAGTCTTTCCACAAAACTTATAGAAATGCAATGAACTTCGAGACGCGAGAAGATAAAGATTCACATTTTGACAAAACACATTGCAAAATGATTTAAAGGAATAGGAATAAGTTGGTTTAAAGAAAACGAGGACAAAGATAGTGTGAAAGTATGATATGATGTAATTTGAATCTACTACTCTTTATGATATGTATATAAAGATGGAAGCAACACAATGTTAGGGTCCGATAACAATAATGGACTCCATTATGTTATACACTGTAAGGCTACAATTACTATTTTGTAATTATTTTTTCAATTTTTGTTTTCTTAAATGAATATTAATATTTTGTTATACTTTTTTATAATATTATTACATGTTTTTTAATTGAATATATTATAGGAGAAATTTTCGTGAACGTCCATAATGTTTTCATAGTTTTTCCATTTTACCATCCATATTTCATAGTAGTCAATTTAAGTTATCATCTTTATAGTTGCTTTTATCCATAATCCAAATCAAGAAAGATTCGATAGTGAACTACTCTTAACCTGTTAGGGAAAACGTTTACTTTTGAATTTTATTTTTCAATTCCATACTTTAGGATAATTTTTATTTTTTGCATTTTTTCTAACTTTAGACAACAATTTATCTTTTTAATTTCCCCTGGATATTCAAGGATCTACCTTTTGATTTTTTGTTTAGTCTAAGTTATACATATTACTTCACGTGTTTGTTATGCCAAACTTTCACATTATAAAAATGATATTGTATTAGATAGCCGTATCAATCACATATTAATGTTGCATATTTCCTATCTCAATTAGTCCTAATTATTAAAAGTTCAATTAATTGAACTCATTATTGTTCAAAGCACGTACTTTAATATTCATATCTCAACATGTAATGAATATAAATCGAAACATATCCAACTGTAAACTTCAAAATAGCTCAAAGGATTATACAAAAAACATATCTATTAAAAAAACTTTTCCATGACATGTCGAAGTTTGTAAAAATGATTAAGATATTAGTTATCTCTTCATGACAACTCCCGTTGTACATTCCCTTCTCCTATTGGATGTCAAATTAATCCACACCATACAAAAATAAATGTTAGTGATTTTGGAATGACAACAAAAATTGTAATTGGTAGTTTACATTTTACTTACTCTCTTCAACATCATATATTCGACAAAAACCATATATTAAACCTCGAATCATTAAAGTCCCTTTTTACCAATTCTCTATCATTTATTTGACTATGGTAGAGATTCGTACGACACAAGTTTTATATTTGCATACTCATGATCTTCAAAAAATAGTATATTTTTCATATTTTCCATGCAAAAATTATTTTATGTTGCCATATGTACACACTACCTTTACCCTGTTTATGGTATTCATTACAAACTTTTATCTTTTACTTTTACTAGATAAATGTTAACATAAATTCTTTGCTATCGTCAATCATCATTCCTAAGTTAAATGATTGATCATTCATCTCTAACTTAACCATAAATTTCCTATAAATTTTTTCACCCAAATCATCATGTGAACCATCTAGCTTGTGTATTTGTTAATCATCTCTCATAATAAAATTTAAACATATGTTCTCCTATGTGTAAATAGGGATTGATTTAAAAGAACTTCATGCACTAGTGAAGAGTGGTGGTAGTTCCGAAAATTGGGATTGTAATATTGGATGAGACTTTTTAGAAATTCTACGGAGCAACTCGACTATGAGGTTAACCATTTGTTTTGCAAGGTGAATATGTATGTAGATCTACTGGCTAAAAAGGATCAAAGACAAATGATAAGACAATGAAATATGAGGTCGGGGATATGAGTGAGTAGTTTATGTCTAGATTTATTTTAGATTCCTTGTGAGGACTTTTAAAGTTCTTAATATTGTGATGTTTTAGTCTAATGTGTATAGAAAAAAATTCATGAAAATTATGATATAAAATCATCAAATCTTACCAAAAGTCCATATAAAATTATAAAGAATATTAAAACGTTATACGTTATAAAAAAGAAATTTTCAAAAGTATCAAAATTTGTATTATTTTTATAGATTATATTAAATATAACAAAGATTCTTAAAATCTAAATTAAATACATCGTGTTTCTAAGAATAGAATGGTAATTAAAGAACAAACTAACATGACAAAACTTATACAATTTCCATGAAGATTAATATGATTTCTCCCATTCTCCATTTACTCAATTTCGATGAGTTCTTGAGGCCAGCAAACGACTTTGAAATTTTCTCAATTCCATGAACCATCTCCATTCGTAAAGTCCACAATCATATGCTTCTTTCCCCCTCCTCTAGAGAGGATATAACACATTCAAAAAGAGTCTCTTACCCCACAACACATCCTTCCAAAAGTCTACCCATCTTTCATTATGTACACGCCATTTGGATCCCCTTCTAAGCACGATATAAGGTATACGATAACCCAGCATCGCTAAAACTCAAACTCCTGATGACCTTACATAGCAAAACAGTACCTTGTACGTCCATTCTTGCTCCGTTTTGGTTTCAAATATTCCTTAAAATCTAAGAGGAGGTGCATTAAGCAAAAAACACGAAAAAATTGGACCGAGACCCACCAATTTAATCACTAATTTCTATCGATCCATCGTGATAGTCTCTCGAATCGGTTTCAAAGTAGGTAATCTATGTAACACATATCACTATTCCAGTCCCCATTTGCCCAGAAGTATTATGGAAAGCACTTGTCATAACCATTTTTTTATCAAAGTCACCTAAACCTACTCGGGTAATACCTTATATAACAATGTGATAACAATATTTGGGCGAAAAAGAGATAACACTAGGGAATCAACGTTCATCGGTTCTAACAAACCCGAATCTAACAATAAATGACAATTTTGTTACAGCATAAGCATCCATTGATACGATAACCACTATCACGGAAATATAGTCTGACCTTCTCTTTTTCCATTCTTCTTAAAAACGTGTTTCTCCAACTCGATTGAGAATAACTTAAATATCCATTCCTCGCAAGACTAGAAGAATTTATTCCAATGTATATCGCTATCAAAAGACTCACACCACTTTCTAAATTAATTTTTAGTTTCTATTAACGGAAAATGAGTCTTATATCTCAGGTATTTGAAAAAGAAATCTACTTTGTTTGATAAACATCGGTACTGAAAGAGCATTTTTTTGAGTTATTTAAGGTAATTTTATAGGTAATACCTGTAGCTATGCTTGATTTATTATAGCAGCACCGGGAGATTTTTTGTTTTACTTTTTTGGACACAACATGATGCTTATTATGTTTTTTCTTAGATTTTTTTAAACTGTATTCAATATTATCATTTGCATAATTAATGTGATTGTCTTCTAGTATAGACTACGTACCTTACGCTAATAGAGATGTAAGATACATATAATATACTTTCAATAATCGAGATTATATTTTGCAACATAATTTTATCTTTAGCATATTCCCCAAGGTAAAAAATCTAATCGTATGATGTTTATATTTTATGAGTTTTAGATTTATTTGAAATGTTAAGTGCAATGTTTTAAACATAATCTTCTTATTTATAATTTTCTTGGTAGAGTTTTTCACTCTTGACCATTAACTAAAGTTGTTAAATACTATAATTGCAAAATTTATACCTTACCACAACACATTACTTAATGGATAAAAGATTACAAAAAATTTCAATGATTTAAAAACATTTTGAGTTGCATAATTACACACAAAGAGAAGAAACATAGAAAATTAGTACATACAGTCCGATATTTCTCACATTTTGGTTCGGTTCCATCATTAATTTTTATTGGTTCGTTTTATTTACGACTATTTATGCGTCTACCTTATATATATGTTTGCTTGGATTCTAAACATGTAGAATTTATCTTATAAATAATCATCTTTTCACTAACCCTTTTTAAATGGATTCAACTTTGATTTGTCCAAAAATGCAATTACAATAGAAGCCCATAATCTAGGTTCTTGGCCCAGAACGAGGCCCTCAATTGTATAAAACCCTTATTTTTTTGTACGCCACACCATAAGGTTTTTTGTTCCTTCCTTAGTCGCCATAAACAATATTCTTTACCACAACGCTTAAAAGAAACTAACATCAACCTCAATATATTTGATATATACCACCGTCTATCCACCCAAGTACATATAGAAGAAGAAGAATAAGATAAAATAAAGATAAAGAAAGAAAAAAACAAACAGAGAAATCTCAGTTTGTAAATGAAAGATATACAACAAAAAGGTAATTTTGTGTAACATGTTTTTTAATGTTTTATACAATTCATTCATTTCATTTGTTTCTATTATTGTGGATTAAATTTTTCTTAAAATTTTTTGACGAATTGATTTTTATTCAATTTGTATTTATAAATTAGGAGTTAAAATTTAATTTTTTAATAATATTTATATATATCGATTTGGAAAGTTATGAAGGTATCTATTAATTTGTTATTGATATGTTTTTTATTTACAGATCCATGACCATCTCATTTCAATAAAAAGGACCATTATATCTCTGATGCTTTTCAAGGTGAATATCAGGTAACATAGTAATATACATATCATAATTTAAAATATACTAGACAATCTATGATGAATAAATAAGATGTTAGATTTAAATATATTTTTATTCAACTTTCCATTTTTTTCAAATTCATGATGTGATTTATTTACTTTGTTTCAGTACTTGTTAATGAATAATTATGCAATTTTTTTGATATATATGACTTATGGAAAGTTGAAGGTCAATCAATAACTAAACACACTAGGACACACTTGGTTTATATGATGATTAGTTGAGCATCTATATACATATTATTTGATTTAACAAAATTATTTTCAACATTAATAGTTAATTTACCTAGTAAAGTGAGTTCAATGAAATTAAAATCTTGTTTTAGAATTTGACTATTTGCTAATAAAGTACTAATTTATTTTGTAGAATGCACTGTAGCTTGGTGATTATATGTATACCTGATAAAGAAGAACCAATGTTACTTCATATGGATTCACTTGATCGTCACCCCACCCTACTGAGGTCATATATAAATGGAAATATAAAAAAGGTAATTTCAAGTGCATTCTTATAACCCTCTAAGTTGTATCTAATAACTTATTAATGGTGCTATGCAGGTTTTTAATACGAAAGTAGAACTTTCTCAGAAAACAAGAATCAAAGAATAATACAGATTTTTTTCTAAGAATTCATGAGATAAGAAGTGAGGTACATACATACATACATACTTTTCTATCTGATTCACACATCAATTGCTTATTTGTATGTATATTTAACTTGTATATATGGTGGTGCTTAACAGGTTCCGCAACAAACAAATGATTATGATTGTAGATTGTTTGTTCTTTACTATATTCAACGATTTATGGAAACAGCTCCTGAAAGGGTAAAGAAAGATTTACCAAATGTAATATTCCTTTCCTTTACAATACTTTCTATTCTTTCATTAACTCTGTCATTTGCTTCATTCTTAGCATGGTCACATTCAGGTAAACTTAGCGAGCACCATCTGATTGTTCATGTGAGATATTAGGGGAAACCTAACCTGCGGTAATAGAACCATATTTGGATCTGCCCAACACAAAGATTGTTAAGAAGCGGATGGTCAAAAACCATTTGCTCTATCTCATCGCATGTAGGATTCTGCTTCAATGAAACAACCAACCATTTTCTAAAATGAGTAGATTTACTCAACATATTGAACTGAGCAGCTCTGAAATCAATTAGGGCTCCAAAGTTTCAATTAAAATTAGTTTTGCTCACTGTAAATGCATTGTATATGTTCTATCGGTGTTATTTTTTTTGATTAAATATTAGTTACCATTTAATTTTCAATTAATTGCTAGTGACAATCATTGATACTGCCAAATGTCAATTCACAACTTAAATTTTTTAGCTAAACACATGTTGGAATTTCTACCTAACTTAGTACATAATATATGACAATCATGAGCATATATCTTGGCAACCCGGTATCAAAACTTACATTACATAATTTCAAATATCACTTTTCATTTTGTTCTACTTTTCTGATATTACACAATGTAATATGCGTATGTCCGGAAGGAATTATATGATTTGCAGTCGATATACACACATGAATAGTCAAGTGTAGAATAAAAACAAAATACACTCGTTCACAATTTATTATTATGTCTCTGTGTGGCTAATGTGAAAACAATTACCATCAGAAAACACTCAAAAAACCTCATTTTTTATCAATATATTAAGACAAGAATTATAATATAATTAAGTATTACCTTGCTAAAACTAAATACAGATTTGGATTACTTGTATTAGTTCCAGTAGGACTCAATCTAATCGTATATATATCCTGTAAGTAATTAAATTAGTACAAAACAAAGACTAAAGATGAGAAAAATATACATTACCTTTGTGTGCTTTGTCAAATTTCGAAGATAATTATCATGCTTCATACTCCAAATCTGCATATTATATTAACTTTGAAATAAATTGAAAAAATTATTTTTTAAATAATAACAATCATCACTTTTTCAAAATTAAGATATAAAATGATTTTCTTTTAGTAGAATCACGCATTCTCACATTATTTAACTAATTGTAAAGAAAATGATAAAATTGCACGAATAGCATTTGGTATTATGCAAAATATTCAAATACACCCAGATGTTAAAAGATAGCAAATATAACCTGGTATATTCCAAATCATTGCATCACTAATTTTGAGAGTACACTTTTTGAAATACTAGCGATGGAAACCTTGGTACATTTTGTTTTGCTTGTAAAAGTATGAACATTGAAATGTTCATAATATTAATAAAAGATGAGCTCACTAGGTCTCTGTTCCATTTTGATATAGATACATAAACAAGTAAAGCTGAACTAATACCTTAATTCACATCCTCATAACACAACAGACAATTTAAAGAATAAAATCTTGCTATAGGAAAATAATTACTTCAAGGTGGAACGACATTTACCATCTTATCCCTCTTCCCATAGCTACAATAACAAACAACTTTGACATTAAAAAACTAGTACAAGATTATATAGTATAACAATATTTTAAATGCCAAACTAAAACTTATTATACCAATTTTCGATCAACGCCTTCTTAAAATTTCGGCTCCACCTGTAATTGAAAAATAAACCTATCTTAAAATTAAAAAAGGAAACAAAATGTGATTTACTTTTAGATAACAATCCGCCGAGCACAAGTAGTACGATGTTGAGTATCAATGAATAATTATTCATATTGCTTGAGAACAAATAACTAAACAAAAAAAAATTCTTTATGCAGTTCTCAAGATCTAGACAAAATAAGATATTTTAGTTAGTTATCAATGCATCTTAAATAGTAAGTACTTTATTTTTAAGTGATATGTCTACATGCATGCTAAATGCTCTAAGTTCCTTTGCAATGTCATTGTGCGTTTGTTTAGACTTTCGATCAACATTTTCACTATTCATGTCTTCACAAGAAACACAAAAAATTTATCTTTGAAGACAGCAATTAATTAATGAGCACGAAGCTGGTTAACTCATACATAAGAATTTACAAGAATTAAGTTAATTCATCAAGATAAATTTTAATCTTCAGACAAAGGAATGAAAGTAAAACAGTATATTGTGCAATTACTTAAACTCGCAGTCTATTAGAGTTCTTTGACATTTCATATCCCAAAAATCACTTCTTGTAAGCTAAGAAAGTGCACTTGATACACACACTCATCAATCATAAAACATTAACATTCTAAATTAGATATCTCTCTCTTTAAATCCCCATATAGATAAAGACCAATACTACACAAGTTAATTTCTCCTCTATTCAGGTTCAAGTTGGAGAACTTAGTGTCAGAAGTGACCAATTTCTCCCAATTATCTTCTTGTTAGAACAAAGGGAAAGATTTCATGAGCTGATAGTATTATGTAAAAAAATCACCAATTTTAATTTCATAGTGCCTGCCTAAAACTGAATGATTTTTCTGATGATTTAAACCTTCAGGAGTATTCTATTGGTTGGGTTTATAGTCTAAAATTGACAAGATGGAAGAAACTTGATAAATTTTCTTATGGTCTTATGTGGTGGAAAGAGAGTTCAGGTGGCGTTCTTTGTAGTGGCTTTTGTAACGGCGCTTTCCATTGGATTGTAGACGAATATTTGATTCTTGCCTTTGATCTTTTCCATGAGAAATTTTATTTTGTGCCGAAACTACAGCTTGATAATTGTTCTGATGATTTTGATTTATCATCTCTTTCTGTTATTGGTGATTGTCTTTGCTTGACATACAGAAATCCACACCAGATATGGGTGATAATTAATTATGGAATTCAAGATTCTTGAACCAAGAACAATTTTGAGAATGATCTTTGTAAAATAGAGGATTTCAAAAAGCCTGTAACACAATGTTTTTTAGCTCTTTTTATACGATCCCCGTGTGCACCACTCACTTGAGATACCTTTTGAAGATGGTTCATTTGGGTATCCTTATATAGAAACTGTTGAATGATATGATCAGACATATCAATTATGATTGAATTTAACCGGGGAATCGAAGTCAATGCGGAAAAGGTGAAGTCAATATACACTAGACTGAGGTGTTATAGTGTTGACTAAGAATCAATTAGTTAAATATAGTATGCGTTGTGTGATTATTTAATTAAATATGAATGGATGTTTCATGGAATCCAAATTCGTGGCCGAGATAGATTGACTTTTCTAGAATAACGAAGGTACAGTCTTGCTTGGTTTTGCAGGTCTGTGTAGTGGATTCACCTTTTTACTTAGAGATATTGGCCTTAAATTATGGTTTAAGATAGGTGGAGGACCGATGGTCTCCTACGTGTAAATAGGGATTGATTAATAACTTCATGCACTAGAGAAGGGTGGTGGTAGTTCCGAAAATTGGGATTGTAATATTGGATGAGACTTTTTAGAAATACTACGGAGCAACCCGACTATGAGGTTAACCATATATTTTGCGAGGTGAATATGTATGTAGATCTACTGGCTAAAAAAGGAGCAAAGTCAAATGATAAGCCAGTGGAATATGTGGTCGAGGATATGAGTGAATAGTTTAAGTCTAGAATTATTTTAGATTCCTTGTGAGGAATTTTGAAGTTCTTAATATTGCGATGTTTTAGTCTAATGTTTATAGAAAAAAATTCATGAATTTTATGATATAAAATCATCAAATCTTACCAAAAGTCCATATAAAATTATAAAGAATATGTAAAAAGTTACAGGTTATGAAAAAGAAATTTTCAAAAGTATCAAAATTTGTAATATTTTTATAGATTATATAAAATATAAAAAAGATTCTTAAAATCTAAATTTAATACATCGTGTTTTTAGGAATAAAATAGTAATTAAAGAACAAACTAACATGACAAAACTTCTACGATTTCTATGAAGATTAATATGATTTGTCCCATTCTCCATTTACTCAATTTCGATGAGTTCTTGAGGCCAGCAAACGACTTTGAAATTTTCTCAATTCCATGAACCATCTCCATTCGTAAAGTCCACAATCATATGCTTCTTTCCCCCTCCTCTAGAGAGGATATAACACATTCAAAAAGAGTCTCTTACCCCACAACACATCCTTCCAAAAGTCTACCCATCTTTCATTATGTACACGCCATTTGGATCCCCTTCTAAGCACGATATAAGGTATACGATAACCCAGCATCACTAAAACTCAAACTCCTGATGACCTTACATAGCAAAACAGTACCTTGTACATCCATTCTTGCTCCGTTTTGGTTTCAAATATTCCTTAAAATCTAAGAGGAGGTTCATTAAGCAAAAAACACGAAAAAATTGGACCGAGACCCACCAATTTCATCACTAATTTCTATCGATCCATCGTGATAGTCTCTCGAATCGGTTTCAACGTGGGTAAACTATGTAACACCTATGACTATTCCCGTCCCCATATTACCCAGAAATATTATGGAAAGCACTTGTCATAACCTTTTTTTATCAAAGTCACCTAAACCTACTCGGGTAATACCTTATATAACGATGTTATAGCAATATCTGGGCGAAAAAGAGATAACCCTAGAGAATCAACGTTCATCGGTTCTAACAAACCTGAATCTAACAATAAATGACAGTTTTGCTACAACATAAGCATCCATTGATACGATAACCTTAAACCCGTGACTCTTGATAGTAACTACTAACACGGAAATACAGTCTAACCTTCTCTTTTTCCATTCCTCTAAAAAACGTGTTTCTCCAACTCGATTGAGAATAACTTAAATACCCCCTTCCTCGCAAAACTAAAAGAATTTATTCTAATGTATATCGCTATAAAGAATTTATTCCAATGTATATCGCTATCAAAAGACTCACACCACTTTCTGTATTAATTTTTAGATTCTATTAACGAAAAACGAGTCTTATATCTGAGGTATTTGAAAAAAAAATCTACTTTGTTTGATAAACATAAGTACTAAAAGAGCATTTTTTTTAGTTATTTAAGGTAATTTTATAGGTAATACCTATAGCTTCTTGATTTATTATAGCAGCGCCGAGAGATTTTTTGTTTTACTTTTTTGGACACAACATGACGCTTATTTATGTTTTTCTTAGATTTTTTTAAACACGTATTCAATATTATCATTTGCATAATTAATGTGATTGTCTTCTAGTATAGACTACATACCTTACGCTAATAGAGATGTCAGATACATATAATATGCTTTCAATAATCGAGATTATATTTTGCAACATAATTTTATCTTTAGCATTTTCCCTAAGGTAAAAAATCTAATCATATAATGTTTATATTTTATGAGTTTCTGTTTTATTTGAAATGTTAAGTGCTGCGTTTGAAACATAATCTTCTAATTTATAATTATCTTGGTAGAGTATCATTAACTAAAGTTGTTAAATACTATAGTTGCAAAATTTATACCTTACCACAACACATTACTTAATGTATAAAAGATTACAAAAATTGTCAATGATTTAGAAAACATTTTTAGTTATATAATTAAACACAAAGAGAAGAAACATAGAAAATTAGTACATACAGTCCGATATTTCTCACATTTTAGTTCGCTTTCATCATTGATTTTTATTTGTTCAGTTTATTGGTTCGTTTTGTTAACGACTACTTATTCGTCTACATTATATACCGGGTTTATTTTTGCTTGGATTCTAAACATGTAGAATTTATCTTATAAATAATCATCTTTTCCCTAACCCTTTTTAAATGGATTCAACTTCGATATGCCCAAAAATGCAATTACAATAGAATCCCATAATCTAGGTTCTTGGCCCAGAACAAGGCCCTCAATTGTATAAGGTTTTCTGTTCCTTCCTTAGTCGCCATAAACAATTTTTCACCACAATGCTTAAAGAAACTAACACCAACCTCAATATTGTTTATGATTACCACCTTCTATCCACCCAAACACATATAACAGAAGAAAAATAAGATAAAATAAAGACAAAGAAAGAAAAAACAAACAGAAATCTCTGTTTGTAAATGAAAGTTATACAAAAAAAAGGTAATTTTGTGTGACATGTTTTTTAATGTTTTATACAATTCATTCATTTCATTTGTTTATACTATTGTGGATAAATTTTTTCTTGAATTTTTTTGTCTAATTGATTTTTATTCAATTTGTATTTATAAATTGGAAGTTGAAATATAATTTTTTATAGTAGTTAAACTATGCAGGTACCTGTTAATTTGTTATTGATATATTTTTTATTTACAGATTGATGAATAAATAAGGACCATTATATCTCTGATGCTTTTCAAGGTGAATATCAGGTAACATAGTAATATACATATCATAATTTAAAATATGCTAGACAATCTATGATGAATAAATAAGATGTTACATTTAAATATATTTCTATTCAATTTTTCATTTTTTTTAAATTCATGATGTGATTTATTTGCTTTGTTTTAGTACTTGTAAATGAACAATTACGCAAATATTTTGATATATATATGACTTGTGGAAAGTTTAAAGTCAATCAATAACTAAACACATTAGGACATGATTGGTTTATATGATGGTTAGTTGAGCATTTATGTACATATTATTTGATTTAACAAATTGTTTTCCACATTAATAGTGAATTTACCTAGTAAAGTGAGTTCAATGAAATTAAAATTTTGTTTAGAATTTGAGTTTTTGCTAATAAAGTACTAATTTATTTTGTAGAATGCATTGCAGCTTGGTGATTATATGTATACCTGATAAAGAAGAACCAATTTTACTTCACCTCGATTCACTTGATCGTCACCCCACCCCACTGAGGTCATATATAAATGGAAATATAAAAAAGGTAATTTCAAGTGCATTCATATAACCCTCTAAGTTGTATCTAATAACTTATTAATGGTGCTATGCAGGTTTTTAATACGAGAGTGGAACTTTCTCAGAAAACAAGCATCGAAGGATAATATAGATTTTTTACTAAAAATTCATGAGATAAGAAGTGAGGTACATACATACACACTTTTCTCTCTGATTCACACATTAATTGCTTATTTGTATGTATATTTAACTTGTTTATATGGTGGTTAACAGGTTACACAACAAACAAATGATTATGATTGTGGATTGATTATTCTTTACTTTATTCAGTGATTTATGGAAATAGGTCCTGGGTAAAGAAAGATTTACCAAATGTAATTATGCCTTTCCTTTATAATACTTTATATTCTTTCATTAACTCTGTCATTTGTTTCATTCTTAGCTTAGGTCACATTCAGGTAAAGTTAGCGAGCACCATCTGATTGATCATGTGAAATATTAGGAGACGCCTAACCTGCGGTAATAGAACCATATTTGGATCTGCCCAACACAAAGATTGTTAAGAAGTGGATGGTCAAAAACCATTTGCTCTATCTCATCGCAAGTAAGATTCTGCTTCAATGAAACAATCATTTTCTAGAATGAGTAGATTTACTCAACATATTGAACCGAGCAGCTCCGGAATCAACTAGGGCTCCAAACTTTCAATCAAAATTAGTTTTGCTCACTATAAATGCATTGTATATGTTCTATTGGTGTTCTTTTTTTTTTATTAAACAATAATTACCATTTAATTTTCAATTAATTGCTAGCGACAATCATCGATACTGCCAAATGTCAATTCACAACTTAAATTTTTTAGCCAAACACGTGGTGGAATTTCTACCTAACTCAGTACATAACATATGACAATCTTTAGCATATATCTTAGCAACCCAGTATCACAACTTACATTACATAATTTCAAATATCACTTTTCATATTGTTCTACTTTTCTGATATTACACAATCTAATATGCGTTTGTCTGAAAGGAATTATATGATTTGCAGTCGATATACACACATGTATAGTCAAGTGTAGAATAAAAACAAAATACACTCGTTCACTATTTATTATTATGTATCTGTGTGGCTAATGTGAAAACAATTAACATCAGAAAACACTCAAAAAACCTCATTTTTTATCAATATATTAAGACAAGAATTATAATATAATTTACTATTACCTTGCTAAAACTAAAGGCAGATTTGGATTACTTGTATTAGGTCCAGTAGGACTCAATCTAATCGTATATATATATATATCCTGTAAGTAATTAAATTAGTACAAAACAAAGATTAAAGCTGAGAAAAATATACATTACCTTTGTGTGCTTTGTCAAATTTCGAAGATAATTATCATGCTTCATACTCCAGATTTGCATATAATATTAACTTTGAAATTAATTGAAAAAATTATTTTTTAAATAATAACAATCATCACTTTTTCAAAATAAAGATATAAAAAGATTTTCTTTTAGTAGAATCACGTATTCTCACATTATTTAACTAATTGTAAAGAAAATGGAAAATTTCACAAATTTCTTTTGGTATTATGCAAAATATTCAAATACACCCAGATGTTAAAAGATAGCAAATATAATTTGGTACATTCCAAATCATTGCATCACTATTCTTGAGAGTAGACTTTTTGAAACACTAGCGAAGGAAACTTTGGTACATTTTTGTTTTGCTTGTAAAGTATGAACTTTGAAATGTTCATAAGATTAATGCAACAAAATACACACAAAAAGAATCTAATATATAGTTACAGGGTACAACTGAAGAGGTATTTATAAAATGCACAAAATCATCAGATTAAAGCTATCAAGAGAAATTACTAACTGCCAATCATTCATGAGAAAACATCCTACTAATTAAAGATGAGCTCACTAGGTCTCTGTTCCATTGTGATATACATACATAAACAAGTAAAGCTGAATTAATACCTTAATTCACATCCTCATAACACAACAGACAATTTAAAGAATAAAAATCTTGCTATAGGAAAAGAATTACTTCAAGGTGGAACAACATTTTCCATCTTCTCCCTCTTCCCATAGCTACAATAACAAAAAACTTTGAAATTAAAGAAATAGTAAAAGTTTATATATTATAACAATATTTTAAATGCCAAATTAAAACTTATTTTACCAATTTTTGATCAACGCCTTCTTTTTTTTTTGTTCTAAATAAAATTGCATTACTTAAAAGATAATAAACAATGTTTTAGCCAATACTCGAAGGCATAGCTTCTTCACACAAAATTACAGCTAATCCATGGGGGATCCTATCTAGGTTAAGGCTAAACATGTTTCCACTAAGCTTATATTTTGCTAACCAATCCGCTGCCCTATTACATTTTCGCCTACACAATCTAAAAGATGGTTTACAAAATTCTGAGATATAATAGATAATATTAATTACATTACAAATAGATGGTTTAGATGGTTTACAAAATTACGAGATATAATAGATAATATTAATTACATTACAAATAGAAGGACTAGAAAAATCTTCTCAAGAGACTTCATAACTAGGAGGCTATCACTTTCAATGACCACTTTAACCTTCTCTTCTCGCGCTAAAATGCAAGTTTTAAGGACTCCTAATGCTTCCGCTTCAAGAGGTGATTCTGCTGCTATGTCCCACGCATTGAAACTTTTAGTATTTCCAAAGTGGTCCCTGGTAATACAAGAGATAGTAGCCACATTATTATTAAAAGCTGCATCACTGTTAATTTTTAACATGTTAATGGGTGGTGGTTTCCATTTCAATTTCATATTTCCTTTACATTCCTCTTTGTTTTGTTTCATAGCAAGATTATCATTTTTCCTTTCATAAGTAGGGACAATTGATCCCTTCAGTACATTAGTATCATCCTTAGGGATATTGACATTTTTATATTCATTCCAGCTATTGATTACTTTTTCAATTGTCAGAATTGGTTCGAACTTTGTATTTTTATATTTATATTCATTCATATCATTCCAATTCTGCCATGCTATATAGCAGAATTTTTCAACTGTTTCTTTTGCTAATTTGCTGCTCATTTTCAAACATGTTTCATAAATGTTAGCCATTCAAGTATCCAATTTATTGGAGTACTGGTTGCTAGCAAATAAACTAAGTGGTGAGGCATAACACACAGCTCTAACCCACTTGCAATCAATTAGTAAATGTTCCACTGATTCTGATGCTAGATTACATATATCACAAATAGATGAGTTTATTATTCTTTTCTTACATAAGTTCTCATTCGTACGTAAAGTATTTTTAAAGGCTCTCCACATAAAATTCTTAACCTTTGGAGAAATATTTAGGTTCCACATTAGCTTCCAAATTTTTGAGTCAATATATTGAGAAGTTGACCCTTTGGTTTTACATTTAATATCATTTTCCAACTCCACAGCTTTTTTAAGTATTTGATATCAACGCCTTCTCCAAATTTCGGCTCCACCTGGAATTGAAAAATAAACCTATCTTAAAATCAAAAAAACAAAAATAAAATGTGCTTTATTATTAGATAACAATCCGCGATCACAAGTAGTATGGATGTTGAGTAAAAATGAAGAATTGTTCATATTGCTTGAGAACAAGTAACTAAACAAAATAAAAAATAAAAATCTTTCTGCAGTTCTCAAGATCTAGACAAAATAAGATATTTTAGTTTAGTTATCAATGCATCTTAAATAGTAAATACTTTATTTTTAAGTGACATGTCTACATGCTAAATTCTCTAAGTTCCTTTGCAAAGTCATTGTGCATTTGTTTAGACTTTCAATCAACACTTTTCACTATTTATGTCTTTACAAGAAACACAAAAAATTTATCTTTGAAGACAGCAACTAATTAATGAGCACGAAGCTAGTTAACTCATACATAAGAATTTACAAGAATAAAGTTTATTCATCGAGATATATTTTAATCTTTAGACAAAGGAATGAAAATAAAACAGTATATTGTGAAATTACTTAAACTCGCAGTCTATTAGAGTTCTTTGACATTTCATATCCCAAAAATCACTTCTTGTAAGCTAAGAAAGTGCACTTGATACACAAACTCTTCAATCATAAAATATTAACACTTCTCTCTCTTTAAATCCCCATATAAATGAAGACCAATACTACACAAGTTAATTTCTCCTTTATTGAGTTTCAAGCTAGAGAACTGTAGTGTCAGAAGTGACCAATTTTTGCCAATTATCTTCTTGTTAGAACAAAGTGAAAAATTTCATGAGCTGATAGTATTATGTAAAATCACCAATTTTAATTTCATAGTGCCTACCTAAAACAGAATGATTTTTCTGATGAATTAAACCTTCAGGAGTATTCTATTGGTTGGGTTTATAGTCTAAAATTGAAAAGATGGAATAAACTTGATAATTTTTCATATGGTCTTGAGTGGTGGAAGGAGAGTTCAGGTGGCGTTATTTGTAGTGGCTTTTGTAACGGTGCTCTCCATTGGATTACACACGAATATTTGATTCTTGCCTTTGATCTTCTCCATGAGAAAATTTATTTTGTGCCGAAACTACCACTTGATAATTGTCCTGATGATTTTGATCTATCTTCTCTTTCGGTTATTGGTGATTGTCATTGCTTGACATGCATAGGTGATGAACAATTATGGAATTCAGGATTCATGGACTAAGATCAATTTGGAGATTGATCTTTGTAAAATTGAGGATGTGAAAATGCCTGTATCGTATCTAAAAAGAAATAACCGGAAAGTAGAATGTTATGATCAGACATATCATCATGATCGAATTTAACCAGGGAATCGAAATCAATGCTGAAAAGGTGAAGTCGATTAACACTAGACAGACGTGTTATAGTGTTGACAAAGAATCAATTAGTTAAATGTAGTATGCCTTGTATGATTATTTAATTAAATATGAATAGATGTTTAATGGAATCCAAATTCGTGGCCAAGATAGATGGACTTTTCTAGAATAACGAGGGTACAGTCTTGCTTGGTTTTGCAGGTTCATGTAGCGGAATCACCTTTTTACTTAGAGATATTGACCTAAAATTATGGTTTAAGATCGCCGGAGGACAGATGGTC
Organism: Nemophila menziesii; assembly: GCA_029959085.1. NCBI lineage: Eukaryota > Viridiplantae > Streptophyta > Magnoliopsida > Boraginales > Hydrophyllaceae > Nemophila > Nemophila menziesii. Next base: position 1,429,001 of record JARWIR010000004.1, read on the forward strand.
TCCTACGTGTAAATAGGAATTTATTTTAAAAAAACTTTATACACTAGTAAAGGGTTGTGGTAGTTTCAAAAATTGGGATTGTAATATTTGACGAGACTTTTTGAAAATACTACGGGGCAACCCGACTATGAGGTTAACCATATATTTTGCGAGGTGAATATGTATGTAGATCTACTGGCTAAAAAAGGAGCAAAGACAAATGATAAGACAGTGAAATATAAGGTTGGGGATATGAGTGAATAGTTTATGTCCAGAATTATTTTAAATTCCTTGTGAGGACTTTTGAAGTTCTTAATATTGCGATGTTTTAGACTAATGTGTATAGAAAAAAATTCATGAAAATCATGATATAAAATTATTAAATCGTACCAAAAATCTATATAAAATTATAAAGAATATGTAAAAAGTTATACGTTATAAAAAATAAATTATCAAAAGTATCAAAATTTGTATTATTTTTATAGAATATATAAAATATAACAAAGATACTTAAAATCAAAATTAAATACATCGTGTTTCTAAGAATAGAATAGTAATTAAATTTCAGACTAACATGACAAAACTACTACGATTTCTATGAAGATTAATATGATTTCTCCAATTTTTTGATTTACTCAAACCCCCGCAATTTCGATGAGTTTTTTAGGCCAGCAAAAGACTTTGAAATTTTCTCAATTCCATGAACCATCTCCATTCGTAAAGTTCACAACCATATGCTTCTTTTCCCCCTCCTCTAGAGGGAATATAACACATTCAAAAAGAGGCTCTGACCCCCATACATCCTTCCAAAAATCTACCCTTCTTCCATAATGTACACGCCATTTGGATCCCCATCTAAGCACGATATGAGGTATATGATGACCCAGCGTCGGTAAAATTCAAATCCCTGATGACCTCAATGAACAAAACACTACCTTGTACGTCCATTCTTTCTCCGTTTTGGTTTCAAATATTTCTTAAAATCTACGAGGAGGTGCATTCAGCAAAAAACATGAAAAAATTGGATCGAGACCCACCAATTTCATCACTAATTTCTATCGATCCATCGTGATAGTCTATGGAATCGGTTGAAAACTAAATAAACTCTGTAACACTTATATTTATTCCAGTCCCCATTTGCTCAAAAGTATTATGGAAAGCACTTGTCTCAACTTTGTTTCTCAAAGACACCTACACCTACTCAGGTAATACCTTATATAAGGATGTTATAACAAAATCTGGGCGAAAAAGAGATAACCCTAGAGAATCCAAGTTCATCGGGCCTAACAAACCCGAATCTAACAATAAATGACAGTTTTTCTACATCATAAGAATCCATTGATACGATTAACTTGAACCAGTGACTCTCGATGGAACCTCTAACACGAAAATACAGTTTGACCCTCTCTTTTTCCATTCTTTTTAAAAACGTCTTTCTCCAACTCGATCAAGAATGACTTAAATATCCCTTCCTCGCAATACTAAATGAATTTATTCCAAAGTATATCACTATCAAAAGACTCACACCACTTTTTGTATTAATATTTAGATTCTATTAACGAAAAACGAGTCTTATATCTCAGGTATTTGAAAAGGCATCGACTTTGTTTGATAAACATTGGTACAGAAAGAACATTTTTTTCTTAGTTATTTAAGGTAATTTTTTAGGTAATAACTTTAGCTGCTTGAGTTATCATATCAGCGCTAGGAGATTTTTTGTTTTACTTTTTTGGACACAACATGATGCTTATTTATGTTTTTTCTTAGATTTTTTTAAAGCACGTATTCAATATTATCATTTGCATAATTAATGTGATTGTCTTCTAGTATAGACTACGTACCTTACGCTAATAGAGATGTCAGATACATATAATATACTTTCTAGAATCGAGATTATATTTTGCAACATAATTTTTGCTTTAGCATTTTTTGTAAGGTAAAAAATCTAATCTTATGATGTTTATATTTTATGAGTTTTGGTTTTATTTGAAATGCTAAGTGCTATGTTTGAAATAGAATTTTCTTATTTTCAATTTTCTTGGTAGAATTTTTCACTCTTGACCATTAACTAAAGTTGTTAAATACTATAGTTGCTAAATTTATACCTTACCACAACACATTACTTAATGTATAAAAGATTACAAAAATTGTCAATTATTTTAATTTTTTTTAAGTTGCATAATTAAACACAAAGAGAAGAAACATAAAAAATTAATACATACAGTCCGATATTTCTCACTTTTTAGTTCGGTTTCATCATTGATTTTTATTGGTTCAGTTTATTGGTTCGTTTTATTTACGACTACTTCCGCGTCTACATTATATACGGATCGTTTATGTTTGCTTGGATTCTAAACATGTAAAATTTATCTTATAAACAATCATCTTTTCCCTAACCCTTTTTAAATAGATTCAACTTGGATTTGCTGGAAAAAAAATCAGTCATCCCAAGGAGTTTTTCAACCAAAAATGCAATTACAATACTCAGTTACTCATCCATTATCCACTACCTTCCCTAGCCCAAGATTAGAGATCCAAAATTTTGATGGTCCATTTCACTTGTATGAATACGGTGTCCGTGATACAAGGGGTCAAAAGAATCCCATAATCTAGGTTCTTGGCCCAGAACGAGGCCCTCCGTTGTATAAAATCCTTATTTTTATACGCCGCAACATAAGGTTTTATGTTCCTTCCTTAGTCGTTATAACCAATTTTTCACCACAACGCTTAAAGAAACTAATATTAACCTCAATATTTTTGATGATTACCACCTTCTATCCAACCATATCCACCCAAACACATATAATAGAAGAAGAATAAGATAAAATGAAGAGAAAGAAAGAAAAAAAGAAACAAAAATCTTAGTTTGTAAATAAAAGTTACACAACAACAAGGTAATTTTGTGTGACATGTTTTTTTAATGTTTCATACAATTCATTCATTTCATTTGCTTTTTTATTTTGGATTAATTTTTTCTTGAATTTTTTTTTTGTCGAATTGGCTTTTATTCAATTTGTGTTCTATTGATTTGTTATTGATATGTTTTTTATTTATAGATCGATGTCCATCTAATTTCAATAAATAAGGACCATTATAACGGTGATGGTTTTTCAAGGTGAATATCAGGTAACATAGTAATATAAATATCATAATTTAAAATATGCTCGACAATTTATGATGAATAAATAAGATGTTACATTTAAAACTATTTCTATTCAATATTCCATTTGTTTCAAATTCATGATGTGATATATTTACTTTGCTTTAGTACTTGTAAATGAACAATTATGCAAATTATTTGATATATATGACTTGTGGAAAGTTGAAAGTCAATCCATAACTAAACACACTAGGACACGATTGGTTAATATGATGGTTAGTTGAGCATGTATGTACATATTATTTGATTTAACAAAATTGTTTTACACACTAGTAGTGAATTTACCTAGTAAAGTGAGTTCAATGAAATTAAAATCTTATTTTAAAATTTGAGTATTTGCTAATAAAATACTAATTTATTTTGTAGAATGCACGGGAGTTTGGTGATTATATGTATACTTGATAAAGAAGAACCAATTTTTAATTCATCTAGATTCACTTGATCGTCACCCCGTTGAGGTCATATTTGGGTATATAAAAAAGGTAATTTTAAGTGCATTCTTTTAACCCTCTAAGTTGTATCTAATAACCTATTAATGGTGCTATGCAGGTTTTTGGTACAAGAGTGGAATTTTCTCAGAAAACAAGAACCGAAGATTAATATAGATTTTTTTCTAATAATTCATTACATAAGAAGTGAGGTACATACATACAAGCATACTTTTCTTTTTGATTCACACATTAATTGCTTAATTGTATGGATATTTAACTTGTTTATATGGTGGTTAACAGGTTCCACAACAAACAAATGATTATGATTGTGGATTGTTCTTTACTATATTCAACGATCTATGGAAACCGCTCCTAAATGGGTAAAGAAATATTTACCAAAGGTAATTATTCCTTTCCTTTACAATACTTTCTATTCTTTCATTAACACTGTCTTTTTTGTTTCATTCTTAGCTTGGTCATGTCTTTTTTGTTTCATTCTTAGCTTGGTCACATTCAGGTAAAGTAAGCGAGCACCATCTGATTGTTCATGTGAGAGATTAGTGGAAGCTTAAACTGCGGTAATAGAACTATATTTGGATCTGGCCAGCACTATCTGCTCTATCTCATCGCAAGTAAGATTCTGCTTCAATGCAAACAACTTCTCCAAAAGCTGAAGCTGAGCCATTTTCTAAAACGAGTAGATTTACTTAACGTATTGAACTTAGCAGCTCTGAAATCAACTAGAGCTCCAAATTTTCAATTAAAATTAGTTTTGCTTACTGTAAATGCATTGTATATGTACTATCGGTGTTCTTTTTTTTGACTAACTATTAATTACAATTTAATTTTCAATTAATTGCTAACAACAATCATCGATACTGCCAAATGTCAATTCACAACTTAATATTTTTAACCAAACACGTGTTGGAATTCCTACTTAACTTAGTACGTAATATATGACAATCTTGAGCATATATATGTTAGCAAACTGGTATCATAACTTACATTACATAATTTCAAATATCAATTTTTATATTGTTCTACTTTTCTGATATTACACAATCTCATATGCGTATGACCAGAAAAAATATATGATTTGTTGTCGTTATACACACATGTATAATCAAGTGTAGAATAAAACTGATGTTCCAGTAAATCAAGAATCAAGTTACAGTATAGACAGTTAAGATAAAAAACGGAATCTAATATTACTATTGGGACTTGTATTACAACAAGGGATCTTATAAACTTGTAATACGATGAGAAACTAACTCTAATTCTAAACTAATTGGATGTGCATAAGATCATATTAGTTTAGAAAAAATAATTGTATGTTGGTGGGTATTTCAAATAACATTATTTTTGTAACTGATGAAGAGGCAAAAGAAGCAAAATGGCATGATGATGATGTAGCCTGGTTAGCCTACAACATTCCAAGTTTTAGGGACAACACAAGATTGGTCCTAAAAACATAGTACTATTAGGGACCACTAAAATAAGTAGTCGCTAATAGTTGGATTTTATAATACACAAATTCCGTTGTTGGAAGCTTTTAACATATGAACCGTGATGGACTGAGAATAGCTATTTTGGGAGGGGATGCACTATGAGTTTTGGTGGGCCCCTACTAACAACTCTCTCTAAACACTGGTAAATTTGGATTACACAGGGACCATTTTTTAATTTCTTGCATATATAATTCCTCTTACAAATATATAGATAGACTAATTCCGTTCAAATCATCAATAGAGAAGAATGATATATAGTAGAGAAAGTCTTTTTTAAGATTAAGGTGTCAATCATCAACAGAGAATATAGACTTTGTATAATCTTTCATTGATAATTATATTATAGAAAGATTGCACTATATATCTATATGGGGTCAATCTTTTTGTTTTAAAACATGAGGGAGAGGGGATAACTAAAGATAATGAATATAAGGATGTATATAGTGTAATTGTTATGGAGATAGAATTTAAAGAATAGAACTGTACATATAGTTTCTTTGTCTAGTTTATGATAGATGAACCAATTATGATTTATGTCTCTTTTTATCATGAAATATGTAACAACATTCTTAATGGTCTGCTTGAAAAGAATTGAAATTATTTCATTTTTGCATAAACATCACTATACTTGCTGGATATCTACTCTATTTAATTTGATGTCGACTTAGTTTATTTTTGGTTGTTATAATAGTTGTTGGATTATGGCAAGGTGGGAAATAGATTCTATCACTTTTTATTCTTTTGACTTTCGTTGTAAATTATTTTGGTTTTTACTATATATTTTTTTTAAATCGTATGTAAAATATTTGATGAGTTGGGCACCACGCTGGATAGTGATCCTCAAAAGGTAGGTTTTTAACTCTGTTAAGAAACACTAGTTGCATTTATGGTTAAAAAGTATATCTAGCGAGTGCTTTTTGTTCCAGCCTCATACAAATTTGTGGTGAAGTTTTTATGGACACTAATAATTGTTTTTAAGTAACACTGCTAGACCGCCTCTCTTTAGAAATAAGTTCTTCAGAAAAGTTGGAATTATCATTTTCAAAGATAATCTACTACCGACCTGCCATGTGTGTCGGCGATAATGGACGACATAAAAAATATTCCAATGTCTTTTGAGACGAAATAAGGTCGCCTCTAAATAGCTACATCATGGAAAATGACATATTTTTGTATCAAAATATAGCATTTGCGTTGACCAAGCTTTAATTAACAATAATTAAAAAGATTTATCGTCTTTGTTGGTATTGATTAATCGAGACGAAGTTAGTCGTCACGAAAGAAGCCATTCGGCAATTCATAAGGTCTTTACACGCAACCTCAAGTCATCTCTAAAAACACATGCTCATTTGAGATGAAAAATATTATCTTTAACGCGTTAACATGGCAGACAAGAAAAACAACTTTTGGAGACTTCGTTTTGGTCTTTAGACAATCCTTTTAAACAACTGTTGTACCTTTATAGTCCACTCAGGTGGTCGGTGATAATTTCTAATTACTAGTGACCTCTGGGTGACCGATATTAAATTTTCTTTTATTTTAGAAAATGAATCACCTTTCTAGCAAATTCTCTTGCGCTCATCAAAAAGTTTTAATTTTTTTTAATATATTCGATGACTATTACCAGACACTAAAACTCCTAAACTAGCAACTATGCTTATAGTCGTAAAAAATGAGGTCGGTAAAGATACTTATATATATAAGATCTGTGCAAGAGGTTGAAATGAAAATTAGAGTGTAAGGTTAGATTTTTAGTTTGTATACTGAGAATACTATGATAATATTTAAAAACTTATTCTTACTCTCGTACAAATCGTTTTATAACTTTTGTTGTAAAATTCTTCTTTTTATAATACAAATAATATTTCTTCTTGTAAATTTGTTTCCGTTACTTCGTTTATTGTTATTTTTCAAAAGAAATATTATTTATCAAAAAATATATAATTAAAAATGATCCAAATCGATTGCAGCCGACCCTAAAATAATATACAAACTTACCTAGCAAGAATTTGATAGTTAGTAGGAAACAAATACCTTTGAAGTAAATAATCCTATATATTAGGTAATTAATACTAATCATAACATTGATACCTTTGGTGGAGTTGTAGTTAGAGTCTTTTATATATACATAGATTTTGTATATATACGTATAGATGAGTAATGCTTGCATTACTCAAAAAAAAATTGTCGTCCCTTCACATCAATAACAAGGAAAATCTCCAAGAATATGGGATTTCAGTGGTTAGAAAAAGCTTCCTGATGTTCTTGAGGATTTGGTCCTTGATATACTTTCAAGGTTACTTGCAAAGACTCTCCTACACGTATCAAAGTCATGGTGTACTTTGATTGAAAGTAGATATTTCTCCAAGATGAATTTAAATCATAGACTGCGAGATAGTATAAATTCCAAGATTATTGGGGGTTATATTGATAGATTCATGAACCCGAGTCTCTATACTATAGATTGCAGTAGTAGCAGTATGTCATAGAAAATTGTTATATGGAATCCATTATCCAAAAACTATCTGGATATATTGTGCCTTTCGTATCCCCTCCTTCTAAAGATACTGGTCCCGAAATAACTTATGGTTTTGGTTATGAAAAAACCACTGACGATTACAAGGTTGTGGCTTTGAAAAACTTTTATGATTTTTATGATGATTTAAACCTTCCAGAGTATTTTATTGGTTGGATTTATAGTCTAAAATTGAAAAGAAACTTGATAATTTTTCATACGGTCTTGAGTGGTGGAAGGAGAGGTCAGTGGCTTTTGTAACTGCGCGCTCCATTGGATTGTAGAAGAATATTTGATTCTTGCCTTTGAGCTTCTCCATGAGAAAATTTATTTTGTGCCGAAACTACCCCTTGATAATTGTCCTGATAATTTTGATATATCTTCTCTTTAGGTTATTGGTGATAGTCTTTGCTTGAGATATATAAATCCATTCCAGATATGGGTGATGAACAATTATGGAATTCAGGATTCTTGAAATAAGATCAATATGGAGAATGATCTTTGTAAAATTGAGGATTTGAGAAAGCGTGTAGCGTATCTGAAAAGAAATAACCGGAAAGTGATGATTATTAAGAAACACGATGTTTTTTCGCTCTTTTTAAAGGATCACCTTGTGCACCACTCACTTGATATACCTTTTGAAGATGGTGCATTTGGGTATCCTTATACTCTTAAATGTTATGATCAGTCATATCATCATGATCGAATTTAACCGGGGAATCGAAGTCAATGCGGAAAAGATGAAGTCGATATACTCTAGACTGCGGTGTTATAGGTTGACAAAGTATCAATTATTTAAATGTAGTATTCCTTGTGTGATTATTTAATTAAATATGAATGGATGTTTCATTCGATCCAAATTCGGGGCCACGGTAGATGGAATTTTCTTGAATAAGGAGGGTACAGTCTTGCTTGGTTTTGTAGGTTTGTGTAGTGGAATCACCTTTTTACTTAGAGATATTGGCCTTACATTTTGGTTTAAGATTGGAGGAGGAACGAGTGTTTCCTACGTGTAAATAGGGATTGATTTAATAGAAGTTCATGTATTAGTGAAGGGTGGTGGTAGTTCCAAAAACTTGGATTGTAATATTGGACGAGACTTTTTGGAATTACTACGGAGAAACCCAACTATGAGGTTAAAAATATGTTTTCCGAGGTGAATATGTGTGTAGATCTACTGGCTAAAAAAGGAACAAAAACAAATGATAAGCTAGTGAAATATGCGGATCCACCTGACAATCTTTGATGATCGGGGATATGAATGAATAGTTTATGCCTAGAATTATTATAGATTCCACGTGCAGACTTTTGAAGTTCTTAAAATTACGATGTACTAGCCTAATATGTATGGAATAAAATTCATGAAAATCATGATATTAAATCATCAAATCTTAAATCCATATAAAATTATAAAGAATATGTCAAAAGTCATATGTTATAAAAAAAAATTCAAAATTATCAACATTCTATAATTTTATATATTATATAACAAAGATTCTTAAAATATAAATTAAACACACTATGTTTTTAAGAATAGAATAGTAATTAAAGGTCAAACTAACATGACAAATCTACTAAGATTTCCCTAAAGATTAATCTGATTCTCCCATTCTCCATTTACTCTAACCCCTGCAATTTCGATGAGCTTTTGAGGTCAGCAAACGACTTAAAAATTTCCTCAATTCCACGAACCATCTCCATTCGTAAAGTCCACAACCATATGTTTTTTTCCCTCCTCTAGAGGGGATACAACACATTCAAAAAGAGGCTCCAACCCCACCACACATCCTTCCAAAAGTCTACACTTCTTTCATTATGTACACGCCATTTGGATCCTCGTCTAAGCACGATATGAGGTATATGATGACCCATCGCTAAAACTCGGACTCCTGGTGACCTCACTTAGCAAAACACTACCTTGTACGTCCATTCTTGCTCCATTTCAGTTTCAAATATTTCTTAAATCTATGAGGAGGTGAATTCACCAAAAACACCAAAAAATTAGACCGAGACCCACAAATTTCATCACTAATTTCGATCGATCCATCATAATAATCTTTGGAATCGGTTTAAAATTGAGTAAACTCTGTAACACTTATCACTATTCTAATCCCCATTTGCCCATGAATATTATGGAAAGCACTTGTCGCAATGTTTTTATTAAATACACCTAAACCTACTCAGGTAATACCTTATAAAACGATGTTATAATAAAATTTGGGCACAAAAGAGATAATCCTAGAGAATCCATGTTCTTCGATTCTAACAAACCTGAATCTAACAATAAATGTCTGTTTTGCTACATCATAAGCTTCCTTTGATACGATTACCTTGAACCCTTGACTCTCGATGAACCGATAACACGGAAATCCAGACCGACCCTCTCTTTTTCCATTCTTTATAAAAACGTGTTTCTCCAACTCAGTCGAGAATAACTTAAGTATCCCTTCATCGCAAAACTAAAATAATATATTCCAATGTATATCGCTATCAAAAGACTCACACCACTTTCTGTATTAATTTTTAGGTTGTATTAACGAAAAGAAAGTCCTATATCTTAGGTATTTGAAAAAATATCTACTTTGTTTAATAAATATCAGAACTGAGAGTGCATTTTATTTAAGCTAATTCTATATGTGATAACTATAGCTGCTTGAGTTATAATAGCAGCGCTGTGAGATTTTTTGTTTTACTATTTTGGACACAACATGACGCTTAATTACGTTTTTTCTCATTTTTTTAAAACACGTATTCAATATTGTCATTTGCATAATTAATGTGAATTTATTCTAGTGTAGACTACGTACCTCATGTTAATAGAGATGTCAGATACACATGATGTACTTTCGACAATCGAGATTATATTCTGCAACATAATTTTATCTTTAGCATTTTTGCTAAGGTAAAAAATCTAATCTTATGATGTTTATTTATATCTGTGTTTTAGTTTTTTGACATGTTAAGTTCTATGTTTGATATAGAATCTTCTTATTATTAATTTTCTTGGTAGAGAACATTAATTAAAGTTGTTAAATACTATAGTTGCAAAATTTATACCTTACCACAACACATTACTTAATCTATAAAAGATCACAAAAATTGTCAATCATTTAAAAAACAATTTGAGTCGCATAATTAAAAACAGAGAGAAGAAACATAATAAATTAGTACATACAATCCGATTTTTCTCACATTTTAGTTTGGTTTCATTAGTGATTTTTATTGGTTCAGTTTACTTGGTTCGTTTTATTAACGACTACTTATGCATTTGACTCGGTGCAGATTGCTTCATTATATAGGAGATCGTTTATGTTTGGTTGGATTCTTAACATGTAGAACTTATCTTATAACTACTAGATCTTTTCCCTAACCCTTTCTAAATGGATTCAACTCCAATTTGTTGCAAAAAAAAGAAAATTAGTCATCCCAAGGAGTTTATAACCCAAAATGTGATTACAATACTGTTACTAATCCATTATTCACTCCCTAGCCCAATATTAGAGATCTAAAATTGAGATGGTCCATTTCACTTGTGTGAGAGTATGGTGTCCGTGATGCAAGAGGTCCAAAAGAAGCCCATAATCTAGGTTCTTGTCCAATTCGTGATACGAACAATATACAAAAGACCGAGGCCCTCCGTTGTATAAAACCCTTATTTTTTATAAGCCACACCATAAGGTTTTATGTTGCTTCCTTAGTTTCCATAACCAAATCTTCACCACGACACTCAAAGAAAGTAACATCAACCTCAATATTTTTGATGCTTTACCACCTTCTCTCAACCCTAATAGATAGATCAGAAGAAGAATAAGATAAAATAAAGAGAAAGAAAGAAAAAAACAGACATAAATCTCAGTTTGTAAATGAAAGTTACAGAACAAGGTAATTTTGTTCAACATGATTTTTAATGTTTTATATAATTCGTTCATTTTATTTGTTTTTATTATTGTAGATTAATTTTTTAAAGAAAAAAAAGTTTGTGAATTGATTTTTATTCAATTTGTCTTTAGAAATTGAGAATTGAATTTTAATTTTTTATAATATATATATATATATATATATATATATATATATATATTGATTTGGATTGTGCAAAGCTATGAAGGTATTTATTGATTTGTTATTCATATATTTTTTATTTACAGCAAAATGATCGATGACCATCTCATTTCAATAAATAAGAATCATTTATGGGTTTTCAGGGTGACTCAGGTAACATAGTAATATAAATATCATAATTTAAAATATTCTAAACAATTTATGATGAATAAATAAGATGTTATATTTAAATCTATTTCTATTCAGTTTCCTATTTCTTTCAAATTCATGATGTGATTAGTTTTACTTTGCTTTAATACTTGTAAATGAATAGTTATGCAAATTATTTGATATATATATTTAAAACCGGATCAAAACTATTTTGTTTTTTAGAACATATATTTTCTTTTATTTAATTCAAAAAATATATGACCCCTCTTAAATCCTTAGCTTTTATAATTTGCAAAAATCAAATCCAAAAACAAAAGATCCAAAAGAAAAAGATCTCCATTAAATTCACATACATTTTTCTCGATTTTAATAAAATAGTTTTAACTCTTTTTACATCTCTCTCCAGTCTTCCGTTCATCTTACATTTTCTTTCCCTTTCAAGGTGCGTGCTTTCATCGAAAAAACTTAAACATAATCACAAAAGCATATATATATATACATATATAACCTCGATCTAATATGGTTAATTTGTTTGTTTATCATATCTCAGCTGATTAACTGATTTATAGTTACCCACATGAACACCAATGTGAATTTAGCTGGCGATGATGAACTGAAAGATATGTATGACGCGAAATTATACAACGACCACCTTGAGATGATTGTCGGAATCGCGAGTCTCGGTTATTGTGACACTGTAAGGTATCTTAGGGTTTATGCAGACGGTCCTCTCGATATCCGATGTGATACTAATTGCTGCACTTATGGCCCACAAGGTTTTTCTTTTTCTATCAACAAATTAATTGCATGATCTTAAAACTCTTTTTTTGATGTATTTTTATAATAAAATAGTTTGATGTGTATGTTTATTATTATTTTTTTAATTAAATGTTAAAATTTAGCTCACATTGTTTAGAATTATATATTGTGATAAAATTTATAGTCCTAAATAAAAAATTAGATAATTGCTCAGAGTCTTAATCGGTAATATCTTTTTCTAACAAGTCCTTATTTTTTTATACTAAAAAAATCTCCAATAATATTTTGTTGGATTAGGTTATTTAATTGTTGTCCAAAAAAGAAAAAAAAGTTATCTAATTAATTTTTAATTAACACATTACAATATCAAATGTAAAATATGTATGTCTTTAAAGATTCTCCGCGTAACCCAACCAATAATAACACCATCACCACCAAGCAATTTTCAGAGCATCATGCATTCTCCGCGTAACCCAACCAATAATAACACCATCACCACCAAGCAATAATTTATAATGTTTCTTATATATTGAGTCACGGATAATTTTCTAGATATAGCCATATAGAATGTACTTCAATGAATATGAAATCTATATGTATTTAGAATTTGTCTGAAAGATGATTTATTTATTGATTATAAACTGATCTATCCATATATGTCATGTTAATAAATTTTAACTTTTTTTTATTTGTTAATAATTTACAACTGCGTTGAGTTAATTTGTTGTTTCTGAACAGGGAGCTTAGCACCATCTCAAACAGCTAAGCTAAAGACAATGACACCATCAGCTTTTGAGAGACACTCTAAGCTTCTAAGAATTGAAAACATAACATTTGGGTAACAATTAACGGGGATAAAGTCCCTCTATATAAAACACACCTACTCAAATATTACTACCAGTCACCAAAGAAAACGAATGGAGCTAATAAGCCGAAGCGTAAAATTTTCCATCGCGAAGAATTTGTTAAATGCATGCACCAAGTGTTCCAATAGGAGAAGATTCAGTCTTCGTACTAAGGAGGAGTGTCATGTTTACCACGACGCAATGAGAAAAGTGGACTGGAAATGCTCGGATATGATGTGTGACAGGTAAGTGTCTGTTGTTGTTTAGTACGAGGATTTTTTCTGTTTTGGGGTGGTTTGAAAATTTATTTTTAGGTTAGTGTAATATAGGTCTGATTATATACAGTTTCATTATAATGCCTATGTTATGTAAAAAATGCCATATACTATAGATCTCTATATTATGCAAAATAACATTCATTATTGAAAATATTTGGGAGGCCAAGTGAAAATTCTCAAAACTCGGGAGAGGGGTGGGGAGGGGTGTGTGTTGGAACCAGAAATTCTAGTTGATTTAATTACAATACATATTTTTATATTATGTAAAATTTTATTATAAATCCTATATTATATAGAAATTGCACTTTAGATCCTCTATTGTTTAAAAATTATATTATAGGACTCTAAATTATCCAAAAAACTATAAATTTTTAAAACTTTGAGGAAACCATGTAAAGATTCTCAAAAATATCAGGAAAGTCATGGTGTATATTTTTCTTTTTAATAATGGATCACAGAGGTTAATAAATAATTTTCAAATCTCAGGAGGGCCATGGACCCCAGCTACTGTGTACTAAGGATATGTATGTTTGTGTTTAGGGTCACGTGTGATCATGATGAGGAAAGAGCTTGCAAGATAGCGTATAGGGGTTGTTCAAGATCTTCAACGTGCAAAGGTTGTGAGTTTTGTGTGTGTGTTGGATGTGAGATGTGTCGTTTTTCGGATTGTCATTGCCAGACTTGCTCGGACTTCACAAGCAATGCTAAACGAAACTAATCTGGAGAGAGGTTCAAGCAATATGTTAAGGAAAATTAGATGGTTCTCTGTTTAATTATTTCAGATTTTGTTTTCTCCTGGATTGGTTGAATATTGATATAATATTAAACTATAGATTTCTTCTGTATTGTTTTAACTCATTATGCAGATTTGACAACTTCTTCGTTTTTTGAAGGACCTGGCTTTTATATAGATATTATATTTTGTCTTCAAATTTTCAAAATTTTAAATTCACCTTCCTTTACTTTCTCCTTTCTGACTTCTAAAATTTATTAAATATGCTTTCAAGGTAAAATTTAGGAGGTGGCCTGAGGCAGCCGCCCAACCCAACCCTGGGGTGCAGCAAATTTGCTAGAAATTCCTTCTTCTTTTCGGTAACTTGAGTAAAAAATAAATTATAGACCAGTTTTTTTAATAGCTCATCTGGACTTAAAAATTTGAATCCTCCCTTGTATGTTTTGATCAATCGTAATTATATGAATATTTTATTCAGTTATAAAATATTGTTTATATTTTATATATAATATAAAGACTTATAGAGTAATCAATTGAAATAATTACATCAGGACCTATAGTTCAATTTTTGCATAATATAAAGACAGATGGTGCAATTTTCTCATAATATAGGGATCTATCGTGCAATTAACTTGGAAAAATGAATCCGGACAACCCAAAAAAATTATCCTAACTTCGTTTCTGGATGCAATGCTCATTTGCATGTAATCTAATAAATTTTTTCTGGATCCAAAGCTCATCTGCATATAATCTAATGATTTTTGGTTAAGTAGATATAACAAAAACGTACTGCTTGTGGTATTTTTAGGGTGTAAAAGATTAAGGGGTGTTTGTTTGCACTTAATGAGATCTTAATTTGATTCATAAAGACACTGGATCAATCAGACTGTTTGTTTTTCCTGGCCAATTCAGATCTGAATGCCTCTTAATTGGTCTGTTTCATTATGATTTCAAACTAAGTCTGGAGAAACTTGATAAACTTTCATATATTCTTGAGTGGTGTAAGGAGAGTTTAGGTGGCTTTCTTTGTAGTGGTTTTTGTTACGGTTCTCTACGTTAAATTACAGACGTATATTTGATTCTTGCCTTTGATCTTCTCCATGAGAAATTTTATTTTGTGCAGAAACTACCCCTTGATAATTGTCTTGATGATTTTGATCTATCTTCTCTTACGGTTATTGGTGATTGTCTTTGCTTGACATACCAAAATCCATACCAGATATGGGTGATGAACAATTATGGAATTCAGGATTCTTGGACTAAGATCAATTTGGAGAATGATTTCTGTAAAATTGAGGATGTTAAAAAGCCTATATCGTATCTGAAAAGAAATAACTGGCAAGTAATGATTATTAAGTAACACGATGTTTTTTAGCTCTTTTTATATGATCCCCTTGTGCACCACTCACTTGAGATACCTTTTGAAGATGGTGCATTTGGGTATATATCCTTATATAGAAACTCTTGAATGTTATGATCCGACATATCATCATTATCGAATCTAACTGGGGAATCAAATTCAATGCGGAAAAGGTGAAGTCGATATACACTAGACCGAGGTGTTATAGTTTTGACAAAGAATCAGTTAGTGAAATGTAGTATGCCTTGTGTGATTATTTAATTAAATATGAATGGATGTTTCATGTAATCCAAATTCGTGGCCAAGATAGATGGAATTTTCTAGAATAACGAGTGTACAGTCTTGCTTGGTTTTGCAGGTTTGTGTAGCGGAATCACCTTTTTACTTAGAGATATTGGCCTTAACTTATGGTTTAAGATCGGCGGAGGACCAATGGTCTCCTACGTGTATATAGGGATTGATTTGAAAGAACTTCATGCACTAGTGAATGGTGGTGGTAGTTCCGAAATTGGGATTGTAATATTGGACGAGACTTTTTGGAAATACTATGGAGCAATCCGATTATGAGGTTAACCATATGTTTTGCGAGGTGAATATGTATGTAGATTTACTGGCTAGAAAAGGAGCAAAGACAAATGATAAGCCAATGAAATATAAGGTCGGGGATATGAGTGAATAGTTTATGTCTAGAATTATTTTAGACTTCTTGTGAGGACTTTAGAAGTTCTTAATTGCGATGTTTTAGTCTAATGTGTATAGAAAAAAATTCATGGAAATTATGATATAAAATCATCAAATCTTACCAAAAGTCCATATAAAATTATAGAGAATATGTAAAAAGTTATACGTTATGAAAAAGAAATTATCAAAAGTATCAAAATTTTTATTATTTTTATAGATTATATAAAATATAATAAAGATTCTTAAAATATAAATTTAATGCATCGTGTTTCTAAGAATAGAATAGTAATTAATGAACAAACTAACATGACAAAACTACTATGATTTCCATGAAGATTAATATGATTTCTCCCATTCTCCATTTACTCTAACCCCCACAATTTCGATGAGTTTTTTAGACCAGCAAACAACTTTGAAATTCTCTAAATTCCATAAACCATCTCCATTCGTAAAGTCCAAAACCATATGCTTCTTTTCCCCCTTCTGTAGAGGGGATATAACACATTCAAAAAGAGGTTCTGACCCCACCACACCTCCTTCCAAAAGTATACCCTTCTTTCATTATGTACACGCCATTTGAATCCCCGTCTAAGCACGATATGAGGTATATGATGACCCAACATCGCTAAAACTCGAACTTCTGATGACCTCACTTAACAAAACACTACCTTGTACGTCCATTCTTGCTCTGTTTTTGTTTCAAATATTCCTTAAAATCTAGGAGGAGATGCATTCAGAAAAAAACACAAAAAATTGGACCGAGACCCACCAATTTCATCACTAATTTCTATCGATCCATCATGATAGTCTCTCGAATCAGATGCAAACTGGGTAAACTCTGTAACACTTAACACTAATTTCCAGTTTCCATTTGCCCAGAAGTATTATGGAAAGCACTTGTCGCAACTTTTTTTATTAAAGACACCTAAACCTACTCGGTTAATACCTTATATAACGATGTTATAACAAAATCTGGGCCAAAAAGAAATAACCCTAGAGAATCCACGTTCATCGGTTCAAACAAACCCGAATCTAACAATAAATGACAGTTTTTCTACATCATAAGCTTCCATTGATACGATTACCTTGAACCTATGACTCTCGATTGAACAGCTAACACGGAAATACAGTCTGACCCTTTCTTTTTCCATTCTTCTTGAAAACGTGTTTCTCCGACTCGGTCGAGAATAACTTAAATATCCCTTCCTCGCAAAACTAAAAGAATTTATTCCAATGAATACCGCTATCAAAAGACTCACACCACTTTCTGTATTAATTTTTAGATTCTATTAACGAAAAACGAGTCGTATATCTCAGGTATTTGAAAAAGATATCTACTTTGTTTGGTAAACATCGGTACTGAAAGAGCATTTTTTTGAGTTATTTAAGGTAATTTCATAGGTAATAACTATAGCTGCTTGAGTTATTATAGCAGAGCTGGGAGATTTTTTGTTTTACTTTTTTGGACACAACATGGCGCGAATTTATGTTTTTTCTTAGATTTTTTTTAAAAACACGTATTCAATTTTATCATTTGCATAATTAATGTGATTGTCTTCTAGTATAGACTACGTACCTTACGCTAATAGAGATGTCAGATACATATAATATACTTTCGATACTCGATATTATATTTTGCAACATAATTTTATCTTTAGCATTTTTGCTAAGGTAAAAAATCTAATCTTATGATATTTATATTTTATGAGTTTTAGTTTTATTTGACATGTTAAGTTCTATGTTTGAAACAAAATCTTGTTATTTTCAATTTTCTTGGTAGAGTTTTTCACTCTTGACCATTAACTAAATTTGTTAAATACTATAGTTGCAAAATTTATACCTTACCACAACACATTACTTGATGTATAAAATATTACAAAAATTGTCAATGATTTAAAAAACATTTTGAGTTGCATATTTAAAAAAGAGAATAAACATAGAAATTTAGTACATACAATCCGATATTTCTCACACTTTAGTTCGGTTTCATCATTGATTTTTATTGGTTCAGTTTATAGGTTCGTTTTATTTACGACTACATATGCGTCTACATTATATACAGATCGTTTATGTTTGCTTGGATTCTAAAGATGTAGAATTTATCTTATAAACAATCATCTTTTCCCTAACCCTTTTAAATGGATTCGACTTCGATTTGCCCAAAAATGCAATTACAATAGAAGCCCATAATCTAGGTTTTTGGCCCAGAACGAGGCCCTCAATTGTATAAAACCCTTATTTTTTGTACGCAGCAGCGCCATAAGGTTTTCTGTTCCTTTCTTAGTCGCCATAAACAATCCTTCACCACAAACGATTAAAGAAACTAACATAAACCTTAATATGTTTTATGATTACCATCTTCTATCCACCCAAACACATATAGCAGAAGAAGAATAAGATAAAATGAAGAAAAAGAAAGAAAAAAACAAACAAAAATCTCAGTTTGTAAATAAAAGTTATACAACAAAAAGGTAATTTTGTGTGACATGTTTTTTAATAATTTATACAATTCATTCATTTCATTTGTTTCTATTATTGTGGATTAATTTTTTCTTGAATTTTTTTTTGTCGAATTGATTTTTATTTAATTTGTGTTTATAAATTGGCAGTTAAAATTTATTTATTTATAATATTTATATATATCGATTTGGATTGTGCAAAGTTATGAAGATATCTATTAATTTTTTATTGATATGTTTTTTATTGACCATCTCATTTCAATAAATAAGAAAAATTATATCTGGGATGCTTTTCAAGGTGAATATCAGGTAACATAGTAATTCACATATCATAATTTAAAATATTCTAGACAATATATGATGAATAAATAAGATGTTAAGTTTAAATATATTTCTATTCAATTTCCCATTTTTTTCAAATTCATGATGTGATTTATTTACTTTGTTTTAGTGCTTGTAAATGATCAATTATGCAAATTATTTGATATATATGACTTGTGGAAAGTTGAAAGTCAATCAATAACAAACATACTAATATGATGGTTGGTTGAGCATAGGGGTGGAAATCAGAAGGAACGGAAAAGGGGTCTTTTGGGAAATTTCCAATTTTTTTCGGAATAGATTTTTTCGTTCCAATTCCGTTCCTATTTTTCTCGGAATTACCAAAAAAAATCTGAATTCGGAATTCCAGAATTTTCCGGAAATTCAGAAATTTCGGCACCGAAATTTCGGAACTTTTGGTTCGGAAATTTTGGAACTTTTTGTTCGGAATTTCGGAACTTTTGTTTCGGAAATTGTAAAATTAAAGGCAGTAATTATAAAAATAAAATAAATATAATAGATATAATAAATTAAATAATTTTAGAAAATTGCAGAAGTGATGATATATATTAGGTTAAAAGTAATTGAATTTTTTGGAGTTTCTATGGTAATATTTAATTTTGGGTTCTTCATTGATGGCATAGTCTGCCCGTTGGTGGTGGAGCATGGTAATACTTTTTTTCCAATGCAAGTGTGAAGAGATGGGTTTTAGTTTAATCATGTTTCATTAGTTCTTTTTTTCTGTTTCTTTTTTGAACAAAAATAAATTATTACATTGTTTTAATGTTTAGTTTTTTTTATTTGTTTGTTCTGAATTTTTCAACATTTCCTGTTGTATATTTTTTCAATTTTATTCTTAATATTATATTATATATTTAATATACTGAATGTAAAATCGAAAATAAAAATCGGGTCTGAAAACTCGGAAATTTATATGTAGTTCCAATTCCTATCCAATTTTCTCGGAAAAAACAGAAATCCTAAATCGGAATTTTTAGATCGAAAAAGTCTAGAAATCGGAAATCGGAAATTTCGCATCCGATTTCCACCCTTAGTTGAGCATCTATGTACATATTATCTGATTTAACAAAATTGTTTTCTACATTAATAGTCAATTTACCTGGTAAAGTGAGTTCAATGAAATATAAATCTTGTTTTAGAATTTGAGTATTGTCTAATAAAGTACTAATTTATTTTGTAGAATGCGCTGGAGCTTGGTGATTATATGTATACCTGATAAAGAAGAACCAATTTTACCTCATCTGGATTCACTTGATTGTCACCCCACTGAGGTCATATACAAATGAAAATATAAAAAAGGTAATTTCAAGTACATTTTTATAACCCTCTAAGTTGTATCTAATAACCTATTAATGGTGCTATGCAGGTTTTTAATACGAGAGTGGAACTTTCTCAGAAAACAAGAACAAAAAAATAATATAGATTTTTTTCTAAGAATTTATGAGATAAGAAGTGAGGTTCGTACATACAAACATACTTTTCTCTCTGGTTCACACAGTAATTGCTTATTTGTATGGATATTTAACTTGTTTATATGGTGGTTAACAGGTTCCACAACAAACAAATGATCATGACTGTGGATTGTTTGTTCTTTACTATTTTCACCGATTTATGGAAACAGCTCCTTAAAAAAGGGTAAAGAAAGATTTACCAAATGTAAAAAAGGGTAAAAAAAGATTTACCAAATGTAATTATTACTTTCCTTTGCAATACTTTCTATTCTTTCATTAACTCTGTCTTTTGTTTTATTCTTAGCTTGGTCACATTCAGGTAAAGTTAGCGAGCACCATCTGATTGTTCATCTGAGATATTAGGGAAAGCCTAACCTGCGGTAATTAATAGAACCATATTTGGATCTGTCCAGCATAGAGATTGTTAAGAAGTGGATGGTCAAAAACCATTTGCTCTATCTCATCGCAAGTAGGATTCTGCTTCAATGAAACAACTTGTCCAAAAGCTGAAGCTGACTCATTTTCTAAAATGAGCAAATTTATTCAACATATTGAACTAAGTAGCTCCGAAATCAACTAGGGCTCCAAACTTTCAATTAAAATTAGTTTTGCTCACTTTAAATGCATTGTATATGTTCAATCAGTGTTCTTTTTTTTGGCTAAATATTAATTACCATTTAATTTTGAATTAATTGCTAGCGACAATCATCGATACTGCCAAATGTCAATTCACAACTTAAATTTTTTAACCAAACACGTGTTGAAATTTCTACCTAACTCAGTACATAACATATGAAAATCTTGAGCATATATCTTAGCAACCCGGTATCACAACTTACATTACATAATTTCAAATCACTACTACAGATCGGGGATTTACCCACGACGGTTTACCGACGACACGTAAAGTCGTCGGTAAACTTTTGTTATTTACCGATGACAAGTAATTACCCACGAGAAACCTTCGCCGGTAATTTACCGACTACGGTCTCGTGGGTAAAAGACAAAACGCCATCGTTAATTCCTTTTCTTTTTGGAATTGTCGTCGGTAATTTACCGACAAATTCAAAAGTCGTGGGTAAATTCTAAAATTTACCGACGGATTTACGTGTCGTCGATAAATTTGACGTGCATATATGCCTGGAAGGACTGTATTTATATATCCTTAAACCCCAAAATCCCCATTTTTCTCCCAATTTCTCCCAAAAACATCAATCAAACTCATTCAAATTTTTTGCAATACCTTCTCCAATTAATTTTTAACCATTTGCAAGCTTATAATCAAGGTGGGGCGTCCTCAATACACAATTTCATCCACAAATATTAGGTAAATTCTTGTATTTTTTTTATTATGATCATATTTGGTGTAATTCTTGCAATATTATGGGTTTAGGTTTTGTAATACATTATCAAGGTTGGGACTTCATCATCAATCTCTAATTTCTTCTACCAATGCAAGGTATTTTCTTAAAATTTCAAAATTTTTAATTTTTTTTATGCATGAATTTTGAATTGTGTATTAGTTGCGATAGGTTATGATTTTGTATATTTTTTGATTGTCTTGTTATATATTGTGTATAAATCATGCATACATTCATTTATTTCATATATTATGTTTCATATATTTTTGTATTTGTATATTTTATTATATGAAATTGTTTGTATATTTATTGTGTTGTAATTTTATTTATTTATTTATTGTGATGTAATTTTATTTATTTATTTATTTGTGATGTAATTTTATTTGTTTATTGGTTTGTAATTATATTCAAGCCATTGGTTTGTAATTTGTATTATTTATATTCATTGTGTTGTATTTTTTTTCATTTTATCAATTGGGTTGTAATAATTATTTATTTTATTTTCATATGAATGTAGCTGTCTAGTTATCTAAAATTGTTGTAAAGAGATGGCTTTGGATAAGAGTTGGATGGATGAAGGATTTATTCGATCCAAACTATCTTGTTGGGGTTTTGGATTTTATCGCATATGCAAAACAACATTCGAAATATAAAGATCTTATTTATTGCCCGTGTAACTATTGTAAAAATAATCGTCGATTAGCCTCTCGGACGGTTACGAACCACCTTTATAATGAAGGGATTATGAAGTCGTATCGGGTTTGGATAAAACACGGTGAGCAACCGGTCGTTTCTCGAAGAAACCTATTCCGAATATAGTTAATGAAATTGCCGAGATTTATGACGATGTGAGACACAGTTACGATGTTGGCGGTCATCAGGGTGACACCGAGATGAGAGACGCAGAAATTCCAAGTAGTTTCGAAAAAACTGTTTAACGAATTGGAGACAGAATTATATCCGGGTTGTAAAGCGATGAGTTCATTGAACTTCATTGTCAAGCTTATGCACGTAAAAGTAAAGAACAAGTGGACTAACACGTCATTCACCGAGCTATTGGAGTTGGTTGGTCGTATTTTGCCCAAACCTCACACTTTGCCCGATTTGTATGATGCATGCAACAAGAAGTTGAAAAGCTTGGGTATGGGGTATATTACGATCGATGTTTGTTTGAACGATTGTGCAATATTTTATAAAGAGTATAAAGACCTCGATAAGTATCCAGTTTGTAGCGATTCTAGATGGGACCCAAAGAAGGGTATCAAAGTACCGCATAAGAAGCTCCGTTACTTTCCGATTGCTCCTAGGTTACAGCGACTATACGCTTCAGAGCACACCGCTGAAGACATGATTTGGCACCATACCGATAAGAGGGCCGATCCGGATGTGTTGCGTTATCCGGTTGATGGTGATAGTTGGAAGAGATTTACAGCGCTACACCCTGAGTTTGCTAGCGAACCTCGTAATGTATTTTTGGGTCTCGGTATCGACGGGTTTTGTCCTTTCTCTATGCAAAACAACTCGTACAGCATGTGGCCTGTTATGTTAACCGTCTATAATATATGGCAATCTTACATTACATAATTTCAAATATCACTTTTCATATTGTTCTACTTTTCTGATATTACACAATCTAATATGCGTATGTCCGGAAGGAATTATATGATTTGCAGTCGATATACACACATGTATAGTCAAGTGTAGAATAAAAACAAAATACACTCGTTCAAAATTTATTATTATGTCTCTGTGTGGCTAATGTGAAAACAATTACCATCAGAAAACACTCAAAAAACCTCATTTTTTATTAATATATTAAGACAAGAATTAAAAATAATTAACTATTACCTTGCTAAAACTAAATGCAGATTTGGATTACTTGTATTAGGTCCAGTAGGACTCAATCTAATCGTATATATATCCTGTAAGTAATTAAATTAGTACAAAACAAAGACTAAAGTTGAGAAAAATATATATTACCTTTGTGTGCTTTGTCAAATTTCGAAAATAATTATCATGCTTCATACTCGAAATCTGCATATTATATTAACTTTGAAATTAATTGAAAAAATTATTTTTTAAATAATAACAATCATCACTTTTTCAAAATAAAGATATAAAATGATTTTCTTTTAGTAGAATCACGCATTCTCACATTATTTAACTATTTGTAAAGAAAATGGAAAATTGCACAAATAGCATTTGGTATTATGCAAAATATTCAAATACACCCAAATGTTAAAAGATAGCAAATATAACCTGGTATATTCCAAATCATTGCATCACTAATCTTGAGAGTACACTTTTTGAAATACTAGCGATGGAAACCTTGGTACATTTTGTTTTGCTTGTAAAAGTATGAACTTTGAAATGTTCATAATATTAAAAAAAGATTAGCTCACTAGGTCTCTGTTCCATTTTGATATAGATACATAAACAAGTAAAGCTGAACTAATACCTTAATTCACATCCTCATAACACAACAGACAATTTAAATAATAAAATATTGCTATAGGAGAAGAATTACTTCAAGGTGGAACGACATTTACCATCTTATCCCACTTCCCATAGCTACAATAACAAACAACTTTGACATTAAAAAACTAGTACAAGATTATATAGTATAACAATATTTTAAATGCCAAACTAAAACTTATTTTACCAATTTTCGATCAACGCCTTCTTCAAATTTCGGCTCCACCTGTAATTGAAAAATAAACCTATCTTAAAATCAAAAAAGGAAACGAAATGTGCTTTACTTTTAGATAACAATCCACCAAGCACAAGTAGTACGGATGTTGAGTATCAATTAAGAATTATTCATATTGCTTGAGACCAGGTAACTAAACAAAAAAAAAAAATTCTTTATGCAGTTCTCAAGATCTAGACAAAATAAGATATTTTAGTTAGTTATCAATGCATCTTACTTAAATAGTAAGTACTTTATTTTTAAGTGATATGTCTACATGCATGCTAAATGCTCTAAGTTCCTTTGCAAAGTCATTGTGCGTTTCTTTAGACTTTCGACAACATTTTCACTATTCATGTCTTCACAAGAAACACAAAAAATTTATCTTTGAAGACAGCAATTAATTAATTAACACGAAGCTGGTTAACTCATACATAAGAATTTACAAGAATTAAGTTAATTCATCAAGATAAATTTTAATCTTCAGACAAAGGAATGAAAGTAAAACAGTATATTGTGCAATTACTTGAACTCGCAGTCTATTAGAGTTCTTTGACATTTCATATCCAAAAAATCACTTCTTGTAAGCTACGAAAGTGCACTTGATACACACACTCATCAATCATAAAACATTAACATTCTAAATTAGATATCTCTCTCTTTAAATCCCCATATAAATGAAGACCAATACTACACAAGTTAATTTCTCCTTTATTGAGTTTCAAGCTGGAGATCTTTAGTGTCAGAAGTGACAAATTTCTGCCAATTATCTTCTTGTTAGAACAAAGAGAAAAATTTCATGAGCTGATAGTATTATGTAAAAAATCACCAATTTTAATTTCATAGTGCCTGCCTAAAACTGAATGATTTTTCTGATGATTTAAACCTTCAGGAGTATTCTATTGGTTGGGTTTATAGTCTAAAATTGAAAAGATGGAAAAACTTGATAAATTTTCATATGGTCTTGTGTAGTGGCTTTTGTAACGGCACTCTCCATTGGATTGCAGACGAATATTTGATTCTTGCCTTTGATCTTTTCCATGAGAAATTTTATTTTATGCCGAAACTACCGCTTGATAATTGTCCTGATGATTTTAATCTATCATCTCTTTCGGTTATTGGTGATTGTCTTTGCTTGACATACAGAAATTCATACCAGATATGGGTGATGAACAATTATGGAATTCAGGATTCTTGAACCAAGAACAATTTGGAGATTGATCTTTGTAAAATAGAGGATTTCAAAAAGCCTGTAACGTATCTGAAAAGAAATAATCAGGAAGCAATGATTATTAAGTAACACGATGTTTTTTAGCTCTTTTTAAACGATCCCCGTGTGCACCACTCACTTGAGATACCTTTTGAAGATGGTGCATTTGGGTATCCTTATATAGAAACTGTTGAATGATATGATCAGACATATCAATCATGATCGGATTTAACCGGGGAATCGAAGTCAATGCGGAAAAGGTGTAGTCGATATACACTAGACTGAGGTGTTATAGTGTTGACTAAGAATCAATCAGTTAAATGTAGTATGCGTTGTGTGATTATTTAATTAAATATGAAAGGATGTTTCATGGAATCCAAATTCGTGGCAAAGATAGATTGACTTTTCTAGAATAACGAAGGTACAGTCTTGCTTGGTTTTGCAGGTCTGTGTAGTGGAATCACCTTTTTACTTAGAGATATTGGCCTTAAATTATGGTTTAAGATAGGCGGAGGACCGATGGTCTCCTACGTGTAAATAGGGATTGACTAAGAACTTCATGCACTAGAGAAGGGTGGTGGTAGTTCCAAAAATTGGGATTGTAATATTGGATGAGACTTTTTGGAAATACTACGGAGCAACCCGACTATGAGGTGAACCATATATTTTGCGAGGTGAATATGTATGTAGATCTACTAGCTAAAAAAGGAGCAAAGACAAATGATAAACCAGTGGAATATGTGGTCGGGGATATGAGTGAATAGTTTATGTCTAGAATTATTTTAGATTCCTTGTGAGGACTTTTGAAGTTTTTAATATTGCGATGTTTTAGTCTAACGTGTAGAGAAAAAAATTCATGAATATTATGATATAAAATCATCAAATCTTACCAAAAGTCCATATAAAATTATAAAGAATATGTAAAAAGTTACATGTTATAAAAAGGAATATTCAAAAGTATCAAAATTTGTATTATTTTTATAGATTATATAAAATATAACAAAGATTCTTAAAATCTAAATTTAATACATCGTGTTTCTAAGAAAAGAATAGTAATTAAAGAACAAACTAACATGACAAAACTTCTACGATTTCCATGAAGATTAATATGATTTGTCCCATTCTCCATTTACTCAATTTCGATTAGTTTTTTAGGCCAGCAAACGACTTTGAAGTTTTCTCAATTCCATGAACCATCTCCATTCGTAAAGTCCACAATCATATGCTTCTTTCCCCCTCCTCTAGAGAGGATATAACACATTCAAAAAGAGTCTCTTACCCCACAACACATCCTTCCAAAAGTCTACCCATCTTTCATTATATACACACCATTTGGACCCCTTCTAAGCACGATATGAGGTATACGATAACCCAGCATCGCTAAAACTCAAACTCCTGATGACCTCACATAGCAAAACAGTACCTTGTACGTCCATTCTTGCTCCGTTTTGGTTTCAAATATTCCTTCAAATCCTAGAGGAGGTGCATTCAGCAAAAAACACGAAAAATTGGACCGATACCCACCAATTTCATCACTAATTTCTATCGATCCATCGTGATAGTCTCTCGAATCGGTTTCAAAGTGGCTAAACTATGTAACACCTATCACTATTCCTGTCCCCATATTACCCAGAAATATTATGGAAAGCACTTTTCATAACCTTTTTTTTATCAAAGTCACCTAAACCTACTCGGGTAATACCTTATATAACGATGTTATAGCAATATCTGGGCAAAAAAGAGATAACCCTAGAGAATCAACGTTCATCGGTTCTAACAAACCTGAATCTAACAATAAACGACAATTTTGCTACAACATAAGCATCCATTGATACGATAACCTTAAACCCGTGACTCTTGATAGTAACTACTAACGCGGAAATACAGTCTAACCTTCTCTTTTTCCATTCCTCTTAAAAACGTGTTTCTCCAACTCGATTGAGAATAACTTAAATACCCCCTTCCTCGCAAAACTAAAAGAATTTATTTCAATGTATATCGCTATAAAGAATTTATTCCAATGTATATCGCTATCAAAAGACTCACACCACTTTCTGTATTAATTTTTAGATTCTATTAACGAAAAACGAGTCTTATATCTGAGGTATTTGAAAAAAAAATATACTTTGTTTGATAAACATAAGTACTAAAAGAGCATTTTTTTGAGTTATTTAAGGTAATTTTATAGGTAATACCTATAGCTGCTTGATTTATTATAGCAGCGCCGAGAGATTTTTTGTTTTACTTTTTTGGACACAACATGACGCTTATTTATGTTTTTCTTAGATTTTTTTAAACACGTATTCAATATTATCATTTGCATAATTAATGTGATTGTCTTCTAGTATAGACTACATACCTTACGCTAATAGAGATGTCAGATACATATAACATACTATCAATAATCGAGATTATATTTTGCAACATAATTTTATCTTTAGCATTTTCCCTAAGGTAAAAAATCTAATCATATAATGTTTATATTTTATGAGTTTTAGTTTTATTTGAAATGTTAAGTGCTGTGTTTGAAACATAATCTTCTTATTTACAATTATCTTGGTAGAGTACCATTAACTAAAGTTGTTAAATACTATAGTTGCAAAATTTATGCCTAACCACAACACATTACTTAATGTATAAAAGATTACAAAAAATTTCAATGATTTAAAAAACATTTTGAGTTGTATAATTAAACACAAAGAGAAGAAACATAGAAAATTAGTACATACAATCCGATATTTCTCACATTTTAGTTCGGTTTGATCATTGATTTTTATTGGTTCAGTTTATTGGTTCGTTTTGTTTCGACTACTTATGCGTCTACATTATATACCGGGTTTATGTTTGCTTGGATTCTAAACATGTAGAATTTATCTTATAAATAATCATCTTTTCCCTAACCCTTTTTAAAAGGATTCAACTTCGATTTGCCCAAAAATCAATTACAATAGAATCCCATAATCTAGGTTCTTGGCCCAGAACAAGGCCCTCAATTGTATAAGGTTTTATGTTCCTTCCTTAGTCGCCATAAACAATTCTTTACCACAATGCTTAAAGAAACTAACACCAACCTCAATATTGTTTATGATTACCACCTTCTATCCACCCAAGCACATATAGCAGAAGAAGAATAAGATAAAATGAAGAGAAAGAAAGAAAAAACAAACAGAAATCTCTGTTTGTAAATGAAAGTTATACAACAAAAAGGTAATTTTGTGTGACATGTTTTTTAATGTTTTATACAATTCATTCATTTCATTTGTTTATACTATTGTGGATTAATTTTTTTGTCTAATTGATGTTTATTCAATTTGTATTTATAAATTGGGAGTTGAAATATAATTTTTTATAATATTGATATATATATCAAATTGGATTGTGCAAAACCATGCAGGTATCTATTAATTTGTTATGGATATATTTTTTATTTACAGATCGATGAATAAATAAAGACCATTATATCTCTGATGCTTTTCAAGGTGAATATCATATGCTAGACAATCTATGATGAATAAATAAGATGTTACATTTAAATATATTTCTATTCAATTTTTCATTTTTTTTTAAATTCATGATGTGATTTATTTGCTTTGTTTTAGTACTTGTAAATGAACAATTATGCAAATATTTTGATATATATATGACTTGTGGAAAGTTTAAAGTCAATCAATAAATAAACACATTATGACACGATTGGTTTATATGATGGTAAGTTGAGCATCTATGTACATATTATTTGATTTAACAAAATTGTTTTTCACATTAATAGTGAATTTACCTAGTAAAGTGAGTTCAATGAAATTAAAATTTTGTTTTACAATTTGATTTTTTGCTAATAAAGTACAAATTTATTTTGTAGAATGCATTGGAGCTTGGTGATTATATGTATACCTGATAAAGAAGAACCAATTTTACTTCACCTCGATTCACTTGATCGTCACCCCACCCCACTGAGGTCATATATAAATGGAAATATAAAAAAGGTAATTTCAAGTGCATTCATATAACCCTCTAAGTTGTATCTAATAACTTATTAATGGTGCTATGCAGGTTTTTAATACGAGAGTGGAACTTTCTCAGAAAACAAGCATCTAAGGATAATATAGATTTTTTTTCTTAGAATTATTTGATATAAGAAGTGAGGTACATACATACATACTTTTCTCTCTGATTCACACATTAATTGCTTATTTGTATGTATATTAACTTGTTTATATGGTGGTTAACAGGTTCCACAACAAACAAATGATTATGATTGTGGATTGATTGTTCTTTACTTTATTCAGCGATTTATGGAAATAGGTCCAGGGTAAAGAAAGATTTACCAAATGTAATTATTACTTTCCTTTATAATACTTTATATTCTTTCAATAACTCTGTCATTTGTTTCATTCTTAGCTTAGGTCACATTCAGGTAAAGTTAGCGAGCACCATCTGATTGTTCATGTGAAATATTAGGGGAAGCCTAACCTGCGGTAATAGAACCATATTTGGATCTGCCCAACACAAAGATTGTTAAGAAGTGGATGGTCAAAAACCATTTCCTCTATCTCATCGCAAGTAGGATTCTGCTTCAATGAAACAACCATTTTCTAAAATGAGTAGATTTACTCAACATATTGAACTGAGCAGCTCCGAAATCAACTAGGGCTCCAAACTTCCAATCAAAATTAGTTTTTCTCACTATAAATGCATTGTATATGTTCTATTGGTGCTCTTTTTTTATTAAATATTAATTACCATTTAATTTTCAATTAATTGCTAGCGACAATCATAGATACTGCCAAATGTCAATTCACAACTTAAATTTTTTAGCCAAACACATGTTGGAATTTCTACCTAACTCAGTACATAATATATGACAATCTTTAGCATATATCTTAGCAACCCGGTATCACAACTTACATTACATAATTTCAAATATCACTTTTCATATTGTTCTACTTTTCTGATATTACACAATCTAATACGCGTTTGCCCAAAAGGAATTATATGATTTGCAGTCGATATACACACATGTATAGTCAAGTGTAGAATAAAAACAAAATACACTCGTTCACTATTTATTATTATGTATCTGTGTGGCTAATGTGAAAACAATTAACATCAGAAAACACTCAAAAAACCTCATTTTTTATCAATATATTAAGACAAGAATTATAATTTAATTTACTATTACCTTGCTAAAACTAAAGGCAGATTTGGATTACTTGTATTAGGTCCAGTAGGACTCAATCTTATCGTATATATATCATGTAAGTAATTAAATTAGTACAAAACAAATATTAAAGCTGAGAAAAATATACATTACCTTTGTGTGCTTTGTCAAATTTCGAAGATAATTATCATGCTTCATACTCCAGATTTGCATATTATATTAACTTTGAAATTAATTGAAAAAATTATATTTTAAATAATAACAATCATCACTTTTTCAAAATAAAGATATAAAATGATTTTCTTTTAGTAGAATCACGCATTCTCACATTATTTAACTAATTGTAATGAAAATGGAAAATTGCACAAAATTCTTTTGGTATTATGCATAATATTCAAATACACCCAGATGTTAAAAGATAGCAAATATAACTTGGTATATTCCAAATCATTGCATCACTAATCTTGAGAGTACACTTTTTGAAATACTAGCGATGGAAACCTTGGTACATTTTTGTTTTGCTTGTAAAGTATGAACTTTGAAATGTTCATAAGATTAATGCAACAAAATACACACAAAAAGAATCTAATATATGGTTATAGGGTACAACTGAAGAGGTATTTATAAAATGCACAAGATCATCAGATTAAAGTTATCAAGAGAAATTACTAACGGCCAATGAGAAAACATCCTACTTATTAAAGATGAGCTCACTAGGTCTCTGTTCCATTGTGATATACATATATAAACAAGTAAAGCTGAACCAATACCTTAATTCACATCCTCATAACACAACAGACAATTTAAAGAATAAAAATCTTGCTATAGGAAAAGAATTACTTCAAGGTGGAACAACATTTTCCATCTTCTCCCTCATCCCATAGCTACAATAACAAAAAACTTTGAAATTAAAGAAATCGTACAAGTTTATATCGTATAACAATATTTTAAATGCCAAATTAAAACTTATTTTACCAATTTTTGATCAACGCCTTCTTTTTTTTTGTTCTAAATAAAATTGCATTACTTAAAAGATAATAAACAATGTTTTAGCCAATACTCGAAGGCATAGCTTTTTCACACAAAATTACAGCTAATCCATGGGGGACGCTATTTAGGTTAAGGCTAAACATGTTGCCACTAAGCTTATATTTTGCTAACCAATCCGCTGCCCTATTACATTCTCGCTTACACCATCTAAAAGATGGTTTACAAAATTTCGAGATATAATAGATATTATTAATTACATTACAAATAGAAGGTTTAGATGGTTTACAAAATTCTGAGATATAATAGATAATATTAATTACATTACAAATAGAAGGACTAGAAAAATCTTCTCAAGAGAATTCATAACTAGGAGGCTATCACTTTCAGTGACCACTTTAACCTTCTCTTCTCGCGCTAAAAGGCAAGCTTTAAGGACTCCTACTGCTTCCGCTTTAAGAGGTGATTCTGCTGCTATGTCCCACGCATTGTAACTTTTAGTATTTCCAAAGTGGTCCATGGTAATACAAGAGATAGTAGCCACATTGTTATTAAAAGTTGCATCACTGTTAATTTTTAACATGTTAATGGGTGGTGGTTCGCATTTCAATTTCATATTTCCTTTACATTCCTCTTTGTTTTGTTTCATAGCAAGATTATAATTTTTCCTTTCATAAGTAGGGACAATTGATCCTTCAGTACATTAGTATCATCCTTAGGGATATTGGCATTTTTATATTCATTTTAGCTGTTGATTGCTTTTTCAATGGTCAGAATTGGTTTCAACTTTGTATTTTTATATTTATATTCATTCAAATCATTCCAATTCTGCCATGCTATATAACTGAATTTTTCAACTGTTTCTTTTTCTAATTTGCTGCTCATTTTCAAACATGTTTCATAAATGTTAGCCATTTAAGTATCCAATTTATTGGAGTACTGGTTGCTAGCAAATAAACTAAGTGGTGAGGCATACCACACAACTCTAACCCACTCGTAATCAATTAGTAAATGTTCCACTGATTCTGATGCTAGATTACATATATCACAAATAGATGAGTTTACTATTCATTTCATACATAAGTTCTCATTCGTACGTAAAGTATTTTTAAAGGCTCTCCACATAAAATTCTTAACCTTTGGAGAAATATTTAGGTTCCACATTAGCTTCCAAATTTTAAAGTCAATATATTGAGAAGTTGACCCTTTGGTTTTACATTTAATATCATTTTCCAACTCCACAGCCTTTTTAAGTATTTGATATCAACTCCTTCTTCAAATTTCGGCTCCACCTGGAATTGAAAAATAAACCTATCTTAAAATCAAAAAAACAAAAATAAAATGTGCTTTATTATTAGATAACAATCCGCCGATCACAAGTAGTATGGATGTTGAGTAACAATGAAGAATTGTTCATATTGCTTGAGAACAAGTAACTAAAAAAAATAAAAATAAAAATAATCTTTCTGCAGTTCTCAAGATCTAGACAAAATAAGATATTTTAGTTTAGTTATCAATGCATCTTAAATAGTAAATACTTTATTTTTAAGTGACATGTCTACATGCTAAATTCTCTAAGTTCCTTTGGAAAGTCATTGTGCATTTGTTTAGACTTTCAATTAACATTTTCACTATTTATGTCTTTACAAGAAACACAAAAAAATTATCTTTGAAGACAGCAACTAATTAATGAGCACGAAGCTGGTTAACTCATACATAAGAATTTACAAGAATAAAGTTAATTCATAAAGATATATTT
The DNA here is from genome assembly GCA_029959085.1 of Nemophila menziesii. Lineage (NCBI taxonomy): Eukaryota > Viridiplantae > Streptophyta > Magnoliopsida > Boraginales > Hydrophyllaceae > Nemophila > Nemophila menziesii. The sequence continues at coordinate 1,462,875 of JARWIR010000004.1, forward strand.
TATTCTTTAGACAAAGGAATGAAAATAAAACAGTATATTGTGAAATTACTTAAACTCGTAGTCTATTAGAGTTCTTTGACATTTAATATCCCAAAAATCACTTCTTGTAAGCTAAGAAAGTGCACTTGATACACAAACTCTTCAATCATAACATATTAACACTTCTCTCTCTTTAAATCCCCATATAAATGAAGACCAATACTACACAAGTTAATTTCTCCTCTATTGAGTTTCAAGCTGGAGATCTTTAGTGTCAGAAGTGACAAATTTCTGCCAATTATCTTCTTGTTAGAACAAAGAGAAAAATTTCATGAGCTGATAGTATTATGTAAAAAATCACCAATTTTAATTTCTTAGTGCCTACCTAAAACATGATGATTTTTCTGATGATTTAAACCTTCAGGAGTATTCTATTGGTTGGGTTTATAGTCTAAAATTGAAAAGATGGAATAAACTTGATAATTTTTCATATGGTCTTGAGTGGTGGAAGGAGAGTTCAGGTGGCGTTCTTTGTAGTGGCTTTTGTAACGGTGCTCTCCATTGGATTACACACGAATATTTATTTCTTGCCTTTGATCTTCTCCATGAGAAAATTTATTTTGTGCTGAAACTACCACTTGATAATTGTCCTGATGATTTTGATCTATCTTCTCTTTCGGTTATTGGTGATTGTCATTGCTTGACATGCATAAATCCACACCAGATATGGGTGATGAACAATTATGGAATTCAGAATTCATGGACTAAGATCAATTTGGAGATTGATCTTTGTAAAATTGAGGATGTGAAAATGCCTGTATCGTATCTAAAAAGAAATAACCGGCAAGTAGTGATTATTAAGTAACACGATGTTTTTAGCTCTTTTTATACGATCCCCTTGTGCACCACTCACTTGAGATACCTTTTGAAGATGGTTCATTTGGGTATCCTTATATAGAAACTCTTGAATGTTATGATCAGACATATCATCATGATCGAATTTAACCAGGGAATCGAAATCAATGCTAAAAAAGGTGAAGTCGATTAACACTAGACTGACGTGTTATAGTGTTGACAAAGAATCAATTAGTTAAATGTAGTATGCCTTGTATGATTATTTAATTAAATATGAATGGATGTTTAATGGAATCCAAATTCGTGGCCAAGATAGATGGACTTTTCTAGAATAACGAGGGTACAGTCTTGCTTGGTTTTGCAGGTTCATGTAGCGGAATCACCTTTTTACTTAGAGATATTGGCCTTAAATTATGGTTTAAGATCGCCGGAGGACAGATGGTCTCCTACGTGTAAATATGAATTTATTTTAAAAAAACTTTATACACTAGTAAAGGGTTGTGGTAGTTCTAAAAATTGGGATTGTAATATTTGACGAGACTTTTTGAAAATACTACGGAGCAACCCGACTATGAGGTTAACCATATATTTTGCGAGGTGAATATGTATATAGATCTACTGGCTAAAAAAGGAGCAAAGACAAATGATAAGCCAGTGAAATATAAGGTTGGGGATATGAGTGAATAGTTTATGTCTAGAATTATTTTCGATTCCTTGTGAGGACTTTTGAAGTTCTTAATATTGCGATGTTTTAGTCTAATGTGTATAGAAAAAAATTCATGAAAATCATGATATAAAATTATTAAATCGTACCAAAAATCCATATAAAATTATAAAGAATATGTAAAAAGTTATACGTTATAAAAAATAAATTATCAAAAGTATCAAAATTTGTATTATTTTTATAGATTATATAAAATATAACAAAGATACTTAAAATCAAAATTAAATACATCGTGTTTCTAAGAATAGAATAGTAATTAAAGTTCAAACTAACATGACAAAACTACTACGATTTCTATGAAGATTAATATGATTTCTCCAATTTTTTGATTTACTCAAACCCCCGCAATTTCGATGAGTTTTTTAGGCCAGCAAAAGACTTTGAAATTTTCTCAATTCCATGAACCATCTCCATTCGTAAAGTTCACAACCATATGCTTCTTTTCCCCCCTCCTCTAGAGGGAATATAACACATTCAAAAAGAGGCTCTGACCCCACCATACATCCTTCCAAAAGTCTACCTTTCTTCCATTATGTACACGCCATTTGGATCCCATCTAAGCACGATATGAGGTATATGATGACCCAACGTCGGTAAAATTCAAATCCCTGATGACCTCAATGAACAAAACACTACCTTGTACGTCCATTCTTTCTCCGTTTTGGTTTCAAATATTCCTTAAAATCTACGAGGAGGTGCATTCAGCAAAAAACATGAAAAAATTGGATCGAGAACCACTAATTTCATCACTAATTTCTATCGATCCATCGTGATAGTCTATGGAATCGGTTGAAAACTAAATAAACTGTGTAACACTTATATTTATTCCAGTCCCCATTTGCCCAAAAGTATTATGGAAAGCACTTGTCTCAACTTTGTTTCTCAAAGACATCTACACCTACTCAGGTAATACCTTATATAAGGATGTTATAACAAAATCTGGGCGAAAAAGAGATAACCCTAGAGAATCCAAGTTCATCGGTCCTAACAAACCCGAATCTAACAATAAATGACAGTTTTGCTACATCATAAGAATCCATTGATACGATTAACTTGAACCCGTGACTCTCGATGGAACCGCTAACACGGAAATACTGTCTGACCCTCTCTTTTTCCATTCTTTTTAAAAACGTCTTTCTCCAACACGATCAAGAATGACTTAAATATCCCTTCCTCGCAATACTAAAAGAATTTATTCCAAAGTATATCACTATCAAAAGACTCACACCACTTTTTGTATTAATATTTAGATTCTATTAACGAAAAACGAGTCTTATATCTCAGGTATTTGAAAAGGCATCGACTTTGTTTCATAAACATTGGTACAGAAAGAACATTTTTTTCTGAGTTATTTAAGGTAATTTTATAGGTAATAACTTTAGCTGCTTGAGTTATCATATCAGCGCTAGGAGATTTTTTGTTTTACTTTTTTGGACACAACATTATGCTTATTTATGTTTTTTCTTAGATTTTTTTATAGCACGTATTCAATATTATCATTTGCATAATTAATGTGATTGTTTTCTAGTATAGACTACGTACCTTACGCTAATAGAGATGTCAGATACATATAATATACTTTCGATAATCGAGATTATATTTTGCAACATAATTTTTGCTTTAGCATTTTTTGTAAGGTAAAAAATCTAATCTTAAGATGTTTATATTTTATGTGTTTTGGTTTTATTCGAAATGCTAAGTGCTATGTTTGAAATAGAATTTTCTTATTTTCAATTTTCTTGGTAGAATTTTTCACTCTTGACCATTAACTAAAGTTGTTAAATACTATAGTTGCTAAATTTATACCTTACCACAACACATTACTTAATGTATAAAAGATTACAAAAATTGTCAATTATTTTAATTTTTTTAAGTTGCATAATTAAACACAAAGAGAAGAAACATAGAAAATTAATACATACAGTCCGATATTTCTCACTTTTTAGTTCGGTTTCATCATTGATTTTTATTGGTTCAGTTTATTGGTTCGTTTTATTTACGACTACTTCCGCGTCTACATTATACACGGATCGTTTATGTTTGCTTGGATTCTAAACATGTAGAATTTATCTTATAAACAATCATCTTTTCCCTAACCCTTTTTAAATAGATTCAACTTGGATTTGCTGGAAAAAAAATTAGTCATCCCAAAGAGTTTTTCAACCAAAAATGCAATTACAATACTCAGTTACTCATCCATTATCCACTACCTTCCCTAGCCCAAGATTAGAGATCCAAAATTTTGATGGTCCATTTCACTTGTATGAATACTGTGTCCGTGATACAAGGGGTCAAAAGAATCCCATAATCTAGGTTCTTGGCCCAGAACGAGGCCCTCCGTTGTATAAAATCCTTATTTTTTGTACGCCGCACCATAAGGTTTTATGTTCCTTCCTTAGTCGTCATAACCAATTTTTCACCACAACGCTTAAAGAAACTAATATTAACCTCAATATTTTTGATGATTACCACCTTCTATCCACCCATATCCACCCAAACACATATAACAGAAGAAGAATAAGATAAAATGAAGAGAAAGAAATAAAAAAATAAACAAAAATCTTAGTTTGTAAATAAAAGTTACAAAACAACAAGGTAATTTTGTGTGACATGTTTTTTTAATGTTTTATACAATTCATTCATTTCATTTTTTTTTATTTTGGATTAATTTTTTCTTGAATTTTTTTTTTTGTCGAATTGGCTTTTATTCAATTTGTGTTCTATTGATTTGTTATTGATATGTTTTTTATTTATAGATCGATGTCCATCTAATTTCAATAAATAACGACCATTATAACGGTGATGGTTTTTCAAGGTGAATATCAGGTAACATAGTAATATAAATATCATAATTTAAAATATGCTCGACAATTTATGATGAATAAATAAGATGTTACATTTAAAACTATTTCTATTCAATATTCCATTTGTTTCAAATTCATGATGTGATATATTTACTTTGCTTTAGTACTTGTAAATGAACAATTATGCAAATTATTTGATATATATGACTTGTGGAAAGTTGAAAGTCAATCCATAACTAAACACACTAGGACACGATTGGTTAATATGATGGTTAGTTGAGCATGTATGTACATATTATTTGATTTAACAAAATTGTTTTACACACTAGTAGTGAATTTACCTAGTAAAGTGAGTTCAATGAAATTAAAATCTTATTTTAAAATTTAAGTATTTGCTAATAAAATGCTAATTTATTTTGTAGAATGCACTGGAGTTTGGTGATTATATGTATACTTGATAAAGAAGAACCAATTTTTAATTCATCTAGATTCACTTGATCGTCACCCCGTTGAGGTCATATTTGGGTATATAAAAAAGGTAATTTCAAGTGCATTCTTTTAACCCTCTAAGTTGTATCTAATAACCTATTAATGGTGCTATGCAGGTTTTTGGTACAAGAGTGGAATTTTCTCAGAAAACAAGAACGGAAGATTAATATAGATTTTTTTCTAAGAATTCATTAGATAAGAAGTGAGGTACATACATACAAGCATACTTTTCTCTTTGATTCACACATTAATTGCTTAATTGTATGGATATTTAACTTGTTTATATGGTGGTTAACAGGTTCCACAACAAACAAATGATTATGATTGTGGATTGTTCTTTACTATATTCAACGATCTATGGAAACCGCTCCTAAATGGGTAAAGAAATATTTACCAAAGGTAATTATTCCTTTCCTTTATAATACTTTCTATTCTTTCATTAACACTGTCTTTTTTGTTTCATTCTTAGCTTGGTCATGTCTTTTTTGTTTCATTCTTAGCTTTGTCACATTCAGGTAAAGTAAGCGAGCACCATCTGATTGTTCATGTGAGAGATTAGGGGAAGCCTAAACTGCGGTAATAGAACCATATTTGGATCTGGCCAGCACCATCTGCTCTATCTCATCGCAAGTAAGATTCTGCTTCAATGCAAACAACTTCTCCAAAAGCTGAAGCTGAGCCATTTTCTAAAACGAGTAGATTTACTTAACGTATTGAACTTAGCAGCTCCGAAATCAACTAGGGCTCCAAATTTTCAATTAAAATTAGTTTTGCTTACTGTAAATGCATTGTATACGTACTATCGGTGTTCTTTTTTTGACTAAATATTAATTACCATTTAATTTTCAATTAATTGCTAACAACAATCATCGATACTGCCAAATGTCAATTCACAACTTAATATTTTTAACCAAACACGTGTTGGAATTCCTACTTAACTTAGTACGTAATATATGACAATCTTGAGCATATATATTTTAGCAACCTGGTATCATAACTTACATTACATAATTTCAAATATCAATTTTTATATTGTTCTATTTTTCTGATATTACACAATCTCATATGTGTATGACCGGAAAAAATATATGATTTGTTGTCGTTATACACACATGTATAATCAAGTGTAGAAACGGAATCTAATATTACTATTGGGACTTGTATTACAACAAGGGATCTTATAGACTTGTAATACGATGAGAAACTAACTCTAATTCTAAACTAATTGGATGTGCATAAGATCAAATTAGTTTAGAAAAAATAATTGTATGTTGGTGGGTAGTTCAAATAACATTATTTTTGTAACTGATGAAGAGGCAAAAGAAGCAAAATGGCAGGATGATGATGTAGCCTGATTAGCCTACAACATTCCAAGTTTTAGGGACAACACAAGATTGGTCCTAAAAACATAGTACTATTAGGAACCACTAAAATAAGTAGTCACTAATAGTTGGATTTTATAATACACAAATTCCGTTGTTGGAAGCTTTTAACATATGAACCGTGATGGACTGAGAATAGCTATTTTGGGAGGGGATGCACTATGAGTTTTGTTGGGCCCCTACTAACAACTCTCTCTAAACACTGGTAAATTTGGATTACACATGGACCATTTTTTAATTTCTTGCATATATAATTCCTCTTACGAATATATAGATAGACTAATTCCGTTCAAATAATCAATAGAGAAGAATGATATATAGTAGAGAAAGTCTTTTTTAAGATTAAGGTGTCAATCAGCAACATAGAATATAGACTTTGTATAATCTTTCATTGATCATTATATTATAGAAAGATTTCACTATATATCTATATGGGGTCAATCTTTTTGTTTGAAAACATGAGGGGGAGGGGATAACTAAAGATAATGAATATAAGGATGTATATAGTGTAATTGTTATGGAGATGGAATTTAAAGAATAGAACTGTACATATAGTTTCTTTGTCTAGTTTATGATAGATGAACCAATTATGATTTATGTCTCTTTTTAGCATGAAATATGTAACAACATTCTTAATGGTCTGCTTGAAAAGAATTGAAATTATTTCATTTTTGCATAAACATCACTATACTTGCTGGATATCTACTCTATTTAATTTGATGTCTACTTAGTTTATTTTTGGTTGTTATAATAGTTGTTGGATTATGGCAAGGTGGGAAATAGATTCTATGACTTTTTATTCTTTTGACTTTTGTTGTAAATTATTTTGGTTTTTACTTCATTTTTTTTAAAATCGTATGTAAAATATTTGATGAGTTGGGCACCATGCTGGATAGTGATCCTCAAAAGGTAGGTTTTTAACTCTGTTAAGAAACGCTAGTTGCATTTATGGTTAAAAAGTATATCTAGCGAGTGCTTTTTGTTCCAGCCTCATACAAATTTGTGGTGAAGTTTTTATGGACACTAATAATTGTTTTTAAGTAACACTGCTAGACCGCCTCTCTTTAGAAATAAGTTCTTCAGAAAAGTTGGAATTATCATTTTCAAAGATAATCTACTACCGACCTGCCATGTGTGTCGGCGATAATGGACAACTTAAAAAAAATATTCCAATGTCTTTTGAGACGAAATAAGGTCGTCTCTAAATAGCTACATCATTGAAAATGACATATTTTTGTATCAAAATATAGCATTTGCGTTGACCAAGCTTTAATTAACAATAATTAAAAAGATTTATCGTCTTTGTTGGTATTGATTAATCGAGACGAAGTTAGTCGTCACGAAAGAAGCCATTCGGCAATTCATAAGGTCTTTACACGCAACCTCAAGTCATCTCTAAAAACACATGCTCATTTGAGATGAAAAATATTATCTTTAACGCGTTAACATGGCAGACAAGAAAAACAACTTTTGGAGACTTCGTTTTGGTCTTTAGACAATCCTTTTAAACAACTGTTGTACCTTTATAGTCCACTCTGGTGGTCGGTGATAATTTCTAATTACTAGTGACCTCTGGGTGACCGATATTAAATTTTCTTTTATTTTAGAAAATGAATCACCTTTCTAGCAAATTCTCTTGCGCTCGTAAAAAAGTTTTAATTTTTTTTAATATATTCGATGACTATTACCAGACACTAAAACTCCTAAACTAGCAACTATGCTTATAGTCGTAAAAAATGAGGTCGGTAAAGATACTTATATATATAAGATTTGTGCAAGAGGTTGAAATGAAAATTAGAGTGTAAGGTTAGATTTTTAGTTTGTATACTGAGAATACTATGATAATATTTAAAATCTTATTCTTACTCTCGTACAAATCGTTTTATAACTTTTGTTGTAAAATTCTTCTTTTTATAATACAAATAATATTTCTTCTTATAAATTTGTTTTCGTTACTTCGTTTATTGTTATTTTTTCAAAAGAAATATTATTTATCAAAAAATATATAATTAAAAATGATCCAAATCAATTGCAGCCAACCCTAAAATAATATACAAACTTACCTAGCAAGAATTTGATAGTTAGTAGGAAACAAATACCTTTGAAGTAAATAATCCTATATATTAGGTAATTAATACTAATCATAACATTGATACCTTTGGTGGAGTTGTAGTTAGAGTCTTTTATATATACATAGATTTTGTATATATACGTATAGATGAGTAATGCTTGCATTACTCAAAAAAAAAATTGTCGTCCCTTCACATCAATAACAAGGAAAATCTCCAAGAATATGGGATTTCAGCGGTTAAAAAAAGCTTCCTGATGTTCTTGAGGATTTGGTCCTTGATATACTTTCAAGGTTACTTGCAAAGACTCTCCTACACGTATCAAAGTCATGGTGTACTTTGATTGAAAGTAGATATTTCTCCAAGATGAATTTAAATCATAGACTACGAGATAGTATAAATTCCAAGATTATTGGGGGTTATATTGATAGATTCATGAACCCGAGTCTCTATACTATAGATTGCAGTAGCAGCAGTATGTCATAGAAAATTGTTATATGGAATCCATTATCCAAAAACTATCTGGATATATTGTGCCTTTCGTAGCCCCTTCTTCTAAAGATACTAGTCTCGAAATAACTTATGGTTTTGGTTATGAAAAAACCACTGACGATTACAAGGTTGTGGCTTTGCAAAAGTTTTATGATTTTTCTGATGATTTAAACCTTCCAGAGTATTTTATTGGTTGGATTTATAGTCTAAAATTGAAAAGAAACTTGATAATTTTTCATATGGTCTTGAGTGGTGGAAGGAGAGGTCAGTGGCTTTTGTAACTACGCGCTCCATTGGATTGTAGAAGAATATTTGATTCTTGCCTTTGAGCTTCTCCATGAGAAAATTTATTTTGTGCCGAAACTACCCCTTGATAATTGTCCTGATAATTTTGATATATCTTCTCTTTAGGTTATTGGTGATAGTCTTTGCTTGAGATATATAAATCCATTCCAGATATGGGTGATGAACAATTATGGAATTCAGGATTCTTGGAATAAGATCCATATGGAGAATGATCTTTGTAAAATTGAGGATTTGAGAAAGCATGTAGCGTATCTGAAAAGAAATAACCGGAAAGTGATGATTATTAAGAAACACGATGTTTTTTCGCTCTTTTTATAGGATCACCTTGTGCACCACTCACTTGATATACCTTTTGAAGATGGTGCATTTCGGTATCCTTATACTCTTAAATGTTATGATCAGTCATATCATCATGATCGAATTTAACCGGGGAATCGAAGTCAATGCGGAAAAGATGAAGTCGATATACTCTAGACTGCGGTGTTATAGGTTGACAAAGAATCAATTATTTAAATGTAGTATGCCTTGTGTGATTATTTAATTAAATATGAATGGATGTTTCATTCGATCCAAATTCGGGGCCACGGTAGATGGAATTTTCTTGAATAAGGAGGGTACAGTCTTGCTTGGTTTTGTAGGTTTGTGTAGCGGAATCACCTTTTTACTTAGAGATATTGGCCTTACATTTTGGTTTAAGATTGGAGGAGGAACGAGTGTTTCCTACATGTAAATAGGGATTGATTTAATAGAAGTTCATGTATTAGTGAAGGGTGGTGGTAGTTCCAAAAATTTGGATTGTAATATTGGACGAGACTTTTTGGAAATACTACGGAGAAACCCAACTATGAGGTTAAAAATATGTTTTCCGAGGTGAATATGTGTGTAGATCTACTGGCTAAAAAAGGAACAAAAACAAATGATAAGCTAGTGAAATATGAGGATCCACCTGACAATCTTTGATGATCGGGGATATGAGTGAATAGTTTATGCCTTGAATTATTATAGATTCCACGTGCAGACTTTTGAAGTTCTTAAAATTACGATGTACTAGCCTAATATGTATGGAATAAAATTCATGAAAATCATGATATTAAATCATCAAATCTTAAATCCATATAAAATTATAAAGAATATGTCAAAAGTCATATGTTATAAAAAAAAATTCAAAATTATCAACATTGTATAATTTTATATATTATATAAAATATAACAAAGATTCTTAAAATATAAATTAAACACACTATGTTTTTAAGAATAGAATAGTAATTAAAGGTCAAACTAACATGACAAATCTACTAAGATTTCCCTAAAGATTAATCTGATTCTCCCATTCTCCATTTACTCTAACCCCTGCAATTTTGATGAGCTTTTGAGGTCAGCAAACGACTTTAAAATTTCCTCAATTCCACGAACCATCTCCATTCGTAAAGTCCACAACCATATGCTTTTTTTCCCTCCTCTAGAGGGGATACAACACATTCAAAAAGAGGCTCCAACCCCACCACACATCCTTCCAAAAGTCTACACTTCTTTCATTATGTACACGTCATTTGGATCCTCGTCTAAGCACGATATGAGGTATATGATGACCCATCGCTAAAACTCGGACTCCTGGTGACCTCACTTAGCAAAACACTACCTTGTACGTCCATTCTTGCTCCATTCCAGTTTCAAATATTTCTTAAATCTATGAGGAGGTGAATTCACCAAAAACACCAAAAAATTGGACCGAGACCCACAAATTTCATCACTAATTCCGATCGATCCATCATAATAATCTTTGGAATCGGTTTAAAACTGAGTAAACTCTGTAACACTTATCACTATTCTAATCCCCATTTGCCCATGAATATTATGGAAAGCACTTGTCGCAATGTTTTTATTAAATACACCTAAACCTACTCGGGTAATACCTTATAAAACGATGTTATAATAAAATTTGGGCACAAAAGAGATAATCCTAGAGAATCCATGTTCTTCGATTCTAACAAACCTGAATCTAACAATAAATGTCTGTTTTGCTACATCATAAGCTTCCTTTGATACGATTACCTTGAACCCTTGACTCTCGATGAACCGATAACACGGAAATCCAGACCGACCCTCTCTTTTTCCATTCTTCTTAAAAACGTGTTTCTCCAACTCAGTCGAGAATAACTTAAGTATCCCTTCATCGCAAAACTAAAATAATATATTCCAATGTATATCGCTATCAAAAGACTCACACCACTTTCTGTATTAATTTTTAGGTTCTATTAACGAAAAGCAAGTCCTATATCTTAGGTATTTGAAAAAATATCTACTTTGTTTAATAAATATCAGAACTGAGAGTGCATTTTTTGAGTTATTTAAGCTAATTCTATATGTGATAACTATAGCTGCTTGAGTTATTATAGCAGTGCTGTGAGATTTTTTGTTTTACTATTTTGGACACAACATGACGCTTAATTACGTTTTTTCTCATTTTTTTAAAACACGTATTCAGTATTGTCATTTGCATAATTAATGTGAATTTATTCTAGTGTAGACTACGTACCTCATGTTAATAGAGATGTCAGATACACATGATGTACTTTCGACAATCGAGATTATATTTTGCAACATAATTTATCTTTAGCATTTTTGCTAAGGTAAAAAATCTAATCTTATGATATTTATTTATATCTGTGTTTTAGTTTTTTGACATGTTAAGTTCTATGTCTGATATAGAATCTTCTTATTATTAATTTTCTTGGTAGAGTTTTTCAATCTCGAACATTAATTAAAGTTGTTAAATACTATAGTTGCAAAATTAATACCTTACCACAACACATTACTTAATCTATAAAAGATCACAAAAATTGTCAATCATTTAAAAAACAATTTGAGTCGCATAATTAAACACAGAGAGAAGAAACATAATAAATTAGTACATACAATCCGATTTTTCTCACATTTTAGTTTGGTTTCATTAGTGATTTTTATTGGTTCAGTTTACTTGGTTCGTTTTATTAACGACTACTTATGCATTTGACTCGGTGCAGATTGCTACATTATATAGGAGAACTTATCTTATAACTACTAGATCTTTTCCCTAACCCTTTCTAAATGGATTCAACTCCAATTTGTTGCATAAAAAGAAAATTAGTCATCCCAAGGAGTTTATAACCCAAAATGTGATTACAATACTGTTACTAATCCATTATTCACTCCCTAGCCCAATATTAGAGATCTAAAATTGAGATGGTCCATTTCACTTGTGTGAGAGTATGGTGTCCGTGATGCAAGAGGTCCAAAAGAAGCCCATAATCTAGGTTCTTGTCCAATTCGTAGTGATACGACAATATACAAAAGACCGAGACCCTCCGTTGTATAAAACCCTTATTTTTTATAAGCCACACAATAAGGTTTTATGTTGCTTCCTTAGTTTCCATAACCAAATCTTCACCACGACACTCAAAGAAAGTAACATCAACCTCAATATTTTTGATGCTTTACCACATTCTCTCAACCCTAATAGATAGATCAGAAGAAGAATAAGATAAAATAAAGAGAAAGAAAGAAAAAAACAAACATGAATCTCAGTTTGTAAATGAAAGTTACAGAACAAGGTAATTTTGTTCAACAGGATTTTTAATGTTTTATATAATTCGTTCATTTTATTTGTTTTTATTATTGTAGATTAATTTTTTAATGAAAAAAAAGTTTGTCGAATTAATTTTATAATATATATATATATATATATATATATTGATTTGGATTGTGCAAAGCTATGAAGATATTTATTGATTTGTTATTCATATATTTTTTATTTACAGCAAAATGATCGATGACCATCTCATTTCAATAAATAAGAATCATTTATGGGTTTTCAGGGTGACTCAGGTAACATAGTAATATAAATATCATAATTTAAAATATTCTAAACAATTTATAATGAATAAATAAGATGTTATATTTAAATCTATTTCTATTCAGTTTCCTATTTCTTTCAAATTCATGATGTGATTAGTTTTACTTTGCTTTAATACTTGTAAATGAATTGTTATGCAAATTATTTGATATATATATTTAAAACGGGATCAAAACTATTTTGTTTTTTAGAACATATATTTTCTTTTATTTAATTCAAAAAATATATGACCCCTCTTAAATCCTTAGCTTTTATAATTTGCAAAAATCAAATCCAAAAACAAAAGATCCAAAAGAAAAAATCTCCATTAAATTCACATACATTTTTCTCGATTTTAATAAAATAGTTTTTACTCTTTTTACATCTCTCTTCAGTCTTCCGTTCATCTTACATTTTCTTTCCCTTTCAAGGTGCGTGCTTTCATCGAAAAAACTTAAACATAATCACAAAAGCATATATATATATATATATATATATATATATATATATATATGCATATATAACCTCGATCTAATATGGCTGGATGAATATAAGCAGGTATGGGCAGGATCGGCAATGCAAATTCGAATACCGAAAGATGAACACTTGAAAATTGATACTTGGATACTTACAATTTCTCATAAGAAGGCTGGATGGACTTGGGACACTAATATTTTAACAGCTTATATTTTTCTTATGCTCTGGAACATCTGGAAACAAAAGACAAAATGTCTTTATGATACAGGATCACCTAATATCCAAACGGTTTTACATCTTACACATGTTTCGATGACTGACCTTTTTGGACAGGATTGGACAACTATCACAAGCTCTACAGCACCGATTGCGAACCCGCCGCCACCACGAACTACTGGATCTGACATCCCACTTGATACACAGATTGTTTACACTTGTGATGCATCTTTTAAAGACCAAGCAACGCAAAGCGGAATTGGAATTGTTCGCAGAAACGTCAACACAGGCTATCGACAAGTGTTTTCGGCACCAATCTGGACAGATTCACCTTTGGAAGCAGAAACTAAAGCGGTTCTCGAGGCCACTAAGTTAGCAAGTAGGGAAACTTCCCTTAAAACTGTCATATGCTCAGACAACCTTGAAGTTATTCAAGGTATTTCCAAGTTGTCAGCAGCCTGGTGGAAAATCAGACCATCTCTTCAGCACGTTAAGCAGATTGCTGAAAGACACGGATCTATGTCATTTCGGCATATTCCTCGTAATCAGAATGGATGGGCTGATAAAGCTGCGCGTATTGCTAGACAACGGTTCGTGGAGAGGTCCCACACCGGATCCTTGGCGAGGGACTTTCGGAGACTCGGACCTTTCAACTTTCTATTCCGTTCGAACAAAAAAAAAATGGTTAATTTGTTTGTTTATCATATCTCAGCTGATTAACTGATTTATAGTTACCCACATGAACACCAATGTGAATTTAGCTAGCGATGATGAACCAAAAGATATGTTTGACGCGAAATTATACAACGACCACCTTGAGATGATCGTCGGAATCGCGAGTCTCCGTTATTGTGACACTGTAAGCTATCTTAGGGTTTATGTAGACGGTCCTCTCGATATCCGATGTGATACTAATTGCTGCACTTATAGCCCACAAGGTTTTTATTTTTCTATCAACAAATTAATTGCATGATCTTAAAACTCTTTTTTTAATGTATTTTTATAATAAAATAGTTTGATGTGTATGTTTATTATTTTTTTTTTAAGTAAATGTTAAAATTTAGCTCACATTGTTTAGAATTATATATTGTGATAAAATTTATAGTCCTAAATAAAGAATTAGATAATTGCTCAGAGTCTTAATCGGTAATATCTTTTTCTAACAAGTCCTTATTTTTTTATACCAAAAAAATCTCCAATAATATTTTGTTGGATTAGGTTATTTAATTGTTGTCCAAAAAAGAAAAAAAAGTTATCTAATTAATTTTTAATTAACACATTACAATATCAAATGTAAAATATGTATGTCTTTAAAGATTCTCCGCGTAACCAACCAATAATAACACCATCACCACCAAGCAATTTTCAGAGCATCATGCATTCTCCGCGTAACCCAACCAATAATAACACCATCACCACCAAGCAATAATTTATAATGTTTCTTATATATCGAGTCACAGATAATTTTCTAGATATAGCCATATAGAATGTATTTCAATGAATATGAAATCTATATGTATTTAGAATTTGTCTGAAAGATGGTTTATTTATTGATTATAAACGGATCTATCCATATATGTCATGTTAATAAATTTTAACTTTTTTTTATTTGTTAATAATTTACAACTGCGTTGAGTTAATTTGTTGTTTCTGAACAGGGAGCTTAGCACCATCTCAAACAGCTAAGCTAAAGACAATGACACCATCAGCTTTTGAGAGACACTCTAAGCTTCTAAGAATTGGAAACATAACATTTGGGTAACAATTAACGGGGATAAAGTCCCTCTATATAAAACACACCTACTCAAATATTACTACCAGTCACCAAAGAAAACGAATGGAGCTAATAAGCCGAAGCGTAAAATTTTCCATCGCGATGAATTTGTTAAATGCATGCACCAAGTGTTCCAATAGGAGAAGATTCAGTCTTCGTACTAAGGAGGAGTGTCATGTTTACCACGACGCAATGAGAAAAGTGGACTGGAAATGCTCGGATATGATGTGTGACAGGTAAGTGTCTGTTGTTGTTTAGTACGAGGATTTTTTCTGTTTTGGGGTGGTTTGAAAATTTATTTTTAGGTTAGTGTAATATAGGTCTGATTATATACAGTTTCATTATAATGCCTATGTTATGTAAAAAATGCCATATACTATAGATCTCTATATTATGCAAAATAACATTCATTATTGAAAATATTTCGGAGGCCAAGTGAAAATTCTCAAAACTCGGGAGAGGGGTGGGGAGGGGTGTGTGTTGGAACCAGAAATTCTAGTTGATTTAATTGCAATACATATTTTTATATTATGTAAAATTTTATTATAAATCCTATATTATATAGAAATTTCACTTTAGATCCTCTTTTGTTTAAAAATTACATTATAGGACTCTAGATTATCCAAAAAAATATAAATTTTTAAAACTTTGAGGAAACCATGTAAAGATTCTCAAAAATCTCAGGGAAGTCATGGTGTATATTTTTCTTTTTAATAATGGATCACAGAGGTTAATAAATAATTTTCAAATCTCAGGAGGGCCATGGACCCCAGCTACTGTGTATTAAGGATATGTATCTTTGTGTTTAGGGTCACGTGTGATCATGATGAGGAAAGAGCTTGCAAGATAGCGTATAGGGGTTGTTCAAGTTCTTCAACGTGCAAAGGTTGTGAGTTTTGTGTGTGTGTTGAATGTGAGATGTGTCGTTTTTCGAATTGTCGTTGCCAGACTTGCTCGGACTTCACAAGCAATGCTAAACGAAACTAATCTGGAGAGAGGTTCAAGCAATATGTTAAGGAAAATTAGATGGTTCTCTGTTTAATTATTTCAGATTTTGTTTTCTCTTGGTTTGGTTGACAATTGATGTAATATTAAACTATAGATTTCTTCTGTATTGTTTTAACTCATTATGCAGATTTGACAACTTCTTCGTTTTTTAAAGGACCTGGCTTTTATATAGATATTATATTTGTCTTTAAATTTTCAAAATTTTAAATTCACCTTCCTTTACTTTCTGCTTTCTGACTTCTAAAATTTATTAAATACGCTTTCAAGGGAAAATTTAGGGGGTGGCCTGAGGCAGCCGCCCAACCCAACCCTAGGGTGCAGCAAATTTGCTAGAAATTCCTTCTTCTTTTTGGTAACTTGAGTGAAAAATAAATTATAGACCAGATTTTTTAATAGCTCATCTGGACTTAAAAAATTGAATCCTCCCTTGTATGTTTTGATCAATTGTAATTATATGAATATTTTATTCAGTTATAAAATATAGTTTATATTTTATATATAATATAAAGAATTATAAAGTAATCAATTGAAATAATTACATCAGGACCTATAGTTCAATTTTTGCATAATATAAAGACAGATGGTGCAATTTTCTCATAATATAGGGATCTATCGTGCAATTAACTTGGAAAAATGAATCCGGACAACCCAAAAAAATTATCCTAACTTCGTTTCTGGATGCAATGCTCATTTGCATGTAATCTAATAAATTTTTTCTGGATCCAAAGCTCATCTGCATATAATCTAATGATTTTTGGTTAAGTAGATATAACAGAAACGTACTGTTTGTGGTATTTTTAGGGTGTAAAAGATTAAGGGGTGTTTGTTTGCACTTAATGAGATCTTAATTTGATTCATAAAGACACTGGATCAATCCTGGCCAATTCAGATCTGAATGCCTCTTAATTGGTCTGTTTCATTATGATTTCAAACTAAGTCTGAAGAAACTTGATAAACTTTCATATATTCTTGAGTGGTGTAAGGAGAGTTTAGGTGGCTTTCTTTGTAGTGGTTTTTGTTACTGTTCTCTACGTTAAATTACAGACGTATATTTGATTCTTGCCTTTGATCTTCTCCATGCGAAAATTTATTTTGTACAGAAACTACCCCTTGATAATTGTCTTGACAATTTTGATCTATCTTCTCTTACGGTTATTGGTGATTGTCTTTGCTTGACATACCAAAATCCATACCAGATATGGGTGATGAACAATTATGGAATTCAGGATTCTTGGACTAAGATCAATTTGGAGAATGATTTTCGTAAAATTGAGGATGTGAAAAAGCCTATATCGTATCTGAAAAGAAATAACTGGAAACTAATGATTATTAAGTAACACGATGTTTTTTAGCTCTATTTATATGATCCCCTTGTGCACCACTCACTCGAGATACCTTTTGAAGATGGTGCATTTGGGTATATATCCTTATATAGAAACTCTTGAATGTTATGATCCGACATATCATCATTATCGAATCTAACTGGGGAATCAAATTCAATGCGGAAAAGGTGAAGTCGATATACACTAGACTGAGGTGTTATAGTGTTGACAAAGAATCAGTTAGTTAAATGTAGTATGCCTTGTGTGATTATTTAATTAAATATGAATGGATGTTTCATGTAATCCAAATTCGTGGCCAAGATAGATGGACTTTTCTAGAATAACGAGTGTACAGTCTTGCTTGGTTTTGCAGGTTTGTGTAGCGGAATCACCTTTTTACTTAGAGATATTGGCCTTAACTTATGTTTTAAGATCGGCGGAGGACCAATGGTCTCCTACGTGTATATAGGGATTGATTTGAAAGAACTTCATGCACTAGTGAATGGTGGTGGTAGTTCCGAAATTGGGATTGTAATATTGGACGAGACTTTTTGGAAATACTATGGAGCAATCCGATTATGAGGTTAACCATATGTTTTGCAAGGTGAATATGTATGTAGATCTACTGGCTAGAAAAGGAGCAAAGACAAATGATAAGCCAATGAAATATAAGGTTGGGGATATGAGTGAATAGTTTATGTCTAGAATTATTTTAGACTTCTTGTGAGGACTTTAGAAGTTCTTAAAATTGCGATGTTTTAGTCTAATGTGTATAGAAAAAAATTCATGGAAATTATGATATAAAATCATCAAATCTTACCAAAAGTCCATATAAAATTATAGAGAATATGTAAAAAATTATACGTTATGAAAAAGAAATTATCAAAAGTATCATAATTTTTATTATTTTTATAGATTATATAAAATATAATAAAGATTCTTAAAATATAAATTTAATGCATCGTGTTTCTAAGAATAGAATAGTAATTAAAGAACAAACTAACATGACAAAACTACTATGATTTCCATGAAGATTAATATGATTTCTCCCATTCTCCATTTACTCTAACCCCTGCAATTTCGATGAGTTTTTTAGACCAGCAAACGACTTTGAAATTCTCTAAATTCCATGAACAATCTCCATTCGTAAAGTCCAAAACCATATGCTTCTTTTCCCCCTTCCGTAGAGGGGATATAACACATTCAAAAAGAGGTTCTGACCCCACCACACCTCCTTCCAAAAGTCTACCCTTCTTTCATTATGTACACGCCATTTGAATCCCCGTCTAAGCACGATATGAGGTATATGATTACCCAACATCGCTAAAACTCGAACTTCTAATGACCTCACCTAACAAAACACTACCTTGTACGTCCATTCTTGCTCCGTTTTTGTTTCGAATATTCCTTAAAATCTAGGAGGAGATGCATTCAGAAAAAAACACAAAAAATTGGACCGGAACCCACCAATTTCATCACTAATTTCTATCGATCCATCATGATAGTCTCTCGAATCAGATGCAAACTGGGTAAACTCTGTAACACTTATCACTATTCCAGATTCCATTTGCCCAGAAGTATTATGGAAAGCACTTGTCGCAACTTTTTTTATTAAAGACACCTAAACCTACTCGGTTAATACCTTATATAACGATGTTATAACAAAATCTGGGCGAAAAAGAAATAACCCTAGAGAATCCACGTTCATCGGTTCAAACAAACCAGAATCTAACAATAAATGACAGTTTTTGTACATCATAAGCTTCCATTGATACGATTACCTTGAACCTATGACTCTCGATAGAACCGCTAACACGGAAATACAGTCTGACCCTATCTTTTTCCATTCTTCTTGAAAACGTGTTTCTCCGACTCGGTCGAGAATAACTTAAATATCCCTTCCTCGCAAAACTAAAAGAATTTATTCCAATGTATACCGCTATCAAAAGACTCACACCACTTTCTGTATTAATTTTTAGATTCTATTAACGAAAAACGAGTCTTATATCTCAGGTATTTGAAAAAGATATCTACTTTGTTTGATAAACATCGGTACTGAAAGAGCATTTTTTGTGAGTTATTTAAGGTAATTTCATAGGTAATAACTATAGCTGCTTGAGTTATTATAGCAGCGCTGGGAGATTTTTTGTTTTACTTTTTTGGACACAACATGGCGCGAATTTATGTTTTTTCTTAGATTTTTTTTTAAAAACACGTATTCAATTTTATCATTTGCATAATTAATGTGATTGTCTTCTAGTATAGACTACGTACCTTACGCTAATAGAGATTTCAGATACATATAATATACTTTCGATACTCGATATTATATTTTGCAACATAATTTTATCTTTAGCATTTTTGCTAAGTTAAAAAATCTAATCTTATGATGTTTATATTTTATGAGTTTTAGTTTTATTTGACATGTTAAGTTCTATGTTTGAAACAAAATCTTGTTATTTTCAATTTTCTTGGTAGAGTTTTTCACTCTTGACCATTAACTAAAGTTGTTAAATACTATAGTTGCAAAATTTATACCTTACCACAACACATTACTTGATGTATAAAATATTACAAAAATTGTCAATGATTTAAAAAACATTTTGAGTTGTATATTTAAAAAAGAGAAGAAACATAGAAATTTAGTACATACAATCCGATATTTCTCACACTTTAGTTCGGTTTCATCATTGATTTTTATTGGTTCAGTTTATAGGTTCGTTTTATTTACGACTACTTATGCGTCTACATTATATACAGATCGTTTATGTTTGCTTGGATTCTAAACATGTAGAATTTATCTTATAAACAATCATCTTTTCCCTAACCCTTTTTAAATGTATTCGACTTCGATTTGCCCAAAAATGCAATTACAATAGAAGCCCATAATCTAGGTTTTTGGCCCAGAACGAGGCCCTCAATTGTATAAAACCCTTATTTTTTGTACGCCGCGCCATAAGGTTTTCTGTTCCTTTCTTAGTCGCCATAAACAATCCTTGACCACAAACGATTAAAGAAACTAACATAAACCTTAATATTTTTTATGATTACCATCTTCTATCCACCCAAACACATATAGCAGAAGAAGAATAAGATAAAATGAAGAAAAAGAAAGAAAAAAATAAACAAAAATCTCAGTTTGTAAATAAAAGTTATACAACAAAAAGGTAATTTTGTGTGACATGTTTTTTAATAATTTATACAATTCATTCATTTCATTTGTTTCTATTATTGTGGATTATTTTTTCTTGAATTTCTTTTTTGTCGAATTGATTTTTATTTAATTTGTGTTTATAAATTGGCAGTTAAAATTTATTTATTTATAATATTTATATATATCGATTTGGATTGTGCAAAGTTATGAAGATATCTATTAATTTGTTATTGATATGTTTTTTATTTACAGATCGTTGACCATCTCATTTCAATAAATAAGAAAAATTATATCTGGGATGCTTTTCAAGGTGAATATCAGGTAACATAGGAATTCACATATCATAATTAAAAATATTCTAGACAATATATGATGAATAAATAAGATGTTAAATTTAAATATATTTCTATTCAATTTCCTATTTTTTCATTGATTTACTTTGTTTTAGTTCTTGTAAATGATCAATTATGCAAATTATTTGATATATATGACTTGTGGAAAGTTGAAAGTCAATCAATAACTAAACATACTAGGACACGATTGGTTAATATGATGGTTGGTTGAGCTAGGGGTGGAAATCAGAAGGAACGGAAAAGGGGTCTTTTGGAAAATTTCCAATTTTTTTCGGAACCAATTCCGTTCCTATTTTTCTCGGAATTGCCAAAAAAAATCTGAATTCGGAATTCCAGAATTTTCTGGAAATTCTGAAATTTCGGCACCGAAATTTCGAAACTTTTGGTTCGGAAATTTTGGAACTTTTTGTTCGGAATTTTGGAACTTTTGTTTCGGAAATTGTAAAATTAAAGATAGTAGTTATAAAAATAAAATAAATATAATAGATATAATAAATTAAATAATTTTAGAAAATTGCAGAAGTGATGATATATATTAGGTTAAAAGTAATTGGATTTTTTGGAGTTTCTATGGTAATATTTAATTTTGGGTTCTTCATTGATGGCATAGTCTGCCCGTTGATGGTGGAGCATGGTAATACTTTTTTTCCAATGCGAGTGTGAAGAGATGGGTTTTAGTTTTATCATGTTTCATTAGTTTTTTTTTTCTGTTTCTTTTTTGAACAAAAATAAATTATTACATTGTTTTAATGTTTAGTTTTTTTTATTTGTTTGTTCTGAATTTTTCAACATTTCATGTTGTATATTTTTTCAATTTTATTCTTAATATTATATTATTTATTTAATATACTGAATGTAAAATCGAAAATAAAAATCGGGTCTGAAAACTCGGAAACTTCGGAAATTTATATGCAGTTCCAATTCCTATCCAATTTTCTCAGAAAAATCAGAAATCCTAAATCGGAATTTTTAGATCGGAAAAGTTGGAAATCGGAAATTTCGGATCCGATTTCCACCCTTAGTTGAGCATCTATGTACATATTATCTGATTTAACAAAATTGTTTTCTACATTAATAGTCAATTTACCTGGTAAAGTGAGTTCAATGAAATATAAATCTTGTTTTAGAATTTGAGTATTTTCTCATAAAGTACTAATTTATTTTGTAGAATGCGCTGGAGCTTGGTGATTATATGTATACCTGATAAAGAAGAACCAATTTTACTTCATCTGGATTCACTTGATCGTCACCCCACTGAGGTCATATATAAATGAAAATATAAAAAAGGTAATTTCAAGTACATTTTTATAACCCTCTAAGTTGTATCTAATAACCTATTAATGGTGCTATGCAGATTTTTAATACGAGAGTGGAACTTTCTCAGAAAACAAGAACAAAAATATAATATAGATTTTTTTCTAAGAATTCATGAGATAAGAAGTGAGGTTCGTACATACAAACATACTTTTCTCTCTGGTTCACACATTAATTACTTATTGTATGGATATTTAACTTGTTTATATGGTGGTTAACAGGTTCCACAACAAACAAATGATCATGACTGTGGATTGTTTGTTCTGTACTATTTTCAACGATTTATGGAAACAACTCCTGAAAAAAGGGTAAAGAAAGATTTACCAAATGTAAAAAAGGGTAAAAACAGATTTACCAAATGTAATTATTACTTTCCTTTGCAATAGTTTCTATTCTTTCATTAACTCTGTCTTTTGTTTTATTCTTAGCTTGGTCACATTCACGTAAAGTTAGCGAGCACCAGAGATATTAGGGAAAGCCTAACCTGCGGTAATTAATAGAACCATATTTGGATCTGCCCAGCATAAAGATTGTTAAGAAGTGGGTGGTCAAAAAGCATTTGCTCTATCTCATCGCAAGTAGGATTGTGCTTCAATGAAACAACTTGTCCAAAAGCTGAAGCTGACCCATTTTCTAAAATGAGCAAATTTATTCAACATATTGAACTAAGTAGCTCCGAAATCAACTAGGGCTCCAAACTTTCAATTAAAATTAGTTTTGCTCACTTTAAATGCATTGTATATGTTCAATCAGTGTTCTTTTTTTTGGCTAAATATTAATTACCATTTAATTTTGAATTAATTGCTAACGACAATCATCGATACTGCCAAATGTCAATTCACAACTTAAATTTTGTAACCAAACACGTGTTGGAATTTCTACCTAACTCAGTACATAACATATGAAAATCTTGAGCATATATCTTAGCAACCCGGTATCACAACTTACATTACATAATTTCAATCCCTACTACAGATCGGGGATTTACCCACGACGGTTTACCGAGTCGTCGGTAAACTTTTGTTATTTACCGACGACAAGTAATTACCCACGAGAAACCTTCGCCGGTAATCTACCGACAACAGGTCTCGTGGGTAAAAGACAAAATGCCGTCGTTAATTCCTTTTTTTTTTGGAATTGTCGTCGGTAATTTACCGACAAATTCAAAAGTCGTGGGTAAATTCTAAAATTTACCGACGACACTTTACGTTTACCGACGGATTTACGTGTCGTCGATAAATTTGACATGCATATATGCATGGACGGACTGTATTTATATCTCCTTAAACCCCAAAATCCCCATTTTTCTCCCAATTTCTCCCAAAAACATCAATCAAACTCATTCAAATTTTTTGCAATACCTTCTCCAATTAATCTTTAACCATTTGCAAGCTTATTATCAAGGTGGGGCGTCCTCAATACACAATTTCATCCACAAATATTAGGTAAATTCTTGTATTTTTTTTATTATGATCATATTTGGTGTAATTCTTGCAATATTATGGGTTTAGGTTTTGTAATACATTATCAAGGTTGGGACTTCATCATCAATCTCTAATTTCTTCTACCAATGCAAGGTATTTTCTTAAAATTTCAAAATTTTTATTTTTTTTTTATGCATGAATTTTGAATTGTGTATTAGTTGCGATAGGTTATGATTTTGTATATTTTTTGATTGTCTTGTTATATATTGTGTATAAATCATGCATACATTCATTTATTTTATATATTATGTTTCATGTATTTTTGTATTTGTATATTTTATTATATGAAATTGTTTGTATATTTATTGTGTTGTAATATTATTTATTTATTTATTGTGATTTAATTTTATTTATTTATTTATTTGTGATGTAATTTTATTTGTTTATTGGTTTGTAATTTGTATTATTTATATTCATTGTGTTGTATTTTTTTTTAACATTTTATCAATTGGGTTGTAATAATTATTTATTTTATTTTCATATGAATGTAGCTGTCTAGTTATCTAAAATTGTTGTAAAGAGATGGCTTTGGATAAGAGTTGGATGGATGAAGGATTTATTCGATCCAAACTATCTTGTTGGGGTTTTGGATTTTATCGCATATGCAAAACAACATTCGAAATATAAAGATCTTATTTTTTGCCCGTGTAACTATTGTAAAAATAATCGTCGATTAGCCTCTCGGACGGTTACGAACCACCTTTATAATGAAGGGATTATGAAGTCGTATCGGGTTTGGATAAAACACGGTGAGCAACCGGTCGTTTCTCGAAGAAAACCCTATTCCGAATATAGTTAATGAAATTGCCGAGATTTATGATGATGTGAGACACAGTTACGATGTTGGCGGTCATCAGGGTGACACCGAGATGAGAGACGCAGAAATTCCAAGTAGTTTCGAAAAAACTGTTTAACGAATTGGAGACAGAATTATATCCGGGTTGTAAAGCGATGAGTTCATTGAACTTCATTGCCAAGCTTATGCACGTAAAAGTAAAGAACAAGTGGACTAACACGTCATTCACCGAGCTATTGGAGTTGGTTGGTCGTATTTTGCCCAAACCTCACACTTTGCCCGATTCATATGATGCATGCAACAAGAAGTTGAAAAGCTTGGGTATGGGGTATATTACGATCGATGTTTGTTTGAACGATTGTGCAATATTTTATAAAGAGTATAAAGACCTCGATAAGTATCCAGTTTGTAGCGATTCTAGATGGGACCCAAAGAAGGGTATCAAAGTACCGCATAAGAAGCTCCGTTACTTTCCGATTGCTCCTAGGTTACAGCGACTATACGCTTCAGAGCACACCGCTGAAGACATGATTTGGCACCATACCGATAAGAGTGCCGATCCGGATGTGTTGCGTCATCCGGTTGATGGCGATAGTTGGAAGAGATTTGCAGCGCTACACCCTGAGTTTGCTAGCGAACCTCGTAATGTATTTTTGGGTCTCGGTATCGACGGGTTTTGTCCTTTCTCTATGCAAAACAACTCGTACAGCATGTGGCCTGTTATGTTAACCGTCTATAATATATGACAATCTTGAGCATATATCCTAGCAACCCGGTATCAAAACTTACATTACATAATTTCAAATATCACTTTTCATATTGTTCTACTTTTCTGATATTACACAATCTAATATGTGTATGTCCGGAAGGAATTATATGATTTGCAGTCGATATACACACATGTATAGTCAAGTGTAGAATAAAAACAAAATACACTCGTTCAAAATTTATTATTATGTCTCTGTGTGGCTAATGTGAAAACAATTACCATCAGAAAACACTCAAAAAACCTCATTTTTTTATCAATATATTAAGACACGAATTAAAATATAATTAACTATTACCTTGCTAAAACTAAATGCAGATTTGGATTACTTGTATTAGGTCAAGTAGGACTCAATCTAATCGTATATATATCCTGTAAGTAATTAAATTAGTACAAAACAAAGACTAAAGCTGAGAAAAATATATATTACCTTTGTGTGCTTTGTCAAATTTCGAAGATAATTATAATGCTTCATACTCCAAATCTGCATATTATATTAACTTTGAAATTAATTGAAAAAATTATTTTTTAAATAATAACAATCATCAATTTTTCAAAATAAAGATATATAAAATGATTTTCTTTTAGTAGAATCACGCATTCTCACATTATTTAACTATTTGTAAACAAAATGGAAAATTGCACAAATAGCATTTGGTATTATGCAAAATATTCAAATACACCCAGATGTTAAAAGATAGCAAATATAACCTGGTATATTCCAAATCATTGCATCACTAATCTTGAGAGTACACTTTTTGAAATACTAGCGATGGAAACCTTGGTACATTTTGTTTTGCTTGTAAAAGTATGAACTTTGAAATGTTCATAATATTAAAAAAAGATGAGCTCACTAGGTCTCTGTTCCATTTTGATATAGATACATAAACAAGGAAAGCTGAACTAATACCTTAATTCACATCCTCATAACACAACAGACAATTTAAAGAATAAAATCTTGCTATAGGAAAAGAATTACTTCAAGGTGGAACGACATTTACCATCTTATCCCACTTCCCATAGCTACAATAACAAACAACTTTGACATTAAAAAACTAGTACAAGATTATATAGTATAACAATATTTTAAATGCCAAACTAAAACGTATTTTACCAATTTTCGATCAACGCCATCTTAAAATTTCGGCTCCACCTGTAATTGAAAAATAAACCTATCTTAAAATCAAAAAAGGAAACAAAATGTGCTTTACTTTTAGATAACAATCCACCGAGCACAAGTAGTACGGATGTTGAGTATCAATGAAGAATTATTCATATTGCTTGAGACCAAGTAACTAAACAAAAAAAAAATTCTTTATGCAGTTCTCAAGATCTAGACAAAATAAGATATTTTAGTTAGTTATCAATGCATCTTAAATAGTAAGTACTTTATTTTTAAGTGATATGTCTACATGCATGCTAAATGCTCTAAGTTCCTTTGCAAAGTCATTGTGCGTTTGTTTAGACTTTCGACAACATTTTCACTATTCATGTCTTCACAAGAAACACAAAAAATTTATCCTTGAAGACAGCAATTAATTAATGAGCACGAAGCTGGTTAACTCATACATAAGAATTTACAAGAATTAAGTTAATTCATCAAGATAAATTTTAATCTTCAGACAAAGGAATGAAAGTAAAACAGTATATTGTGCAATTACTTGAACTCGCAGTCTATTAGAGTTCTTTGACATTTCATATCCCAAAAATCACTTCTTGTAAGCTACGAAAGTGCACTTGATACACACACTCATCAATCATAAAACATTAACATTCTAAATTAGATATCTCTCTCTCTATATCCCCATATAGATAAAGACCAATACTACACAAGTTAATTTCTCCTCTATTCACGTTCAAGCTGGATAACTTTAGTGTCAGAAGTAACCAATTTCTGCCAATTATCTTCTTGTTAGAACAAAGGGAAAGATTTAATGAGCTGATAGTATTATGTAAAAAATCACCAATTTTAATTTCATAGTGCCTGCCTAAAACTGAATGATTTTTCTGATGATTTAAACCTTCAGGAGTATTCTATTGGTTGGGTTTATAGTCTAAAATTGAAAAGATGGAAAAACTTGATAAATGTTCATATGGTCTTGTGTGGTGGAAAGAGCGTTCAGGTGGCGTTCTTTGTAGTGGCTTTTGTAACGGCACTCTCCATTGGATTGCAGACGAATATTTGATTCTTGCCTTTGATCTTTTCCATGAGAAATTTTATTTTGTGCCGAAACTACCGCTTGATAATTGTCCTGATGATTTTAATCTATCATCAATTTCGGTTATTGGTGATTGTCTTTGCTTGACATACAGAAATTCATACCAGATATGGGTGATGAACAATTATGGAATTCAGGATTCTTGAACCAAGAACAATTTGGAGAATGATCTTTGTAAAATAGAGGATTTCAAAAAGCCTATAACGTATCTGAAAAGAAATAATCAGGAAGCAATGATGATTAAGTAACACGATGTTTTTTAGCTATTTTTAAACGATCCCCGTGTGCACCACTCACTTGAGATACCTTTTGAAGATGGTGCATTTGGGTATCCTTATATAGAAACTGTTGAATGATATGATCAGACATATCAATCATGATCGAATTTAACCGGGGAATCGAAGTCAATGCGGAAAAGGTGTAGTCGATATACACTAGACTGAGGTGTTATAGTGTTGACTAAGAATCAATCAGTTAAATGTAGTATGCGTTGTGTGATTATTTAATTAAATATGAAAGGATGTTTCATGGAATCCAAATTCGTGGCAAAGATAGATTGACTTTTCTAGAATAACGAAGGTACAGTCTTGCTTGGTTTTGCAGGTCTGTGTAGTGGAATCACCTTTTTACTTAGAGATATTGGCCTTAAATTATGGTTTAAGATAGGCGGAGGACCGATGGTCTCCTACGTGTAAATAGGGATTGATTAAGAACTTCATGCACTAGAGAAGGGTGGTGGTAGTTCCAAAAATTGGGATTGTAATATTGGATGAGACTTTTTGGAAATACTACGGAGCAACCCGACTATGAGGTGAACCATATATTTTGCGAGGTGAATATGTATGTAGATCTACTGGCTAAAAAAGGA
Source organism: Nemophila menziesii (assembly GCA_029959085.1). NCBI lineage: Eukaryota > Viridiplantae > Streptophyta > Magnoliopsida > Boraginales > Hydrophyllaceae > Nemophila > Nemophila menziesii. The sequence goes on from JARWIR010000004.1 coordinate 1,491,597, forward strand.
GCAAAGACAAATGATAAACCAGTGGAATATGTGGTCGGGGATATGAGTGAATAGTTTATGTCTAGAATTATTTTAGATTCCTTGTGAGGACTTTTGAAGTTCTTAATATTGCGATGTTTTAGTCTAATGTGTATAGAAAAAAATTCATGAATATTATGATATAAAATCATCAAATCTTACCAAAAGTCCATAGAAAATTATAAAGAATATGTAAAAAGTTACACGTTATAAAAAAAAAATTCAAAAGTATCAAAATTTGTATTATTTTATAGATTATATAAAATATAACAAAGATTCTTAAAATCTAAATTTAATACATCGTGTTTCTAAGAATAGAATAGTAATTAAAGAACAAACTAACTTGACAAAACTTCTACGATTTCCATGAAGATTAATATGATTTGTCCCATTCTCCATTTACTCAATTTCGATGAGTTTTTTAGGCCAGCAAACGACTTTGAAGTTTTCTCAATTCCATGAACCATCTCCATTCGTAAAGTCCACAATCATATGCTTCTTTCCCCCTCCTCTAGAGAGGATATAACACATTCAAAAAGAGTCTCTTACCCCACAACACATCCTTCCAAAAGTCTACCCATCTTTCATTATGTACACGCCATTTGGATCCCCTTCTAAGCACGATATGAGGTATACGATAACCCAACATCACTAAAACTCAAACTCCTGATGACCTCACATAGCAAAACAGTACCTTGTACGTCCATTCTTGCTCCGTTTTGGTTTCAAATATTCCTTCAAATCTAAGAAGAGGTGCATTCAGCAAAAAACACGAAAAATTGGACCGAGACCCACCAATTTCATCACTAATTTCTATCGATCCATCGTGATAGTCTCTCGAATCGGTTTCAAAGTGGCTAAACTATGTAACACCTATCACTATTCCTGTCCCCATATTACCCAGAAATATTATGGTAAGCACTTTTCATAACCTTTTTTTTATCAAAGTCACCTAAACCTACTCGGGTAATACCTTATATAACGATGTTATAGCAATATCTGGGCAAAAAAGAGATAACCCTAGAGAATCAACATTCATCGGTTCTAACAAACCTGAATCTACCAATAAACGACAGTTTTGCTACAACATAAGCATCCATTGATACGATAACCTTAAACCCGTGACTCTTGATAGTAACTACTAACACGGAAATACAGTCTAACCTTCTCTTTTTCCATTCCTCTTAAAAACGTGTTTCTCCAACTCGATTTAGAATAACTTAAATACCCCCTTCCTCGCAAAACTAAAAGAATTTATTCCAATGTATATCGCTATAAAGAATTTATTTCCAATGTATATCGCTATCAAAAGACTCACACCACTTTCTGTATTAATTTTTAGATTCTATTAATGAAAAACGAGTATTATATCTGAGGTATTTGAAAAAAAATATACTTTGTTTGATAAACATAAGTTCTAAAAGAGCATTTTTTTTAGTTATTTAAGGTAATTTTATAGGTAATACCTATAGCTGCTTGATTTATTATAGCAGCGCCGAGAGATTTTTTGTTTTACTTTTCTGGACACAACATGACGCTTATTTATGTTTTTCTTAGATTTTTATAAACACGTATTCAATATTATCATTTGCATAATTAATGTGATTGTCTTCTAGTATAGACTACATACCTTACGCTAATAGAGATGTCAGATACATATAATATACTTTCAATAATCGAGATTATATTTTGCAACATAATTTTATCTTTAGCATTTTCCCTAAGGTAAAAAATCTAATCATATAATGTTTATATTTTATGAGTTTTAGTTTTATTTGAAATGTTAAGTGCTGTGTTTGAAACATAATCTTCTTATTTACAATTATCTTGGTAGAGTACCCTTAACTAAAGTTGTTAAATATTATAGTTGCAAAATTTATACCTAACCACAACACATTACTACTTATGCGTCTACATTATATACCGGGTTTATGTCCGCTTGGATTCTAAACATGTAGAATTTATCTTATAAATAATCATCTTTTCCCTAACCCTTTTTAAATGGATTCAACTTCAATTTGCCCAAAAATGCAATTACAATAGAATCCCATAATCTAGGTTCTTGGCCCAGAACAAGGCCCTCAATTGTATAAGGTTTTATGTTCCTTCTTTAGTCGCCATAAACAATTCTTTACCACAATGCTTAAAGAAACTAACACCAACCTCAATATTGTTTACGATTACCACCTTCTATCCACCCAAACACATATAGCAAAAGAAGAATAAGATAAAATGAAGAGAAAGAAAGAAAAAACAAACATAAATCTCTGTTTGTAAATGAAAGTTATACAACAAAAAGGTAATTTTGTGTGACATGTTTTTTTAATGTTTTATACAATTCATTCATTTCATTTGTTTATACTATTGTGGATTAATTTTTTCTTGAATTTTTTTGTCTAATTGATTTTTATTCAATTTGTATTTATAAATTGGGAGTTGAAATATAATTTTTTATAATATTTATATATATATCAAATTGGATTGTGCAAAACCATGCAGGTATCTATTAATTTGTTATTGATATATTTTTTATTTACAGATCGATGAATAAATAAAGACCATTATATCTCTAATGCTTTTCAAGGTGAATATCAGGTAACATAGTAATATACATATCATAATTTAAAATATGCTAGACAATCTATGATGAATAAATAAGATGTTACATTTAAATATATTTCTATTCAATTTTTAATTTTTTTTAAATTCATGATATGATTTATTTGCTTTGTTTTAGTACTTGTAAATGAACAATTATGCAAATATTTTGATATATATATGACTTGTGGAAAGTTTAAAGTCAATCAATAAATAAACACATTAGGACGCGATTGGTTTATATGATGGTAAGTTGAGCATCTATGTACATATTATTTGATTTAACAAAATTGTTTTTCACATTAATAGTGAATTTACCTAGTAAAGTGAGTTCAATGAAATTAAAATTTTGTTTTAGAATTTGATTTTTTGCTAATAAAGTACTAATTTATTTTGTAGAATGCATTGGAGCTTGGTGATTATATGTATACCTGATAAAGAAGAACAAATTTTACTTCACCTCGATTCACTTGATCGTCACCCCACCCCCCTGAGGTCATATATAAATGGAAATATAAAAAAGGTAATTTCAAGTGAATTCATGTAACCCTCTAAGTTGTATCTAATAACTTATTTAATGGTGCTATGCAGGTTTTTAATACGAGAGTGGAACTTTCTCAGAAAACAAGCATCAAAGGATAATATAGATTTTTTACTAAAACTTCATGAGATAAGAAGTGAGGTACATACATACATACTTTTCTCTCTGATTCACACATTAATTGCTTATTTGTATGTATATTTAACTTGTTTATATGGTGGTTAACAGGTTACACAACAAACAAATGATTATGATTGTGGATTGATTATTCTTTACTTTATTCAGTGATTTATGGAAATAGGTCTTGGGTAAAGAAAGATTTACCAAATGTAATTATGCCTTTCCTTTATAATACTTTATATTCTTTCATTAACTCTGTCATTTGTTTCATTCTTAGCTTAGGTCACATTCAGGTAAAGTTAGCGAGCACCATCTGATTGTTCATGTGAAATATTAGGGGAAGCCTAACCTGTGGTAATAGAACCATATTTGGATCTGCTCAACACAAAGATTGTTAAGAAGTGGATGGTCAAAAACCATTTCCTCTATCTCATCGCAAGTATGATTCTGCTTCAATGAAACAACCATTTTCTAAAATGAGTAGATTTACTCAACATATTGAACTGAGCAGCTCCGAAATCAACTAGGGCTCCAAACTTTCAATCAAAATTAGTTTTTCTCACTATAAATGCATTGTATATGTTCTATTGTTGCTCTTTTTTTTATTAAATATTAATTACCATTTAATTTTCAATTAATTGCTAGCGACAATCATCGATACTGCCAAATGTCAATTCACAACTTAAAATTTTTAGCCAAACACATGTTGGAATTTCTACCTAACTCAGTACATAATATATGACAATCTTTAGCATATATCTTAGCAACCCGGTATCACAACTTACATTACATAATTTCAAATATCACTTTTCATATTGTTTTACTTTTCTGATATTACACAATCTAATATGCGTTTGCCCGAAAGGAATTATATGATTTGCAGTCGATATACATACATGTATAGTCAAGTGTAGAATAAAAACAAAATACACTCGTTCACTATTTATTATTATGTTTCTGTGTGGCTAATGTGAAAACAATTAACATCAGAAAACACACAAAAAACCTCATTTTTTATCAATATATTAAGACAAGAATTATAATTTAATTTACTATTACCTTGCTAAAACTAAAGGCAGATTTGGATTACTTGTATTAGGTCCAGTAGGACTCAATCTTATCGTATATATATATCATGTAAGTAATTAAATTAGTACAAAACAAATATTAAAGCTGAGAAAAATATACATTACCTTTGTGTGCTTTGTCAAATTTCGAAGATAATTATCATGCTTCATACTCCAGATTTGCATATTATATTAACTTTGAAATTAATTGAAAATATTATATTTTAAATAATAACAATCATCACTTTTTCAAAATAAAGATATAAAAAGATTTTCTTTTAGTAGAATCACCATTCTCACATTATTTAACTAATTGTAAAGAAAATGGAAAATTGCACAAAATTCTTTTGGTATTATGCATAATATTCAAATACACCCAGATGTTAAAAGATAACAAATATAACTTGGTATATTCCAAATCATTGCATCACTAATCTTGAGAGTACACTTTTTGAAATACTAGCGAAGGAAACCTTGGTACATTTTTGTTTTGCTTGTAAAGTATGAACTTTGAAATGTTCATAAGATTAATGCAACAAAATACACACAAAAAGAATCTAACATATGGTTACAGGGTACAACTGAAGAGGTATTTATAAAAGGCACAAAATCATCAGATTAAAGTTATCAAGAGAAATTACTAACGGCCAATGAGAAAACATCCTACTAATTAAAGATGAGCTCACTAGGTCTCTGTTCCATTGTGATATACATACATAAACAAGTAAAGCTGAACTAATACCTTAATTCACATCCTCATAACACAACAGACAATTTAAAGAATAAAAATCTTGCTATAGGAAAAGAATTACTTCAAGGTGGAACAACATTTTCCATCTTCTCCCTCTTCCCATAGCTACAATAACAAAAAACTTTGAAATTAAAGAAATAGTACAAGTTTATATAGTATAACAATATTTTAAATGCCAAATTAAAAATTATTTTACCAATTTTTTTATCAACGTCTTCTTTTTTTTTGTTCTAAATAAAATTGCATTACTTAAAAGATAATAAACAATGTTTTAGCCAAAACTAGAAGGCATAGATTCTTCACACAAAATTACAGCTAATCCATGGGGGATGCTATTTAGGTTAAGACTAAACATGTTGCCACTAAGCTTATGTTTTGCTAACCAATCCGCTGCCCTATTACATTCTCGCTTACACCATCTAAAAGATAGTTTACAAAATTTCGAGATATAATAGATAATATTAATTACATTACAAATAGAAGGTTTAGATTGTTTACAAAATTCTGAGATATAATAGATAATATTAATTACATTACAAATAGAAGGACTAGAAAAATCTTCTGAAGAGAATTCATAACTAGGAGGCTATCACTTTCAGTAACCACTTTAACCTTCTCTTCTCGCACTAAAAGGCAAGCTTTAAGGACTCCTAATGCTTCCGCTTTAAGAGGTGATTCTGCTGCTATGTCCCACGCATTGTAACTTTTAGTATTTCCAAAGTGGTCCCTGGTATTACAAGAGATAGTAGCCACATTGTTATTAAAAGCTGCATCACTGTTAATTTTTAACATGTTAATGGGTGGTGGTTCCCATTTCAATTTCATATTTCCTTTACATTCCTCTTTGTTTTGTTTCATAGCAAGATTATCATTTTTCCTTTCATAAGTAGGGACAATTGATCCCTTCAGTACATTAGTATCATCCTTAGGGATATTGGCATTTTTATATTCATTCTAGCTGTTGATTGCTTTTTCAATGGTCAGAATTGGTTTCAACTTTGTATTTTTATATTTATATTCATTCATATCATTCCAATTCCGCCATGCTATATAACTGAATTTTTCAACTGTTTCTTTTTCTAATTTGCTGCTCATTTTCAAACATTCATAAATGTTAGCCATTTAAGTATCCAATTTATTCGAGTACTGGTTGCTAGCAAATAAACTAAGTGGTGAGGCATACCACACAACTCTAACCCACTCGCAATCAATTAGTAAATGTTCCACTGATTCTGATGCTAGATTACATATATCACAAATAGATGAGTTTATTATTCATTTCTTACATAAGTTCTTATTCGTACGTAAAGTATTTTTAACGGCTCTCCACATAAAATTCTTAACTTTTGGAGAAATATTTAGGTTCCACATTAGCTTCAGAATTTTAGAGTCAATATATTGAGAAGTTGACCCTTTGGTTTTACATTTAATATCATTTTCCAACTCCACAGCTTTTTTAAGTATTTGATATCAAATCCTTCTTCAAATTCCGGCTCCACCTGGAATTGAAAAATAAACCTATCTTAAAATCAAAAAAACAAAAATAAAATGTGCTCTATTATTAGATAACAATCCGCCGATCACAAGTAGTATGGATGTTGAGTAACAATGAAGAATCGTTCATATTGCTTGAGAATAAGTAACTAAACAAAATAAAAATAAAAAAAATCTTTCTGCAGTTCTCAAGATCTAGACAAAATAAGATATTTTAGTTTAGTTATCAATGCATCTTAAATAGTAAATACTTTATTTTAAAGTGACAAGTCTACATGCTAAATTCTCTAAGTTCCTTTGCAAAGTCATTGTGCATTTGTTTAGACTTTCAATCAACATTTTCACTATTTATGTCTTTACAAGAAACACAAAAAATTTATCTTTGAAGACAGCAACTAATTAATGAGCACGAAGCTGGTTAACTCATACATAAGAATTTACAAGAATAAAGTTAATTCATCGAGATATATTTTATTCTTTAGACAAAGGAATGAAAATAAAACAGTATATTGTGAAATTACTTAAACTCGTAGTCTATTAGAGTTCTTTGACATTTCATATCCCAAAAATCACTTCTTGTAAGCTAAGAAAGTGCGCTTGATACACAAACTCTTCAATCATAAAATATTAACACTTCTCTCTCTTTAAATCCCCATATAAATGAAGACCAATACTACACAAGTTAATTTCTCCTTTATTGAGTTTCAAGCTGGAGAACTTTAGTGTCAGAAGTGACCAATTTCTGCCAATTATCTTCTTGTTAGAACAAAGAGAAAAATTTCATGAGCTGATAGTATTATGTAAAAAATCACCAATTTTAGTTTCATAGTGCCTACCTAAAACATGATGATTTTTCTGATGATTTAAACCTTCATGAGTATTCTATTGGTTGGGTTTATAGTCTAAAATTGAAAAGATGGAATAAACTTGATAATTTTTCATATGGTCTTGAGTGGTGGAAGGAGAGTTCAGGTGGCGTTCTTTGTAGTGGCTTTTGTAACGATGCTCTCCATTGGATTAAACACGAATATTTGATTCTTGCCTTTGATCTTCTCCATGAGAAAATTTATTTTGTGCCGAAACTACCACTTGATAATTGTCCTGATGATTTTGATCTATCTTCTCTTTCTGTTATTGGTGATTGTCATTGCTTGACATGCATAAATCCACACCAGATATGGGTGATGAACAATTATGGAATTCAGGATTCATGGACTAAGATCAATTTGGAGATTGATCTTTGTAAAATTGAGGATGTGAAAATGCCTGTATCGTATCTAAAAAGAAATAACTGGCAAGTAATGATTATTAAGTAACACGATGTTTTTAGCTCTTTTTATACGATCCCCTTGTGCACCACTCACTTGAGATACCTTTTGAAGATGGTGCATTTGGGTATCCTTATATAGAAACTCTTGAATGTTATGATCAGACATATCATCATGATTGAATTTAACCAGCGAATCGAAGTCAATGCTGAAAAGGTGAAGTCGATAAACACTAGACTGACGTGTTATAGTGTTGACAAAGAATCAATTAGTTAAATGTAGTATGCCTTGTATGATTATTTAATTAAATATGAATGGATGTTTAATGGAATCCAAATTCGTGGCCAAGATAGATGGACTTTTCTAAAATAACAAGGGTACAGTCTTGCTTGGTTTTGCAGGTTCATGTAGCGGAATAACCTTTTTACTTTGAGATATTGGCCTTAAATTATGGTTTAAGATCGGCGGAGGACAGATGGTGTCCTACGTGAAAATAGGAATTTATTTTAAAAAAACTTTATACACTAGTAAAGGGTGGTGGTAGTTCCAAAAATTGGGATTGTAATATTTGACGAGACTTTTTGAAAACTATGAGGTTAACCATATATTTTGCGAGGTGAATATGTATGTAGATCTACTGGCTAAAAAAAGAGCAAAGACAAATGATAAGCCAGTGAAATATAAGGTTGGGGATTTGAGTGAATAGTTTATGTCTAGAATTATTTTAGATTCCTTGTGAGGACTTTTGAAGTTCTTAATATTGCGATGATTTAGTCTAATGTGTATAGAAAAAAATTCATGAAAATCATGATATAAAATTATTAAATCGTACCAAAAATCCATATAAAATTATAAAGAATATGTAAAAAGTTATACGTTATAAAAAAGAAATTATCAAAAGTATCAAAATTTGTATTATTTTTATAGATTATATAAAATATAACAAAGACACTTAAAATCAAAATTAAATACATCGTGTTTCTAAGAATAGAATAGTAATTAAAGAACAGACTTACATGACAAAACTACTACGATTTCCATGAAGATTAATATGATTTCTCCCATTTTTGATTTACTCAAACCCCCGCAATTTCGATGAGTTTTTTAGGCCCGCAAAAGACTTTGAAATTTTCTCAATTCCATGAACCATCTCCATTCGTAAAGTCCACAACCATATGCTTTTTTCCCCTCCTCTAGAGGGTATATAACACATTCAAAAAGAGGCTCTGACCCCACCATACATCCTTCAAAAAGTCTACCCTTCTTCCCCATCTAAGCAAGATATGAGGTATATGATGACCCAGCGTCGGTAAAATTCAAATCCCTGATGACCTCAATGAACAAAACACTACCTTGTACGTCAATTCTTGCTCCGTTTTGGTTTCAAATTTTCCTTAAAATCTACGAGGAGGTGCATTCAGCAAAAAACACGAAAAAATTGGATCGAGACCCACCAATTTCATCACTAATTTCTATCGATCCATCATGATAGTCTATGGAATCGATTGAAAACTAAATAAACTGTGTAACACTTATATTTATTCCAGTCCCCATTTGCCCAAAAGTATTATGGAAAGCACTTGTCTCAACTTTGTTTCTCAAAGACACCTACACCTACTCGGGTAATACCTTATATAAGGATGTTATAACAAAATCTGGGCGAAAAAGAGATAACCCTAGAGAATCCAAGTTCATTGGTCCTAACAAACACGAATCTCACAATAAATGACAGTTTTGCTACAGCATAAGCATCCATTGATACGATTAACTTGAACCCGTGACTCTCGATAGAACCGCTAACACGGAAATACAGTCTGACCCTCTCTTTTTCCATTCTTTTTAAAAACGTGTTTCTCCAACTCGATCAAGAATAACTTAAATATCCCTTCCTTGCAATACTAAAAGAATTTATTCTAAAGTATATCACTATCAAAAGACTCACACCACTTTTTGTATTAATATTTAGAATTTATTAACGAAAAACGAGTCTTATATCTCATGTATTTGAAAAAGGCATCTACTTTGTTTGATAAACATTGGTAAAGAAAGAACATTTTTTTTCTGAGTTATTTAAGGTAATTTTATAAGTAATAACTTTAGTTGCTTGAGTTATCATATCAGCGCTAGGAGATTTTTTGTTTTACTTTTTTGGACACAACATGATGCTTATTTATGTTTTTTCTTAGATTTTTTTAAAGCACGTATTCAATATTATCATTTGAATAATTAATGTGATTGTCTTCTAGTATAGATTACGTACCTTACGCAAATAGAGATGTCGGATACATATAATATACTTTCGATAATCGAGATTATATTTTGCAACATAATTTTAGCTTTAGCATTTTTTCTAAGGTAAAAAATCCAATCTTATGATGTTTATATTTTATGAGTTTTGGTTTTATTTGAAATGCTAAGTGCTATGTTAGAAATAGAATTTTCTTATTTTCAATTTTCTTGGTAGAGTTTTTCACTATTGACCATTAACTAATGTTGTTAAATACTATAGTTGCTAAGTTTATACCTTACCACAACACATTACTTAATGTATAAAATATTACAAAAATTGTCAATTATTTTAATTTTTTTTTAGTTGCATAATTAAACACAAAGAGAAGAAACATATAAAATTAATACATACAGTCCGATATTTCTCACTTTTTAGTTCGGTTTCATCATTGATTTTTATTGGTTCAGTTTATTGGTTTGTTTGCGTCTACATTATATACGGATCGTTTATGTTTGCTTGGATTCTAAACATGTAGAATTTATCTTATAAACAATCATCTTTTCCCTAACCCTTTTTTAATAGATTCAACTTGGATTTGCTGGAAAAAAAAACTAGTCATCCCGAGGAGTTTTTCAACCAAAAATGCAATTACAATACTCAGTTACTCATCCATTATCCACTACCTGCCCAAGCCCAATAATAGAGATCCAAAATGTTGATGGTCCATTTCACTTGTATGAATACGTGTCCGTGATACAAGGGGTCAAAAGAAGCGCTCCGTTGTATAAAACCCTTATTTTTGGTACCCCGCATCATAAGGTTTTATGTTCCTTCCTTAGTTGCCATAACCAATTTTTCACCACAACGCTTAAAGAAACTAATATTAACCTCAATATTTTTGATGATTACCACCTTCTATCCACCCATATCCACCCAAACACATATAACAGAAGAAGAATAAGATAAAATAAAGAGAAAGAAAGAAAAAAAGAAACAGAAATCTTAGTTTGTAAATTAAAGTTACACAACAACAAGGTAATTTTGTGTGACATGTTTTTTTAATGATTTATACAATTCTCTAATTTCATTTGTTTTTTTATTAGGGATTAATTTTTTCTTGATTTTTTTTTTTGTCGAATTGGCTTTTATTCAATTTGTGATCTATTGATTTGTTATTGATATGTTTTTTATTTGCAGATCGATGTCCATCTAATTTCAATAAATAAGGACCATTATAACTGTGATGGTTTTTCAAAGTGAATATCAGGTAACATAGAAATATAAATATCATAATTTAAAATATGCTAGACAATTTATGATGAATAAATAAGATGTTACATTTAAAACTATTTCTATTCAATATTCCATTTCTTTCAAATTCATGATGTGATATATTTACTTTGCTTTAGTACCTGTAAATGAACAATTATGCAAATTATTTGATATATATGACTTGTGGAAAGTTGAAAGTCAATCGATAACTAAACACACTAGAACAGGATTGGTTAATATGATGGTTAGTTGAGCATGTATGTACATATTATTTGATTCAACAAAATTGTTTTACACACTAGTAGTGAATTTACCTAGTAAAGTGAGTTCAATGAAATTAAAATCTTATTTTAAAATTTGAGTATTTGCTAATAAAATACTAATTTATTTTGTAGAATGTACTGGAGTTTGGTGATTATATGTATACTTGATAAAAAAGAACCAATTTTTAATTCATCTAGATTCACTTGATCGTCACCCCGTTGAGGTCATATTTGGGTATATAAAAAAGGTTATTTCAAGTGCGTTCTTTTAACTCTCTAAGTTGTATCTAATAACCTATTAATGGTGCTATGCAGGTTTTTGGTACAAGAGTGGAATTTTCTCAGAAAACAAGAACCGAAGATTAATATAGATATTTTTCTAAGAATTCATTAGATAAGAAGTGAGGTACATACATACAAGCATACTTTTCTATTTGATTCACACGTTAATTTCTTAATTGTATGGGTATTTAACTTGTTTATATGGTGGTTAACAGGTTCCACAACAAACAAATGATTATGATTGTGGATTGTTTGTTCTTCACTATATTCAACGATCTATGGAAGCCGCTCCTAAATGGGTAAAGAAATATTTACCGAAGGTAATTATTCCTTTCCTTTACAATACTTTCTATTCTTTCATTAACACTGTCTTTTTTGTTTCATTCTTAGCTTGGTCATGTCTTTTTTGTTTCATTCTTAGCTTGGTCACATTCAGGTAAAGTAAGCGAGCACCATCTGATTGTTCATGTGAGAGATTAGCGGAAGCCTAAACTGCGGTAATAGAACCATATTTGGATCTGGCCAGCACCATCTGCTCTATCTCATCGCAAGTAGGATTATGCTTCAATGCAAACAACTTCTCCAAAAGCTGAAGCTGAGCCATTTTCTAAAACGAGTAGAGTTACTTAACGTATTGAACTTAGCAGCTCCGAAATCAACTAGGGCTCCAAATTTTCAATTAAAATTAGTTTTGCTTACTGTAAATGCATTGTATATGTACTATCGGTGTTCTTTTTTTTTACTAAATATTAATTACCATTTAATTTTCAATTAATTGCTAACAACAATCATTGATACTGCCAAATGTCAATTCACAACTTAATTTTTTATAACCAAACACGTGTTGGAATTCCTACTTAACTTAGTACGTAATATATGACAATCTTGAGCATATATATTTTAGCAACCTTGTATCATAACTCACATTACATACTTTCAAATATCAATTTTTATATTGTTCTACTTTTCTGATATTACACAATCTCATATGCGTATGACCGGAAAAAATATATGATTTGTTGTCATTATACACACATGTATAATCAAGTGTAGAATAAAATTAATGTTCTAGTAAATCAAGAATCGAGTTACAGTACAACAGTTAAGATAAAAAAGGAATCTAATATTACTATTGGGACTTGTATTACAACAAGGGGTCTTATAGACTTGTAATACGATGAGAAACTAACTCTAATTCTAAACTAATTGGATGTGCATAAGATCAAATTAGTTTAGAAAAAATAATTGTATGTTGGTGGGTATTTCAAATAACATTATTTTTGTACCTGATGAAGAGGCAAAAGAAGCAAAATGGCATGATGATGATGTAGCGTGGTTAGCCTACAACATTCCAAGTTTTAGGGACAACACAAGATTGGTCCTAAAAACATAGTACTATTAGGGACCACTAAAATAAGTAGTCGCTAATAGTTGGATTTTATAATACACAAATTCCGTTGTTGGAAGCTTTTAACATATGAACCGTGATGGGCTGAGAATAGCTATTTTGGGAGGGGATGCACTATGAGTTTTGTTGGGCCCATACTAACAACTCTCTCTAAACACTGGTAAATTTGGATTACACAGGGACCATTTTTTAATTTCTTGCATATATAATTCCTCTTACGAATATATATATAGACTAATTACGTTCAAATCATCAATAGAGAAGAATGATATATAGTAGAGAAAGTCTTTTTTAAGATTAAGGTGTCAATCATCAACAGAGAATATAGACTTTGTATAATCTTTCATTGATCACTATATTTTACAAATATTGCACTATATATCTATATGGGGTCAATCTTTTTGTTTGAAAACATGAGGGGGAGGGGATAACTAAAGATAATGAATATAAGGATGTATATAGTGTAATTGTTATGGAGATTGAATTTAAAGAATAGAACTGTACATATAGTTTCTTTGTCTAGTTTATGATAGATGAACCAATAATGATTTATGTCTCTTTTTATCATGAAATATGTAACAACATTCTAAATGGTCTGCTTGGAAAGAATTGAAATTATTTCATTTTTGCATAAACATCACTATACTTGCTGGATATCTACTCTATTTAATTTGATGGCTACTTAGTTTATTTTTGGTTGTTATAATAGTTGTTGGATTATGGCAAGGTGGGAAATAGATTCTATCACTTTTTATTCTTTTGACTTTTGTTGTAAATTATTTTGGTTTTTACTATATTTTTTTTAAAATCGTATGTAAAATATTTGATGAGTTGGGCACCATGCTGGATAGTGATCCTCAAAAGGTAGGTTTTTAACTCTGTTAAGAAACGCTAGTTGCATTTATGGTTAAAAAGTATATCTAGTGAGTGTTTTTTGTTCCAGCCTCATACAAATTTGTGGTGAAGTTTTTATGGACACTAATAATTGTTTTTAAGTAACACTGCTAGACCGCCTCTATTTAGAAATGAGTTCTTCAGAAAAGTTGGAATTATCATTTTCAAAGATAATCTACTACCGACGTGCCATGTGTGTCGGCGATAATGGACGACATAAAAAAAATATTCCAATGTCTTTTGAGACGAAATAAGGTCGTCTCTAAATAGCTACATCATTGAAAATGACATATTTTTGTATCAAAATATAGCATTTGCGTTGACCAAGCTTTAATTAACAATAATTAAAAAGATTTATCGTCTTTGTTGGTATTGATTAATCGAGACGAAGTTAGTCGTCACGAAAGAAGCCATTCGGCAATTCATAAGGTCTTTACACGCAACATCATGTCATCTCTAAAAACACATGCTCATTTGAGATGAAAAATATTATCTTTAACGCGTTAACATGGCAGACAAGAAAAACTACTTTTGGAGACTTCGTTTTGGTCTTTAGGTGATCATTTTAAACAACTGTTGTACCTTTATAGTCCACTCTGGTGATCGGTGATAATTTCTAATTACTAGTGACCTATGGGTGACCGATATTAAATTTTCTTTTATTTTAGAAAATGAATCACCTTTCTAGCAAATTCTCTTGCGCTCGTGAAAAAGTTTTAATTTTTTTTAATATATTCGATGACTATTACCAGACACTAAAACTCCTAAACTAGCAACTATGCTTATAGTCGTAAAAAATGAGGTCGGTAAAGATACGTATATATATAAGATCTGTGCTAGAGGTTGAAATTAAAATTAGAGTGTAAGGTTAGATTTTTAGTTTGTATACTGAGAATACTATGATAATATTTAAAAACTTATTCTTACTCTCGTACTAATCGTTTTATAACTTTTGTTCTAAAATTCTTTTTTTTATAATACAAATAATATTTCTTCATGTAAATTTGTTTCGGTTACTTCGTTTATTGTTATTTTTTCAAAAGAAATATTATTTATCAAATAATACATAATTAAAAATGATCCAAATCAATTGCAGCCGACCCTAAAATAATATACAAACTTACCTAGGAAGAATTTGATAGTTAGTAGGAAACAAATACCTTTGAAGTAAATAATCCTATATATTAGGTAATTAATACTAATCATAAAATTGATACCTTTGGTGGAGTTGCAGTTAGAGTCTTTTATATATACATAGATTTTGTATATATACGTATAGATGAGTAATGCTTGCATTACTCATAAAAAAAATTGTCGTCCCTTCACATCAATAACAAGGAAAATCTCCAAGAATATGGGATTTCAGCGGTTAAAAAAAGCTTCCTGATGTTCTTGAGGATTTGGTCCTTGATATACTTTCAAGGTTACCTGCAAAGACACTCATACACGTATCAAAGTGTCATGGTGTACTTTGATTGAAAGTAGATATTTCTCCAAGATGAATTTAAATCATAGACTGCGAGATAGTATAAATTCCAAGATTATTGGGGATTATATTGATAGATTCATGAACCCGAGTCTCTATACTATAGATTGCAGTAGCAGCAGTATGTCATAGAAAATTGTTATATGGAATCTATTATCCAAAAACTATCTGGAGATATTGTGCCTTTCGTAGCCCCTCCTTCTAAAGATACTGGTCCCAAAATAACTTATGGTTTTGGTTATGAAAAAACCACTGACGATTACAAGGTTGTGGCTTTGCAAAACTTTTATGATTTTTCTGATGATTTAAACCTTCCAGAGTATTTTATTGGTTTGATTTATAGTCTAAAATTGAAAAGAAACTTGATAATTTTTCACATGGTCTTGAGTGGTGGAAGGAGAGGTCAGTGGCTTTTGTAACTGCGCGCTCCATTGGATTGTAGAAGAATATTTGATTCTTGCCTTTGAGCTTCTCCATGAGAAATTTTATTTTGTGCCGAAACTACCCCTTGATAATTGTCCTGATAATTTTGATATATCCTCTCTTTAGGTTATTGGTGATAGTCTTTGCTTGAGATATATAAATCCATTCCAGATATGGGTGATGAACTATTATGGAATTCAGGATTCTTGAAATAAGATCAATATGGAGAATGTTCTTTGTAAAATTGAGGATTTGAGAAAGAGTGTAGCGTATCTGAAAAGAAATAACCAGAAAGTGATGATTATTAAGAAACACGATGTTTTTTCTCTCTTTTTATAGGATCACCTTGTGCACCACTCACTTGATATACCTTTTGAAGATGGTGCAGTTGGGTATCCTTATACTCTTGAATGTATGATCAGTCATATCATCATGATCGAATTTAACCGGGGAATCGAAGTCAATGCTGAAAAGATGAAGTCGATGTACTCTAGACTGCGGTGTTATAGGTTGACAAAGAATCAATTAGTTAAATGTAGTATGCCTTGTGTGATTATTTAATTAAATATGAATGGATGTTTCATTCGGTCCAAATTCGGGGCCACGGTAGATGGAATTTTCTTGAATAAGAAGGGTATAGTCTTGCTTGGTTTTGTAGGTTTGTGTAGCGGAATCACCTTTTTACTTAGAGATATTGGCCTTACATTTTGGTTTAAGATTGGAGGAGGAACAGGTGTTTCCTACGTGTAAATAGGGATTGATTTAATAGAAGTTAATGTATTAGTGAAGGGTGGTGGTAGTTCCAAAAATTTGGATTATAATATTGGACGAGACTTTTTGGAAATACTACGGAAAAACCCAACTATGAGGTTAAAAATAAGTTTTCCGAGGTGAATATGTGTGTAGATCTACTGGCTAAAAAAGGAACAAAAACAAATGATAAGCTAGTGAAATATGAGGATCCACCTGACAATCTTTGATGATCGGGGATATGAGTGAATAGTTTATGCCTAGAATTATTATAGATTCCACGTGCAGACTTTTGAAGTTCTTAAAATTACGATGTACTAGCCTAATATGTATGGAATAAAATTCATGAAAATCATGATATTAAATCATCAAATCTTAAGTCCATATAAAATTATAAAGAATACGTCAAAAGTCATATGTTATAAAAAAAATTCAAAATTATCAACATTGTATAATTTTATATATTATATAAAATATAACAAAGATTCTTAAAATATAAATTAAATACACTATTTTTTTAAGAATAGAATAGTAATTAAAGGTCAAACTAACATGACAAATCTACTAAGATTTCCCTAAAGATTAATCTGATTCTCCCATTCTCCATTTACTCTAACCCCTGCAATTTCGATGAACTTTTGAGGTCAGCAAACGACTTTAAAATTTCCTCAATTCCACAAACCATCTCCATTCGTAAAGTCCACAACCATATGCTTTTTTCCCTCCTCTAGAGGGGATACAACACATTCAAAAAGAGGCTCCAACCCCACCACACATCCTTCCAAAAGTCTACCCTTCTTTCATTATGTACACGCCATTTGGATCCTCGTTTAAGCACGATATGAGGTATATGATGAACCATCGCTAAAACTCAGACTCCTGGTGACCTCACTTAGCAAAACACTGCCTTGTACGTCCATTCTTGCTCCATTTCAGTTTCAAATATTTCTTAAATCTATGAGGAGGTGCATTCACCAAAAACACCAAAAAATTGGACCGAGACCCACAAATTTCATAACTAATTCCTATCGATCCATCATATTAATCTTTGGAATTGGTTTAAAACTGAGTAAACTCTGTAACACTTATCACTATTCTAATCCCCATTTGCCCATGAATATTATGGAAAGCACTTGTCGCAATGTTTTTATCAAAGACACCTAAACCTACTCGGGTAATACCTTATAAAACGATGTTATAATAAAATTTTGGCACAAAAGAGATAATCCTAGAGAATCCATGTTCTTCGATTCTAACAATCCTGAATCTAACAGTAAATGTCTATTTTGCTACATCATAAGCTTCCATTGATACGATTACCTTGAACCCCTGACTCTCGATGAACCGATAACACGGAAATCCAGACCGACCCTCTCTTTTTCCATTCTTTTTAAAAACGTGTTCCTCCAACTCAGTCGAGAATAAATTAAGTATCCCTTCCTCGCAAAACTAAAATAATATATTCCAATGTATATCGCTATCAAAAGACTCACACCACTTTCTGTATTATTTTTTAGGTTCTATTAACGAAAAGAAAGTCCGATATCTTAGGTATTTGAAAAAATATCTACTTTGTTTAATAAATATCGGAACTGAAAGTGCATTTTTTGAGTTATTTAAGCTAATTCTATAGGTGATAACTGTAGCTGCTTGAGTTATAATAGCAGCGCTGTGAGATTTTTTGTTTTACTATTTTGGACACAACATGACGCTTAATTATGTTTTTTCTCATTTTTTTAAAACACGTATTCAATATTGTCATTTGCGTAATTAATGTGAATTTATTCTAGTGTAGACTACGTACCTCATGTTAATAGAGATGTCAGATACACATGATGTACTTTCGACAATCGAGATTATATTCTGCAACATAATTTTATCTTTAGCATTTTTGCTAAGGTAAAAAATCTAATCTTATGATGTTTATTTATGTCTGTATTTTAGTTTTTTGACATGTTAAGTTCTATATTTGATATAGAATCTTCTTATTTTAAATTTTCTTGGTAGAGTTTTTCAATCTCGAACATTAATTAAAGTTGTTAAATACTATAGTTGCAAAATTTATACCTTACCACAACACATTACTTAATGTATAAAAGATCACAAAAATTGTCAATCATTTAAAAAACAATTTGAGTCGCATAATTAAACACAAAGAGAAGAAACATAATAAATTAGTACATACAATCCGATTTTTCTCACATTTTAGTTCGGTTTCATTAGTGATTTTTATTGGTTCTTATGCATTTGACTCGGTGCAGTTTGCTACATTATATACGAGATCGTTTATGTTTGGTTGGATTCTTAACATGTAGAACTTATCTTATAACTACTAGATCTTTTCCCTAACCCTTTCTAAATGGATTCAACTCCAATTTGTTGCATAAAAAGAAAATTAGTCATCCCAAGGACTTTATAACCCAAAATGTGATTACAATACTCAGTTACTAATCCATTATTCACTCCCTAGCCCAATATTAGAGATCCAAAATTGAGATGGTCCATTTCACTTGTGTGAGAGTATGGTGTCCAATTCGTGATACGACAATATACAAACGACCGAGGTCCTCCGTTGTATAAAACCCTTATTTTTTATAAGCCATAGCATAAGGTTTTATGTTGCTTCCTTAGTTTCCATAACCAAATATTCACCACGAACACTTAAAGAAAGTAACATCAACCTCAATATTTTTGATGCTTTACCACCTTCTCTCAACCCTAATAGATAGATCAGAAGAAGAATAAGATAAAATGAAGAGAAAGAAAGAAAAAAACAAACATAAATCTCAGTTTGTAAATGAAAGTTACAGAACAAGGTAATTTTGTTCAACAGGATTTTTAATTTTTTATATAATTCGTTCATTTTATTTGTTTTTATTATTGTAGATTAATTTTTTCATGAAAAAAAAGTTTGTCGAATTGATTTTTATTCAATTTGTCTTTAGAAATTGAGAATTGAATTTTAATTTTTTATAATATATATATATATTTATTTGGATTGTGCAAAGCTATGAAGGTATTTATTGATTTGTTATTCATATATTTTTTATTTATAGCAAAATGATCGATGACCATCTCATTTCAATAAATAAGAATCGTTTATGGGTTTTCTTGGTGACTTAGGTAACATAGTAATATAAATATCATAATTTATAATATTCTAAACAATTTATGATGAATAAATAAGATGTTATATTTAAATCTATTTCTATTCAGTTTCCTATTTCTTTCAAATTCAAGATGTGATTAGTTTTACTTTGCTTTAATTCTTGTAAATGAATAGTTATGCAAATTATTTGATATATTTATATTTAAAATCGAATCAAAACTATTTTGTTTTTTAGAACATATATTTTCTTTTATTTAATTCAAAAAAATATATGACTCCTCTCAAATCCTTAGCTTTTATAATTTGCAAAAATCAAATCCAAAAACAAAATATCCAAAAGAAAAAAATCTCCATTAAATTCACATACATTTTTCTCTATTTTGATAAAATAGTTTTAACTCTTTTTACATCTCCCTTCAGTCTTCCGTTCATCTTACATTTTCTTTCCCTTTCAAGGTGCGTGCTTTCATCGAAAAAACTTAAACATAATCACAAGAGCATATATATTCATATATAACCTCGATCTAATATGGTTAATTTGTTTGTTTGCCATATCTCAGCCGATTAACTGATTTATAGATACCCACATGAACACCAATGTGAATTTAGCTGGCGATGATGAAATGAAAGATATGTATGACGCGAAGTTATACAACGACCACCTTGAGATGATCGTCGGAATCGCGAGTCTCTGTTATGGTGACACTGTCAGCTATCTTAGGGTTTATGCAGACGGTCCTCTCGATATCCGATGTGATACTAATTGCTACACTTATGGCCCACAAGGTTTTTCTTTTTCTATCAACAAATTAATTGCATGATCTTATAAACTCTTTTTTTAATGTATTTTTATAATAAAATATTTTGATGTGTATGTTTATTTTTATTTTTTTAAGTAAATGTTAAAATTTAGCTCACATTGTTTAGAATTATATATTGTGATAAAATTTATAGTCCTAAATAAAAAATTAGATAATTGCTCAAAGTCTTAATAGGTAATATCTTTTTCTAACAAGTCCTTATTTTTTTATACTAAAAAAATCTCCAATAATATTTTGTTGGATTAGGTTATTTAATTGTTGTCTAAAAAAGAAAAAAAAAGTTATCTAATTAATTTTTAATTAATACATTACAATATCAAATGTAAAATATGTATATCTTTAAAGATTCTCCGCGTAACCCAACCAATAATAACACCATCACCACCAAGCAATTTTCAGAGCATCATGCATTCTCCGCGTAACCCAACCAATAATAACACCATCACCACCAAGCAATAATTTATAATGTTTCTTATATATTGAGTCACGGAGAATTTTCTAGATATAGCCATATAGAATGTACTTCAATGAATATGAAATCTATATGTATTTAGAATTTGTCTGAAAGATGGTTTATTTATTGATTATAAACTGATCTATCCATATATGTCATGTTGATAAATTTTAACTTTTTTTCATTTGTTAATAAGTTACAACTGCGTTGAGTTAATTTGTTGTTTCTGAACAGGAGCTTAGCACCATCTCAAACAGCTAAGCTAAAGAAAATGACACCATCAGCTTTTGAGAGACACTCTAAGCTTCTAAGAATTGGAAACATAATATTTGGGTAACAATTAACAGGGATAAAGTCCCTCTATATAAAACACACCTACTCAAATATTACTACCAGTCGCCGAAGAAAACGAATGGAGCTAATAAGCCGAAGCGTAAAATTTTCCATCGCGATGAATTTGTTAAATGCATGCACCAAGTGTTCCAATAGGAGAAGATTCAGTCTTCGTACTAAGGAGGAGTGTCATATTTACCACGACGCAATGAGAAAAGTGGACTGGAAATGCTCGGATATGATGTGTGACAGGTAAGTGTCTGTTGTTGTTTAGTACGAGGATTTTTTCTGTTTTGGGGCGGTTTGAAAATTTATTTTTTAGGTTAGTGTAATATAGGTCTAATTATATACAGTTTCATTATAATGCCTATGTCATGTAAAAAATGCCATATACTATAGGTCTCTATATTATGCAAAATAACATTCATTATTGAAAATATATGGGAGGCCAAGTGAAAATTCTCAAAACTCGGGAGAGGGGTGGGGAGGGGTGTGTGTTGGAACCAGAAATTCTAGTTGATTTAATTGCAATATATATTTTTATATTATGTAAAATTTTATTATAAATCCTATATTATATAGAAATTGCACTTTAGATCCTCTATTGTTTAAAAATTACATTATAGGACTCTAAATTATTCAAAAAAATATAAGTTTTTAAATCTTTGAGGAAACCATGTAAAGATTCTCAAAAATCTCAGGGAAGTCATGGGGTATATTTTTCTTTTTAATAATGGATCACAGAGGTTAATAAATAATTTTCAAATCTCAGGAGGGCCATGGACCCCAGCTACTGTGTACTAAGGATATGTATGTTTGTGTTTAGGGTCACGTGTGATCATGATGAGGAAAGAGCTTGCAAGATAGCGTATAGGGGTTGTTCAAGTTCTTCAACGTGCAAAGGTTGTGAGTTTTGTGTGTGTTGGATGTGAGATGTGTCGTTTTTTTGGATTGTCGTTGCCAGACTTGTTCGGACTTCACAAGCAATTCTAAACGAAACTAATCTGGAGAGAGGTTCAAGCAATATGTTAAGGAAAATTAGATGGTTCTCTGTTTAATTATTTCAGATATTGTTTTCTCGTGGTTTGGTTGAATATTGATGTAATATTAAACTATAGATTTTTTCTGTATTATTTTAACTCATTATGCAGATTTAACAACTTCTTCGTTTTTTTAAGGACCTGGCTTTTATATAGATATTATATTTTGTCTTCAAATTTTCAAAATTTTAAATTCACCTTCCTTTACTTCCTGCTTTCTGACTTCTAAAATTTATTGAATATGCTTTCAAGGGAAAATTTATGGGGTGGTCCTTCTTCTTTTCGGTAACTTGAGTAAAAAATAAATTATAGACTTGTTTTTTTAATAACTCATATGGACTTACAAATTTGAATCCTCCCTTGTATGTTTTGATCAATTGTAATTATATGAATATTTTATTTAGTTATAAAATATAGTTTATATGTTATATATAATATAAAGACTTATAGTGTAATCAATTGAAATAATTACATCAGGACCTATAGTTCAATTTTTGCATAATATAAAGACAGATGGTGCAATTTTCTCATAATATAGGGATCTATAGTGCAATGAACTTGGAAAAATGAATCCAGACAACCCAAAAAAATTATCCTAACTTCGTTTCTGGATGCAATGCTCATTTGCATGTAATCTAATAAATTTTTTCTGGATCCAAAGCTCATCTGCATATAATCTAATGATTTTTGGTTAAGTAGATATAACAAAAACGTACTGTTTGTGGTATTTTTAGGGCGTAAAAGATTAAGGGGTGTTTGTTTGCACTTAATGAGATCTTAATTTGATTCATTAAGACACTGGATCAATCAGACTGTTTGTTTTTTCTGGCCAATTCAGATCTGAATGCCTCTTAATTGGTCTGTTTCATTAAGATTTCAAACTAAGTCTGGAGAAACTTGATAAACTTTCATATATTCTTGAGTGGTGTAAGGAGAGTTTAGGTGGATTTCTTTGTAGTGGTTTTTTGTTACGGTTCTCTCCGTTGGATTACAGACATATATTTGATTCTTGCCTTTGATCTTCTCCATGAGAAATTTTATTTTGTGCAGAAACTACCCCTTGATAATTGTCTTGATGATTTTGATCTATCTTCTCTTTCAGTTATTGTCTTTGCTTGAAATACAAAAATCCATACCAGATATGGCTGATGAACAATTATGGAATTCAGGATTCTCGGACTAACATCAATTTGGAGAATGATTTTTGTATAATTGAGGATGTGAAAAAGCCAATATCGTATCTGAAAAGAAATAACTGGAAAGTAATGATTATTAAGTAACACGATGTTTTTTAGCTCTTTTTATACGATCCCCTTGTGCACCACTCACTTGAGATACCTTTTGAAGATGGTGCATTTGGGTATATATCCTTATATAGAAACTCTTGAATGTTATGATCCGACATATCATCATTATCGAATCTAACTGGGGAATCGAATTCAATGCGGAAAAGGTGAAGTCGATATACACTAGACTGAGGTGTTATAGTGTTGACAAAGAATCAGTTAGTTAAATGTAGTATGCCTTGTGTGATTATTTAATTAAATATGAATGGATGTTTCATGGAATCCAAATTCGTGGCCAAGATAGATGGACTTTTCTAGAATAACGAGTGTACAGTCTTGCTTGGTTTTGCAGGTTTGTGTAGCTGATGTCTCCCTAAATGTTCTAATTTTATACCTTTGGGAGACATTATTTTTGGTGTTTATTTGATTATTTAGATAGACTTTTGGTGCTAATATGCAATAATTCAGTTTTTCTCTTTAGATTTTAGTATTTTTGATTTATTAAGCTTTTGCGCGTAATATGGGGTGTTTTTAGTAAAAAGCTTGTAAGTTTTGTATACTAGCTAGGAGAGGAATAAAAGATTAAAGTGAAAGATCGTGTAATGAAGTCAAAGCTTGAAGATAAATCCCGAAAGATTCGATTTTAGAGCTGCAAATCTGTTTTCTAGGCCAAAGATTTCTGATTTCAAGGTGCTTAAGAGATTATTTAGCCGCTGACCTTTGAATAGAAAACATTCCTTATCGAGTTACGGAAATTTAGCAACTGATTTCAGGTCAATCGGAGTTGTAACGAAGTGGGAAAAGCCGTTTTAGTGAAGGTGTATCAGCAGTTACGGGATTTTGGGCTTAGAAATTTGGCTTGGACATTTAATTATTGATTTATTCTTAAGTCCAAGCCCTAATCCGTTTTTAACCTTATAAAAGGAGCTTTTGACCTCATTATTACACACCTCACAATTCATTCTTTACAATTAAAAACATCAAAGAGAAGCAACAGAAGGAAGAGAGAAGAAGCTGCAAGAGCTGGAGAGGGTCTATATCTCCGTTCTCAGTCATTCCTATTCCGGAAATTAGGTTTCTTTTATCTTTTATTTGTAAGACAATATGAATTCCTTTACTTTTAAATTAGTTTTCTTTTTAATTATTATGAGCTAAACCTAATTAGTGCTTGAGAACGCATAATGGGTTAATCCCAATTTGATTTCATTCTATACATTTGGATTTGGGATATTTATTATTTAAATCAAATTGGGTAATTCGTATTTTTCTTTAATTTGCACTTTAATTACTATTATTGACCTGATCAATTAATGATAGGACTTAGTATCTAGGCTATTCCAATAAGTGGCGATTGGATCACCTTGACGGGGGTTTAGGTACCGAACTAGTTAACGAATGTAGGTTAGAAATTATTTGACTATGACGAGCTTAATTAAACCTATGGCCTATTGGGTAATTTAAACTTAATCACTTGAGAGTGGACTATAATCACCCTGACGAGGTTTGTAGCACTTGAGAGTTGCTCCTTAGTCCACCCTGACGGGGGTAAGGAGAATATAGAATCCCGACCAATACAGATTTACCAATTTGTCCCTTAAACAATGTATGAAATGAATGATAGTTAGGAAAGCCTTGCGTCTCTCAAGTACTGCCTGCTCATACTTGCGTCTTACTTTCATTTACTTGCGTTTTAGTTATTTATTTACATTTTTGCATTAGTCTTAATATCTTAGGAATTAGAAAACCAACCACTCAATCATATTACCTTTTATTTGTTTTCATAAGTGCAACCAATCATTAGCGGATAAGGATTGTAGTCAACCATCCCGTCCTTGGAACGAATCTGTTTTATCACTATTATTACTTGGGACAACCGTACACTTGCGGTTGTGGTTCGATTACTTTTTGCATTATTTTTAGAACACACAAAGGACCACTAAGTTTTTGGCGCCGCTGGCGGGGACGGTAGCGTGTGACCACGATGTTTATACTTTAGTGATAGTTGCATTTATTTTTATTTCAGTTTTACGCTTTTTGTTTGTTCATTTTTTTTCAGTTTTTTAGGTTTGGTGTATGCGAAGAAGACTCTTTAAGAATCTAGAGTCATCAACTCCGATCCTTAATAATCCAGAAACATTAATCAGACTTGCTAACAAGAGAAGGAGAGAACAAGAATCCTTAGAAGTAGAAGAATTAATTCACAGAATGGAGGACATTAATATTCAGAATCAACAAAACAATAACGGACAAGCTCAAATAGTGATGAATCAAGATCCTTGGTTCACTAATGGTCCACCAGAAGTTCCATTTCGTGCTCCTGGGAGTAGGTGCTCCAGATATAAATGTTCCGAGGTTTCGTCCAGATTCGGGTATGTTAGCTCAATTCCAAAACTTTGGAAATTTTCGTGGTAGAGTTGGAGAAGATCCTATCCGACATCACCCAAGGAGTTTCAAAAGAAAAGATGTACTATGCTGTGTTTCGATTTTTTGTTATAGATGGGGCAAGTGAATGGCATGATACACAAGATCCTACAAAGATAACAAATTGGGACCAACTAGAAACTGCTTTCTTTGAAAGATATTATACATCCAATATGAGGTTAGATGCTGAATTAGAATTGACGCATTTTCGTCAAGAATATGATGAAACTTTGGGTAAAAGCTGGACAAGATTTCAGATGTGTTTACGTAGAGTTCCCGATCATGTCTTTTCAGAACAACAACTAAAAATCTTTTACAGAGGCCTTGACGGGACTTCAAGAGAGAAATTGGATTTGTTATGTGGTGCGGGATTTCTTCAAGTTCAACCCGTTCATGCTAAAATCATTTTGGGAAGAACAGTAAAGAATGAAGTTGGGTGGAACACCGTAAGAACACCAGTTTGAGGAGGAGTCAATAATTTGAATATCGAAGAAAAGTTTGCTACGCTTGAGAATAAGATTCAAACCACAATAGAGCAACAGTTGAAACAGCTTACACTAGCTGTAAAAGAGGGATTTTCGGGTAAGAAGGTAGCTGTGCAAGCTGCACAAGAGGTTTATATGTGTTCGATTTGCAGGGTAGATGATCATGATGAGGAAAATTGTCCGAATAACCAAGAGCCTGTGATGTTTGTGTCCAATAGAGGTAACTTTAATTCGAGTGGTAATGGATAACAACCTAAAAAAGGTTAACCATTTGTTTTGCAAGGTGAATATGTATGTAGATCTACTGGCTAAAAAAGGATCAAAGACAAATGATAAGACAGTGAAATATGAGGTCGGGGATATGAGTGAGTAGTTTATGTCTAGATTTATTTTATATTCCTTGTGAGGACTTTTAAAGTTCTTAATATTGTGATGTTTTAGTCTAATGTGTATAGAAAAAAATTCATGAAAATTATGATATAAAATCATCGAATCTTACCAAAAGTCCATATAAAATTATAAAGAATATGTAAAACGTTAAACGTTATAAAAGAGAAATTTTCAAAAGTATCAAAATTTGTATTATATTTATAGATTATATAAAATATAACATAGATTCTTAAAATCTAAATTAAATACATCGTGTTTCTAAGAATAGAATAGTAATTAAAGAACAAACTAACATGACAAAACTTATACAATTTCCATGAAGATTAATATGATTTCTCCCATTCTCCATTTACTTAATTTCGATGAGTTTTTGAGGCCAGCAAACAACTTTGAAATTTTCTCAATTCCATGAACCATCTCCATTCGTAAAGTCCACAACCATATGCTTCTATCCCCCTCCTCTAGAGAGGATATAACACATTCAAAAAGAGGCTCTTACCCCACAACACATCCTTCCAAAAGTCTACCCTTCATTCATTATGTACACGCCATTTGGATCCTCTTCTAAGCACGATATGAGGTATACGATGACCCAGCATCGCTAAAACTCAAACTCCTGATGACCTCACTTAACAAAACAGTACCTTGTACGTCCATTCTTGCTCCGGTTCGGTTTCAAATATTCTTAAAAACCTAATAGGAGGTGCATTCAGCAAAAAACACAAAAAAATTAGACCGAGACCCACCAATTTAATCACTAATTTCTATCGATCCATCGTTATAGTCTCTCGAATCGGTTTCAAAGTAGGTAATCTATGTAACACATATCACTATTCCAGTCCCCATTTGCCCAGAAGTATTATGGAAAGCACTTGTCATAACCTTTTTTTATCAAAGTCACCTAAACCTACTCGGGTAATACCTTATATAACAATGTTATAACAATATTTGGGCGAAAAAGAGATAACACTAAGGAATCAACGTTCATCGGTTCTAACAAACCCGAATCTAACAATAAATGACAATTGTGTTACAACATAAGCATCCATTGATACGATAACCACTAACACGGAAATATAGTCTGACCTTCTCTTTTTCCATTCTTCTTAAAAACGTGTTTCTCCAACTCGATTGAGAATAACTTAAATATCCGTTCCTCGCAAGACTAGAAGAATTTATTCCAATATATATCGCTATCAAAAGACTCACACCACTTTCTATATTAATTTTTAGTTTCTATTAACGGAAAATGAGTCTTATATCTCAGGTATTTGAAAAATAAATCTACTTTGTTTGATAAACATCGGTACTGAAAGAACATTTTTTGAGTTATTTAAGGTAATTTTATAGGTAATACCTGAAGCTATGCTTGATTATTATAGCAGCGCCGGGAGATTTTTTGTTTTACTTTTTTGGACACAACATGATGCTTATTTATGTTTTTTCTTAGATTTTTTTAAACACGTATTCAATATTATCATTTGCATAATTAATGTGATTGTCTTCTAGTATAGACTACGTACCTTACGCTAATAGAGATGTAAGATACATATAATATACTTTCAATAATCGATATTATATTTTGCAACATAATTTTATCTTTAGCATATTCCTTAAGGTAAAAAATCTAATCTTATGATGTTTATATTTTATGAGTTTTAGTTTTATTTGAAATGTTAAGTTTAATGTTTTAAACATAATCTTCTTATTTATAATTTTCTTGGTAGAGTTTTTCACTCTTGACCATTAACTAAAGTTGTTAAATACTATAATTGCAAAATTTATACCTTACCACAACACATTACTTAATGGATAAAAGATTACAAAATTTTTCAATGATTTAAAAACATTTTGAGTTGCATAATTAAACACAAAGAGAAGAAACAAAGAAAATTAGTACATACAGTCCGATATTTCTCACATTTTGGTTCGGTTCCATCATTGATTTTTATTGGTTCGTTTTATTTACGACTTTTTATGAGTCTACCTTATATATATGTTTGCTTGGATTCTAAACATGTAGAATTTATCTTATAAATAATCATCTTTTCACTAACCCTTTTTAAATGGATTCAACATTGATTTTCCCAAAAATGCATTTACAATAGAAGCCCATAATCTAGGTTCTTGGCCCAGAACGAGGCCGTCAATTGTATAAAACCCAAATTTTTGGTAAGCCAAACCATAAGGTTTTTTGTTCCTTCCTTAGTCGCCATAAACAATATTCTTCACCACAACGCTTAAAGAAACGAACATCAACCTCAATATATTTGATATATACCACTTTCTATCCACCCAAATACATATAGCAGAAGAAGAATAAGATAAAATAAAGATAAAGAAAGAAAAAAACAAACAGAGAAATCTCAGTTTGTAAATGAAAGATATACAACAAAAAGGTAATTTTGTGTAACATATTTTTTAATGTTTTATACAATTCATTCATTTCATTTGTTTCTATTATTGTGGATTAATTTTTTCTTAAAATTTTTTGACGAATTGATTTTTATTCAATTTGTATTTATAAATTAGGAGTTAAAATTTAATTTCTTAATAATATATATATATATATATCGATTTGGAAAGCTATGAAGGTATCTATTAATTTGTTATTGATATGTTTTTTATTTACAGATCCATGACCATCTCATTTCAATAAAAAGGACCATTATATCTCTGATGCTTTTCAAGGTGAATATCAGGTATCATAGTAATATACATATCATAATTTAAAATATACTAGACAATCTATGATGAATAAATAAGATGTTAGATTTAAATATATTTTTATTCAACTTTCAATTTTTTTCAAATTCATGATGTGATTTATTTACTTTGTTTTAGTACTTGTTAATGAATAATTATGCAATTTTTTTGATATATATTACTTATGGAAAGTTGAAAGTCAATCAATAACTAAACACACTAGGACACACTTGGTTTATATGATGATTAGTTGAGCATCTATGTACATATTATTTGATTTAACAAAATTATTTTCCACATTAATAGTTAATTTACCTAGTAAAGTGAGTTCAATGAAATTAAAATCTTGTTTTAGAATTTGACTATTTGCTAATAAAGTACTAATTTATTTTGTAGAATGCACTGGAGCTTGGTGATTATATGTATACCTGATAAAGAAGAACCAATGTTACTTCATATGGATTCACTTGATCGTCACCCCACCCCACTGAGGTCATATATAAATGGAAATATAAAAAAGGTAATTTCAAGTCCATTCTTATAACCCTCTAAATTGTATCTAATAACTTATTAATGGTGCTATGCAGGTTTTTAATACGAGAGTGGAACTTTCTCAGGAAACAAGAATCAAAGAATAATATAGATTTTTTTCTAAGAATTCATGAGATAAGAAGTGAGGTACGTACATACATACATACTTTTCTATCTGATTCACACATTAATTTCTTATTTGTATGTATATTTAACTTGTATATATGGTGCTTAACAGGTTCCAAACAAATGATTATGATTGTAGATTGTTTGTTCTTTACTATATTCAACGATTTATGGAAACAGCTCCTGAAAGGGTAAAGAAAGATTTACCAAATGTAATATTCCTTTCCTTTACAATACTTTCTATTCTTTCATTAACTCTGTCATTTGTTTCATTCTTAGCTTGGTCACATTCAGGTAAACTTAGCGAGCACCATCTGATTGTTCATGTGAGATATTAGGGGAAGCCTAACCTGCGGTAATAGAACCATATTCGGATCTGCTCAACACAAAGATTGTTAACAAGCGGATGGTCAAAAACCATTTGCTCTATCTCATCGCATGTAGGATTCTGCTTCAATGAAACAACCAACCATTTTCTAAAATGAGAAGATTTACTCAACATATTGAACTGAGCAGCTCTGAAATCAACTAGGGCTCCAAAGTTTCAATTAAAATTAGTTTTGCTCACTGTAAATGCATTGTATATGTTCTATCGGTGTTATTTTTTTTTGATTAAATATTAATTACCATTTAATTTTCAATTAATTTCTAGTGACAATCATGGATACTGCCAAATGTCAATTCACAACTTAAATTCTTTAGCCAAACACATGTTGGAATTTCTACCTAACTTAGTACATAATATATGACAATCTTGAGCATATATCTTAGCAACCCGGTATCAAAACTTACATTACATAATTTCAAATATCACTTTTCATTTTGTTCTACTTTTCTGATATTACACAATCTAATATGCCTATGTCCGGAAGGAATTATATGATTTGCAGTCGATATACACACATGTATAGTCAAGTGTAGAATAAAAACAAAAGACACTCGTTCACAATTTATTATTATGTCTCTGTGTGGCTAATGTGAAAACAATTACCATCAGAAAACACTCAAAAAACCTCATTTTTTATCAATATATTAAGACAAGAATTATAATATAATTAACTATTACCTTGCTAAAACTAAATGCAGATTTGGATTACTTGTATTAGGTCCAGTAGGACTCAATCTAATCAAATATATATCCTGTAAGTAATTAAATTAGTACAAAACAAAGACTAAAGCTGAGAAAAATATACATTACCTTTGTGTGCTTTGTCAAATTTCGAAGATAATTATCATGCTTCATACTCCAAATCTGCATATTATATTAACTTTGAAATAAATTGAAAAAATTATTTTTTAAATAATAACAATCATCACTTTTTCAAAATTAAGATATAAAATGATTTTCTTTTAGTAGAATCACGCATTCTCAAATTATTTAACTAATTGTAAAGAAAATGGAAAATTGCACAAATAGCATTTGGTATTATGCAAAATATTCAAATACACCCAGATGTTAAAAGATAGCAAATATAACCGGGTATATTCCAAATCATTGCATCACTAATCTTGAGAGTACACTTTTTGAAATGCTAGCGATGGAAACCTTGGTACATTTTGTTTTGCTTGTAAAAGTATGAACTTTGAAATGTTCATAATATTAATAAAAGATGAGCTCACTAGGTCTCTGTTCCATTTTGATATAGATACATAAACAAGTAAAGCTGAACTAATACCTTAATTCACATCCTCATAACACAACAGACAATTTAAAGAATAAAATCTTGCTATAGGAAAAGAATTACTTCAAGGTGGAACGACATTTACCATCTTATCCCTCTTCCCGTAGCTACAATAACAAACAACTTTGACATTAAAAAACTAGTACAAGATTATATAGTATAACAATATTTTAAATGCCAAACTAAAACTTATTTTACCAATTTTCGATCAACGCCTTCTTAAAATTTCGGCTCCACCTGTAATTGAAAAATAAACCTATCTTAAAATTAAAAAAGGAAACAAAATGTGATTTACTTTTAGATAACAATCCGTCGAGCACAAGTAGTACGGATGTTGAGTATCAATGAAGATTTATTCATATTGCTTGAGAACAAGTAACTAAACAAAAAAAAAATTCTTTATGCAGTTCTCAAGATCTAGACAAAATAAGATATTTTAGTTAGTTAGTAAGTACTTTATTTTTAAGTGATATGTCTACATGCATGCTAAATGCTCTAAGTTCCTTTGCAAAGTCACTGTGCGTTTGTTTAGACTTTCGATCAACATTTTCACTATTCATGTCTTCACAAGAAACACAAAAAATTTATCTTTGAAGACATCGATTAATTAATGAGCACGAAGCTGGTTAACTCATACATAAGAATTTACAAGAATTAAGTTAATTCATCAAGATAAATTTTAATCTTCAGACAAAGGAATGAAAGTAAAACAGTATATTGTGCAATTACTTAAACTCACAGTCTATTAGAGTTCTTTGACATTTCATATCCCAAAAATCACTTCTTGTAAGCTAAGAAAGTGCACTTGATACACACACTCATCAATCATAAAACATTAACATTCTAAATTAGATATCTCTCTCTTTAAATCCCCATATAGATAAATACCAATACTACACAAGTTAATTTCTCCTCTATTCAGGTTGAGAACTTTAGTGTCAGAAGTGACCAATTTCTGCCAATTATCTTCTTGTTAGAACAAAGGGAAAGATTTCATGAGCTGATAGTATTATGTAAAAAATCACCAATTTTAATTTCATAGTGCCTGCCTAAAACTGAATGATTTTTCTGATGATTTAAACCTTCATGAGTATTCTATTGGTTGGGTTTATAGTCAAAAATTGAGAAGATGAAAGAAAATTGATAAATTTTCATATGGTCTTGTGTGGTAGAAAGAGAGTTCAGGTGGCGTTCTTTGTAGTGGCTTTTGTAACGGCGCTCTCCGTTGGATTGCAGACGAATATTTGATTCTTGCCTTTGATCTTTTCCATGACAAATTATATTTTGTGCCGAAACTACCGATGATAATTGTCCTGATGATTTTGATCTATCATATCTTTCGGTTATTGGTGATTGTCTTTGCTTGACATACAGAAATCCATACCAGATATGGGTGATGAAAAATTATGGAATTCAGGATTCTTGAACCAAGAACAATTTGGAGAATGATCTTTGTAAAATAGAGGACTTCAAAAATCCTGTAACGTATCTGAAAAGAAATAATCGGGAACCAATGATTATTAAGTAACACGATGTTTTTTAGCTCTTTTTATACGATCCCCATGTGCACCACTCACTTGAGATACCTTTTGAAGATGTTGCATTTGGATATCCTTATATAGAAACTGTTGAATGATATGATCAGACATATCAATCATGATCGAATTTAACCGGGGAATCGAAGTTAATGCGGAAAAGGTGAAGTCGATATACACTAGACTGAGGTGTTATAGTGTTGACTAAGAATCAATTAGTTAAATGTAGTATGCGTTGTGTGATTATTTAATTAAATATGAATGGATGTTTCATAGAATCCAAATTCATGGCCAAGATAGATTGACTTTTCTAGAATAACGAAGGTACAGTCTTGCTTGGTTTTGCAGGTCTGTGTAGTGGAATCACCTTTTTACTTAGAGATATTGGCCTTAAATTATGGTTTAAGATAGGCGGAGGACCGATGGACTCCTACGTGTAAATAGGGATTGATTAAGAATTTCATTAACTAGAGAAGGGTGGTGGTAGTTCCAAAAATTGGGATTGTAATATTGGATGAGACTTCTTGGAAATACTACGGAGCAACCCGACTATGAGGTTAACCATATATTTTGCGAGGTGAATATGTATGTAGATCTACTGGCTAAAAAGGGAGCAAAGACAAATGATAAGCCAGTGGAATATGTGGTAGAGGATATGAGTGAATAGTTTAAGTCTAGAATTATTTTAGATTCCTTGTGAGGACTTTTGAAGTTCTTAATATTGCGATGTTTTAGTCTAATATGTATAGAAAAAAATTCATAAATATTATGATATAAAATCATCAAATCTTACCAAAAGTCCATATAAAATTATAAAGAATATGTAAAAAGTTACACGTTATAAAAAAGAAATTTTCAAAAGTATCAAAATTTGTATTATTTTTATAGATTATATAAAATATAACAAAGATTCTTAAAATTTAAATTTAATACATCGTGTTTCTAAGAATAGAATAGTAATTAAAGAACAAACTAACATGACAAAACTTCTACGATTTCCATGAAGATTAATATGATTTGTCTCATTCTCCATTTACTCAATTTCTATGAGTTTTTGAGGCCAGCAAACGACTTTGAAATTTTCTCAATTCCATGAACCATCTCCATTCGTAAAGTCCACAATCATATGCTTCTTTCCCCCTCCTCTAGAGAGGATATAACACATTCAAAAAGAGTCTCTTACCCCACAACACATCCTTCCAAAAGTCTACCCATCTTTCATTATGTACACGCCATTTGGATCCCCTTCTAAGCACAATATGAGGTATACGATAAACCATCATCGCTAAAACTCAAACTCCTGATGACCTCACATAGCAAAACTGTACCTTGTACGTCCATTCTTGCTCCGTTTTTGTTTCAAATATTCCTTAAAATCTAAAAGGACGTGCATTCAGCAAAAAACACGAAAAAATTGGACCGAGACCCACCAATTTCATCACTAATTTCTATCGATCCATCGTGATAGTCTCTCGAATCGGTTTCAAAGTGGGTAAACTATGTAACACCTATCACTATTCCCGTCCCCATATTACCCAGAAATATTATGGAAAGCACTTGTCATAACCTATTTTTATCAAAGTCACCTAAACCTACTCGGGTAATACCTTATATAACGATGTTATAGCAATATCTGGGCGAAAAAGAGATAACCCTAGAGAATCAACGTTCATCGGTTCTAACAAACCTGAATCTAACAATAAATGACAGTTTTGCTACAACATAAGCATCCATTGATACGATAACCTTAAACCCGTGACTCTCTATAGTAACTACTAACACGGAAATACAGTCTAACCTTCTCTTTTTCCATTCCTCTTAAAAACGTGTTTCTCCAATTCGAATGAGAATAACTTAAATACCCCCTTCCTCGCAAAACTGAAAGAATTTATTCTAATGTATATCGCTATAAAGAATCTATTCCAATGTATATCGCTATCAAAAGACTCACACCACTTTCTGTATTAATTTTTAGATTCTATTAAGGAAAAATGAGTCTTATATCTGAGGTATTTGAAAAAAAAATCTACTTCGTTTGATAAATATAAGTACTAAAAGAGCATTTGTTTTTAGTTATTTAAGGTAATTTTATAGGTAATACCTATAGCTGCTTGATTTATTATAGCAGCGCCGAGAGATTTTTTGTTTTACTTTTTTGGACACAACATGACGCTTTTTTATGTTTTTCTTAGATTTTTTTAAACACGTATTCAATATTAAAATTTGCATAATTAATGTGATTGTCTTCTAGTATAGGCTACATACCTTACGCTAATAGAGATGTCAGATACATATAATATACTTTCAATAATCGAGATTATATTTTGCAACATAATTTTATCTTTAGCATTTTCCCTAAGGTAAAAAATCTAATCATATAATGTTTATATTTTATGAGTTTTAGTTTTATTTGAAATGTTAAGTGCTGTGTTTGAAACATAATCTTCTAATTTATAATTATCTTGGTAGAGTACCATTAACTAAAGTTGTTAAATACTATAGCTGCAAAATTTATACCTTACCACAAAACATTACTTAATGTATAAAAGATTACAAAAATTGTCAATGATTTAAAAAACATTTTGAGTTGTATAATTAAACACAAAGAGAAGAAATATAGAAAATTAGTACATACAGTCTGATATTTCTCACATTTTAGTTCGTTTTCATCATTGATTTTTATTTGTTCAGTTTATTGGTTCGTTTTGTTTACGACTACTTATGCGTCTACATTATATACCGGGTTTATGTTTTCTAGGATTCTAAACATGTAGAATTTATCTTATAAATAATCATCTTTTCCCTAACCCTTTTTAAATGGATTCAACTTCGATTTGCCCAAAAATGCCATTACAATAGAATCCCATAATATAGGTTCTTGGCCCAGAACAAGACCCTCAATTGTATAAGGTTTTCTGTTCCTTCCTTAATCGCCTTAAACAATTCTTCACCACAATGCTTAAAGAAACTAACACCAACCTCAATATTTTTTATGATTACCACCTTCTATCCACCAAACACATATAGCAGAAGAAGAATAAGATAAAATGAAGAGAAAGAAAGAAAAAACAAATAGAAATCTCTGTTTGAAAATGAAAGTTATACAACAAAAAGGTAATTTTGTGTGACATGTTTTTTAATGTTTTATACAATTCATTCATTTCATTTGTTTCTACTATTGTGGATTAATTTTTTCTTGAATTTTTTTGTCTAATTGATTTTTATTCAATTTGTATTTTATAAATTGGGAGTTGAAATATAATTTTTTATAATATTTATATATATATATCAAATTTGATTGTGCAAAACTATGCAGGTATCTATTAATTTGTTATTGATATATTTTTTATTTACAGATCGATGAATAAATAAGGACCATTATATTTCTGATGTTTTTCAAGGTGAATATCAGGTAACATAGTAATATACATATCATAATTTAAAATATGCTAGACAATCTATGATGAATAAATAAGATGTTACATTTAAATATATTTCTATTCAATTTTTCATTTTTTTTAAATTCATGATGTGATTTATTTGCTTTGTTTTAGTACTTGTAAATGAACAATTATGCAAATATTTTGATATATATATGACTTGTGGAAATTTTAAAGTCAATCAATAACTAAACACATTAGGACACGATTGGTTTATATGATGGTTAGTTGAGCATTTATGTACATATTATTTGATTTAACAAAATTGTTTTCCACATTAATAGTGAATTTACCTAGTAAAGTGAGTTCAATGAAATTAAAATTTTGTTTTAGAATTGGAGTTTTTGTTAATAAAGTACTAATTTATTTTGTAGAATGCATTGCAGCTTGGTGATTATATGTACACCTGATAAAGAAGAACCAATTTTACTTCACCTCGATTCACTTGATCGTCACCCCACCCCACTGAGGTCATATATAAATGGAAATATAAAAAAGGTAATTTCAAGTGCATTCATATAACCCTCTAAGTTGTATCTAATAAATTATTAATGGTGCTATGCAGGTTTTTAATACGAGAGTGGAACTTTCTCAGAAAACAAGCATCGAAGGATAATATAGATTTTTTTCTAAAAATTCATGAGATAAGAAGTGAGGTACATACATACATACTTTTCTCTCTGATTCACACATTAATTGCTTATTTGTATGTATATTTAACTTGTTTATATGGTGGTTAATAGGTTCCACAACAAACAAATGATTATGATTGTTGATTGATTATTCTTTACTTTATTCAGTGATTTATGGAAATAGGTCATGGGTAAAGAAAGATTTACCAAATGTAATTATGCCTTTCCTTTATAATACTTTATATTATTTCATTAACTCTGTCATTTGTTTCATTCTTAGCTTGGTCACATTCAGGTAAAGTTAGCGAGCACCATCTGATTGTTCATGTGAAATATTAGGGGAAGCCTAACCTGCGGTAATAGAACCATATTTGGATCTGCCCAACACAAAGATTGTTAAGAAGTGGATGGTCAAAAACCATTTGCTCTATCTCATCGCAAATAGGATTCTGCTTCAATGAAACAACCATTTTCTAAAATGAGTAGATTTACTCAACATATTGAACTGAGCAGCTCCGAAATCAACTAGGGTTCCAAACTTTCAATCAAAATTAGTTTTGCTCACTATAAATGCATTGTTTATGTTCTATTGGTGTTCTTTTTTTTTATTAAATAATAATTACCATTTAATTTTCAATTAATTACTAGCGACAATCATCGATACTGCCAAATGTCAATTCACAACTTAAAATTTTTAGCCAACCACGTGTTGGAATTTCTACCTAACTCAGTACATAACATATGACAATCTTTAGCATATATCTTAGCAACCCGGTATCACAACTTACATTACATAATTTCAAATATCACTTTTCATATTGTTCTACTTTTCTGATATTACACAATCTAATATGCGTTTGTCTGAAAGGAATTATATGATTTGCAGTCGATATACACACATGTATAGTCAAGTGTAGAATAAAAACAAAATACACTCTTTCACTATTTATTATTATGTATCTGTGTGGCTAATGTAAAAACAATTACCATCAGAAAACACTCAAAAAACCTTATTTTTTATCAATATATTAAGACAAGAATTATAATATAATTTACTATTACCTTACTAAAACTAAAGGCAGATTTGGATTACTTGTATTAGGTCCAGTAGGACTCAATCTAATCGTATATATATATATATATATATATATATATATATATATATATATATATATATATATATATATATATATATATATATCTTGTAAGTAATTAAATTAGTACAAAACAAAGATTAAAGCTGAGAAAAATATACATTACCTTTGTGTGCTTTGTCAAATTTCGAAGATAATTATCATGCTTCATACTCTAGATTTGCATATAATATTAACTTTGAAATTAATTGAAAAAATATTTTTTAAATAATAACAATCATAACTTTTTCAAAATAAAGATATAAAAAGATTTTCTTCTAGTAGAATCACGCATTCTCACATTATTTAACTAATTGTAAAGAAAATGGAAAATTGCACAAATTTCTTTTGGTATTATGCAAAATATTCAAATACACCCAGATGTTAAAAGATAGCAAATATAACTTAGTATATTCCAAATCATTGCATCACTAATCTTGAGAGTAGACTTTTTGAAATACTAGCGAAGGAAACCTTGGTACATTTTTGTTTTGCTTATAAAGTATGAACTTTGAAATGTTCATAAGATTAATGCAACAAAATACACACAAAAAGAATCTAATATATGGTTACAGGGTATAACTGAAGAGGTATTTATAAAATGCACAAAATCATCAGATTAAAGCTATCAAGAGAAATTACTAACTGCCAATCATTCATGAGAAAACATCCTACTAATTAAAGATGAGCTCACTAGGTCTCTGTTCCATTGAGATATACATACATAAACAAGTAAAGCTGAACTAATACCTTAATTCACATCCTCATAACACAACAGACAATTTAAAGAATAAAAATCTTGCTATAGGAAAAGAATTACTTCAAGGTGGAACGACATTTTCCATCTTCCCCCTCTTCCCATAGCTACAATAACAAAAAAACTTTTAAATTAAAGAAATAGTACAAGTTTATATAGTATAACAATATTTTAAATGCCAAATTAAAACTTATTTTACCAATTTTTTATCAACGCCTTCTTTTTTTTTTGTTCTAAATAAAATTGCATTACTTAAAAGATAATAAACAATGTTTTAGCCAATACTCGAAAGAATAGCTTCTTCACACAAACTTACAGCTAATCGATGGGGGATCCTATCTAGGTTAAGGCTAAACATGTTGCCACTAAGCTTATGTTTTGCTAACCAATCCGCTGCCCTATTACATTCTCTCTTACACCATCAAAAAGATGGTTTTCAAAATTCCGAGATATAATAGATAATATTAATTACATTACAAATAGAAGGTTTAGATGGTTTACAAAATTCCGAGGTATAATAGATAATATTAATTACATTACAAATAGAAGGACTAGAAAAATCTTCTCAAGAGACTCCATAACTAGGAGGCTATCACTTTCAATGACCACTTTAACCTTCTCTTCTCGCGCTAAAATGCAAGCTTTAAGGACTCCTAATGCTTCCGCTTCAAGAGGTGATTCTGCTTCTATGTCCCACGCATTGTAACTTTTAGTATTTCCAAAGTGGTCCCTGGTAATACAAGAGATAGTAGCCACACTATTATTAAAAGCTGCATCACTGTTAATTTTTAACATGTTAATGGGTGGTAATTTCCATTTCAATTTCATATTTCCGTTACATTCCTCTTTGTTTTGTTTCATAGCAAGATTATCATTTTTCCTTTCATAAGTAGGGACAATTGATCCCTTCAGTACATTAGTTTCATCCTTAGGGATATTGGCATTTTTATATTCATTCCAGCTATTGATTGCTTTTTCAATGGTCAGAATTGGTTCCAACTTTGTATTTTTATATTTATATTCATTCATATCATTCCAATTCTGCCATGCTATATAACAGAATTTTTCAACTGTTTCTTTTGCTAATTTGCTGCTCATTTTCAAACATGTTTCATAAATTTTAGCCATTCAAGTATCCAATTTATTGGAGTACTGGTTGCTAGCAAATAAACTAAGTGGTGAGGCATACCACACAGCTCTAACCCACTCGCAATCAATTAGTAAATGTTTCACTAATTCTGATACTAGATTACATATATCACAAATAGATGAGTTTATTATTCTTTTCTTACATAAGTTCTCATTGAAGTATTTTTAAAGGCTCTCCACATAAAATTCTTAACCTTTGGAGAAATATTTAGGTTCCACATTAGCTTCTAAATTTTAGAGTCAATATATTGAGAAGTTGACCCTTTGGTTTTACATTTAATATGATTTTCCAACTCCACAGCTTTTTTAAGTATTTGATATCAACGCCTTCTTCAAATTTCGGCTCCACCTGGAATTGAAAAATAAACCTATCTTAAAATCAAAAAAACAAAAATAAAATGTGCTTTATTATTAGATAACAATCCGCCGATCACAAGTAGTATGGATGTTGAGTAAAAATGAAGAATTGTTCATATTGCTTGAGA
This sequence comes from Nemophila menziesii, assembly GCA_029959085.1. Taxonomy (NCBI): domain Eukaryota; kingdom Viridiplantae; phylum Streptophyta; class Magnoliopsida; order Boraginales; family Hydrophyllaceae; genus Nemophila; species Nemophila menziesii. The sequence goes on from JARWIR010000004.1 coordinate 1,532,977, forward strand.
ACAAGTAACTAAACAAAATAAAAAAATAAAAAATCTTTCTGCAGTTCTCAAGATCTAGACAAAATAAGATATTTTAGTTTAGTTATCAATGCATCTTAAATAGTAAATACTTTATTTTTAAGTGACATGTCTACATGCTAAATTCTCTAAGTTCCTTTGCAAAGTCATTGTGCCTTTGTTTAGACTTTCAATCAACATTTTTCACTATTTATGTCTTTACAAGAAACACAAAAAATTTATCTTTGAAGGCAGCAACTAATTAATGAGCACGAAGCTGGTTAACTCATACATAAGAATTTACAAGAATAAAGTTAATTCATCGAGAAATATTTTAATCTTTAGACAAAGGAATGAAAATAAAACAGTATATTGTGAATTACTTAAACTCGCAGTCTATTAGAGTTCTTTGACATTTCATATCCCAAAAATCACTTCTTGTAAGCTAAGAAAGTGCACTTGATACACACACTCTTTTACATCTCTCTCTCTCTCTCTCTCTTTAAATCCCCATATATAAGAAAACCAATACAACACAAGTTAATTTCTCCTTTATTGAGTTTCAAGCTGGAGAACTTTAGTGTTAGAAGTGACCAATTTCTGCCAATTATCTTCTTGTTAGAACAAAGAGAAAAATTTCATGAGCTGATAGTATTATGTAAAAAATCACCAATTTTAATTTCATAGTGGCTACCTAAAACAGAATGATTTTTCTGATGATTTAAACCTTCAGGAGTATTCTGTTGGTTGGGTTTATAGTCTAAAATTGAAAAGATGGAATAAACTTGATAATTTTTCATATAGTCTTGAGTGGTGGAAGGAGATTTCAGGTGGCGTTCTTTGTAGTGGCTTTTGTAACGGTGCTCTCCATTGGATTACACACGAATATTTGATTCTTGCCTTTTATCTTCTCCATGAGAAAATTTATTTTGTGCCGAAACTACCACTTGATAATTGTCCTGATGATTTTGGTCTATCTTCTCTTTCGGTTATTGGTGATTGTCATTGCTTGACATGCATAAATCCACACCAGATATGGGTGATGAACAATTATGTAATTCAGGATTCATGGACTAAGATCAATTTGGAGAATGATCTTTGTAAAATTGAGGATGTGAAAATTCCTGTATCGTATCTAAAAAGAAATAACCGGCAAGTAGTGATTATTAAGTAACACGATTTTTTTAGCTCTTTTTATACGATCCCCTTGTGCACCACTCACTTGAGATATCTTTTGAAGATGGTGCATTTGGGTATCCTTATATAGAAACTCTTGAATGTTATCAGACATATCATCATGATCAAATTTAACCAAGGAATCGAAGTCAATGCTGAAAAGGTGAAGTCGATTAACACTAGACTGACGTGTTATAGTGTTGACAAAGAATCAATTAGTTAAATGTAGTATGCCTTGTATGATTATTTAATTAATTATGAATGGATGTTTAATGGAATCCAAATTCGTGGCCAAGATAGATGGACTTTTCTAGAATAACGAGGGTACAGTCTTGCTTGGTTTTGCAGGTTCATGTAGCGGAATCCCCTTTTTAATTAGAGATATTGGCCTTAAATTATGGTTTAAGATCGCCGGAGGATAGATGGTCTCCTACGTGTAAATAGGAATTTATTTTAAAAAAACTTTATACACTAGTAAAGGGTGGTGGTAGTTCCGAAAATTGGGATTGTAATATTTGACGAGACTTTTTGAAAATACTACGGAGCAACCCGACTATGAGGTTAACCATATATTTTGCGAGGTGAATATGTATGTAGATCTACTAGCTAAAAAAGGAGCAAAGACAAATGATAAGCCAGTGAAATATAAGGTTAGGGATATGAGTGAATAGTTTATGTCTAGAATTATTTTAGATTCCTTGTGAGGACTTTTGAAGTTCTTAATATTGCGATGTTTTAGTCTAATGTGTATAGAAAAAAATTCATGAAATCATGATATAAAATTATTAAATCGTACCAAAAATCCATATAAAATTATAAAGAATATGTAAAAAGTTATACGTTATAAAAAAGAAATTATCAAAAGTATCAAAATTTGTATTATTTTTATAGATTATATAAAATATAACAAAGATACTTAAAATCAAAATTAAATACATCGTGTTTCTAAGAATAGAATAGTAATTAAAGAACAGACTAACATGACAAAACTACTACGATTTCTATGAAGATTAATATGATTTCTCCCATTTTTGATTTACTCAAACCCCCGCAATTTCGATGAGTTTTTTAGGCCAGCAAAAGACTTTGAAATTTTCTCAATTCCATGAACCATCTCCATTCGTAAAGTTCACAACCATATGCTTCTTTTCCCCATCCTCTACAGGGAATATAACACATTCAAAAAGAGGCTCTGACCCCACCATACATCCTTCCAAAATTCTACCCTTCTTCCATTATGTACACGCCATTTGGATCCCCATCTAAGCACGATATGAGGTATATGATGACCCAGCGTCGGTAAAATTCAAATCCCTGATGACCTCAATGAACAAAACACTACCTTGTACGTCCATTCTTGCTCCGTTTTGGTTTCAAATATTCCTTAAAATCTACGAGGAGGTGCATTCAGCGAAAAACATGAAAAAATTGGATCGAGACCCACCAATTTCATCACTAATTTCTATCGATCCATCGTGATAGTCTATGGAATCGGTTGAAAACTAAATAAACTCAGTAACACTTATATTTATTCCAGTCCCTATTTGCCCAAAAGTATTATGGAAAGCACTTGTCTTAACTTTGTTTCTCAAAGACACCTACACCTACTCGGGCAATACCTTATATAAGGATGTCATAACAAAATCTTGGCGAAAAAGAGATAACCCTAGAGAATCCAAGTTCATCGGTCCTAACAAACCCGAATCTAACAATAAATGACAGTTTTGCTACAGCATAAGCATCCATTGATACGATTAACTTGAACCCGTGACTCTCGATAGAACCGCTAACACGGAAATACAGTCTGACCCTCTCTTTTTCCATTCTTTTTAAAAACGTCTTTCTCCAACTCGATCAAGAATAACTTAAATATCCCTTCCTCGCAATACTAAAAGAATTTATTCCAAAGTATATCACTATCAAAAGACTCACACCACTTTTTGTATTAATATTTAGATTCTATTAACGAAAAACGAGTCTTATATCTCAGGTATTTGAAAAAGGCATCTACTTTGTTTGATAAACATTGGTACAGAAAGAACATTTTTTTCTGAGTTATTTAAGCTAATTTTATAGGTAATAACTTTAGCTGCTTGAGTTATCATATCAGCGCTAGGAGATTTTTTGTTTTACTTTTTTGGACACAACATGATGCTTATTTATGTTTTTTCTTAGATTTTTTTAAAGCACGTATTCAATATTATCATTTGCATAATTAATGTGATTGTCTTCTAGTATAGACTACGTACCTTACGCTAATAGAGATGTCAGATACATATAATATACTTTCGATAATCGAGATTATATTTTGCAACATAATTTTAGCTTTAGCATTTTTTCTAAGGTAAAAAATCCAATCTTATGATGTTTACATTTTATGAGTTTTAGTTTTATTTGAAATGCTAAGTGCTATGTTTGAAATAGAATTTTCTTATTTTCAATTTTCTTGGTAGAATTTTTCACTCTTGACCATTAACTAAAGTTGTTAAATACTATAGTTGCTAAATTTATACCTTACCACAACGCATTACTTAATTTATAAAAGACTACAAAAATTGTCAATTATTTTAATTTTTTTAAGTTGCATAATTAAACACAAAGAGAAGAAACATAGAAAATTAATACATACAGTCCGATATTTCTCACTTTTTAGCTCGGTGTCATCATTGATTTTTATTGGTTCAGTTTATTGGTTCGTTTTATTTACGACTACTTCCGCGTCTACATTATATACGGATCGTTTATGTTTGCTTGGATTCTAAACATGTAGAATTTATCTTATAAACAATCATCTTTTCCCTAACCCTTTTTAAATAGATTCAACTTGGATTTGCTGGAAAACAAAATTAGTCATCCCAAGGAGTTTTTCAACCAAAAATGCAATTACAATACTCAGTTACTCATCCATTATCCACTACCTTCCCTAGCCCAAGATTAGAGATCCAAAATTTTGATGGTCCATTTCACTTGTATAAATAGGTGTCAGTGATACAAGGGGTCAAATGAATCCCATAATCTAGGTTCTTGGCCCAGAACGAGGCCCTCCGTTGTATATAACCCTTATTTTTGGTACGCCGCACCATAAGGTTTTATGTTCCTTCCTTAGTCGCCATAACCAATTTTTCACCACAACGCTTAAAGAAACTAATATTAACCTCAATATTTTTGATGATTACCACCTTCTATCCATCCATATCCACCCAAACACATATAACAGAATAAGAATAAGATAAAATGAAGAGAAAGAAAGAAAAAAAGAAACATAAATCTTAGTTTGTAAATGAAAGTTACACAACAACAAGGTAATTTTGTGTGACATGTTTTTTTAATGTTTTATACAATTCATTCATTTCATTTGTTTTTTATTATGGATTAATTTTTTCTTGAATTTTTTTTGTCGAATTGGCTTTTATTCATTTTGTGTTCTATTGATTTGTTATTGATATGTTTTTTATTTACAGAGCGATGTCCATCTAATTTCAATAAATATGAACCATTATAACTGTGATGGTTTTTCAAGGTGAATATCAGGTAACATAGTAATATAAATATCATAATTTAAAATATGCTCGACAATTTATGATGAATAAATAAGATGTTACATTTAAAACTATTTCTATTCAATATTCCATTTGTTTCAAATTCATGATGTGATATATTTACTTTGCTTTAGTACTTGTAAATGAGCAATTATGCAAATTATTTGATATATATGACTTGTGGAAAGTTGAAATTCAATCGATAACTAAACACACTAGGACACGATTGGTTAATATGATGGTTAGTTGAGCATGTATGTACATATTATTTGATTTAACAAAATTGTTTTACACACTAGTAGTGAATTTACCTAGTAAAGTGAGTTTAATGAAATTAAAATCTTATTTTAAAATTTGAGTATTTGATAATAAAATACTAATTTATTTTGTAGAATGCACTGGAGTTTGGTGATTATATGTATACTTGATAAAGAAGAACCAATTTTTAATTCATCTAGATTCACTTGATCGTCACCCCGTTGAGGTCATATTTGGGTATATAAAAAAGGTAATTTCAAGTGCATTCTTTTAACCCTCTAAGTTGTATCTAATAACCTATTAATGGTGCTATGCATGTTTTTGGTACAAGAGTGGAATTTTCTCAGAAAACAAGAACCGAAGATTAATATAGATTTTTATCTAAGAATTCATTAGATAAGAAGTGAGGTGCATACATACAAGCATACTTTTCTCTTTGATTCACACACTAATTGCTTAATTGTATGAATATTTAACTTGTTTATATGGTGGTTAACAGGTTCAACAACAAACAAATGATTATGATTGTGGATTGTTCTTCACTATATTCAACAATCTATGGAAACCGCTCCTGAATGGGTAAAGAAATATTTACCAAAGGTAATTATTCCTTTCCTATACAATACTTTCTATTCTTTCATTAACACTGTCTTTTTTGTTTCATTCTTAGCTTGGTCATGTCTTTTTTGTTTCATTCTTAGCTTGGTCACATTCAGGTAAAGTAAGCGAGCACCATCTGATTGTTCATGTGAGAGATTAGGGGAAGCCTAAACTGCGGTAATAGAACCATATTTGGATCTGGCCAGCACCATCTGCTCTATCTCATCGCAAGTAGGATTATGCTTCAATGCAACCAACTTCTCCAAAAGCTGAAGCTGAGCCATTTTCTAAAACGAGTAGAGTTACTTAACGTATTGAACTTAGCAGCTCCGAAATCAACTAGGGCTCCAAATTTTCAATTAAAATTAGTTTTGCTTACTGTAAATGCATTGTATATGTACTATCGGTGTTCTTTTTTTTTACTAAATATTAATTACCATTTAATTTTCAATTAATTGCTAACAACAATCATTGATACTGCCAAATGTCAATTCACAACTTAATTTTTTATAACCAAACACGTGTTGGAATTCCTACTTAACTTAGTACGTAATATATGACAATCTTGAGCATATATATTTTAGCAACCTGGTATCATAACTTACATTACATAATTTCAAATATCAATTTTTATATTGTTCTACTTTTCTGATATTACACAATCTCATATGCGTATGACCGGAAAAAATATATGATTTGTTGTCGTTATACTCACATGTATAATCAAGTGTAGAATAAAACTAATGTTCCAGTAAATCAAGAATCGAGTTATAGTATAGACAGTTAAGATAAAAAACGGAATCTAATATTACTATTGGGACTTGTATTGCAACAAGGGATCTTATAGACTTGTAATACGATGAGAAACTAACTCTAATTCTAAACTAATTGGATGTGCATAAGATCAAATTAGTTTAGAAAAAATAATTGTATGTTGGTGGGTATTTCAAATAACATTATTTTTGTAACTGATGAAGAGGCAAAAGAAGCAAAATGGCATGATAATGATGTACGGTGGTTAGCCTACAACATTCCAAGTTTTAGGGACAACACAAGATTGGTCTAAAAACATAGTACTATTAGGGACCACTAAAATAAGTAGTCACTAATAGTTGGTTTTTATAATACACAAATTCCGTTGTTGGAAGCTTTTAACATATGAACCGTGATGGGCTGAGAATAGCTATTTTGGGAGGGGATGCACTATGAGTTTTGTTGGGCCCATACTAACAACTCTTTCATTGATCATTATATTATACAAAGATTGCACTATATATCTATATTTGGTCAATCTTTTTGTTTGAAAACATGAGGGGGAGGGGATAACTAAAGATAATGAATATAAGGATGTATATAGTGTAATTGTTATGGAGATGGAATTTAAAGAATAGAACTGTACATATAGTTTCTTTGTCTAGTTTATGATAGATGAACTAATTATGATTTATGTCTCTTTTTATCATGAAATATGTAACAACATTCTAAATGGTCTGCTTGGAAAGAATTGAAATTATTTCATTTTTGCATAAACATCACTATACTTGCTGGATATCTACTCTATTTAATTTGATGGCTACTTAGTTTATTTTTGGTTGTTATAATAGTTGTTGGATTATGGCAAGGTGGGAAATAGATTCTATCACTTTTTATTATTTTGACTTTTGTTGTAAATTATTTTGGTTTTTACTACATTGTTTTTAAAATCGTATGTAAAATATTTGATGAGTTGGGTAAGAAACGCTAGTTGAATTTATTGTTAAAAAGTATATCTAGGGAGTGCTTTTTGTTCCAGCCTCATACAAATTTGTGGTGAAGTTTTTATGGACACTAATAATTGTTTTTAAGTAACACTGCTAGACCGCCTCTCTTTAGAAATGAGTTCTTCAAAAAAGTTGGAATTATCATTTTCAAAGATAATCTACTACTGACGTGCCATGTGTGTCGGCGATAATGGACGACATAAAAAAAATATTCCAATGTCTTTTGAGACGAAATAAGGTCGTCTCTAAATAGCTACATCATTGAAAATGACATATTTTTGTATCAAAATATAGCATTTGCGTTGACCAAGCTTTAATTAACAATAATTAAAAAGATTTATCGTCTTTGTTCGTATTGGTTAATCGAGACGAAGTTAGTCGTCACGAAAGAAGCCATTCGGCAATTCATAAGGTCTTTACACGCAACCTCAAGTCATCTCTAAAAACACATGCTCATTTGAGATGAAAAATATTATCTTTAACGCGTTAACATGGCAGACAAGAAAAAAAATTTTGGAGACTTCGTTTTGGTCTTTAGACGATCCTTTTAAACAACTGTTGTACCTTTATAGTCCACTCTGGTGGTCGGTGATAATTTCAAATTACTAGTGACCTCTGGGTGACCGATATTAAATTTTCTTTTATTTTAGAAAATGAATCACCTTTCTAGCAAATTCTCTTGCGCTCGTCAAAAAGTTTTAATTTTTTTTAATATATTCGATGACTATTACCAGACACTAAAACTCCTAAACTAGCAACTATGCTTATAGTCGTAAAAAATGAGGTCGGTAAAGATACCTATATATATAAGATCTGTGCAAGAGGTTGAAATGAAAATTAGAGTGTAATGTTAGATTTTTAGTTTGTATACTGAGAATACTATGATAATATTTAAAATCTTATTCTTACTCTCGTACTAATCGTTTTATAACTTTTGTTGTAAAATTCTTCTTTTTATAATACAAATAATATTTCTTCTTGTAAATTTGTTTCTGCTACTTCGTTTATTGTTATTTTTTCAAAAGAAATATTATTTATCAAAAAATATTTAATTAAAAATGATCCAAATCAATTTCAGCCGACCCTAAAATAATATACAAACTTACCTAGCATGAATTTGATAGTTAGTAGGAAACAAATACCTTTTAAGTAAATAATCCTATATATTAGGTAATTAATACTAATCATAACATTGATACCTTTGGTGGAGTTGTAGTTAGAGTCTTTTATATATACATAGATTTTGTATATATACGTATAGATGAGTAATGCTTGCATTACTCAAAAAAAATTTGTCGTCCCTTCACATCAATAACAAGGAAAATCTCCAAGAATATGGGATTTCAGCGGTTAAAAAAAGTTTCCTGATGTTCTTGAGGATTTGGTCCTTGATATACTTTCAAGGTTACCTGCAAAGACTCTCCTACACGTATCAAAGTCATGGTGTACTTTGATTGAAAGTAGATATTTCTCCAAGATGAATTTAAATCATAGACTGCGAGATAGTATAAATTCCAAGATTATTGGGAATATATTGATAGATTCATGAACCCGAGTCTCTATACTATAGATTGTAGTAGCAGCAGTATGTCATAGAATATTGTTATATGGAATCCATTATCCAAAAACTATCTGATAATATTGTGCCTTTCGTAGCCCCTCCTTTTAAAGATACTGGTCCCGAAATAACTTATGGTTTTGGTTATGAAAAAACCACAGACAATTACAAGGTTGTGGCTTTGCAAAACTTTTATGATTTTTCTGATGATTTAAACCTTCCAGAGTATTTTATTGGTTGGATTTATAGTCTAAAATTGAAAAGAAACTTGATAATTTTTCATATGGTCTTGAGTGGTGGAAGGAGAGGTCAGTGGCTTTTGTAACTGCGAATATTTGATTTTGCATTTGAGCTTCTCCATGAGAAATTTTATTTTGTGCCGAAACTACCCCTTTATAATTGTCCTGATAATTTTGATATATCTTCTCTTTAGGTTATTGGTGATAGTCTTTGTTTGAGATATATAAATCCATTCTAGATATGGGTGATGAACAATTATGGAATTCAGGATTCTTGAAATAAGATCAATATGGAGAATGATCTTTGTAAAATTGAGGATTTGAGAAAGAGTGTAGCGTATCTGAAAAGAAATAACCAGAAAGTGATGATTATTAAGAAACACGATGTTTTTTCGCTCTTTTTATAGGATCACCTTGTGCACCACTCACTTGATATACCTTTTGAAGATGGTGCATTTGGGTATCCTATACTCTTGAATGTTATGATCAGTCATATCATCATGATCGAATTTAACCGGGGAATCGAAGTCAATGCGGAAAAGATGAAGTCGATATACTCTAGACTGCATTGTTATAGGTTGACAAAGAATCAATTAGTTAAATGTTGTATGCCTTGTGTGATTATTTAATTAAATATGAATTGATGTTTCATTCAGTCCAAATTCGTGGCCACGGTAGATGGAATTTGCTTGAATAAGAAGGGTACAGTCTTGCTTTGTTTTGTAGGTTTGTGTAGCGGAATCACCTTTTTACTTAGAGATATTGGCCTTACATTTTGGTTTAAGATTGGTGGAGGAATGGGTGTTTCCTACGTGTAAATAGGGATTGATTTAATAGAAGTTAATGTATTAGTGAAGGGTGGTAGTAGTTCCAAAAATTTGGATTGTAATATTGGACGGGACTTTTTGGAAATACTACGGAGAAACCCAACTATGAGGTTAAAAATAAGTTTTCCGAGGTGAATATGTGTGTAGATCTACTGGCTAAAAAAGGAACAAAAACAAATGATAAGCTAGTGAAATATGAGGATCCACCTGACAATCTTTGATGATCAGGGATATGAGTGAATAGTTTATGCCGAGAATTATTATAGATTCCACGTGCAGACTTTTGAAGTTCTTAAAATTACGATGTACTAGCATAATATGTATGGAATAAAATTCATGAAAATCATGATATTAAATCATCAAATCATAAGTCCATATAAAATTATAAAGAATATGTCAAAAGTCATATGTTATAAAAAAAAATTCAAAATTATCAACATTGTATAATTTTATATATTATATAAAATATAACAAAGATTCTTAAAATATAAATTAAATACACTATGTTTTTAAGAATAGAATAGTAATTAAAGGTCAAACTAACATGACAAATCTACTAAGATTTCCCTAAAGATTAATCTGATTCTCCAATTCTCCATTTACTCTAACCCCTGCAATTTCGATGAGCTTTTGAGGTCAGCAAACGACTTTAAAATTTCCTCAATTCCACGAACCATCTCCATTCGTAAAGTCCACAACCATATGTTTTTTTCCCTCCTCTAGAGGGGATACAACACATTCAAAAAGAGGCTCCAACCCCACCACACATCCTTCCAAAAGTCTACCGTTCTTTCATTATGTACACGCCATTTGGATCCTCGTCTAAGCACGATATGAGGTATATGATGACCCATCGCTAAAACTCAGACAGCTGGTGACCTCACTTAGGAAAACACTACCTTGTACGTCCATTCTTGCTGCATTTCAGTTTCAAATATTTCTTAAATCTATGAGGAGGTGCATTCACCAAAAACACCAAAAAATTGGACCGAGACCCACAAATTTCATCACTAATTCCTATCGATCCATCATAATAATCTTTGGAATCGGTTTAAAACTGAGTAAACTCTGTAACACTTATCACTATTCTAATCCCCATTTGCCCATGAATATTATGGAAAGCACTTGTCGCAATGTTTTTATCAAAGACACCTAAACCTACTCGCATAATACCTTATAAAACGATGTTATAATAAAATTTGGGCACAAAAGAGATAATCCTAGAGAATCCATGTTCTTTGATTCTAACAAACCTGAATCTAACAATAAATGTCTATTTTGCTACATCATAAGCTTCCATTGATACGGTTACCTTGAACCCCTGACTCTCGATGAACCGATAACACGGAAATCCAGACCGACCCTCTCTTTTTCCATTCTTCTTAAAAACGTGTTTCTCCAACTCAGTCGAGAATAAATTAAGTATCCCTTCCTCGCAAAACTAAAATAATATATTCCAATATATATCGCTATCAAAAGACTCACACCACTTTCTGTATTATTTTTTAGGTTCTATTAACGAAAAGCAAGTCCGATATCTTAGGTATTTGAAAAAATATATACTTTGTTTAATAAATATCGTAACTGAAAGTGCATTTTTTGAGTTATTTAAGCTAATTCTATAGGTGATAACTGTAGCTGCTTGAGTTATTATAGCAGCGGTGTGAGATTTTTTGTTTTACTATTTTGGACACAACATGACGCTTAATTATGTTTTTTCTCATTTTTTTAAAACACGTATTCAATATTGTCATTTGCGTAATTAATGTGAATTTATTCTAGTGTAGACTACGTAGCTCATGTTAATAGAGATGTCAGATACACATGATGTACTTTCGACAATCGAGATTATATTTTGCAACATAATTTTATCTTTAGCATTTTTGCTAAGGTAAAAAATCTAATCTTATGATGTTTATTTATGTCTGTGTTTTAGTTTTTTGACATGTTAAGTTCTATGTTTGATATAGAATTTTCTTATTTTCAATTTTCTTGGTAGAGTTTTTCAATCTCGAACATTAATTAAAGTTGTTAAATACTATAGTTGCAAAATTTATACCTTACCACAACACATTACTTAATGTATAAAAGATCACAAAAATTGTCAATCATTTAAAAAACAATTTGAGTCGCATAATTAAACACAGAGAGAAGAAACATAATAAATTATTACATACAATCCGATTTTTCTCAGATTTTAGTTTGGTTTGATTAGTGATTTTTATTGGTTCAGTTTACTTGGTTCGTTTTATTAACGACTACTTATGCATTTAACTCGGTGCAGTTTGCTACATTATATACGAGATCGTTTATGTTTGGTTGGATTCTTAACATGTAGAACTTATCTTATAACTACTAGATCTTTTCCCTAACCCTTTCTAAATGGATTCAACTCCAATTTGTTGCATAAAAAGAAAATTAGTCATCCCAAGGAGTTTATAACCCAAAATGTGAATACAATACTCAGTTACTAATCCATTATTCACTCCCTAGCCCAATATTAGAGATCCAAAATTGAGATGGTCCATTTCACTTGTGTGAGAGTATGGTGTCCTATTTCGTGATGCAAGAGGTCCAAAAGAAGCCCATAATCTAGGTTTTTGTCCAATTCGTGATATGACAATATACAAAAGACCGAGGTCCTCCGTTGTATAAAACCCTAATTTTTTATAAGCCACACCATAAGGTTTTATGTTGCTTCCTTAGTTTCCATAACCAAATCTTCACCACGACACTTAAAGAAAGTAACATCAACCTCAATATTTTTGATGCTTTACCACCTTCTCTCAACCCTAATAGATAGATCAGAAGAAGAATAAGATAAAATGAAGAGAAAGAAAGAAAAAAACAAACATAAATCTCAGTTTGTAAATGAAAGTTACAGAACAAGGTAATTTTGTTCAACATGATTTTTAATGTTTTATATAATTCGGTCATTTTATTTGTTTTTATTATTGTAGATTAATTTTTTAATGAAAAAAAAGTTTGTCTAATTTATTTTTATTCAATTTGTCTTTAGAAATTGAGAATTGAATTTTAATTTTTTATAATATATATATATATATATATATATATATATATATATATATATATATATATATAATATTGATTTGGATTGTGCAAAGCTATGAAGGTATTTATTGATTTGTTATTCATATATTTTTTATTTACAGTAAAATGATCGATGACCATCTCATTTCAATAAATAAGAATCATTTATCGGTTTTCAGGGTGACTCAGGTAACATAGTAATATAAATATCATAATTTTAAATATTCTAAACAATTTATGATGAATAAATAAGATGTTATATTTAAATCTATTTCTATTCAGTTTTCTATTTCTTTCAAATTCATGATGTGATTAGTTTTACTTTGCTTTAATACTTGTAAATTAATAGTTATGCAAATTATTTGATATATATATATTTAAAACCGGATCAAAACTATTTTGTTTTTTAGAACATATATTTTCTTTTATTTAATTCAAAAAATATATGACCCCTCTTAAATCCTTAGCTTTTATAATTTGCAAAAATCAAATCCAAAAACAAAAGATCCAAAAGAAAAAAATCTCCATTAAATTCACATACATTTTTCTCGATTTTAATAAAATAGTTTTAACTCATTTTACATCTCTCTTTCTTCTGTTCATCTTACATTTTCTTTCCCTTTCAAGGTGCGTGCTTTCATCGAAAAAACTTAAACATAATCACAAGAGCATATATATATACATATATAAACTCGATCTAATATGGTTAATTTGTTTGTTTGTCATATCTCAGCTGATTAACTGATTTATAGATACCCACATGAACACCAATGTAAATTTAGCTGGCGATGATGAATTGAAAGATATGTATGACGCGAAATTATACAACGACCACCTTGAGATGATCGTCGGAATCGCGATGGTGACACTGTCAGCTATCCTAGGGTTTATGCAGACGGTCCTCTCGATATCCGATGTGATACTAATTGCTGCACTTATGGCCCACAAGGTTTTTCTTTTTCTATCAACAAATTAATTGCATGATCTTATAAACTCTTTTTTTAATGTATTTTGATAATAAAATATTTTGATAATAAAATATTTTGATGTGTATGTTTATTATTTTTATTTTTTTAAGTAAATGTTAAAATTTAGCTCACATTGTTTAGAATTATATATTGTGATAAAATTCATAGTCCTAAATAAAAAATTAGATAATTGCTCAGAGTCTTAATCGGTAATATCTTTTTCTAACAAGTGCTTATTTTTTTATACTAAAAAAATCTCCAATAATATTTTGTTGGATTAGGTTATTTAATTTTTGTCCAAAAAAGAAAAAAAAGTTATCTAATTAATTTTTAATTAACACATTACAATATCAAATGTAAAATATGTACGTCTTTAAAGATTCTCCGCGTAACCCAACCAATAATAACACCATCACCACCAAGCAATTTTCAGAGCATCATGCATTCTCCGCGTAACCCAACCAATAATAACACCATCACAACCAAGCAATAATTTATAATGTTTCTTATATATTGAGTCGCGGAGAATTTTCTACATATAGCCATATAGAATGTACTTCAATGAATATGAAATCTATATGTATTTAGAATTTGTCTGAAAGATGGTTTATTTATTAATTATAAACTGATCTATCCATATATGTCATGTTAATAAATTTTAACTTTTTTTTATTTGTTAATAATTTACAACTGCGTTGAGTTAATTTATTGTTTCTGAACAGGGAGCTTAGCACCATCTCAAACAGCTAAGCCAAAGAAAATGACACCATCAGCTTTTGAGAGACACTCTCGAACAGAAGCTTCTAAAAATTGGAAACATAACATTTGGGTAACAATTAACGGGGATAAAGTCCCTCTATATAAAACACACCTACTGAAATATTACTACCAGTCACCAAAGAAAACGAATGGAGCTAATAAGCCGAAGCGTAAAATTTTCCATCGCGATGAATTTGTTAAATGCATGCAACAAGTGTTCCAATAGGAGAAGATTCAGTCTTCGTGCTAAGGAGGAGTGTCATGTTTACCACGACGCAATGAGAAAAGTTGACTGGAAATGCTCGGATATGATGTGTGACAGGTAAGTGTCTGTTGTTGTTTAGTACGAGGATTTTTTCTGTTTTGGGGTGGTTTGAAAATTTATTTTTAGGTTAGTGTAATATAAGTCTGATTATATACAGTTTCATTATAATGCCTATGTTATGTAAAAAATGCCATATAATATAGGTATCTATATTATGCAAAATAACATTCATTATTGAAAATATTTGGGAGGCCAAGTGAAAATTCTCAAAACTCGGGAGAGGGGTGGGGAGGGGTGTGTGTTGGAACCAGAAATTCTAGTTGATTTAATTGCAATATATATTTTTATATTATGTAAAATTTTATTATAAATCCTATATTATATAGAAATTGCACTTTAGATCCTCTTTTGTTTAAAAATTACATTATAGGACTCTAAATTATCCAAAAAAATATAAATTTTTAAAACTTTGAGGAAACCATGTAAAGATTCTCAAGAATCTCAGGGAAGTCATGGTGTATATTTTTCTTTTTAATAATGGATCACAGAGGTTAATAAATAATTTTCAAATCTCAGGAGGGCCATGGACCCCAGCTACTGTGTACTAGGGATATGTATGTTTGTGTTTAGGGTCACGTGTGATCATGATGAGGAAAGAGCTTGCAAGATAGCGTATAGGGGTTGTTCAAGTTCTTCAACGTGCAAAGGTTGTGAGTTTTGTGTGTGTGTTGGATGTGAGATGTGTCGTTTTTCGGATTGTCGTTGCCAGACTTGCTCGGACTTCACAAGCAATGCTAAACGAAACTAATCTGGAGAGAGGTTCAAGCAATATGTTAAGGAAAATTAGATTGTTCTCTGTTTAATTAATTCAAATTTTGTTTTCTCCTGGTTTGGTTAAATATTGATGTAATATTAAACTATAGATTTCTTCTGTATTGTTTTAACTCATTATGCAGATTTGACAACTTCTTCGTTTTTTGAAGGACCTGGCTTTTATATAGATATTATATTTTGTCTTCAAATTTTCAAAATTTTAAATTCACCTTCCTTTACTTTCTGCTTTCTGACTTCTAAAATTTATTAAATATGCTTTCAAGGGAAAATTTAGGGGGTGGCCTGAGGCAGCCGCCAAACCCAACCCTGGGGTGCAGCAAATTTGCTAGAAATTCCTTCTTCTTTTTGGTAACTTGAGTAAAAAATAAATTATAGACCAGTTTTTTTAATAGCTCATCTGGACTTAAAAATTTGAATCCTCCCTTGTATGTTTTGATCAGTTGTAATTATATGAATATTTTATTCAGTTATAAAATATAGTTTATATTTTATATATAATATAAAGACTTATAGTGTAATCAATTGAAATAATTACATCAGGACCTATAGTTCAATTTTTGCATAATATAAAGAAAGATGGTGCAATTTTCTCATAATATAGGGATCTATCGTGCAATTAACTTGGAAAAATGAATCCGGACAACCCAAAAAAATTGTCCTAACTTCGTTTCTGGATGCAATGCTCATTTGCATGTAATCTAATAAATTTTTTCTGGATCCAAAGCACATCTGCATATAATTTAATACCTTTTGGTTAAGTAGATATAACAGAAACGTACTGTTTGTGGTATTTTTAGGGTGTAAAAGATTAAGGGGTGTTTGTTTGCACTTATTGAGATCTTAATTTGATTCATAAAGACACTGGATCAATCAGACTGTTTATTTTTCCTGGCCAATTCGGATCTGAATGCCTCTTAATTGGTCTGTTTCATTATGATTTCAAACTAAGTCTGGAGAAACTTGATAAACTTTCATATATTCTTGAGTGGTGTAAGGAGAGTTTAGGTGGCTTTCTTTGTAGTGGTTTTTGTTACGGTTCTCTCTGTTGGATTACAGACCTATATTTGATTCTTGCCTTTGATCTTCTCCATGAGAAATTTTATTTTGTGCAGAAACTACCCCTTGATAATTGTCTTGATGATTTTGATCTATCTTCTCTTACGGTTATTGGTGATTGTCTTTGCTTGACATACAAAAATCCATACCAGATATGGGTGATGAACAATTATGGAATTCAGGATTCTTGGACTAAGATCAATTTGGAGAATGATTTTTGTAAAATTGAGGATGTGAAAAAGCCTATATCGTATCTGAAAAGAAATAACTGGCAAGTAATGATTATTAAGTAACACGATGTTTTTTAGCTCTTTTTATACGATCCCCTTGTGCACCACTCACTTGAGATACCTTTTGAAGATGGTGCATTTGGGTATATATCCTTATATAGAAACTCTTGAATGTTATAATCCGACATATCATCATTATCAAATCTAACTGGGGAATCGAATTCAATGCGGAAAAGGTGAAGTCGGTATACACTAGACTGAGGTGTTATAGTGTTGACAAAGAATTTAAATGTAGTATGCCTTGTGTGATTATTTAATTAAATATGAATGGATGTTTCATGGAATCCAAATTCGTGGCCAAGATAGATGGACTTTACTAGAATAACGAGTGTACAGTCTTGCTTGGTTTTGCAGGTTTGTGTAGCGGAATCACCTTTTTACTTAGAGATATTGGCCTTAACTTATGGTTTAAGATCGGCGGAGGACCAATGGTCTCCTACGTGTATATAGGAATTGATTTGAAATAACTTCATGCACTAGTGAATGGTGGTGGTAGTTCCGAAATTGGGATTGTAATATTGGACGAGACCTTTTGGAAATACTATGGACCAATCCGATTATGAGGTTAACCATATGTTTTGCGAGGTGAAAATGTATGTAGATCTACTGGCTAGAAAAGGAGCAAAGACAAATGATAAGCCAATGAAATATAAGGTCGGGGATATGAGTGAATAGTTTATGTCTAGAATTATTTTAGATTCCTTGTGAGGACTTTTGAAGTTCTTAAAATTGCGATGTTTTAGTCTAATGTGTATAGAAAAAAATTCATGAAAATTATGATATAAAATCATCAAATCTTACCAAAAGTCCATATAAAATTATAAAGAATATGTAAAAAGTTATACGTTATGAAAAAGAAATTATCAAAAGTATCAAAATTTTTATTATTTTTATAGATTATATAAAATATAACAAAGATTCTTAAAATATAAATTTAATGCATCGTGTTTCTAAGAATAGAATAGTAATTAAAGAACAAACTAACATGACAAAACTACTATGATTTCCATGAAGATTAATATGATTTCTCCCATTCTCCATTTACTCTAACCCCCACAATTTCGATGAGTTTTTGAGACCAGCAAACGACTTTGAAATTCTCTAAATTCCATGAACCATCTCCATTCGTAAAGTCCAAAACCATATGCTTCTTTTCCCCCTTCTGTAGAGGGGATATAACACATTCAAAAAGAGGTTCTGACCCCACCACACCTCCTTCCAAAAGTCTACCCTTCTTTCATTATGTACACGCCATTTGGATCCCTGTCTAAGCACGATATGAGGTATATGATGACCCAACATCGCTAAAACTCGAACTTCTGATGACCTCACTTAACAAAACACTACCTTGTACGTCCATTCTTGCTCCGTTTTGGTTTCAAATATTCCTTAAAATCTAGGAGGAGATGCATTCAGAAAAAAACACAAAAAATTGGACCGAGACCCACCAATTTCATCACTAATTTCTATCGATCCATCATGATAGTCTCTCGAATCGGTTGCAAACTGGGTAAACTCTGTAACACTTATCACTATTCCAGTCCCCGTTTGCCCAGAAGTATTATGGAAAGCACTTGTCGCAACTTTTTTTATCAAAGACACCTAAACCTACTCGGTTAATACCTTATATAACGATGTTATAACAAAATCTGGGCGAAAAAGAAATAACCCTAGAGAATCCACGTTCATCGGTTCAAACAAACCCGAATCTAACAATAAATGACAGTTTTTCTACATCATAAGCTTCCATTGATACGATTACCTTGAACCTATGACTCTCGATAGAACCGCTAACACGGAAATACAGTGTGACCCTTTCTTTTTCCATTCTTCTTAAAAACGTGTTTCTCCGACTCGGTCTAGAATAACTTAAATATCCCTTCCTCGCAAAACTAAAAGAATTTATTCTAATGTATACAGCTATCAAAAGACTCACACAACTTTCTGTATTAATTTTTAGATTCTATTAACGAAAAACGAGTCTTATATCTCAGGTATTTGAAAAAGATATCTACTTTGTTTGATAAACATCGGTACTAAAAGAGCATTTTTTTTAGTTATTTAAGGTAATTTCATAGGTAATAACTATAGCTGCTTGAGTTATTATAGCAGCGCTGGGAGATTTTTTGTTTTACTTTTTTGGACACAACATGGCAAGAATTTATGTTTTTTCTTAGATTTTTTTGAAAAACACGTATTCAATTTTATCATTTGCATAATTAATGTGATTGTCTTCAAGTATAGACTACGTACCTTACGCTAATAGAGATGTCAGATACATATAATATACTTTCGATACTCGAGATTATATTTTGCAACATAATTTTATCTTTAGCATTTTTGCTAAGGTAAAAAATCTAATCTTATGATGTTTATATTTTATGAGTTTTAGTTTTATTTGACATGTTAAGTTCTATGTTTGAAACAAAAACTTGTTATTTTCAATTTTCTTGGTAGAGTTTTTCACTCTTGACCATTAACTAAAGTTGTTAAATACTATAGTTGCAAAATTTATACCTTACCACAACACATTACTTGATGTATAAAATATTACAAAAACTGTCAATGATTTAAAAAACATTTTGAGTTGCATATTTAAAAAAGAGAAGAAACATAGAAATTTAGTACATACAATCCGATATTTCTCACACTTTAGTTCGGTTTCATCATTGATTTTTATTGGTTCAGTTTATTGGTTCAGTTTATAGGTTCGTTTTATTTACGACTACTTATGCATCTACATTATATACGGATCGTTTATGTTTGCTTGGATTCTAAACATGTAGAATTTATCTTATAAACAATCATCTTTTCCCTAAGCCTTTTTAAATGGATTCGACTTCGATTTGCCCAAAAATGCAATTACAATACAAGCCCATAATCTAGGTTTTTGGCCAGGCCCTCAATTGTATAAAACCCTTATTTTTGGTACGCCGCGCCATAAGGTTTTATGTTCCTTTCTTAGTCGCCATAAACAATCCTTCGCCACAAACGATTAAAGAAACTAACATAAACCTTAATATTTTTTATGATTACCCATTTTCTATACACCCAAACACATATAGCAGAAGAAGAATAAGATAAAATGAAGAGAAAGAAAGAAAAAAACAAACAAAAATCTCAGTTTGTAAATAAAAGTTATACAACAAAAAGGTAATTTTGTGTGACATGTTTTTTAATAATTTATACAATTCATTCATTTCATTTGTTTCTATTATTGTGGATTAATTTTTTCTTGAATTTCTTTTTTGTCGAATTGATTTTTATTTAATTTGTGTTTATAAATTGGCAGTTAAAATTTATTTATTTATAATATTTATATATATATCGATTTGGATTTTGCAAAGTTATGAAGATATCTATTAATTTGTTATTGATATGTTTTTTATTTACAGATCGTTGACCATCTCATTTCAATAAATAAGAAAAATTATATCTGGGATGCTTTTCAAGGTGAATATCAGGTAACATAGTAATTCACATATCATAATTTAAAATATTCTAGACAATATATGATGAATAAATAAGATGTTAAGTTTAATATAATTCTATTCAATTTCCCATTTTTTTCCAAATTCATGATGTGATTTATTTACTTTGTTTCAGTGCTTGTAAATGATCAATTATGCAAATTATTTGATATATATGACTTGTGGAAAGTTGAAAGTCAATCAATAACTAATCATACAATATGATGGTTGGTTGAGCATAGGGGTGGAAATCAGAAGGAACGGAAAAGGGGTCTTTTAGAAAATTTCTAATTTTTTTCCGAATAGATTTTTTCCGTTCCAATTCCGTTCCTATTTTTCGGAATTGCCAAAAAAAACCAGAATTCGGAATTTCGGAATTTTCTCGGCACCGAAATTTCAGAACTCTTGGTTCGGAAATTTTGGAACTTTTTGTTCAGAATTTCAGAATTTTTGTTTCGAAAATTGTAAAATTAAAGGCAGTAGTTATCACAATAAAATAAATATAATAGATATAATAAATTAAATAATTTTAGAAAATTGCAGAAGTGATGATATATATTAGGTTAAAAGTAATTGGATTTTTTGGAGTTTCAATAGTAATATTTAATTTTGGGTTCTTCATTGATGGCATAGTCTGCCGATGGTGGTGGAGCATGGTAATACTTTTTATCCAATGCGAGTGTGAAGAGTTGGGTTTTAGTTTTATCATGTTTCATTAGTTTTTTTTTCTGTTTCTTTTCTGAACAAAAATAAATTATTACATTGTGTTAATGTTTAGTTTTTTTTATTTGTTTGTTCTGAATTTTTCAACATTTCCTATTGTATATTTTTTCAATTTTATTCTTAATATTATATTATTTATTTAATATACTGAATGTA
This sequence comes from Nemophila menziesii, assembly GCA_029959085.1. Lineage (NCBI taxonomy): Eukaryota > Viridiplantae > Streptophyta > Magnoliopsida > Boraginales > Hydrophyllaceae > Nemophila > Nemophila menziesii. The sequence goes on from JARWIR010000004.1 coordinate 1,554,503, forward strand.
AAATCGAAAATAAAAATCGGGTCGGAAAACTCGGAAACTTTGGAAATTTATATGTAGTTCCAATTCCTATCCAATTTTCTCGGAAAAATCGGAAATCGGAATTTCGGAATTTCGGAACCTTAAAAATTTGTTCCTAAATCGGAATTTTTAGATCGGAAAAGTCGGAAATCGGAAATCGGAAATTTCGGATCCGATTTCCACCCTTAGTTGAGCATCTATGTACATATTATTTGATTTAACAAAATTGTTTTCTACATTAATAGTCAATTTACCTGGTAAAGTGAGTTCAATGAAATAAAAATCTTGTTTTAGAATTTGAGTATTTTCTAATAAATTACTAATTTATTTTGTAGAATGCGCTGGAGCTTGGTGATTATATGTATACCTGATAAAGAAGAACCAATTTTACTTCACTTGATCGTCACCCCACTGAGGTCATATATAAATGAAAATATAAAAAAGGTAATTTCAAGTACATTTTTATAACCCTCTAAGTTGTATCTAATAACCTATTAATGGTGCTATGCAGGTTTATAATACGAGAGTGGAACTTTCTCAGAAAACAAGAATAAAAAATTAATATAGATTTTTTTCTAAGAATTCATGAGATAAGAAGTGAGGTTCGTACATACAAACATACTTTTCTCTCTGGTTCACACATTAATTGCTTATTTGTACGGATATTTAACTTGTTTATATGGTGGTTAACAAGTTCCACAACAAACAAATGATCATGACTGTGGATTGTTTGTTCTTTACTATTTTCACCGATTTATGGAAACATCTCCTGAAAAAAGGGTAAAGAAAGATTTACCAAATGTAAAAAAGGGTAAAAAAAGATTTACCAAATGTAATTATTACTTTCCTTTGCAATACTTTCTATTCTTTCATTAACTCTGTCTTTTGTTTCATTCTTAGCTTGGTCACATTCAGGTAAAGTTAGCGAGCACCATCTGATTGTTCATGTGAGATATTAGGGAAAGCCTAACCTGCGGTAATTAATAGAACCATATTTGGATCTGCCCAGCATAAATATTGTTAAGAAGTGGATGGTCAAAAACCATTTGCTCTATCTCATCGCAAGTAGGATTCTGCTTCAACGAAACAACTTTTCCAAAAGCTGAAGCTGACCCATTTTCTAAAATGAGCAAATTTATTCAACATATTGAACTAAGCAGCTCCGAAATCAACTAGGGCTCCAAACTTTCAATTAAAATTAGTTTTGCTCACTGTAAATGCATTGTATATGCTCAATCCGTGTTCTTTTTTTTGGCTAAATATTAATTACGATTTAATTTTGAATTAATTGCTAGCAACAATCATCGATACTGCCAAATGTCAATTCACAACTTAAATTTTTTAACCAAACACTTGTTGGAATTTCTACCTAACTCAGTACATAACATATGAAAATCTTGAGCATATATCTTAGCAACCCGGTATCACAACTTACATTACATAATTTCAAATCACTACTACAGATCAGGGATTTACCCACGACGGTTTACCGACGACACGTAAAGTCGTCGGTAAACTTTTGTTATTTACCGACGAAAAGTAATTACCCACGAGAAACCTTCGCCGGTAATTTAACGACGACCGGTATCGTGGGTAAAAGACAAAACGCCGTCGTTAATTCCTTTTTTTTGGAATTGTCGTCGGTAATTTACCGACAAATTCAAAAGTCGTGGGTAAATTCTAAAATTTACCGACGACACTTTACGTTTATCGACGGATTTACGTGTCGTCGATAAATTTGACGTGCATATATGCCTGGACGGACTGTATTTTTATCTCCTTAAACCCCAAAAACCCCATTTTTTTCTCCCAATTTCTCCCAAAAACATCAATCAAACTCATTCAAATTTTTTGCAATACCTTCTCCAATTAATCTTTAACCATTTGCAAGCTTATAATCAAGGTGGGGCATCCTCAATACACAATTTCATCCACAAATATTAGGGAAATTCTTGTATTTTTTTTTATGATCATATTTGGTGTAATTCATGCAATATTATGGGTTTAGGTTTTATAATACATTATCAAGGTTGGGACTTCATCATCAATCTCTAATTTCTTCTACCAATGCTAGGTATTTTCTTAAAATTTCAAACTTTTTAATTTTTTTTTATGCATGAATTTTGAATTGTGTATTAGTTGCTATAGATTATGATTTTGTATATTTTTTTATTGTCTTGTTATATATTGTGTATAAATCATGCATACATTCATTTATTTCATATATTATGTTTCATATATTTTTGTATTGTATATTTTATTATATGAAATTGTTTGTATATTTATTGTGTTGTAATTTTCTTTATTTATTTATTGTGATGTAATTTTATTTATTTATTTATTTGTGATGTAATTTTATTTATTTATTGGTTTGTAATTATATTCAAGCCATTGGTTTGTAATTTGTGTTATTTATATTCATTGTGTTGTAATTTTTTTTCATTTTATCAATTGGGTTGTAATAAATATTTATTTTATTTTCATATGAATGTAGCTGTCTAGTTATCTAAAATTGTTGTAAAGAGATGGCTTTGGATAAGAGTTGGATGGATGAAGGATTTATTCGATCCAAACTATCTTGTTGGGGTTTTGGATTTTATCGCATATGCAAAACAACATTCGAAATATAAAGATCTTATTTATTGCCCGTGTAACTATTGTAAAAATAATCGTTGATTAGCCTCTCGGACGGTTACGAACCACCTTTATAATGAAGGGATTATGAAGTCGTATCGGGTTTGGATAAAACACGGTGAGCAACCGGTCGTTCCCGAAGAAAACCCTATTCCGAATATAGTTAATGAAATTGCCGAGGTTTATGACGATGTGAGACACAGTTACGATGTTGGCGGTCATCAGGGTGACACCGAGATGAGAGACGCAGAAATTCCAAGTAGTTTCGAAAACTGTTTAACGAATTGGAGACATAATTATATCCGGGTTGTAAAGCGATGAGTTCATTGAACTTCATTGCCAAGCTTATGCACGTAAAAGTAAAGAACAAGTGGACTAACACGTCATTCACCGAACTATTGGAGTTGGTTGGTCGTATTTTGCCCAAACCTCACACTTTGCCTGATTCGTATGATGCATGCAACAAGAAGTTGAAAAGCTTGGGTATGGGGTATATTACGATCGATGTTTGTTTGAACGATTGTGCAATATTTTATAAAGAGTATAAAGACCTCGATAAGTATCCATTTTGTAGCGAGTCTAGATGGGACCCAAATAAGGGTATCAAAGTACCGCATAAGAAGCTCCGTTACTTTCCGATTGCTCCTAGGTTACAGCGACTATACGCTTCAAAGCACACCGCTGAAGACATGATTTGGCACCATACCGATAAGAGTGCCGATCCGGATGTGTTGCGTCATCCGGTTGATGGTGATAGTTGGAAGAGATTTGCAGCGCTACACCCTGAGTTTGCTAGCGAACCTCGTAACGTATTTTTGGGTCTCGGTATCGACGGGTTTTGTCCTTTCTCTATGCAAAACAACTCGTACAGCATGTGGCATGTTATGTTAACCGTCTATAATATATGACAATCTTGAGCATATATCCTAGCAACCCGGTATCAAAACTTACATTACATAATTTCAAATATCACTTTTCATATTGTTCTACTTTACTGATATTACACAATCTAATATGCGTATGTCCGGAAGGAATTATATGATTTGCAGTCGATATACACACATGTATAGTCAAGTGTAGAATAAAAACAAAATACACTCGTTCACAATTTATTATTATGTCTCTGTGTGGCTAATGTGAAAACAATTACCATCAGAAAACACTCAAAAAACCTTATTTTTTATCAATATATTAAGAAAAGTATTATAATATAATTAACTATTACCTTGCTAAAACTAAATGCAGATTTGGATTACTTGTATTAGGTCCAGTAGGACTCAATCTAATCGTATATATATCCTGTAAGTAATTAAATTAGTACAAAACAAAGACTAAAGCTGAGAAAAATATACATTACCTTTGTGTGCTTTGTCAAATTTCGAAGATAATTATCATGCTTCATACTCCAAATCTGCATATTATATTAACTTTGAAATTAATTGAAAAAATTATTTTTTAAATAATAACAATCATCACTTTTTCAAAAGAAAGATATAAAATGATTTTCTTTTAGTAGAATCACGCATTGCACAAATAGCATTTGGTATTATGCAAAATATTCAAATACACCCAGATGTTAAAAGATAGCAAATATAACCTGGTATATTCCAAATCATTGCATCACTAATCTTGAGAGTACACTTTTTGAAATACTAGCGATGGAAAACTTGGTACATTTTGTTTTGCTTGTAAAAGTATGAACTTTGAAATGTTCATAATATTAATAAAAGATGAGCTCACTAGGTCTCTGTTCCATTTTGATATAGATACATAAACAAGTAAAGCTGAACTAATACCTTAATTCACATCCTCATAACACAACAGACAATTTAAAGAATAAAATCTTGCTATAGGAAAAGAATTACTTCAAGGTGGAACGACATTTATCATCTTATCCCTCTTCCCATAGCTACAATAACAAACAACTTTGACATTAAAAAACTAGTACAAGATAATATAGTATAACAATATTTTAAATGCCAAACTAAAACTTATTTTACCAATTTTCGATCAACGCCTTCTTAAAATTTCGGCTCCACCTATAATTGAAAAATAAGTCTTAAAATCAAAACAGGAAATGTGCTTTACTTTTAGATAACAATCCGCCGAGCACAAGTAGTACGGATGTTGAGTATCAATGAAGAATTATTCATATTGCTTGAGAACAAGTAACTAAACAAAAAAAAAAATTCTTAATGCAGTTCTCAAGATCTAGACAAAATAAGGTATTTTAATTAGTTATCAATGCATCTTAAATAGTAAGTAATTTATTTTTAAGTGATATGTCTACATGTATGCTAAATTCTCTAAGTTCCTTTACAAAGTCATTGTGCGTTTGTTTAGACTTTCGACAACATTTTCACTATTCATGTCTTCACAAGAATCACAAAAAAATTATCTTTGAAGACAGCAATTAATTAATGAGCACGAAGCTGGTTAAGTCATACATAAGAATTTACAAGAATTGAGTTAATTCATCAAGATAAATTTTAATCTTCAGACAAAGGAATGAAAGTAAAACAGTATATTGTGCAATTACGTGAACTCGCAGTCTATTAGAGTTCTTTGACATTTCATATCCCAAAACTCACTTCTTGTAAGCTACAAAAGTGCACTTGATACACACACTCATCAATCATAAAACATTAACATTCTAAATTAGATATCTCTCTCTTTAAATCCCCATATAGATAAAGACCAATACTACACAAGTTAATTTCTCCTCTATTCAGGTTCAAGCTGGAGAACTTTAGTGTCAGAAGTGACCAATTTTTGCCAATCATCTTCTTGTTAGAACAAAGAGAAAGATTTCATGAGCTGATAGTATTATGTAAAAAATCACCAATTTTAATTTCATAGTGCCTGCCTAAAACTGAATGATTTTTCTGATGATTTAAACCTTCAGGAGTATTCTATTGGTTGGGTTTATAGTCTAATATTGAAAAGATGGAAGAAACTTGATAAATTTTCATATGGTCTTGTGTGGTGGAAAGAGAGTTCAGGTGGCGTTTTTTGTAGTGGCTTTTGTAACGGCACTCTCCATTAGATTGCAGACGAATATTTGATTCTTGCCTTTGATCTTTTCCATGAGAAATTTTATTTTGTGCCGAAACTACCGCTTGATAATTGTCCTGATGATTTTAATCTATCATCTCTTTCGGTTATTGGTGATTGTCTTTGCTTGACATACAGAAATTCATACCAGATATGGGTGATGAACAATTATGGAATTCAGGATTCTTGAACCAAGGACAATTTGGAGAATGATCTTTGTAAAATAGAGGATTTCAAAAAGCCTGTAACGTATCTGAAAAGAAATAATCGGGAAGCTATGATTATTAAGTAACACGATGTTTTTTAGCTCTTTTTATACGATCCCCGTGTGCACCACTCACTTGAGATAACTTTTGAAGATGGTGCATTTGCGTATCCTTATATAGAAACTTTTGAATGATATGATCAGACATATCAATCATGATCGAATTTAACCGGGGAATCAAAGTCAATGCGGAAAAGGTGTAGTCGATATACACTAGACTGAGGTGTTATATTGTTGACTAAGAATCAATTAGTTAAATGTAGTATGCGTTGTGTGATTATTTAATTAAATATGAAAGGATGTTTCACGGAATCCAAATTCGTGGCCAAGATAGATTGACTTTTCTAGAATAACGAAGGTACAGTCTTGCTTGGTTTTGCAGGTCTGTGTAGTGGAATCACCTTTTTACTTAGAGATATTGGCCTTAAATTATGGTTGAAGATAGGCGGAGGACCGATGGTCTTCTACGTGTAAATAGGGATTGATTAAGAACTTCAGGCACTAGAGAAGGGTGGTGGTAGTTCCAAAAATTGGGATTGTAATATTGGATGAGACTTTTTGGAAATACTACGGAGCAACCCGACTATGAGGTTAACCATCACTTTGTTTAATAAATATCGGAACTGAAAGTGCATTTTTTGAGTTATTTAAGCTAATTCTATAGGTGATAACTATAGCTGCTTGAGTTATTATAGCAGTGCTGTGAGATTTTTTGTTTTACTATTTTGGACACAACATGACGCTTAATTATGTTTTTTCTCATTTTTTTTAAAACACGTTTTCAATATTGTCATTTGCATAATTAATGTGAATTTATTCTAGTGTAGACTACGTACCTCATGTTAATAGAGATGTCAGATACACATGATGTACTTTCGACAATCGAGATTATATTCTGCAACATAATTTTATCTTTAGCATTTTTGCTAAGGTAAAAAATCTAATCTTAAGATGTTTATTTATATCTGTGTTTTAGTTTTTTGACATGTTAAGTTCTATGTTTGATATAGAATCTTCTTATTTTCAATTTTCTTGGTAGAGTTTTTCAATCTCGAACATTAATTAAAGTTGTTAAATACTATAGCTGCAAAATTTATACCTTACCACAACACATTATTTAATGTATAAAAGATCACAAAAATTGTCAATCATTTAAAAAACAATTTGAGTCGCATAATTAAAAACAAAGAGAAGAAACATAATAAATTAGTACATACAATCCGATTTTTCTCACATTTTAGTTCGGTTTCATTAGTGATTTTTATTGGTTCAGTTTACTTGGTTCGTTTTATTAACGACTACTTATGCATTTGACTCGGCGACTACCTATGCATTTGACTCGGCGACTACCTATGCATTTGACTCGGTGCAGTTTGCTACATTATATACGAGATCGTTTATGTTTGGTTGGATTCTTAACATGTAGAACTTATCTTATAACTACTAGATCTTTTCCCTAACCCTTTCTAAATGGATTCAACTCCAATTTGTTGCATAAAAAGAAAATTAGTCATCCCAAGGAGTTTATAACCCAAAATGTGATTACAATACTCAGTTACTAATCCATTATTCACTCCCTAGACCAATATTAGAGATCCAAAATTGAGATGGTCCATTTCACATGTGTGAGAGTATGGTGTCCAATTTCGTGATGCAAGAGGTCCAAAAGAAGCCCAAAAGACCGAGGCCCTCCATTGTATAAAACCCTTATTTTTTATAAGCCACACCATAAGGTTTTAAGTTGCTTCCTTAGTTTCCATAACCAAATCTTCACCACGAACACTTAAAGAAAGTAACATCAACCTCAATATTTTTGATGCTTTACCACCTTATCTCAACCCTAATAGATAGATCAGAAGAAGAATAAGATAAAATGAAGAGAAAGAAAGAAAAAAACAAACATAAATCTCAGTTTGTAAATGAAAGTTACAGAACAAGGTAATTTTGTTCAACAGGATTTTTAATGTTTTATATAGTTCGTTCTTTTTATTTGTTTTTATTATTGTAGATTAATTTTTTCATGAAAAAAAAGTTTGTCTAATCGATTTTTATTCAATTTGTCTTTAGAAATTGAGAATTGAATTTTAATTTTTTATAATATATATATTGATTTGGATTGTGCAAAACTATGAAGGTATTTATTGATTTGTTATTCATATATTTTTTATTTACAGCAAAATGATCGATAACCATCTCATTTCAATAAATAAGAATCATTTATGGGTTTTCAGGGTGACTCAGGTAACATAGTAATATAAATATCATAATTTAAAATATTCTAAACAATTTATGATGAATAAATAAGATGTTATATTTAAATCTATTTATATTCAGTTTTCTATTTCTTTCAAATTCATGATGTGATTAGTTTTACTTTGCTTTAATACTTGTAAATGAATAGTTATGCAAATTATTTGATATATATATATTTAAAACCAGATCAAAACTATTTTGTTTTTTAGAACATATATTTTCTTTTATTTAATTCAAAAAATATATGACCCCTCTTAAATCCTTAGCTTTTATAATTTGCAAAAATCAAATTCAAAATCAAAAGATCCAAAAGAAAAAAATCTCCATTAAATTCACATACATTTTTCTCGATTTTGATAAAATAGTTTTAACTCTTTTTACATCTCTCTTCAGTCTTCCGTTCATCTTACATTTTCTTTCCCTTTCAAGGTGCGTGCTTTCATCAAAAAAACTTAAACATAATCACAAGAGCATATATATACATATATAACCTCGATCTAATATGGTTAATTTGTTTGTTTGTCATATATCAGCTGATTAACTGATTTATAGATACCCACATGAACACCAATGTGAATTTAGCTGGCGATGATGAACTGAAAGATATGTATGACGCGAAATTATACAACGACCACCTTGAGATGATCGTCGGAATCGCGAGTCTCCGTTATGGTGACACTGTCAGCTACCTTAGGGTTTATGCAGACGGTCCTCTCGATATCCGATGTGATACTAATTGCTGCACTTATGGCCCACAAGGTTTTTCTTTTTCTATCAACAAATTAATTGCATGATCTTATAAACTCTTTTTTTAATGTATTTTTATAATAAAATATTTTGATGTGTATGTTTGTTATTTTATTTTTTTAAGTAAATGTTAAAATTTAGCTCACATTGTTTAGAATTATATATTGTGATAAAATTTATAGTCCTAAATAAAAAATTAGATAATTGCTCAGAGTCTTAATCGGTAATATCTTTTTCTAACAAGTCCTTATTTTTTTATACTAAAAAAATCTCCAATAATATTTTGTTGGATTAGGTTATTCAATTGTTGTCCAAAAAGAAAAAAAAAGTTATCTAATTAATTTTTAATTAATACATTACAATATCAAATGTAAAATATGTATGTCTTTAAAGATTCTCCGCGTAACCCAACCAATAATAACACCATCACCACCAAGCAATTTTTAGAGCATCATCCATTCTCCGCGTAACCCAACCAATAATAACACCATCACCACCAAGCAATAATTTATAATGTTTCTTATATATTGAGTCACGGAGAATTTTCTAGATATAGCCATATAGAATGTACTTCAATGAATATGAAATCTATATGTATTTAGAATTTGTCTGAAAGATGGTTTATTTATTGATTATAAACTGATCTATCCATATATGTCATGTTAATAAATTTTAACTTTTTTTTATTTGTTAATAATTTACAACTGGGTTGAGTTAATTTGTTGTTTCTGAACAGGGAGCTTAGCACCATCTCAAACAGCTAAGCTAAAGAAAATGACACCATCAGCTTTTGAGAGACACTCTCGAACAGAAGCTTCTCAGAATTGGAAACATAACATTTGGGTAACAATTAACGGGGATAAAGTCCCTCTATATAAAACACACCTACTCAAATATTACTACCAGTCGCCGAAGAAAACGAATGGAGCTAATAAGCCGAAGCGTAAAATTTTCCATCGCGATGAATTTGTTAAATGCATGCACCAAGTGTTCCAATAGGAGAAGATTCAGTCTTCGTACTAAGGAGGAGTGTCATATTTACCACGACGCAATGAGAAAAGTGGACTGGAAATGCTCGGATATGATGTGTGACAGGTAAGTGTCTGTTGTTGTTGTTGTTTAGTACGAGGATTTTTTCTGTTTTGGGGCGGTTTGAAAATTTATTTTTAGGTTAGTGTAATATAGGTCTGATTATATACAGTTTCATTATAATGCCTATGTTATGTAAAAAATGCCATATACTATAGGTCTCTATATTATGCAAAATAACATTCATTATTGAAAATATTTGGGAGGCCAAGTGAAAATTCTCAAAACTCGGGAGAGGGGTGGGGAGGGGTGTGTGTTGGAACCAGAAATTCTAGTTGATTTAATTGCAATATATATTTTTATATTATGTAAAATTTTATTATAAATCCTATATTATATAGAAATTGCACTTTAGATCCACTATTGTTTAAAAATTACATTATAGGACTCTAAATTATCCAAAAAAATATAAATTTTTAGAACTTTGAGGAAACCATGTGAAGATTCTCAAAAATCTCAGGGAAGTCATGGTGTATATTTTTCTTTTTAATAATGGATCACAGAGGTTAATAAATAATTTTCAAATCTCAGGAGGACCATGGACCCCATCTACTGTGTACTAAGGATATGTATGTTTGTGTTTAGGGTCACGTGTGATCATGATGAGGAAAGAGCTTGCAAGATAGCGTATAGGGGTTGTTCAAGTTCTTCAACGTGCAAAGGTTGTGAGTTTTGTGTGTGTGTGTGTTGGATGTGAGATGTGTCGTTTTTCGGATTGTCGTTGCCAGACTTGCTCGGACTTCACAAGCAATGCTAAACGAAACTAATCTGGAGCGAGGTTCAAGCAATATGTTAAGGAAAATTAGATGGTTCTCTGTTTAATTATTTCAGATTTTGTTTTCTCCTGGTTTGGTTGAATATTGATGTAATATTTAAACTATAGATTTCTTCAGTATTGTTTTAACTCATTATGCAGATTTGACAACTTCTTCGTTTTTTAAGGACCTGGCTTTTATATAGATATTATATTTTGTCTTCAAATTTTCAAAATTTTAAATTCACCTTCCTTTACTTTCTGCTTTCTGACTTCTAAAATTTATTAAATATGCTTTCAAGGGAAAATTTAGGGGGTGGCCTGAGGCAGCAGCCCAACCCAACCCTGGGGTGCAGCAAATTTGCTAGAAATTCCTTCTTCTTTTCGGTAACTTGAGTAAAAAATAAATTATAGACCAGTTTTTTTAATAGCTCATCTGGACTTAAAAATTTGAATCCACCCTTGTACGTTTTGATCAATTGTAGTTATATGAATATTTTATTCAGTTATAAAATATAGTTTATATTTTATATATAATATAAAGACTTATAGTGTAATCAATTAAAATAATTACATCAGGACCTATAGTTCAATTTTTGCATAATATAAAGAGAGATGGTGCAATTTTCTCATAATATAGGGATCTATCGTGCAATTAACTTGGAAAAATGAATCCGGACAACCCAAAAAAATTATCCTAACTTCGTTTCTGGATGCAATGCTCATTTGCATGTAATCTAATAAATTTTTTCTGGATCCAAAGCTCATCTGCATATAATCTAATGATTTTTGGTTAAGTAGATATAACAGAAACGTACTGTTTGTGGTATTTTTAGGGTGTAAAAGATGAAGGGGTGTTTGTTTGCACTTAATGAGATCTTAATTTGATTCATTAAGACACTGGATCAATTAGACTGTTTGTTTTTCCTGGCCAATTCAGATCTGAATGCCTCTTAATTGGTCTGTTTCATTAAGATTTCAAACTAAGTCTGGAGAAACTTGATAAACTTTCATATATTCTTGAGTGGTGTAAGGAGAGTTTAGGTGGATTTCTTTGTAGTGGTTTTTGTTACGGTTCTCTCCGTTGGATTAAAGACGTATATTTGATTCTTGCCTTTGATCTTCTCCATGAGAAATTTTATTTTGTGCAGAAACTACCCCTTGATAATTGTCTTGATTATTTTGATCTATCTTCTCTTTCGGTTATTGGTGATTGTCTTTGCTTGACATAAGAAAATCCATACCAGATATGGGTGATGAACAATTATGGAATTCAGGATTCTCGGACTAAGATCAATTTGGAGAATGATTTTTTTAAAATTGAGGATGTGAAAAAGCCTATATCGTATATGAAAAGAAATAACTGGAAAGTAATGATTATTAAGTAACACGATGTTTTTTAGCTCTTTTTATACGATCCCCTAGTGCACCACTCACTTGAGATACCTTTTGAAGATGGTGCATGTGGGTATATATCCTTATATAGAAACTCTTGAATGTTATGATCCAACAAATCATCATTATCGAATCTAACTGGGGAATCGAATTCAATGCGGAAAAGGTGAAGTCGATATACACTAGACTGAGGTGTTATAGTGTTGACAAAGAATCAGTTAGTTAAATGTAGTATGCCTTGTGTGATTATTTAATTAAATATGAATGGATGTTTCATGGAATCCAAATTCGTGGCCAAGATAGATGGACTTTTCTAGAATAACGAGTGTACAGTCTTGCTTGGTTTTGTAGGTTTGTGTAGCTGATGTCTCCCTAAATGTTCTAATTTTATACCTTTGGGAGACATCATTTTTTGTGTTTATTTGATTATTTAGATAGACTTTTGGTGCTAATATGCAATAATTCTATTTTCCTCTTTAAATTTTAGTATTTTTTATTTATTAAGCTTTTCCGTGTAATATGGGTTGTTTTTAGTAAAAAGCTTGTAGGTTTTGAATACTAGCTAGGAGAGGAATAAAAGATTAAAGTCAAAGATCGTGTAATGAAGTCAAAGCTTGAAGATAAATCCCGAAAGATTCGATTTTAGAGCTGCAAATCTGTTTTCCAGGCCAAAGATTGCTGATTTCAAGGTGCTTAAGAGATGATTTAGCCGCTGACTTTTGAAGAGAAAACATTCCTTATCGAGTTACGGAAATTTAGCAACTGATTTCAGGTCAATCGGAGTGGGAAAAGCCGTTTTAGTGAAGGTGTATCAGCAGTTACTAGATTTTGAGCATAGAAATTGGGCTTGGACATTTAATTATTGATTTATTCTTAAGTCCAAGCCCTAATCCATTTTTTAACCTTATAAAAGGAGCTTTTGACCTCATTATTACACACCTCACAATTCATTCTTTACAATTAAAAACATCAAAGAGAAGCAACAGAAGGAAGAGAGAAGAAGCTGCAAGAGTTGGAGAGGGTCTATATCTCCGTTCTCAGTCATTCCTATTCCGGAAATTAGGTTTCTTTTATCTTTTATTTGTAAGACAATATGAATTCCTTTACTTTTAAATTAGTTTTATTTTTAATTATTATGAGCCAAACCTAATTAGTGCTTGAAAACGCATAATGGGTTAATCCCAATTTGATTTCATTCTATACATTTGGATTTGGGATATTTATTATTTAAATCAAATTGGGTAATTCGTATTTTTCTTTAATTTGCACTTTAATTACTACTATTGACCTGATCAATTAATGATAGGACTTAGTATCTTGGCTATTCCAATTAGTGGCGATTGGATCACCTTGACGGGGGGTTTAGGTACCGAACTAGTTAACGAATGTAGGTTAGAAATTATTTGACTCTGACGAGCTTAATTAAACCTATGGCCTATTGGGTAATTTAAACTTAATCACTTGAGAGTGGACTATAATCACCCTGACGGGGTTTGTAGCACTTGAGAGTTGCTCCTTAGTCCACCCTGACGGGGGTAAGGAGAATATAGAATCCCGACCAATACAGATTTACCAATTTGTCCCTTAAACAATGTATGAAATGAATGATAGTTAGGAAAGCCTTGCGTCTCTCAAGTACTGCCTGCTCATACTTGTGTTTTACTTTCATTTACTTGCATTTTAGTTATCTATTTACATTTTTGCATTAGTCTTAATATCTTAGGAATTAGAAAACCAACCAATCAATCATATTATCTTTTATTTGTTTTCATAAGTGCAACCAATCATTAGCGGATACGCATTGTAGTCAACCATCCCGTCCTTGGAACGAATCTGTTTTATCACTATTATTACTTGGGACAACCGTACACTTGCGGTTGTGGTTCGATTACTTATTGCATTATTTTTAGAACACACAAAGGACCACCAAGTTTTTGGCGCAGCTGCGGGGGACGGTAGCGTGTGACCACGGTGTTTATCCTTTAGTGATAGTTGCATTTATTTTTATTTCAGTTTTACGCTTTTTTTTTGTTCATTTTTTTTTAGGTTTTTAGGTTTGGTGTATGCGAAGAAGACTCTTTAAGGATCTAGAGTCATCACCTCCGATCCTTAATAATCCAGAAACATTAATCAGACTTGCTAACAAGAGAAGGAGAGAACAAGAATCCTTAGAAGTAGAAGAATTAATTCGCAGAATGGAGGACATTAATATTCAGAATCAACAAAACAATAACGGACAAGATCAAATAGTGATGAATCAAGATCCTTGGTTTACTAATGGTCCACCAGAAGTTCCATTCCGTGCTCCTGCTATAGGAGTAGGTGCTCCAGATATAAATGTTCCGAGGTTTCGTCCAGATTCGGGTATGTTAGCTCAATTCCAAAACTTTGGAAATTTTCGTGGTAGAGTTGGAGAAGATCCTATCCGAGTAGTACAAAAATTTAAATAGGTATGTGATTCTTACATCACCCCAGGAGTTTCAAAAGAACAGATGTACTATGCTGTGTTTCGATTTTTTGTTATAGATGGGGCAAGTGAATGGCATGATACACAAGATCCTACGAAGATAACAAACTGGGACCAACTAGAAACTGCTTTCTTTGACAGATATTATCCATCCAATATGAGGTTAGATGTTGAATTAGAATTGACGCATTTTCGTCAAGAATATGATGAAACTTTGGGTAAAAGCTGGACAAGATTTCAGATGTGTTTACGTAGAGTTCCCGATCATTGCTTTTCAGAACAACAACAGCTAAAAATCTTTTACAGAGGCCTTGATGGGACTTCAAGAGAGAAATTGGATTTGTTATGTGGTGCGGGATTTCTTCAAGTTCAACCCGTTCATGCTAAAATCATTTTGGAAAGAACAGTAAAGAATGAAGTTGGGTGGAACACCGTAAGAACACCAGTTAGAGGAGGAGTCAATAATTTGAATAACGAAGAAAAGTTTGCTACGCTTGAGAATAAGATTCAAACCACAATAGAGCAATAGTTGAAACAGCTTACACTAGCTGTAAAAGAGGGATTTTCAGTTAAGAAGGTAGTTGTGCAAGCTGCACAAGAGGTTTATATGTGTTCGATTTGCAGGGTAGATGATCATGATGAGGAAAATTGTCCGAATAACCAAGAGCCTGTGATGTTTGTGTCCAATAGAGGTAACTTTAATTCGAGTGGTAATGGATATCAACCTAACAGAAACCATCCTGGGTTTCAATATTCAAATCCTAGTGGGGCGGTGATGTCTCCCTATTTGTTCTAATTCTTAGCCCTTTGGAGACATCCTTTTAGGTGAATAAATGAATTATTTGATAGAATTTTAGGCCTATTTGATCATATTGCACTTTCTCCCCTTGAAAATTAACTATTTGCAGAATCTGAGCTTTTGTGCGTAAATTTGACTATTTTTAATGCAAAGTTAATAGGTTCTTGAAAGACCAATCCAAGGAGAAGAAGTGAGAATAAAGTCTTAGTGTATTTTAGAGTGTTAGGAAATGATTTCTAGTCGAGTTTCTATTTTTAGAGTACACTTTCCTATTTTGATTTCTTGATTTATTGATTTATTATTTTTAAGCATATGCGGTTTAATTATTTATTTAATGTGAAGCTTTAAAAGATAAATGGTAATTACTTAGAGACCAAGTCAAGATAAAGATGAAAGGAAAGAAGATTTACATGGAAATAAGAAGATTTAGGAAAGATTTATTCAAAGGAGGAAAAGATAAAGTTGTCTTGTGAATCTGAAAATCCAGCCACGTTTTAGAGATTAAATCATAATAAAATATTGGCATGGATTCTAGATGAATGGTCTGCACCAATAGAAAGAGCTTTCCAAGACAAGCAGTTTCATATATTGGAACTTCTCAAACGGATAAGTATTGAAAAAGATATGACCAAATCAAATCAGCAGAATCTTATCTTTTAGAGCTACGAATTTGAGAGTCCTTGACTTGTCTTCCACTCCAAGCAAATTCGACCTAGGGTCCTCCAACTCCTATAAATACACCCCTTAGACCTCATAATTCATTACCTCTCATTAAACTTTCAATTCATAAAATCCTTAAAGAGAGAGTCACAATAACCTCTCAATAACCATTCAATATATACATCTTTAGAGAGAGAGTCAACAACTTCAGAGCAAGAAGGCAAAGGAGGAGCTAGAGCTGGAGGAATTCTGTTCTTCCATCAACAGTCATCTAATCCTTAGGTTATATATTTCTTTTCTGTAATTAAATATGATGTCTTTCTATTTAGTTTCAGTATTTAATATTACCATGAGCTAAACTTTTACATACTTGAGAATCGCAAAAAGGGATGAACCCTAATTAATTTAATCTTTGTTTTGAATTTGGGATTGTATGATTAAAATTGAATTAGGTCTTAGATATTATATATTACTTTGTTCTTATTTACTAATTCTTTTCCGCGCAACTAGAATTAGATTTTAGTATTTAGGCTATTCCATATAGTGGCATATGGATCATCCGACAGGGGGGTTTGAATACAGATCTAGGTAATACCCGTGTAATGTCCGTTATTGACCGACAGGCTTAACTAGTTACATAGCCAAAGAGGTAAAATATTATTCATCTGAAAGTAGCATATATTCACCCTGACGGGGTTTGTCATACCGTAGGATAGCTTCTAGGTCCACCCTGACGGGGGCTAGGAGATATTAGATTCCCGACTAGTATACTAATACCAATTCTACCCATAAACATAACATAGATTATATTAGTTAGGAGGATTCTTTGCGAGACTCAAGTATCTCTCTTAGCTGAAGTCAGTATTTGCTTTTATTTATTTTAATTTAGTTTTTATTATTTGCATCTTTAGTTATTAGAAAACCAAACAAAAATCTCTTCTTTACTTTTCTGTTAAACAATTATTCTTGCTATCTGATTAATACTGGAGTTGAACCTAATCCGTCCCTGAGATCGAACTTGATTATCATATATTACTTGGGACAACCGTACACCTGCGGTTAAGTGGTTCCTTTATTATTGCACTTAATTTTATAACACCCTAGGACCCACCAAGTTTTTGGCGCCGCTGCCGGGGACGGTAGCGTGAGACCCCGGTGTTAATCTTTAGTAGTTGTAATTGTTTATTTATTTTTTCAGTTTTACTCTTGGTTTTTGTTTTTGTTGTACAGATTTTTATTCAGGTAATGATCAAGAGGTTTTATTGAGATGTATAGAGGACATTACCCGGATCCCGATCCATACAAATATTTGGAAGACTCTTCGGGACAACAAAAATGGGGTAGTCACTTCTACCAACAATCCTATCAATACCCGCAAAAGCAGGATTGGAACAACCAATGGATCGGGAATAATCAACAACAATCATCATATCACTTTCCCCAGGAGCAAGGATGGAACAACCAATGGGTTGGAAACATTCAACAACCTCCACCTCATCACTATCAGCAAGAAATTGACTCCAGCGCTTAGTAGAAGAAACAAACGCCATCCAAGCACGCATGCAACAGATGGTAGAAGAATGGGGTAGTATGTCTTGTGAAGATTCCACTTCCCCGAGGGATGGAAGAGATCAACTGGAAGAAGTAGTTGAGGAGGAGGTGTTGAAGGAAGATACTATTGATAGTGATATGACCATCATGCCGGTTATAAAAGAAGACCACCATGTGGTTGACAATCTTATTAGCATGGTGGAAGAAGGAGTAGCAAAGGAAATCCTAGAAACTGAGATTGTTATTCCTATGGTGCGTGCACAGGATCATGATACAGAACACAAACAAGAAAAAGAGGTGATCGAGATTCAGATTCCACATCAAGAATATGATGAAGTAATAGTGGAAGATTGGGTTGAAAGCGAAGACGAATGTGAAGTGGTTGAGAAATCAATTGAAGAGTTAAAGCTTCATAATAAAAGAGAAAACGAATTCCCACCACAAAAAGTTCACCAATCACTATCTCCACCACAAGTCATCATTAGAGATAAAATATCGGAATCATCTCTATTATTAAAACTGATCAATAGGTGCTACGCAAGAAAGGTGCTACACCGCGAGAGTAAAACGGCAAGGAGGAGCACCTACCCACCACACTTTAAAGAGGAACGCGAGATTAAAGAGAATGAAAATGAGCTTATACCGTTGAGGACGGTTATCTACTATCGTGTGGTGAAGAATACGTTTCGTCATGAAAGTAAGAAGGCGAAACGGAGATACTACCCTCCCCCTTTCAGAGATCGATTGAATAAAATTTTAAGGGGGAAGGTTCTAAAAATTACATGCCAAGGACGAGGGGAATTCAAGAGGAGGAGAACCGCAAGGGTCTCATTACCATCTTCATGGAAGGTAACGCGTCGAACTTAAAGACGTAATAAACAAAAGTGCTTCTTGGGAGACAACCCATGTTTAATTTGCTTTATGTTTTTTGATTCCTAGTGTATAATTCTAAGTTAGTGTCAAGTTTTAGTGTCTACTTTTAAAAGAAATGAGAAAGGTAGTGTGTTAATGGTGCAGGAATCGAGTTTGGGGTGCTAGGAAATTCAAGGGAAAAATTCGGCGCGCAGTCCGGTATACCGCGTGAGATGTCCGGTATACCGCAGGAAGAAAACCCGTGTCACGTGTTACTCACGCGGGTTTTATACAGAAAGAAAAAAAAAATTCGATGCGCGGTCCGGTATACCACGTGAGATGTCCGGTATACCGCAGGAGGGAAAAACCCATACCACGGGTTAGGTACCGCGGGTTTTTGGACGGAGAAGATATATTGAACAGTAGCAAAAACCCGTGCCACGGGGTATATATCACGGGTTCTTGGGAGAGACAAAAATTTGGAGCAGCAGAAGCTACGGTATACCGCGGGTCATGCCCGGTGTACCGCGCTATGTCGGTTTTGAAGAGTCCTCACCTTATAAGCTTCTTACCTTGTCAAGACTAAACCCTAACCTCCCCCAATACGAATTTTTCAAAACTTAACCCTTATATACCTGCATAAAGACCACTACAACACCCAAGAACATTAAATCCTTCCTCCTAATCCATTCCAAACACACATCCAACACCACAATCTTTCAAGAAAATCAAGAAATCTTCTCCTTCAACCTTAAGCCTCTTCATCAAAGCTTCAATCCTATTCATTAAACCTTCCCCAAGCCATTACATATTCATTACCCATCTCATATAACTCCATAATACTTCATTACAAATCCTCAAAACATCAAATTTCAAAACTCCTCTCTAGTTTTTGATTATTTGAAGTTTTGAGTTTGGGGTTCGTTGAGATGACGAAGATTGGAAGGTCAAGAATACCGTGGAGAGAAAGAAGAAGTTGAAGAACCTTGTATTACTTTTGGAGTGTTAAAAGATGTAGTTGAAAGAATGGAACTTTTGGAGGATAATAATGAAGAGGTGTTGAAACCCATAGGAAAAATCACAAAAGAGTTGGAGCTTATGCAAATCATATTACGTGGAGTAAGCAATGTTCAACATGCCACCTACGCAACACAAGGAGCTCAACCTACACGCAACCATGGAAACCAGCTTCATGCTGGTTCAGATACGCTTTCCTATCCCTTTTCTCATTTGTTTTATTAAGTTTTTATTTGCTTTCTTGAGTCTTTTTCGAGTCGTGGGGACACGGCTCATTTTTGAGTTTGGGGTAGGGTTCGTTACCTCATCCCAATTTTATGTGTTTTACTGTTTTTTTTTTTTAAATTAATCTTAGGGTTGCGTGACTGTAGAGAATTTTAAATGCCCCTATCAAGCAGGTTTTTTATGAATTTATGATAGAAAATAGTTGACTTTAGGAGTTAGTGTAGACTGTACTTTGATTGCATGCAAATATGAAGTAATTGATAGGAAAAATTAATGAACAATGCAAAAGAAGTAAACTTGTGCTTAAGGATAATGGGTGGTTTGTAGAACGTGAGATCTAAATGAGTAGAGAACCCACTTAGGTATGAACTAGAGACAAGTTGTGTAAATAGGAAGATGATAGAGGCAGTTCTTTGTTAGCCCTTTGAATCCTTTTTGGCCTTCTATCCCTGAATTAATTTTATCCTTCTTAGACAAATTTTCAGCCTTTAAGCCTTTCTTTTGTCGCCACATTATAAGCCAATATCCCTTTAGATTATTAGGCATGACCATATGATCCGCACTTGAATCACGATCCTGAGACTTCTTGTCTTGAGCTTGAGTTTGGGGTGGTGGGTCCACCATATGGGAATTTACATTGGGTTGGGATTTTTGAGCTTATCAATGATGCTTTGTGCTATACATGATGATGATTCACAGGTTTATTGTAACCCTTTGCCGGGGTAATAGTGAATGGAAAAGAAGCTTCGAGCTCAAGTTATGAATAGGCATAACTATGAAGAATAGCATGATATCTCAAACATTAAAAACGAGAGTCATAGCTATATAAAAGAAAAAAAAATGAATGATTTGAAAAGAAAATATATTCGGACCGGCAAAGTGGAAATTTTTAAGTGAATCATCCTTAGTGCTTATTGGGTTAATTTGGGGACGCTAATTAAGCGCGTCAATTGGGTTGAGTGAGAACGTAATTCGAGTGTAAACTCAAGCTCTTGGACAGTTTGTTGATGGTAAGTGAGGAGAGAGCCAAAAGCTCACTTCAAATTTACCAAATATACATACCATACCGTCCTTCAGCCTATGCTAAAACCGTAAAGTCCTCGTGATTCCTAGATGCACAGTGAGTTAATAGGGATTATTCTAAGTGGAGCATTCAATGCAAGTAAAGATCGAGGAACACCCTATAGCCACCATCTTGAGATAAGTATTAAGCGTAATCTTCTAGCATTGTGAAATTAATTTTGGATTGATATTGTTTTGTATTTGATTTTGCATGATAAGTGTAGGTGTATATTAATTCCTAGATTAGACTATATGAAATTTGTTTTAAGTTTTGCTTTGGGATTATTTTCTAGATTCTACCTTCTGCGTTCACCTAAAAGATCCTTTGTTTTTATTTTATTTTACTTTGTCGGGACGACAAAGGTTTGAGTTTGGGATCTTGATGTCTCCCTATTTGTTCTAATTCTTAGCCCTTTGGAGACATCCTTTTAGGTGAATAAATGAATTATTTGATAGAATTTTAGGCCTATTTGATCATATTGCACTTTCTCCCCTTGGAAATTAACTATTTGCAGAATCTGAGCTTTTGTGCGTAAATTTGACTATTTTTAATGCAAAGTTAATAGGTTCTTGAAAGACCAATCCAAGGAGAAGAAGTGAGAATAAAGTCTTAGTGTATTTTAGAGTGTTAGGAAATGATTTCTAGTTGAGTTTCTGTTTTTAGAGTACACTTTTCTATTTTGATTTCTTGATTTATTGATTTATTATTTTTAAGCATATGCGGTTTAATTATTTATTTAATGTGAAGCTTTAAAAGATAAATGGTAATTACTTAGAGACCAAGTCAAGATAAAGATGAAAGGAAAGAAGATTTACATGGAAATAAGAAGATTTAGGAAAGATTTATTCAAAGGAGGAAAAGATAAAGCTGCCTTGTGAATCTGAAAATCCAACCACGTTGTAGAGATTAAATCATAATAAAAGATTGGCATGGATTCTGGACAAATGGTCAGCACCAATAGAAAGAGTTTTCCAAGACAAGCAGTTTCATATATTGGAACTTCTCAAACGGATAAGTATTGAAAAAGATATGACCAAATCAAATCAGCAGAATCTTATCTTTTAGAGCTACGAATTTGAGAGTCCTTGACTTGTCTTCCACTCCAAGCAAATTCGACCTAGAGTCCTCCAACACCTATAAATACACCCCTTAGACCTCATAATTCAGTACCTCTCATTAAACTTTCAATTCATAAAATCCTTAGAGAGAGAGTCACAATAACCTCTCAATAACCATTCAATATATACATCTTTAGAGAGAGAGTCAACAACTTCATAGCAAGAAGGAAAAGGAGGAGCTAGAGCTGGAGGAATTCTGTTCTTCCATCAACAGTCATCTAATCCTTAGGTTATATATTTCTTTTCTGTAATTAAATATGATGTCTTTCTATTTAGTTTCAGTATTTAATATTACCATGAGCTAAACTTTTACATACTTGAGAATCGCAATAAAGGGATGAACCCTAATTAATTTAATCTTTGTTTTGAATTTGGGATTGTATGATTAAAATTGAATTAGGTCTTAGATATTGGGTATTACTTTGTTCTTATTTACTAATTCTTTTCCGCGCAACTAGAATTAGATTTTAGTATTTAGGCTATTCCATATAGTGGCGTATGGATCATCCCACAGGGGGGTTTGAATACAGATCTAGGTAATACCCGTGTAATGTCCGTTATTGACCGACAGGCTTAACTAGTTACATAGCCAAAGAGGTAAAATATTATTCATCTGAAAGTAGCTTATATTCACCCTGACGGGGTTTGTAATACCGTAGGATAGCTTCTAGGTCCACCCTGATGGGGGCTAGGAGATATTAGATTCCCGACTAGTATACTAATACCAATTCTACCCTTAAACATAACATAGATTATATTAGTTAGGAGGATTCTTTGCGAGACTCAAGTATCTCTCTTATCTGAAATCAGTATTTGCTTTTATTTATTTTGATTTAGTTTTTATTATTTGCATCTTTAGTTATTAGAAAACCAAACAAAAATCTCTTCTTTACTTATCTGTTAAACAATTATTCTTGCTATCTGATTAATACTGGAGTTGAACCTAATCCGTCCCTGAGAACGAACTTGATTATCATATATTACTTGGGACAACCGTACACTTGCGGTTAAGTGGTTCCTTTATTTTTGCACTTAATTTTATAACACCCTAGGACCCACCAAGGGTATCAACATATGCGTATCAACCTCACCCCCAAGGTAACAATTTCAATCCAAGACCACATAATAATTATCAAGGACGACAGAATCAGGGAAATTATGTTCAGAGACAAGCTCCTCAAGATAGTTACAATGAACCCATGAACTAAAAAGCCTTGCCTGCCCAACCACAAGAAGATGTGATTACCCTTCAGAAAACCGTAGAACAATTAATTTCCCTACATGCACAGTCAATCCAAAGGCAAAAAATTGCGGAAGCACACATTCAGATGTTGGAAACACAAGTTTCGCAAATGAATAAACAACTGAATCAACGTCCACAAGGGCAACTCCCTAGCGATACTGAGAATCCAATCCAAATCGAAGACTGTAAAGCTATTACTCTCAGAAGTGGTAAGAACCTTCCTCCACCTCCTTTCTCGGTTATGAAAGAAAAAGAAGTTAGAAAAGAAAAAGAGGTGGTGAATAAAGATAAAGAAGTTGAAGTAGAAGAAGTGGAGAGGTCTAGTGAAGTTCCGAAAAAGAAAGATGATACTATAATAAATCGTCCTCCTCCACCATTTCCATCAAGAGTTCAAAAGAAGGGTGATATGGCTGAGTATCAAAAATTCTTTAACAAGGTAAGAGGTCTTAGCATAAATATTCCGTTATTAGAAGCTATTAGAGATGTACCCAAGTATGCTAAGTTTCTGAAAAGAGCCCTCACCAACAAACGGCCGTATTGTGATAATGAGATGATTGGTCTCCCTAAGGAATGTAGTGCTATTTGTCAAGGTAAATTACCTCCAAAGTTAGTTGATCCTGGGAGTTTCACAATTCCGATATCGATTGGAGAAGAATGGAAAGGTAAGGCACTATGTGATTTGGGTGCAAGCATCAATCTTATGCCCAAATCGATCTTTGACAAGCTTAATATTGAAGCAAGACCCACTTCTATGGTCTTGCAAATGGCGAATCGATCTCTTGCACATCCTGAAGGCCGAATCGAAGATGTCCTCGTTAAGGCAGGTACGTTAATTTTTCCCGCTGATTTCGTTATACTTGATTACGACGCGGATAGGAATGTCCCCATCATTTTGGGAAGACCATTCCTAGCCAAGGGGCGTACCTTGATTGATGTAGAAAACGGCGAAATGATTATGAGAATCCAAGACGAGGAAATGATGTTTAATGTATTTAGACATATGAAGTTTCCGGATTCCAAGGAAGAATGTTTTCGTATAGATGTAATAGAACCGGTAAGAAAAGAGCCAATCAATGTTGTGGACACTTTAGGGGTGGAAGAGAAAGAGTTACGAAAGAAACCACCAATTAAAGCTCCTCCATACCCTAGAAATCCACCATTCAATCATGCGAAGAAGAAAGAGAAAACACGTGTCACGAAGGTTCCAAAGGAACCTAAGAAAGAAAGAAAGAAAAAGGAGTTCAAAGTAGGCGAAGAAGTTGCTATGAAAAAGCCTAAACCTCCTCCAAAGACACGTGAATCGAAAAGTTCTTGGCTAGGACCATTCATGGTCACGAAGGTTATCTCAGATAAACTAGTGGGCATAAAAGCTAAAGGATGCAAATTTCGAGTTGCAAATATTGACAACCTCACTCACTGCTGGGGAGTTTATGTCAATGACTAACGAATGAGGTAACCCGTCGAGCTTAACGACGTTAAACAAAAGCCAATTTCTTGTATATTAGTTTAAGTTTTTATTTTTCATAGTTTAAATTAGTTTGATTTTCGTTAATTTAGTGTTTATTTTTAAGAAATGAGGAAGGGTGTTTGTTTTTTATGATTTCAAGAGTATAATGGTCATGAGTTTGGGTTCAAAACAATGAGAAAACAAAAAGAATTGGAGTCAATAACAGGTTTGACCGGCTAGCCGGCGAGCTGGCCGGCATACCGGACAAAAGCGCTGAAGACCCCGAAACCTTCTGATCACTGCGTCAGCAATGACGCAGCACTGCTGCGTCACGAAATGCGCTAGCGAGAACCGCCGGCATGCCGGTCAGATGACTGGCTAGCCGGCCGATGAAGGTGAAGGTTCTGATCACTGCGTCAGCAATGACGCAAGCAAGCTGCGTTAGAGGTAAAAAAAAAAGAGTAAAATGTTCATTTTCGAAATTTATTTTCTCGCCGACACAGTGACCGGCATGCCGGTCAACCACCGGCTAGCTGGTTAGCTGCTGTGATCGGCGGTTTTAAGGGTTTAATCCCTATATTTTTAGCCTCTTTCTCATGCTAAGCCTCCATTGACGAATCCTAGCCTCCAACTACTCCAAAATCATCATCAAGACAGAAATAAACCACCAATCCCTCTCTCTAAACAACATCCAAGTTCACAATTAAACCATAAAACTTTCAAAATACCAAAGCTTCACACTTTAATCCGAAATTTTCTTTCACCAAAGCTAAAGTTTATCCATTAAACCTTTCCCAAACCTTGAAATATCCATGACCCAGCTCTAAACAATCCATAATTCATATGCAAACCTTCAAGAACAATAAAATCACAATTTTATCCAAACCTTTTGAGGATCTTGAAGCTTTGAGTTTGGGGTCATCGGAGATGACCATGAATGTTGGAAAAGGTACGAAGAACATGGTGAAGAAAGAGAATTGGGTATTGAGGAAGATTTTGATAAGAGAGATGATGCTTAGAGGGCAAATAATAAATGAAAACGTGGGAAATTTGAAGAAGTCGAGGTGATGAAGAACAATGTAAACACAACCATTGGTGAAGAAGAATTCAAAACCTCGACTTGGACGCAACACCGAAACCAGCCTCGCGCTGGTTAAGATACATTTTCTTTCCTTTCTCATTTAGTGTAAATTATTTTATTGCTTTGGGTCTTTTAGAGTCGTGGGGACACGACTCATTTTTGAGTTTGGGGTGGGGTTCGTTGCCTCATCCCAGTTTTTATGTGTTTAATTGTTTTTAGTTGCTTTCAATAAAATAATTAGGAGTTGCGTTTGACTGTAGAAGATTTTAAATGTCCCTTTTAAGCATACTTTTGATGAATCTATGATAGTAGATAGTGGACTCTAGGGAATAACATAAAACGCACTTACAATTGCATGCGAACATAGATAATTAATAGGAAAAAATAATGAACAATGCAAAAGAAGTAAGCTTGTACTTAAGGAAAATGTTTTGTTTGTAGAACATGAGATCTAAATTAGTAGAGAACCCACTTAGATATGAACTAGAGACGAACCATGTAGTTAGGAAAATGATAGGGGCAGTTCTTTGTTAGCCATTTGTAGCCTTTTAGCTTGCTATCCCTTATATCAATTTTATCCGTCTTAGCCCAATTTTGAGCCTTAAGCCTTTTTTTTGTAGCCACGATATAAGCCCATTATCCCTTATATTATTAGGCATGACCAAATAACCCGCACTTGAATCACATTCCTGAGACCTGTCTCGAGCTTGAGTTTGGGGTGGAGGGTCCACATTTGGGAAATTTCATTGGGTGGGAAATGATGTGTTTGTATTGAGGCACAAAATAAAGATGATATTATTATTTGTAACCCTTTGCCGGGATTTGAAAAAGAAAAAAAAAGAGAAAAAGAAAAAGAAAAAAAAATATATTATAAGAGACATGACCTTTCACATCAAAATGACGGTCATGGTTGTATAAAAAAAAAGAAAAAAAGAAATGAAAAAGAAAATAAAAAGAAAGAATAAAATAAACCGGCAAAGTGGAATGTTTTGAAAAATCATCTTAATTTATATTGGGTTGACATGGGGACGCAACATTAGCGCGTCAAATGGGTTGAGTGAGAACATTATATGAGTGTAAACTCAAGCTCGTGGACAGTTGTTGATGGTAAGTGAGGAGAGAGCCAAAAGCTCAATTCAAATTTACCAAATATACATACCACACCGTCCTTAAGCTTACGTTAAAACCGTAAAGTCCTCGTGATTTCTAGGTACATGGTAAGTTAATAGGTTGTATACTAAGTGGAGCGTTCAAAGCGGGTAAGGATCGAGGAACAACCTATAGCCATCATAATGAGATAAGTACAAGTGTAACCTTCTAGCATTGCAAAATTAATTTTATGATTGAAGTTATTTATGTTTGATGTTGCATGATTAGTGTATGTGTATGTTAGTTCTTAATGTTTGCTATATGAGATTTATCTTTAGCATTGTTTTAGGGTTATTTGCTAGCTTCTATTTTTCTCTTTCATCTACTTCATTCCCCTTATTTTTAGTTTTGCTTTGTCGGGACGACAAAGGTTTGAGTTGGGGGTCTTGATGTCTCCCTAAATGTTCTAATTTTATACCTTTGGGAGACATCATTTTTTGTGTTTATTTGATTATTTAGATAGACTTTTGGTGCTAATATGCAATAATTCAATTTTCCTCTTTAGATTTTAGTATTTTTGATTTATTAAGCTTTTGCGCGTAGTATGGGTTGTTTTTAGTAAAAAGCTTGTAGGTTTTGAATACTAGTTAGGAGAGGAATAAAAGATTAAAGTCAAAGATCGTGTAATGAAGTCAAAGCTTGAAGATAAATCCCGAAAGATTCGATTTTAGAGCTGCAAATCTGTTTTCCAGGCCAAAGATTGCTGATTTCAAGGTGCTTAAGGGATGATTTAGCCGCTGACCTTTGAAGAGAAAACATTTCTTATCGCGTTACGGAAATTTAGCAACTGATTTCAGGTCAATTGGAGTTGTAACGAATCGGGAAAAGCCGTTTTAGTGAAGGTGTATCAGCAGTTACGGGATTTTGGGCTTAGAAATTGGGCTTGGACATTTAATTATTGATTTATTCTTAAGTCCAAGCCCTATTCTTTTTTTAACCTTATAAAAGGAGCTTTTGACCTCATTATTACACACCTCACAATTCATTCTTTACAATTAAAAACATCAAAGAGAAGCAACAGAAGGAAGAGAGAAGAAGCTGCAAGAGCTGGAGAGGGTCTATATCTCCGTTCTCAGTCATTCTTATTCCGGAAATTAGGTTTCTTTTATCTTTTATTTGTAAGACAATATGAATTCCTTTACTTTTAAATTAGTTTTCTTATTAATTATTATGAGCTAAACCTAATTAGTGTTTGAGAACGCATAATGGGTTAATCCCAATTTGATT
Organism: Nemophila menziesii; assembly: GCA_029959085.1. Taxonomy (NCBI): domain Eukaryota; kingdom Viridiplantae; phylum Streptophyta; class Magnoliopsida; order Boraginales; family Hydrophyllaceae; genus Nemophila; species Nemophila menziesii. The sequence continues at coordinate 1,582,611 of JARWIR010000004.1, forward strand.
TCATTCTATACATTTGGATTTGGGATATTTATTATTTAAATCAAATTGGGTAATTCGTATTTTTCTTTAATTTGCACTTTAATTACTATTATTGACCTGATCAATTAATGATAGGACTTAGTATCTAGGCTATTCCAATTAGTGGCGATTGGATCACCTTGACGAGGGGTTTAGGTACCGAACTAGTTAACGAATGTAGGTTAGAAATTATTTGACTCTGACGAGCTTAATTAAACTTATGGCTAATTGGGTAATTTAAACTTAATCACTTGAGAGTGGACTATAATCACCCTGACGGGGTTTGTAGAACTTGAGAGTTGCTCCTTAGTCCACCCTGACGGGGGTAAGGAGAATATAGAATCCCGACCAATACAAATTTACCAATTTGTCCCTTAAACAATGTATGAAATGAATGATAGTTAGGAAAGCCTTGCGTCTCTCAAGTATTGCCTGCTCATACTTGCGTTTTACTTTCATTTACTTGTGTTTTAGTTATTTATTTACATTTTTGCATTAGTCTTAATATCTTAGGAATTAGAAAACCAACCAATCAATCATATTATCTTTTATTTGTTTTCATAAGTGCAAACAATCATTAGCGGATAAGCATTGTAGTCAACCATCCCGTCATTGGAACGAATCTGTTTTATCACTATTATTACTTGGGACAACCGTACACTTGCGGTTGTGGTTCAACTTATTGCATTATTTTTAGAACACACAAAGGACCACCAGTAGCGGAATCACCTTTTTACTTAGAGATATTGGCCTTAATTTAAGGTTTAAGATCGGCGGAGGACCAATGGTCTCCTACGTGTATATAGGGATTGATTTGAAAGAACTTCATGCACTAGTGAATGGTGGTGGTAGTTCCGAAATTGGGATTGTAATATTGGACGAGACTTTTTGGAAATACTATGGAGCAATCCGATTATGAGGTTAACCATATGTTTTGCGAGGTGAATATGTATGTAGATCTACTTTCTAGAAAAGTAGCAAAGACAAATGATAAGCCAATGAAATATAAGGTCGGGGATATAAGTGAATAGTTTATGTCTAGAATTATTTTAGATTCCTTGTGAGGACTTTTGAAGTTCTTAAAATTGCGATGTTTTAGTCTAATGTGTATAGAAAAAAATTCATGAAAATTATGATATAAAATCATCAAATCTTACCAAAAGTCCATATAAAATTATAAAGAATATGTAAAAAGTTATACGTTATGAAAAAGAAATTATCAAAAGTATCAAAATTTTTATTATTTTTATAGATTATATAAAATATAACAAAGATTCTTAAAATATAATCTTAATGCATCGTGTTTCTAAGAATAGAATAGTAATTAAAGAACAAACTAACATGACAAAACTACTATGATTTCCATGAAGATTAATATGATTTCTCCCATTCTCCATTTACTCTAACCCCCACAATTTCGATGAGTTTTTGAGACCAGCAAACGACTTTGAAATTCTCTAAATTCCATGAACCATCTCCATTCGTAAAGTCCAAAACCATATGCTTCTTTTCCCCCTTCTGTAGAGGGGATATAACACATTCAAAAAGAGGTTCTAACCCCACCACACCTCCTTCCAAAAGTCTACCCTTCTTTCATTATGTACACGCCATTTGGATCCCCGTCTAAGCACGATATGAGGTATATGATTACCCAACATCGCTAAAACTCGAACTTCTAATGACCTCACTTAACAAAACACTACCTTGTACGTCCATTCTTGCTCCGTTTTGGTTTCAAATATTCCTTAAAATCTAGGAGGATATGCATTCAGAAAAAAAAAACACAAAAAATTGGACCGAGACCCACCAATTTCATCACTAATTTCTATCGATCCATCATGATAGTCTCTCGAATCGGTTGCAAACTGGGTAAACTCTGTAACACTTATCACTATTCCAGTCCCCATTTGCCCAGAAGTATTATGGAAAGCACTTGTCGCGTTTTCTTTATCAAAGACACCTAAACCTACTCGGTTAATACCTTATATAACGATGTTATAACAAAATCTGGGCGAAAAAGAAATAACCCTAGAGAATCCACGTTCATCGGTTCAAACAAACCCGAATCTAACAATAAATGACAGTTTTTCTACATCATAAGCTTCCATTGATACGATTACCTTGAACCCATGACTCTCGATAGAACCGCTAACACGGAAATACAGTCTGACCCTTTCTTTTTCCATTCTTCTTAAAAACGTGTTTCTCCGACTCGATCGAGAATAACTTATATATCCCTTCCTCGCAAAACTAAAAGAATTTATTCTAATGTATACCGCTATCAAAAGACTCACACCACTTTTTGTATTAATTTTTAGATTCTATTAACGAAAAACGAGTCTTATATCTCAGGTATTTGAAAAAAGATATCTACTTTGTTTGATAAACATCGGTACTGAAAGAGCATTTTTTTGAGTTATTTAAGGTAATTTCATAGGTAATAACTATAGCTGCTTGAGTTATTATAGCAGCGCGGGGAGATTTTTTGTTTTACTTTTTTGGACACAACATGGCGCGAATTTATGTTTTTTCTTAGATTTTGTTTAGAAACACGTATTCAATTTTATCATTTGCATAATTAATGTGATTGTCTTCTAGTATAGACTACGTACCTTACACTAAGAGATGTCAGATACATATAATATACTTTCAATACTCGAGATTATATTTTGCAACATAATTTTATCTTTAGCATTTTTGCTAAGGTAAAAAATCTAATCTTATGATGTTTATATTTTATGAGTTTTAGTTTTATTTGACATGTTAAGTGCTATGTTTGAAACAAAATCTTGTTATTTTCAATTTTCTTGGTAGAGTTTTTCACTCTTGACCATTAACTAAAGTTGTTAAATACTATAGTTGCAAAATTTATACCTTACCACAACACATTACTTGATGTATAAAAGATTACAAAAATTGTCAATGATTTAAAAAACATTTTGAGTTTCATAATTAAAAAAGAGAAGAAACATAGAAATTTAGTACATACAATCCGATATTTCTCACACTTTTGTTCGGTTTCATCATTGATTTTTATAGGTTCAGTCTATTGGTTCGTTTTATCTATGTTTGCTTGGATTCTAAACATGTAGAATATATCTTATAAACAATCATCTTTTCCCTAACCCTTTTTAAATGGATTCAACTTCGATTTGCCCAAAAATGCAATTACAATAGAAGCCCATAATCTAGGTTCTTGGCCCAGAACGAGGCCCTCAATTGTATAAAACCCTTATTTTATGTTCCTTTCTTAGTCGCCAAAAACAATTCTTCACCACAAACGATTAAAGAAACTAACATAAACCTTAATATTTTTTATGAATACCATCTTCTATCCACCCAAACACATATAGCAGAAGAAGAATAAGATAAAATGAAGAGAAAGAAAGAAAAAAACAAACAAAAATCTCAGTTTGTAAATAAAAGTTATACAACAAAAAGGTAATTTTGTGTGACATGTTTTTTAATAATTTATACAATTCATTCATTTCATTTGTTTCTATTATTGTGGATTAATTTTTTCTTGAATTTCTTTCTTGTCGAATTGATTTTTATTTAATTTGTGTTTATAAATTGGCAGTTAAAATTTATTTATTTATAATATTTATATATATATATATATCGATTTGGATTGTGCAAAATTATGAAGATATCTATTAATTTGTTATTGATATGTTTTTAATTTACAGATAGTTGACCATCTCATTTCAATAAATAAGAAAAATTATATCTGGGATGCTTTTCAAGGTGAATATCAGGTAACATAGTAATTTACATATCATAATTTAAAATATTCTAGACAATCTATGATGAATAAATAAGATGTTAAGTTTAAATATATTTCTATTCAATTTCCCATTTTATTAAATTCATGATGTGATTTATTTACTTTGTTTTAGTGCTTGTAAATGATCAATTATGCAAATTATTTGATATATATGACTTGCGGAAAGTTGAAAGTCAATCAATAACTAAACATACTAGGACACGATTGGTTAATATGATATGTTGAGCATAGGGGTGGAAATCAGAAGGAACGGAAAAGGGGTCTTTTGGAAAATTTCCAATTTTTTTCGGAATAGATTTTTTCCGTTCCAATTCCGTTCCTATTTTCCGGAATTGCCTAAAAACAATCCGAATTCGGAATTTCGGAATTTTCCGGAAATTCGGAAATTTCGACACCGGAATTTCGGAACTTTTGGTTCATAAATTTTGGAACTTTTTGTTCGGAATTTCGGAACTTTTGTTTCTGAAATTGTAAAATTAAAGGCAATAGTTATCACAATAAAATAAATATAATAGATATAATAAATTAAATAATTTTAGAAAATTGCAGAAGTGATGATATATATTAGGTTAAAAGTAATTGGATTTTTTGGAGTTTCAATGGTAATATTTAATTTTGGGTTCTTCATTGATGGCATAGTCTGCCAATGGTGGTGGAGCATGGTAATACTTTTTTTTCAATGCGAATGTGAAGAGATGGGTTTTAGTTTTATCATGTTTCATTAGTTTTTTTTCTGTTTCTTTTTTGAACAAAAATAAATTATTACATTGTTTTAATGTTTAGTTTTTTTTATTTGTTTGTTCTAGAATTTTTTAACATTTCCTGTTGTATATTTTTTCAATTTTATTCTTAATATTATATTATTTATTTAATATACTGAATGTAAAATCGAAAATAAAAATCGGAATAAAAATCGGGTCGGAAAACTCGGAAATTTCGGAAATATATATGTAGTTCCAATTCCTATCCAATTTTCTCGGAAAAATCGGAAATCGGAATTTCGGAACCTTAAAGATTTGTTCCTAAATCGGAATTTTCAGATCGGAAAAGTCGGAAATCGGAAATTTCGGATCCGATTTCCACCCTTAGTTGAGCATCTATGTACATATTATCTGATTTAACAAAATTGTTTTCTACATTAATAGTGAATTTACCGGGTAAAGTGAGTTCAATGAAATAAAAATCTTGTTTTAGAATTTGAGTATTTTCTAATAAAGTACTAATTTATTTTGTAGAATGCGCTGGAGCTTGGTGATTATATGTATACCTGATAAAGAAGAACCAATTTTACTTCATCTGGATTCACTTGATCGTCACCCCACTGAGGTCATATATAAATGAAAATATAAAAAAGGTAATTTCAAGTACATTTTTATAACCCTCTAAGTTTTATCTAATAACCTATTAATGGTGCTATGCAGGTTTTTAATACGAGAGTGGAACTTTCTCAGAAAACAAGAATAAAAAATTAATATAGATTTTCTTCTAAGAATTCATGAGATAAGAAGTGAGGTACGTACATACAAACATACTTTTCTCTCTGGTTCACACATTAATTGCTTATTTGTATGGATATTTAACTTGTTTATATGGTGGTTAACAGGTTCCACAACAAACAAATGATCATGACTGTGGATTGTTTGTTCTTTACTATTTTCACCGATTTATGGAAACAGCTCCTGAAAAAAAGGGTAAAGAAAGATTTACCAAATGTAAAAAAGGGTAAAAAAAGATTTACCAAATGTAATTATTACTTTCCTTTACAATACTTTCTATTCTTTCATTAACTCTGTCTTTTGTTTCATTCTTAGCTTGGTCACATTCAGGTAAAGTTAGCGAGCACCATCTGATTGTTCATGTGAGATATTAGGGAAAGCCTAACCTGCGATAATTAATAGAAGCATATTTGGATCTGCCCAGCATAAAGATTGTTAAGAAGTGGATGGTCAAAAACCATTTGCTCTATCTCATCGCAAGTAGGATTCTGCTTCAATGAAACAACTTGTCCAAAAGCTGAAGCTGACCCATTTTCTAAAATGAGAAAATTTATTCAACATATTGAACTAAGCAGCTCCGAAATCAACTAGGGCTCCAAACTTTCAATTAAAATTAGTTTTGCTCACTGTAAATGCATTGTATATGTTCAATCAGTGTTCTTTTTTTTGGCTAAATATTATTTACCAATTAATTTTGAATTAATTGCTAGCGACAATCATCACTGCCAAATGTCAATTCACAACTTAAATTTTTTAACCAAACACGTGTTGGAATTTCTACCTAACTCAGTACATAACATATGACAATCTTGAGCATATATCTTAACAACCCGGTATCACAACTTACATTACATAATTTCAAATCACTACTACAGATCAGGGTTTTACCCACGACTGTTTACCGACGACACGTAAAGTCGTCGGTAAACTTTTGTTATTTACCGACGACAAGTAATTACCCCCGAGAAACCTTCGCCGGTAATTTACCGACGACCGGTCTCGTGGGTAAAAGACAAAACACCGTCGTTAATTCCTTTTTTTTTGGAATTGTCGTCGGTAATTTACCGACAAATTCAAAAGTCGTGGGTAAATTCTAAAATTTACCGACGACACTTTACGTTAACCGACGGATTTATGTGTCGTCGGTTAATTTGACGTGCATATATGCCTGGACAGACTGTATTTTTATCTCCTTAAACCCCAAAAACTCCATTTTTTCTCCCAATTTCTCCCAAAAACATCAATCAAACTCATTCAAGTTTTTTGCAATACCCTCTCCAATTAATATTTAACCATTTGCAAGCTTATAATCAAGGTGGGGCATCCTCAATACACAATTTCATCCACAAATATTAGGTAAATTCTTGTATTTTTTTTTATTATGATCATATTTGGTGTAATTCTTGCTATATTATGGGTTTAGGTTTTGTAATACATTATCAAGGTTGGGACTTCATCATCAATCTCCAATTTCTTCCACCAATGCAAGGTAATTTCTTAAAATTTCAAACTTTTTAATTTTTTTTATGCATGAATTTTGAATTGTGTATTAGTTGCTATAGGTTATGATTTTGTATATTTTTTGATTGTCTTGTTATATATTGTGTATAAATTATGCTTACATTCATTTATTTCATATATTATGTTTCATATATTTTTGTATTTGTATATTTTATTATATGAAATTGTTTGTACATTTATTGTGTTGTAATTTTATTTATTTATTTATTGTGATGTAATTTTATTTATTTATTTATTTGTGATGTAATTTTATTTATTTATTGTTTTGTAATTATATTCAAGCCATTGGTTTGTAATTTGTGTTATTTATATTCATTGTGCTGTAATTTTTTTTCATTTTTTCAATTGGGTTGTAATAATTATTTATTTTATTTTCATATGAATGTAGTTGTCTAGTTATCTAAAATTGTTGTAAAGAGATTGCTTTGGATAAGAGTTGGATGGATGAATGATTTATTCGATCCAAACTATCTTGTTGGGGTTTTGGATTTTATCGCATATGCAAAACAACATGCGAAATATAAAGATCTTATTTATTGCCCGTGTAACTATTGTAAAAATAATCGTCGATTAGCCTCTCGGACGGTTACGAACCACCTTTATAATGAAGGGATTATGAACTCGTATTGGGTTTGGATAAAACACGGTGAGCAACCGGTCGTTCCCGAAGAAAACCCTATTCCGAATATAGTTAATGAAATTGCCGAGGTTTATGACGATGTGAAACACAGTTACGATGTTGGCGGTCATCAGGGTGACACCGAGATGAGAGACGCAGAAATTCCAAGTAGTTTCGAAAAACTGTTTAACGAATTGGAGACAGAATTATATCCGGGTTGTAAAGCGATGAGTTCATTGAACTTCATTGCCAAGCTTATGCACGTAAAAGTAAAGAACAAGTGGACTAACACGTCATTCACCGAGCTATTGGAGTTGGTTGGTCGTATTTTGCCCAAACCTCACACTTTGCCCGATTCGTATGATGCATGCAACAAGAAGTTGAAAAGCTTGGGTATGGGGTATATTACGATCGATGTTTGTTTGAACGATTGTGCAATATTTTATAAAGAGTATAAAGACCTCGATAAGTGTCCAGTTTGTAGCGAGTCTAGATGGGACCCAAAGAAGGGTATCAAGGTACCGCATAAGAAGCTCCGTTACTTTCCGATTGCTCCCAGGTTACAGCGACTATACGCTTCAAAGCACACCGCTGAAGACATGATTTGGCACCATACCGGTAAGAGTGCTGATCCGGATGCGTTGCGTCATCCGGTTGATGGTGATAGTTGGAAGAGATTTGCAGCGCTACACCCTGAGTTTGCTAGCGAACCTCGTAATGTATTTTTGGGTCTCGGTATCGACGGGTTTTGTCCTTTCTCTATGCAAAACAACTCGTACAGCATGTGGCCTGTTATATTAACCGTCTATAACTTGACACCGTGGGTATGCATGAAGGAAACCACATTTTAGTTTTGTTTGTTGATTCCGGGTCCTCGTTCGCCCGGTAAGGACATGGATGTTTACCTCCGCCCTATGATAGATGAGTTAGACGAGTTATGGAGTAAAGGGATCCTTACGTATGATGCACATACAAAGCAAGAGTTTACTATGAAGGTTTGTCTGTTGTCCACGACCAATGATTTCCCCGCTCGGTCATACACTTCAGGATGGTCGGGTCAAGGTTACATGGCTTGCCCGGAATGCATGGATTCCACACCGCCATTGGGTGTAAAAAAAGGTGTGGTATACTTTGACCATAGACGTTGGTTACCCACCAGACATCGGTTTAGAAAATAATGTGTTTTGTACCCGGCAACCAATTCTACTAAGCGACCGAAGAAATATAGTCCAGCTAGTATTCAGACACAGTTAGATGGCCTTCCCATTGTATTTCCAGGCAAACACAAGGATTTTGGAGGCAAGGTGACGAAAACTACAGGTCCTCACGAGACGAACTGGAAGAAAAAGAGTATTTTCTATCGTTTACCTTATTTGTCCGAAAATTTGTTGAAACATAACATTGATGTCATGCACTGCGAGAAAAATGTGTGTGATGCTCTTCTCAGTACAGTTATAGCAGTCGATGGGAAACCAAACAAAGATAACGTTAAGGCGCGGGACGATCTAAAGAAAATGAATTTCAGGAAAGAATTGTGGTTGACAACAGTAGGAAATAAAACAATTCTAAAACGGGGAAAGTATACGTTGTCAGCGGAGAAGAGGAAGTTGTTTCTTGAGTGGTTACAGGCACAGAGGTTTCCCGATGGATTCGCGTCTAGTATGAGGAATAACGTTCAAGCCGATACAGGGAAGATCATTGGAATGAAATCGCATGATTGTCATGTTATGATGCAGTACTATTTTGTTTGTTGTCTCCCCGGGCTTCTAGATGATAAATCGATTAGCGATGCCATTATTGGGTTAGTTAACGTGTTTAGAGTCGTTTGTAACAAGAACCTGAGTAGGAAAGAGTTGGTGGATGGTAAGGCTAAAGTGGTTGAAGTGATGTGCAAGTTAGAAATGATCTTACCTCCCGCGTTTTTTGATATCTTGATCCACTTAGTGATTCACTTATACGATGAAGCGTTGTTAGGGGGCCCGGTTCAAATGCGGTGGATGTACCCATTTGAAAGGTATTTGAAGAAGTTGAAAGAGTATATTCAAAACCCGGCTAGGCCTGAGGGATCCATAGCCGAGGGTTACGTGGCGGAAGAGGCGTTGACTTTCATATCACGGTATCTTAGTGAAGAAAAAACAAAGTTCAACGATCCAGGTAGATTCAACGAACAACTGCCAGAACCAAAAGAGCTATCCATTTTCAATTCTCAGTGTACTCCAATTGGCAAGAAAGAGTCAGGTGCTTTACCAGCTCTGGAGTATGTCAGTTGGTATATTTTGAATAACTGCGACGAACTCGAACCATATAGGACGTAAGTAACGTTTACTTATTTATATATATATATATATTTATATATATTTATATATATTTATATATAGATATATAGATATATTTATATGTATATATTTATATTTATATATATATATTTATATATATATATTTATATATATATATATGTATATTAACTTATTTATATTTATTTTTTGATTTTAGTCAACACAAATCCACACTTACGGGAACGAGTGACGAAATAAGATTATGCATCGTCAAATGTTTAAGAGTTGGTTTTTGGAAAAGGTATGTACTTTAGACGTTGGTTTAAACATAATCTAATTATTTCCAAAGTTCTAAGTATTATTTTTGTATGACAGGTTCATGGAATGAAAGAGTCAGGTGATGTATTAGCTACCACTGAGATAGTATCCTTGGCAAGCATGTCTTTTGGTGCGGTGTGTAGATACGATTCATGTGTTATGAATGGTGTCAAGTGGGTAACTAAGGGTAAAGGAGAAAAAAGAGTGACGCAGGATTACGGAGTTCGTACCACGTACAAAGATAGACCATGTTATGGAGAATTAGTGAAAATATTGGAGGTTAATTACACTAAAGGGTGTTCAGTTGTCTTATTCGTTTGTAAGTGGTACAAAATGGCTGACTCGAGGACAGAACATGGGGTAACCTTTATTAACACGTCAAACTTTGAGTGGGAAGACGAACCATACATTTTAGGATCGCAAGCCAAGAAAGTGTTCTACATTGACGAGATTAGTGCAAAGAAATCAATGAAGGGTTGGAAAGCCGTTTGGGAAATAAATGATCGTCACGGATGGAGTCCCGAGTTATGGGGTTCGGAATCACTATCTACTAACAACAAGAGCATTAGTATACCTTTGGGTAACACTGGGACAGTTTCCGAACCGGAGAACTTGGCAACTACTGAGGAGATCGAGATTGACCCAGCTCATTTTCGTATTGAAATGGCTTTTAAAATGGTTATTGATGAAAAACAGGAAATCGAAGATGACAGGTGGGAAGAATATGGTGATGAAGAAGAACCTATAGAGGTTAATAGCGATGATGAACCTATAGATATTAGTGGATATGAAACTGATTAGGGTATTTTGTATTTGTTTATTAGTCTTAGAACATTTTGATAATCCTTGGAGTTGAACTTTAATTTATTTGACTAAACACCCCAAACACTAACATTTGACCCTAACTGTTGACTAAAACCTCGAACACTCATGTTTGACCCTAACCGTTGACTAAACACTTCAAACACTCAAGTTTGACCCTAACTGTTGACTAAACACTTCAAACACTAACATTTGACCATAACTGTTGACTAAACAACTCGAACACTCAAGTTTGACCCTAACTGTTGACTAAACACCCCAAACACTCAAGTTTGACCCTAACTGTTGACTAAACACCCCGAACACTCAAGTTTGACCCTAACTGTTGACTAAACACTTCAAACACTAAAGTTTGACCCTAACTGTTAACTATACACTTCAAACACGGATGTAAAGTAAGAGGTACAAGGCTCGAACTCCTTCCTGAACATGGGTCACCTAGTTCTGATTTACCTGGGAATATACATGGGGAGGCGTGTATATCCCCGTGGGATTAGTCGGGTGCGCGCAAGCAATCCCGGAACCCATGTACCAAAAAAAAACACTTCAAACACTAACATTTGACCCTAATTGTTGACTAAACACTTCAAACACTCAAGTTTGACCCTAACTGTTGACTAAACACCCCGAACACTAACATTTGACCCTAACTATTGACTAAACACCTCGAACACTCAAGTTTGACCCTAACTGTTGACTAAACACTTCAAACACTGAAGTTTGACCATAACTGTTGACTAAACACTTCAAACACTAACATTTGACCTTAATTGTTGACTAAACACCTCGAACACTCAAGTTTGACCCTAACTGTTGACTAAACACCACAAACACTCAAGTTTGACCCTAAATGTTGACTAAACACCCCGAACACTCAAGTTTGACCCTAACTGTTGACTAAACACTTCAAACACTCAGGTTTGACCCTAACTGTTGACTAAACACCCCGAACACTAACATTTGACCCTAACTGTTGACTAAACACCCCGAACACTCAAGTTTGACCCTAACTATTGACTAAACACTTCAAACACTCAAGTTTGACCCTAACTGATGACTAAACACTTCAAACACTAACATTTGACCCTAACTGTTGACTAAACACTTCAAACACTAACATTTGACCCTAACTGTTGACTAAACACTTCAAACACTAACATTTGACCCTAACTGTTGACTAAACACCCCAAACACTCAAGTTTGACCCTAACTGTTGACTAAACACTTCAAACACTCAAGTTTGAACCTAATTGTTGACTAAACACTTCAAACACTAACATTTGACCCTAAATGTTGACTAAACACTTCGAACACTAACATTTGACCCTAACTGTTGATTAAACACTTCAAACACTAACATTTGACCCTAACTGTTGACTAAACACCTCGAACACTCAAGTTTGACCCTAACTGTTGACTGAACAGTTCAAACACTCAAGTTTGACCCTAACTGTTGACTAAACACTTCAAACACTAACATTTGACCCTAACTGTTGACTAAACACTTCAAACACTCAAGTTTGACCCTAACTGTTGACTACACACCCCGAACACTAACATTTGACCCTAACTGTTGACTAAACACCTCGAACACTCATGTTTGACCCTAACTGTTGACTAAACACCCAAACACTCAAGTTTGAACCTAACTGTTGACTAAACACCTCGAACACTCAAGTTTGACTCTAACTGTTGACTAAACACCCCGAACACTAACATTTGACCCTAACTGTTGACTAAACACTTTAAACACTAACATTTGACCCTAACTGTTGACTAAACAACTCAAACACTAACATTTGACCCCTAACTGTTGACTAAACACCCCGAACACTCAAGTTTGACCCTAACTGTTGACTAAACACCTCGAACACTCAAGTTTGACTCTAACTGTTGACTAAACACCTCGAACACTAACATTTGACCCTAACTATTGACTAAACACTTCAAACACTAACATTTGACCCTAATTGTTGACTAAACACTTCAAACACTAACATTTGACCCTAACTGTTGACTAAACACTTCAAACACTAACATTTGACCCTAACTGTTGACTAAACACTTCAAACACTAACATTTGACCCTAACTGTTGACTAAACACCCCAAACACTCAAGTTTGACCCTAACTGTTGACTGAACAGTTCAAACACTCAAGTTTGACCCTAACTGTTGACTAAACACTTCAAACACTAACATTTGACCCTAACTGTTGACTAAACACTTCAAACACTCAAGTTTGACCCTAACTGTTGACTACACACCCCGAACACTAACATTTGACCCTAACTGTTGACTAAACACCTCGAACACTCAAGTTTGACCCTAACTGTTGACTAAACACCCCAAACACTCAAGTTTGAACCTAACTGTTGACTAAACACCTCGAACACTCAAGTTTGACTCTAACTGTTGACTAAACACCCCGAACACTAACATTTGACCCTAACTGTTGACTAAACACTTTAAACACTAACATTTGACCCTAACTGTTGACTAAACAACTCAAACACTAACATTTGACCCCTAACTGTTGACTAAACACCCCGAACACTCAAGTTTGACCCTAACTGTTGACTAAACACCTCGAACACTCAAGTTTTACTCTAACTGTTGACTAAACACCTCGAACACTAACATTTGACCCTAACTGTTGACTAAACACTTCAAACACTAACATTTGACCCTAATTGTTGACTAAACACTTCAAACACTAACATTTGACCCTAACTGTTGACTAAACACTTCAAACACTAACATTTGACCCTAACTGTTGACTAAACACTTCAAACACTAACATTTGACCCTAACTGTTGACTAAACACCCCAAACACTCAAGTTTGACCCTAACTGTTGACTGAACAGTTCAAACACTCAAGTTTGACCCTAACTGTTGACTAAACACTTCAAACACTAACATTTGACCCTAACTGTTGACTAAACACTTCAAACACTCAAGTTTGACCCTAACTGTTGACTACACACCCCGAACACTAACATTTGACCCTAACTGTTGACTAAACACCTCGAACACTCAAGTTTGACCCTAACTGTTGACTAAACACCCCAAACACTCAAGTTTGAACCTAACTGTTGACTAAACACCTCGAACACTCAAGTTTGACTCTAACTGTTGACTAAACACCCCGAACACTAACATTTGACCCTAACTGTTGACTAAACACTTTAAACACTAACATTTGACCCTAACTGTTGACTAAACAACTCAAACACTAACATTTGACCCCTAACTGTTGACTAAACACCCCGAACACTCAAGTTTGACCCTAACTGTTGACTAAACACCTCGAACACTCAAGTTTGACTCTAACTGTTGACTAAACACCTCGAACACTAACATTTGACCCTAACTGTTGACTAAACACTTCAAACACTAACATTTGACCCTAATTGTTGACTAAACACTTCAAACACTAACATTTGACCCTAACTGTTGACTAAACACCCCGAACACTCAAGTTTGACCCTAACTCTTGACTAAACACTTCAAACACTCATGTTTGACCCTAACTGTTGACTAAACACTTCAAACACTAACATTTGACCCTAACCGTTGACTAAACACTTCAAACACTCAAGTTTGACCCTAACTGTTGACTAAACACCCCGAACACTAACATTTGACCCTAACTGTTGACTAAACACCTCAAACACTCATGTTTGACCCTAACTGTTGACTAAACACCCCAAACACTCAAGTTTGACCCTAACTGTTGACTAAACACCTCGAACACTCAAGTTTGACTCTAATTGTTGACTAAACACCCGGAACACTAACATTTGACCCTAACTGTTGACTAAACACCCCGAACACTAACATTTGACCCTAATTGTTGACTAAACACTTCAAACACAAATTTGTGTGTGTATATCTTAATCCCAAGAAGAATAAAAAAGAAAAGAAATCAGGAAAAAAATAATTCAAAAAAAAAACAACTTACCGACGACATTGAAAGTTTACCGACAACATTCTTGAATTGAATGTCGTCGTTAAAAGTTTACCGACGACATTCAATTCAAGAATGTTGTTGGTAAACATTTAACGACGACATTTAATTCAGCAAGTCGTCGGTAAACCAAAGTCAAAAATTTATTGGCCAAAATGGGCGGTCAGTTTTCCCGCCCAGGGGGTTTACCGACGACTTGCAAAAAGTAGTTGGTGGTCCTTTGTGTGTTCTAAAATAAATGCAAAAGTAATCGAACCACAACCGCAAGTGTACGGTTGTCCCAAGTAGTAATAAGTGATTCTAGGATCGTTCGCAGGGACGGTTTCGTTAACTACAATGCTTATCAAATAATGAATGGTTGCACTTATGAAGTAAGTAAAAGTTTTAATGATTGATTGGTTGTTTGTTTTAATTCTAAGTAATGATAAAACTAAATAGAAAATGCAATTGAATACCAAGACGCAAGTAAATAAATGTGAAACGCAAGTATGAGAAGGTAGCACTTGAGAACGCAAGGGATCCTCCTAATTCTATTTCATAACTTATTCTGTTTAAGGGTTAAATTGGTCAATTACAATGGTCAGGATTCTAAATTCCTTATACCCCCGTCAGGGTGGACTATAAGGATATCTTAGAGTGTCACTAGTCCCGTCAGGGTAAATATGATCCACTTTTAGATGATTAAGCAATTTACCACATTGGCCCTAAAATTAGCTATGTTCGTCAGAATCAATACCTTCTATTTAAGATTTAATAATTAATTCCGTACCTAAACCCTCCGTCAGGATGATCCACACGCCACATATGTGGAATAGCCTAGATACTAATACCTGTTCTTAGTTCGCGACTCTAAAAACAGTAAACAATCACAAATTATCGAAAAGAGTAAAAGACCCAATTTAATTTAATTTAACAGAAACCCAAATTCAGGACATGAAATTCAATAGAATTGGGATTTACCCATAACGCATTCTCAAGCACCATAAAGTAATTAGCTCATACTAATTAAAAAAAAACTAAATTAAAAGAAATAAGACTCATATTGTTTTACAGAAATAAAATACAGATAAACCTAATTTCGGAATTGGTTTGGCTGTGAATTTGGAGATATAGACAGTCTCCAGCTCCAAACTTCTTCTTTTCCTTGTTTCTGCTTCTTCTCTGGACACTCTCTTCAAAGGATGAATTGAATTGAAGAATAAAATGAGAGGTGGGTAATAATGAGGTCAAAAGCTCCTTTTGTAAGCTCAAATTCGGAATGGGCTTTTAATTAGGGATTAAGTGAATAATAAAAAGTCCAAGTCCACTAAGCAAGCCCAAATCCCGTAACTGTTGCACCACCTTCACTAAAACGGTTTTTCCCACTTCGTTATAACTCCGATTGACCTGAAATCATTTGCTAAAGTTCTATAACTCGATAAGGAATCTAATCTCTTCAAGGGTCAGCGGCTAAATCATCTCTTAAGTGCCTCGAAATCAGAAATCTTTGGCCTGTTTCCAGATTTGCAGCTTCAAAATCTAATTCTTTTTCGGGATTTATCTTCAAGCTTTGACTCCATATCACGATCTTTGACTTTATTCTCATGTTCCTCTCCTAGCTAATATTCAAAACCTACAAACTTTTCACTAAAATACACAAGATTATGCGCAAAAGTTTAATAAATAAAAAATACTAGAAATAAAAGAGGAAAATCAGATTATTGCATATTTAGCCCAAAAGTCTATCAAATTAATCAAATAAACACCAAAAATGATGTCTCCCAAGGGCATAAAATTAGAACATTTAGGGAGACATCAGTAGTCGTCGGTAAACCAAGACACACAATAGTCATGCGTACGACGGTTTGACGCGTGTCACGTGTACCGACGATATTGACCTGTTTACCGACGACTTTGCGTGTCGTCGGTAAACAATTTATCTATTAAACCCTACCGAGCTTCATTTCTGAAACACAAACACATCAAAACACTCTCAAAAAATTCGATTCCGAGGTAGAAGGAGCTGTTCCGAGCCATTCCAACACCCCAATAACATCAAATGTAAGTGATTCCATGCCAAAACTTAATTGTTTCTTCAATTTTTTTTTCATTTTTCTAAATCAAATCCTAACTTTTTTTTGTTTTTGTTTTTCCTCTATTCTTGCTTGGCATCGATTGCTGGATATGTTCAACACAATCTCCACGTAACAGGTACCACAAATCCGAAACTAAACCTTTTTTTTTTTTAATTTTCGAATTGTTTTTTTTTTGTAATGTTGTATTGGATTTCTTGTTATTTCTGAGATTTTGTGATGGATTATGTATTCTGAATATGTTTTTTGTTGTTAAGTATACCATGTAACATGATTTTTTTGTTAATTTTTATGGAAAATTAGGGTTTGTATAGGTTTTTGTATTATTGGGTTTTTGATGTACAGAAATGTAATGATTTTTTATGTTTAGAAATTTAAGGATTATTTGTTAATTTATGTATGTTAAATATTTTGATATTGGTGAAATTTAGGGTATTTTATGCAAATATGAAAACTCTAGGGACTAAAAATGCAATTTAGGGACTAAAATGCAATTTAGGGAATTAAATGCAATTTAAAAAACTTTACATTTTTTATGAATTTAGGATATTTTTTGTAAAAATATATAATATAAGGACTAAATGACAAATTAAAAAACTTTTAAAAAAAATATATTATGGACTTTAGGGTATTTTATTAATTTTTGAAAATACAAGGACTAAAACGCAATTTATAATATACAATTTAAAAACTTTGAAAAAAATAATTTTTTAAAATTTATATGGGTATTTTTGTAATTTTTAATAAAAAAAGGTCTAAAATGCAATTTATAGTATATAGTCTTAAAAAAACTAATTTATTAATTTTATTTAAATTATAGATGGCCGATGTGATGTCCAATTACCACCGGGGTGACGGTAGCGGTGAAGATCCGAACCGGAATCAACCCCCAAACCTAAATGACTGTAACCAGCCGCCCGGTAATATAAATTAATTTATAAAATTCAATTAATATAAATTAGTAATTTAATTAATATACTTTTATTAAACAGTTAGGCGAAAGAGGAGACCTCGAAATGTCTCGACCCTTAAAACCACCAACGATGCTAAGGAGAAGCTAGGTGGGCCCCTTCCGGTAGACTTCTGCATATTAGACGACACGTGGAACCCATACGGAGAATATGGGAAACACGTGGCCCAAGTGGTGGGTCTCGCGGATCGAGAAACAGTCCCTCCCTACTACAGATCGTGGAGTGATGTGCCGAGGGGACTAAAAGTCATGATTCTCGGAAAACTGGAGGAGTTCTTCAACCTCGAGGAGTGGAGGGCCCGCAGAGATTGGAACTTTATCAACGGGAAGCTACATCAGTCTCAGTCCGCTGCCTACAGGCGGTGGAAGCACGACCTAAAGGCCGATTACTTGGGCACGAACGAGTGTCCCCCGGATGTGCTTCCCGGTGACTGGAAGATGACCCAAGAGATGATGAATGACCCTCAGAAGAAGGTGAAATCTTAATTTAATTATTTTAATATTAAATTAGTGTTTAATTATTTTTTTACCTTGAATTGTAACAGGCTCAGGCGGAGATTAATAAGAAGAATCGGCAGAACCAGAAGAAGCCGAAGAAGTCAGGTTCTCGGAACCAAACCCACACCCGCCACGAGATTATCGAGGTATAATTTATTAAAGTAAAAATAAAAGTTATTAGTTATTTAATTTAATTTTTTAATAATTATTATTTTTTATGTATATTTTATAGGGTAAGCTGAAGATTAATACGAAGGAGCCCCTGAGCTTTATCGACGAGCAGACCCAATAGGAGGTCCCACTTCCACCGATGGGCGGATACTTCGAGTACTTGGGCTATGACGGGGCGATGGGCAAATGGGTCGATGATAGATGGGAGCAGGCTAGTGTAAGTGTTTTATTTTACTTTTTATTGTTTAAAATTAATTATTTAACTTTAAATTTATTTCTTTGTTAGTTTTATTAATTATTTATTTAAAATTTTATTACAAAGAGTTTATCGGGAGAAGCTTAGGGATCGGGTTATCGAGACGGGGTCCCAATCGGCTGATGATGTTCCAGTGGAGGAGCAGAAAAGAAGGACCCGAAGCCGCCTGTTTCGGACGAGACCGCAAAGAAGAACGCGAAAAAGATCCAGCGGATATTCGACGGGATGAACGAGCCCCGCGCAATCCAAGGATTACCTCCTATGCCGGATGACGATGCTCCACCGAGCTCGTCTAGGTCCGATGATTTTTTTCACGAACATGCTCAAAGGTCTCAACGAATCTTGTAAAAAAAAATGGTCTCCCTCCGGTCTCCGATGAAGATGAAGATAGTGAATCTAGTGAAGATAATGATCGAGGAGAAGATCTATCGGGCCCGTGATTGACTTTACTTTTATTATGTTTAAGACTTTTATTTTATTTAAGTTTATATTTTTGACTTTATTTAAGTTTTTATGTAATATTTTGACTTTTAACTCCGGGATTTTGACTTTATTCCCGGGGTTTGACTTTATTGCCCGGGGTTTGACTACCCGGGTTTATTTATCTTTTATTAATATAATCCATGATTTCTATTTATATTCATGATTGCTAGTATATTAATTTTAAAAAAATCGAAAAACCAAATTAAATAAAAATAAAAATAAAATAAAAATTAAATTTAAAAAAAAAAAAACAAAAAAAATCTAAAAAAATTATAATTACAATACCGACGACAAAATAAAGTTTACCGACGACATTCATGTGAAGAATGTCGTCGGTATGGTATTTAAAATAAAAAAAAAGGTTTAATTACTACGATACCGACAACGTGGTCGTCGGTAATTAATTTATTTACCGACAACATAGGTCGTCGGTAAAGTAATGCGTATTACCGGCGACCAAACAAGGCGTCGTCGGTAAGCGAATATTTGCCGACGACATGGAGGTCGTCGGTAAAAGAGGTTGGTTATCGACGCGGGACTAAAAGCGCCGTCGGCAAGAGCGATTTTACCGACCAACTTCTAGGGACGACTGTTTACCGACGAGTGGTCGTCGGTAAACCATTTTACCGACGAAATTGGGCTTTTTATCGACGACACCTGTCATCGGTAAATCAGCGACCTGCTGTAGTGAATATCAATTTTCCTATTGTTCTACTTTTTCTGATATTACACAATCTCATATGTGTATGGCCGAAAGGAATTATATGATTGGTGTGGCTAATGTGAAAATAATTACCACTAGAAAATACTCAAAAAACCTTATTTTTTATCAATATATTAAGACAAGAATTGTAATATAATTAACTATTACCTTGCTAAAACTAAAGGCAGATTTGGATTACTTGTATTAGGTCCAGTAGGACTCAATCTAATCGTATATATATCCTGTAAGTAATTAAATTAGTACAAAACAAAGACTATAGCTGAGAAAAATATACATTACCTTTGTGTGCTCTGTCAAATTATGAAGATAATTATCATGCTTCATACTCCTGATCTGCACATTATATTAAAAGATAATATTCAAATGGAAAATTGTACAAATTGCTTTTGGTATTATGCAAAATATTCAAATACACCCAGATGTTAAAAGATAGCAAATATAACCTGGTATATTCCAAATCATTGCATCACTACACTTTTTGAAATACTAGCGAAGGAAACCTTGGTACATTTTGTTCTACTTGTAAAGTATGAACTTTGAAATGTTCATAAGATTAATGCAACAAAATACACACAAAAAGAATCTAATATATGGTTACAGGGTACAATTGAAGAGGTATTTATAAGATGCGCAAAATCATCCTATTAAAGTTATCAAGAGAAATTACTAACTGCCAATCATTCATGAGAAAACATCCTAGTAAAAGATGAGCTCACTAGGTCTCTGTTCCATTTTGATATAGATACATAAACAAGTAAAGCTGAACTTATACCTTAATTCACATCCTCATAACACAACAGACAATTTAAAGAATAAAAATCTTGCTATAGGAGAAGAATTACTTCAAGGTGGAACAACATTTTCCATCTTCTCCCTCTTCCCATAGCTACAATAACAAACAACTTTGAAATTAAAAAACTATTACAAGATTATATAGTATAACAATATTTTAAATGTCAAACTAAAACTTATTTTACCAATTTTTGATCAACGCTCTCCTAAAAATCGGCTCCACCTGGAATTGAAAAATAAACCTATCTTAAAATCAAAAAAAGGAAACAAAATGTGCTTTATTTTTTTCAAAACAATCAGTCGAGCACAGCTTGTATGGATGTTGAGTAACAATGAATAATTGTTCATATTGCTTGAGAACAAGTAACTAAACAAAAAATAAAAATAATTAAATCAAATCTTTTTGCAATTCTCGAGGTCTAAACATAATAAGATATTTTACTTTAGTTATCAATGCATCTTAAATAGTAAATACTTTATTTTTAAGTGACACGTCTACATGCTAAGTGCTCTAAGTTCCTTTGCAAAGTCATTGTGCCTTTGTTTAGACTTTCGATCAACCTTTTCACTATTTATGTCTTCACAAGAAACACAAATTTTTTATCTTTGAAGACAACAATTAATTAATGAGCACGAAGCTGGTTAACTCATACATAAGAATTTACAAGAATAAAGTTAATTCATCGAGATATATTTTAATCACCAGATAAAGGAATGAAAATAAAACAGTATATATTGCAATTACTTAAACTCGTACTCTATTAAACTTCTTTGACATTTCATATCCCAAAAATCACTTATTGTAAAATAAGAGATTGCACTCGATACACACAATCATCAATCATTAAATGTTAACACTTTAAATCAGATGTCACTCTCTTTAAATCCCCATATATATGAAGACCAATACTTACATACTTTTTTACAACTGACACAAGTTAATTTATCCTCTTGAATTTGGGTTTTAAGTTGGAGCACTTAAGTGTCAAAAGTGACCATTTTCTGCCAATTATCTTCATGTTAGTACAAAGGAAAAACTTCATGAGCTGATAGTATGAAGTAAAAAGCACCAAATTCAATTCCATAGTGCCGGCCTAGAAGAGAACCAAAACCTTATAAAATGTTACAATTAAAAAACCATACCATTTTTTTAACTCGAAGGAAAGAAGTATGATCCATGCACTCCTGACACACCCTATAATCTTAACCAGACCAATCCAATGCATACGACCTCTCTAGGTATAAATTACGCAACCACGCAACACAAACGCTTTCTTCTTATGTGCATCATACGTAAGGAGTCATGGACCTCTCAACACATTCAACTCGTCTATCATAAATTGAAGAAATACATCCAAATATCCCGAAACAAGGCAGACAAGGAATCAATAACACTAAATTGAGTGTCGATTCTTTCATACACAAGGTAAGTTTAAAATAGTCAATATCAATGTCCATATGCTACATAGATTGTTTTATCTAGAGAATGGACAAAATCCATCAAGTTTCAAGTACAAACGAACATTACAAGTATCTATAGCAAATTCTGGGTGACGTTCGTCAAACATCTTCCAACTAAGACCATCAACTGGATGACGCTAAACATTCTTATCTGTAGATTTTCCAATATTTTGTCAAATCATTTTCTTTGCATTATGCCTCGATGTGTACAATCACTGTAATCTCAGTATTCATTTCCGCACCCAAAATATCAAAGGAAAACACGTTAGTTCGTGGAACATTCTCATTTATCATTTTCATGCCCACCTTGTTAGTAATGTCCATCAAATCATCTATCACATTCATCATGTCTTCATCTATTATATTCGAAATATCATTCGAACAAAGGGTTTAGCTTCCCATACAAATTTTAAATTCCATATTGAAAGTCCTAGAGGGGGGGGGGTGAATAGGATTACTAATAAGATTAATGCCTAATTAAAAAATCTTTTGGACAATAATAAGTTTAAGAGAAAACTTATAAGTCAACTAAATATATCAAACACTTATAGGATCATGCAAAGGATAAGTTAAAGGTTCGATATAAGAGTTTAACAAGTAAATCGACAATCTAATCTCTTACTACTCTAGAAGACAATAAGTTAGATAAACTAGATAATCAATATCACAATAATCATACTAGCATATTATCAAACATATAAAGTGCGGAAAGTAAATAGAGTAGGGATAGAAAGATACACACGATTTATAGTGGTTCGGTTTCCCTACATCCACTACCTAAGGAAGCCTCCTTAGGATTTCAAGCTTTTCACTAAGCTCCCGTGTCTCTCTTAACCGGGTCGAGAACACAATAACCCTT
The DNA here is from genome assembly GCA_029959085.1 of Nemophila menziesii. Lineage (NCBI taxonomy): Eukaryota > Viridiplantae > Streptophyta > Magnoliopsida > Boraginales > Hydrophyllaceae > Nemophila > Nemophila menziesii. The sequence goes on from JARWIR010000004.1 coordinate 1,605,723, forward strand.
ACAACCTCTTCGATAACACGAAGGACAAACACTTGTGTAATCACAACACAAGGATACCAAGTATACTCCCTATACTTGAATTCTCTCTTAATCTATCTATTACAAGACCTAGACTCAAGAGGATATGAACAAAGTGTTTAAAGGGGTGCTTATAAAAGCTTGTAACTAAACTCCTAAAAGAGTGGATATAACTATAAGCATGTAAACTCCTCTTGAGTAGAAAGAACCTTGTGGCTTATTTGATTAACTCCTTGAAAGGACTTATAAGCTCACTAAGATTGATTTTGACTATGTATAGCTCTTGACACCTTCTTGAATGATAACAATTAAGCCCCTTAATGTTTGTAATTAGTTGGTGTAGTTGTAGCCTTCAAAGAGCTTCATTTTATAGCATAAAATAGCTTCCAACTGTCATAAGGCTTGGGTCTAACGGATCTATTAATTTCCCAACGGATATATTTATTATGGCTTAACTTTTGTGCAGAAAAACCTTTCTTGCGGTGTACCGCAAGTATCGTGCGGTGTACCGCACCTCAACGGTTAGATTTTCTAACTCTCTGACGGGCTAGCCAATGCACCGCGCCCTGGTCCGCATTCTTGGTCCGGTGTACCGCGCCATAGGTCCGGTGTACCGCACCAAGCATCTTTGAAAGAATTTGACTTATGCTATGATGCTCGGATCAATAAATCTTCTTCAAGAAAGTTGTAGATAACATCATTCTTATAAACATTGTAGTTGATCATTAAAGCTATATCTCAAAGTACATAAAGATATGAATAAAGGTGAATGCAATGAGATATAATAAGAATGGTATGAAAAGTGTTTTTGATGAATAATAGTGCAAGTTAGGATGAATATAACAAGAGTAATTAGCACACTAATTATTAGAGGATTTGTCACATTAAAACAACCTATTAAGGGAGGCTATATGCCAACAATCTCCCCCTTTTTGATGATGACAAATCCTTCACTAAAACACCTTAGGAATGATATGAAAGTTTAAGCACTAATGAAATTAAGCTCCCCCTCACAATAAGCATATAAGATTTGAGATGCATTTGTGAGATTTTAAAAAGTGCAATTTTTTGAAAGTTTTAGTGCACATATTTCTCCCCCTTTGTCTTCATCAAAAAGACGAAATAAAAGTATAATCCATAACTAAGGAAGAAGAGCTAAAACTCAAGTGAATAGATTTTAAACAATGATTCTAAGAGTGTGCAAAAGTTTAGAGATTAAAACAATTTTAGAGATGCAATAGTACCTATCATTGAAGAAAATGTTAGCAATATCAATATCCGAAGCATAAAAATCAAGCATTTAACATTCAAGATAAAACAAAGCAAACTTAACCAAATAAAACACATAGCATCCTAAAACATTATCCAAATAAAACCAAGTAGCAATAATATCCTAAATGTCCAAAACACGGACCCATAAAAAATTTAAAGCATAAACACCACAAACTTAGTCCAAAACAACCACAATAAAAACACATAAGCACCAAGTAGGATAAAATGAAGATTTTAAAACCAAACACCCAATATGACCAATTAACGATTTTCCCGGGGAGAGCGGCTTCTAGAACGGCTTCGAGGATGTGACACATCATCTTTGATACACGAGACATCGTTCTTCACACAAGATAACTCACTAGCAAGATGTCCTAATTTCTCTTCTAACACCCCAAATTTTCTTTCTAACTTTTCTTCCAAAACCTCGAATTTTCTACCTATATAATCCATAAAACGAGATATAGTGCTCTCGAAACTAGATGGATTAGGAGGATTCTCATGAGAGGGTTGGCTTTGAGTGGGCTCATTAGGGATAGGATTTTGTTGGGCCGGGTTATCCAATAGTTCAAGTGTGTTAAGCTCCGGACCAAAAGTTCCTTCTCTTGCTTGTAAGATACGATTACGAATAGTAACATCCGAAATACGATTGATAAGTGAGTGCGAAACATAGGTGTTATTATAGATAGCAAATTTCATTCTCTTAATCATGCTATAATCAAAACACCAAGCCTTATCTATTGGTCTCACATTTGTTCCTCCTAAAGATATTCCACTAGCATCAAAGATTTTAGTTAGAAAAATACCGTATGGGACTTTATCCCGAGATGCTCTAGCATGGTTCATCCATTTAAACATTATCGCAATAATGTTAACCCGTTGTTTAGCGAAGATCAAATATAATATATAAGCTTCATAAGGGATTAGTTTAGCATCATGCATATCCTTTGGAATCACGGCCGAAATAAGATATTTATGAGCCACAATGAATTCCGGATCAAAGTTACGTAAATTCCAATTTCCGTCACGAATAAGCATCCTACTATTAACAAATTCAATAACATCATTTTGAGCAACCACATCGAGACTAGAACCATCCCAACCACTTGACCAAAAGCCACTAAAACTATCCGAAGGAATATTATATCGACCACACAAAACATCTAACTTTAATCGTAAAGGAGTTTTCGAAACTAACTATTTTATTGAATTAGTGGCACAATTATATTCAAAATTAGAGTAAAACTCTTCGATTAAACCGCTTGCTAAGTGACTACCCGTAAAAAGAAAGATTTGATCACAACCTTGAAATGTAAGTAGTTCAAGAAGAGAATTTTCACCCGATGGAAAAGATGAAGCACTAAAGGTTCTACCCGGGAGAGGATCGAATGGCCGGAGTGGAGGAGGTGTTGGTGACCTCGCCGGAGATGGCGCACGGCGGCGGCTGGAGGAAGCTCAGGTGGTGGTTTTCTTCTTTGGAGCAGATTTCTTTTCTCTCATGGTGAAAATAGGAAGTGGGTAATGATGGAGAGAGAGAGAAGTGATTTAGTGGAGAGATTATACCTTTAGGTGGTGGAGGAGTGGTGGTTATGTCGCCGGAAATCGCAGCAGTGGTGGAGGAGTAGGTTAGGTTTTGTTTAAAAGAGAGGAATGAAGAAGAAAGGAAGAGAAAACGGGTTTAAAATGCTGACAAAACCTATCCTGCGGTGTACCGCGGCACTCGTGCGGTGTACCGCACTGCAAAGATAAACTGGGCGAAAAAATAAAGAAAAATAAAGGGATTGAAACCCTGGATTGCGGTGTACCGCGGAATGGTCCAGTGCACCACAAAAGTGTTCGGCTTAGACACTAAGAAAGAATTTTTTGGTTCTTTTAAAAACACCCGAAACACATTCGAAACTTCCCCAAAAGATTCGGAATGGTATAAAACTTATAAGAACATCTTTGTTTTGAAAAGAAACACCAAGGAAAACCCCAAAACACATAAAACAGCTTATTTCACAAATACCCCTATGTTTTCTAAAAGTACAAAAAGACCCAATGTAAAAACAAAGCAACATTTAAGCATGAAAAGGTCAAGATACACTAGATAATAGCACATAGAGGATAAATCACATAAAACACATAATAAAACATAAAAATAAAAAGAAGAAAGGAAAGAATTCACCGTATTTTCCTTTTACGAGCTTTGAACGTCCTTTTTGCATATAATTCTATTTTCTTGACGCTCAACACCTTCAATGAATATTACTATGGTAACCGAGGTGGAATGGATCCAAAAATGTTGTTAGCATTTGTCACGATCCATATTGGTTTTTCCCACGAGGGTATCAAAGATCCGCTTTCAAGTTGTTCGTGGTAATGGCATGTAGAAGCATGATGACCGGGTTTACCACAATAAATTGCAAGAACTTCTTTTTCGAATAGAGCTACCATGTGAGGGTTTTGAACACGAAGTTTCCTCATTCTTTTTAATATCCAAATTATCACTTAAATAAAATTTTTCTTTAAAAAAGCCATTTGGATCAAAAGGAGTGACATTTGAAAAGGGATGATTTTTTAAAGTTTTAAGAGCGAGGGAAAAAGCTTCATCCAATTTTTTAAAACCTTCTATATTTTTCTTCATAGGATGTTGACTTTTATTTGAAGAAAAAATGTTTTCAAAACAAGGATTTTTAGTATTACCAAGAATATCATCTAAAGTGATACAACATTTAAAACAATTCTTTAGCTCAACTTTAGCCTTTTTTAACATAAGGTTATTCAAATGGATTTGAGAATCAAGAATTTTGAGAAGGGATGAAATTTGCCTAATATCATCATAATTATAAGGAAGAGATAAAGAGTTAGGATAGATTGCTACCTCATGGTTTGTTTTAGAATTGTCATGAGATTCATCATGGATTAAGATTTCTTCTTCTTCGTCATTTTCGACAATTCCATATAAAAATTCCAAACGATTCCAAAGCTCTTTTGCGGATTTACAATCTAACATTTGTGAGAAAATTTCTTCGGAAATTCCACGAATTAGAGTGTACATTGGTTTTGCATTTTGAGTGAGCTTAGCCTTATCCTCAACGGTGAGTTCATCATAGTCTTTTCTTCTAGATTTAGCTTAAGAACTCCCGCTTCATTTAACTCCTCTTTATAAGGAACGAATAGACCTTCCATAACGATTCTCCATTGATCGGGATCTTCGGCTTTGATAAATTCCTCCATTTTTGTTCTCCAAGCAAAATAGTAAGTTCCTACAAAAACTGGAGGTCGAGTAGAAGACGACTTTTCCAAAAGATTAAATTCCATATCGTTTACTCTACTAACGATTAAGCTATTCACGTAGAGTTAGGCTCTGATACCAATTGAAAGTCCTAGAGGGGGGTGAATAGGATTACTAATAAGATTAATGCCTAATTAAAAAATCTTTTGGACAATTATAAGTTTTAGAAAAAAACTTCTAAGTCAACTAAATATATGAAACACTTATAGGATCATGCAAAGGATAAGTTAAAGGTTCGATATAAGAGTTTAACAAGTAAATCGACAATCTAATCTCTTACTACTCTAGAAGACAATAAGTTAGATAAACTAGATAATCAATATCACAATAATCATACTAGCATATTATCAAACATATAAAGTGCGGAAAGTAAATAGAGTAGGGATAGAAAGATACACACGATTTATAGTGGTTCGGTTTCCCTACATCCACTACCTAAGGAAGCCTCCTTAGGATTTCAAGCTTTTCACTAAGCTCCCGTGTCTCTCTTAACCGGGTCGAGAACACAATAACCCTTACAACCTCTTTGATAACACGAAGGACAAACACTTGTGTAATCACAACACAAGGATACCAAGTATACTCCCTATACTTGAATTCTCTCTTAATCTATCTATTACAAGACCTAGACTCAAGAGGATATGAACAAAGTGTTTAAAGGGGTGCTTATAAAAGCTTGTAACTAAACTCCTAAAAGAGTGGATATAACTATAAGCATGTAAACTCCTCTTGAGTAGAAAGAACCTTGTGGCTTATTTGATTAACTCCTTGAAAGGACTTATAAGCTCACTAAGATTGATTTTGACTATGTATAGCTCTTGACACCTTCTTGAATGATAACAATTAAGCCCCTTAATGTTTGTAATTAGTTGGTGTAGTTGTAGCCTTCAAAGAGCTTCATTTTATAGCAGAAAATAGCTTCCAACGGTCATAAGGCTTGGGTCCAACGGATCTATTAATTTCCCAACGGATATATTTCTTATGGCTTAACTTTTGTGCAGAAAAACCTTTCTTGCGGTGTACCGCAAGTATCGTGTGGTGTACCGCACCTCAACGGTTAGATTTTCTAACTCTCTGACGGGCTAGCCAATGCACCGCGCCCTGGTCCGCATTCTTGGTCCGGTGTACCGCGCCATAGGTCCGGTGTACCGCACCAAGCATCTTTGAAAGAATTTGACTTATGCTATGATGCTCGGATCAATAAATCTTCTTCACGAAAGTTGTAGATAACATCATTCTTATAAACATTGTAGTTGATCATTAAAGCTATATCTCAAAGTACATAAAGATATGAATAAAGGTGAATGCAATGAGATATAATAAGAATGGTATGAAAAGTGTTTTTGATGAATAATAGTGCAAGTTAGGATGAATATGACAAGAGTAATTAGCACACTAATTATAAGAGGATTTTCCACATTAAAACAACCTATTAAGGGAGGCTATATGCCAACACATATGTCGATAAAAACCTATTTCTCAATATATCCTCCTTGGCCTCAAGAAGGTTTATTTTACAATTACTTTTGCACTAATTACGTAGACAGTGAATCGTATTGGCACTATCTATGTGTGAACAATCAGATTCTAAAAAATCTTCACACTTCACAAAAGTTAAAGTAGTCATGATTCTTGATATAATTCACTCTTTATTGCTAGACACATCCATTTGGATTTCACTGAATTGTAAACAAAACAATCAAGATAAATATACTAATTTTGTGAATGAATTGTGTAAATTATATTGACATTCAATAATAATATGAAATGAATTAAATACAAAATTTTGACATTCAATCTAATATAATCATTGATTAACATAAATCACACTAACCTTTTCAAGTTTACATTTCTAAACATTAATTTTTTTTTTCTCACAATTCATACAAATTCTTAGATTATAGCAAATCTATATTATATTTCATAATTGTTTTACGGTCCAGATTTACCCGCATAAGTGGTGGCCAGGATTTAATCTGCCTAAACATAAGTGGTGGTCAGGATTGATTCTCGCCCCTTCACCCAGGGAACCTGGGTTCGATTCCCGTCAACGGAATTAATTTTTGCTTTAGTGTCTTTAGACACGGGTTTTACCTAGTAATCATATATAATTACATATATTATGCAACTACACCACTTAACATATTAAAAACCATAATAATAAGCATCAAAAAGAAAATACACTATATTTTATAAATGAAAAAGGTAAAAAAAACACCTCAATGAAAGTGATGGATTGGATGGTAAAATGAGTCCCGATGAGTTGGGCTATACTTGGTGGTGTCCGGAAGCAGAATAAGAGGTGGTACAAAAATTGGTGGATCCATCGAGAGATGTTGTAGAGAATATTTTTGTTTTTCTAGGGAAGGATTTTAAAAAAAAATAGGGTAATATCGATTTGACAAGTTTCTGCCTAATCGACTATATTTACTACACCACCCTTTAGCGTTCGCTGAGGGTGATCACTAAAAGGTTTTTAAATCTTTGCTAGAAGTTCCTTTCGCGATCACCGATCACCTCAGTGGTCGCTAAAAGTTCTAACTTGTAGAGACTACTTATGAAGTAGGTAAAGGTACTTTATTCTCTCCGTTGTACCTTTAATGACCACTTTGGTGGTCGGTGATAATTTTTTATTACTAGTGACCACTAGGTGACCGGTATTATTATTTTTTCAAAAGGCATTAGGGATCAATGTCGTTTGACGCTAATAGTTTACACATTTATAGCAATTTTTTATATTTCTAACAACCATTATTGATCGCCAAAACTCCTAAACTAAGATCACCCTGACGGTCACCAAAAAACGTGGTCGCCAAAAATATGGTAACTTATTTTTACTCTCCTACTAGTAAATAGGTTATTTTTATATTTTTTTTGTAAACTCCTCTTTTTATAATATAAATAATATTTATTCTTGTAAAAATAATTCTTTTTTTTTTATTAACTTTGTTTATTGTTATTTTTTCACACATTATATTATTTATCAAAAAATTTATAATAATAATAATAAAATGTTCCAATTTCTATTGCAGCCGACCCTAAAATAATATACATACTTACAGAGTAAGAATTGATAATAGAGTAGGAAACAAATACTTTTAAAGTAAGTAATCCTATATATTAAGTAACTAATACTAATCTTAACATTCTATACCTTTGGTGAAGTTGTAGTTGGAAAAAAAGAAACATCTTCGTCCTGATGAATTGGTCCCTGATATACTTTCAAGGTTACCTGCAAATACTCTCCTACATTTTAGGTGCGTATCAAAGTCATGGTATTCTTTAAGACGGATTTAAATCATAGATTGATAGATAGTACAAATTCTAGGATAATTGCGGGTTATATTGATCTATACCCGAACCCGTGTCTTTATACTATAGAGTGCAGTAGCAGTAGCTCAGAGGTTGTTGTGGAAAATCTTAAATATCCTCATCTACCATACAAATGTGATGACGATCCTCCAATATCGTGTTATGGTTTAGTTAATGGTGTGCTTTGTCTGAGTTATGCAGGTCATAAAATAATTGCTACATGAAATCCATTATCCAAAAACTATTTGGAGATACTCAGTCCTTGCGTTGCACCTCCTAAAGATACGGGTCCCGAAATAACTTATGGTTTCGGGTATGAAAAAACTTTTAACGATTACAAGGTTGTGGCTTTGCAAAACTTTTATGATAGTTACGATGGTTCAAACCTTATGGAGTATTCTATTGGTTGGATTTATAGTCTAAAACTGAAAAGATGTAAGAAACTTGATATTTTTTCATATATTCTTGAGTGATGTAAGGAGAGTTTAGGTGGCGTTCTTTATAGTGGCCTTTGTAACGGTGCTCTCCATTGGATTACAGACAAACTTTTGATTCTTGCCTTTGATCTTCTCCATGAGAAATTTTGTTTTTTGTGCCAAAACTACAACTTCATAATTGTCCTGATGATTTTGATCTATCTAGTCTTTCGGTTCTTGGTGATTGTCTTTGTTTGACATACATAAATCCATTCCAGATATGGGTGATGAATAATTATGGGATTCAGGATTCTTGGACTAAGATCAAATTGGAGAGTGGTCTTTGTAAAATTGAGGATTTGAGAAAGCCTATAGCGTATCTGAAAAGAAATAACCGGCAAGTCACAATTATTCAGAAACACGATGTTTTTTCTTTCTTTTAATACAATCCCCTTGTGCACCACTCACATGAGATACCTTTACAAGATGGTGCATTTGGGTATCCTTATATAGAAACTCTTGAATGTTATGGTCAAGCATATCATCATGATCGAATTTAAAAGGGGAATCGAAGTCGATACGGAAAAGGTGAAGTCGATATACACTAGACTGAGTTGTTACAGTGTTGAAGAAGAATCAATTAGTTAAAAGTAGTATGCCTTGGTGGTTATTTAATTAAATATGTATGGATGTTTAATTCAATCCAAATTCGTGGCCAAGATAGATGGTATTTTCTAGAATAACGAGGGTATAGTCTTGCTTGGTTTTGCAGGTTCATAAGTAGTGGAATCCCCTTTTTACTTTGAGATATTGGCCTTAAATTATGGTTTAAGATCAACGGAGGATCGAGGGTTTCCTACATGTGTATAGGGATTGATTTGATAGAATTTCATGCATTAGTGAAGGGTTGTGGTAATTTTAAAAATTGGGATTGTCATATTGGACATGACTTTTTGAAAATACTATGGAGGAACCCGATTATGAGGTTAACCATATCTTTTGTGAGGTAAATATGGGTGTAGATCTACTGACTAAAAAAAGGGGCAAAGTCAAATGATAAGCTAGTGAAATATGAGGATCCACCTGACTATCTATGAAGATCCACATGACTATCTCTATGGAGATCAATTACGTGGGATATGCGTGAATAGTTTATGTCTAGAATTATTTTAGATTCTCAGTGAATACTTTTGAAGTTTTAAATACACCATGTTTCTAAGAATAGAATAATAATAATTAGAGAACAAACTAACATGAAAAAACTACTCAGATTTCCATAAATATTAATCTGATTTCTCCCATTCTCTATTTACTCTAATCCCCACAATTTCAATGAGCTTTGAGGCTAGCAAAGGACTTTGAAATTTCCTCAATTCCAAAACCATATGCTTATCTTCTCCCTCATCTAGAGGGGATATAACACATTCAAAAAGAGGCTCTAACCCCACCACACATCCTTCCAAAAGTCTACCCTTCTTGCATTACGTAAACGCAATTTGGATTCCCATCTAAGCACGATATGAGGTATCTGATGATCCATCATCGCTAAAACTCGGATTCCTCATGACCTCACTTAACAAAACACTACCTTCTACGTCCGTTCTTGCTCCATTTAGGTTTCAAATATTCCTTAAATCTAAGAGGAGGTGCATTCACCAGAAAACTCTGTAAAATTGGATTGAGTCCCACCAATTTAATCACTAATTCCTATCGATCCATCGTAATAGTCTATTGAATCGGTTAAAAATTGAGGAAGCTATGTAACAATTACCATTGTTCTAGTCCCCATTTGCCCATAAGTATTATGGAAAGCACTTGTCGCTATTTTTTTTATCAAAGACACCTAAACCTACTCGGGTAATACCTTAAGAAACAATGTTATAACAAAATTCGGGCGAAAAAGAGATAACCCTAGAGAATCCATGTTCTTTGGTTCTAACAAACCTTTATTTAACAACACATGATAGTTTTGCTACACCATAAACATCCATTGATACGAATACTTTGAACCCGTGACTCTCGATTGAACTGGTGACACGAAAATCCAGTCCGACCCTCTCTTTTTCCATTCTTCTTCAAAATGTGTTTCTCCAACTCGGTTGAGAATAACTTAAATATCCCTTCCTAGCAAAACTAAAATAATTTATTCCAATGTATATTGTTATCAAAAGACTCACACTACTTTTTGCATTAATTTTTAGATTCTATTAACGAAAAGCGAGTCCTATATCTTAGGTATTTGAAAAAGATATCTACTTTGTTTGATAAACATAAGAACTGAAAGTGCATTTTTTTGAGTTATTTAAGGTAGTTATGTAGGTTATAATTATAGCTACTTGAGTTATTATAGCAACGTTGTGATATTTTTTGTTTTACTTTTTTGGACACAACATGACTCTTAATTATATTTTTTCTCAGATATTTTTTTAAAACACGTATTCAATATTGCCATTTGCATAACTAATGTGATTGTATTATTGTATAGACTACATACCTTATGCTAATATAGTTGTCAGATACACATGATGTACTTTCGACAATCGAGATTATATTTTGCATCATAATTTTATCTTTAGCATTTCTGCTAAGGTAAATCATCTAATCTTATGATGTTTATATTTATCTGAGTTTTACCTTTTTTTTAAATGTTAAGTTCTATGTTTGAAGTAGAATCTTCTTATTTTCAATTTTCTTGGAAGAGTTTTCAATCTTGACCATCAACTAAAGTTGTTAAATATTATAGTTGCAAAATTTATACCTTACCACAACATATTACTTAATGCATAAAAGATTACAAAAATTATCAATGATTTAAAAAACAAACACATTTTGAGTCGCATAATTAAATAGAAAGAGAAGAAACATAAAGAATTAGTATTTACAGTCCGATTTTCTCACAATTTAGTTCAGTTTCATCATTGTTTTTATTGGTTCAGTTTTCTTGGTTCGTTTTATTAACGACTACTTATACGTCTGGATCGGTGCAGTTTGCTACACTGTATACCAGATCGGTTATGTTTGGTTGGATTCTAAACATGTAGAACTTATCTTATACCCACCATAACCACTCAAAACTTTTCCCTAACCCTTTTTAAATGGATTCAACTCCGATTTGCGGAATAAAAAGAATAGGAAAATTCTTTCATCCAATATTGGATGTTCCTACACCAATAATATTAAAACACATACCCCATGTTTTAAACTTACAAAAATAACTAATTAATTAATCTAATGACATGTGTTTTTCTATAATAAGAAATGGCCATGATATGAATATTGGACCATCCAATATTGAATGAAAGTCTTACCCGAAAAGAATATTAGTCATGCTTGGGAGTTTTTCAACCCAAAATGCGTTCACAATACATAGTTACTCATCAATTATACACTGCCGTCCCTAGCCCAAGATTAGAGATCTAGAATCCAGATGGTCCATTTCACTTATGTGAGTAGCCCAAGATTAGAGATCTAGAATCCAAATGGTCCAAAGAAGCCCAGAGACCCTCCATTGTATAAAACCCTTATTTTCGATAAGCCTCACCATAAGGTTTTTGTTCCTTCCTTAGTTGCTGTAACCAAATCTTCACCACAAAGCTTAAAGAAACTCACATCAACCTCAATATTTTGGATGCGTCTCTCCATTCTCCATCCTAACAGATATAGCAGAAGAAGAATATGATAAAGTTACTAGAAAGAAAGAAAAAAGCAAACATAAATCTCATTTTGTATATGAAAGTTACACAACAAAAAGGTAATTTTGTTTGACAGGTTCTTAGTGTTTTATACAATTCATTCATTTCATTTGTTTTTATTGTTGTATTTTAATTTTTTTTCTTGAAAAAAAAAGTGTGCCTGAATTGATTTTTATTCAATCCGTGTTTAGAAATTGAGAATTGAAATTTGTTTTATATATATATATATATATATATATATATATATATATATATATATATATATATTGATTTGGATTGTGCAAAACCATGAAGGTATCCATTGATTGGTTATTGACATACTTTTTATTTACAGCAAAATGATCGATGACCATCTCATTTCAATAAACGTGGACCACAAAATCAGGTAACATAGTAATATAAATATCATAATTTAAAATATGATAGACAATCTACTATGAATAAATGAGATCTTATATTTAAAAATTATTTCTATTCAGTTTCCCATTTCTTTCAAATTCATGATGTGGATTGTTTTACTTTGCTTTAATACTTGTAAACGAACAATTATGCAAATTATTTGATATATATGACTTCTGGAAAGTTGAAACTCAATGAGTAACTAAACATATTAGGACACAATTGGTTAATATAATGGTTAGTTGAGCATCTATTTACATAATATTTGATATTATTTGATTTAAGAAAATTGTTTCCCACACTAATAGTGAATTTACCTAGTAAAGTGACTTCAATGAAAATAAAATTTTGTTTTAGAATATCAGATTTGCAGTTGACCCCGTTTAAATCATAGCTATTGTTAATAAAATAGTATACAATATGCAAATTGTGTTATTGTGTATTTGTGATATAAACTGAAACGAACTTAATTTGGATTTCATTGACATGTTTAATCTCCATTATATAGGATTAGAGGAAGCCTAACCTGCGGTAATAGAACCATATTTGGATCTGCTCAGCACAAAGATTGTTAAGAAGTGAATGGTCTCTATCTCATCGCAAGTAGGATTCTGCTTCAATGCAAACAACTTCTCCAAAGCTGGAGATGTTCAACATATTGAACTAAGCAGCTTCTAAATCAAGTAGGGCTCCAAACTTTGAATTTAAATTAGTTTTTTTTGACTAAATATTAATTAAAATTTAATTTTCAAGTAATTGACAAAGGTCAATTCACAACTTTAAAATTTTAACCAAACACGTGTTTGAATTCCTACCTAACTTAGTATGTAATATATCTTAGCAACCCGGTATCATAACTTACATTACATAATTTCAAATATCAATTTTCATATTGTGCTACTTTTCTGATATTACACAGTCTTATATACGTTTGGCCGAAAAGAAATATATGATTTGTAGTCGATATACACCCATGTATAATCAAGTGTAGGATAAAACTGATGTTCCATTAAATCAAGAATTGAGTTACAGTAAAGACAGTTAAGATAAAAAATGAAACCTAAAATTACTATTGTGACTTGTATTACAATAAGGGATCTTATAGACTTGTAATACGATGAGAAACTATTGGGACTTGTATTAGAATAAGGGATCTTATAGACTTGTAATACGATGAGAAACTAACTCTAATTCTAAACTAATTGAATGTGCTTGAGATCCAACTAATTTATAAAAAATGATTGTATGTTGGTGGAGATTTCAAATAACATTAATTTTGTAACTGATGAAGAGGCAAAAGAAGCAAAATGGCATGATGATGATGGAGTCTGGTTAGCCTACAACATTCCAAGCTTTTAGGGACATCATAATATTGGTCCTAAAAACATAGTACTATTAGGATCACTAAAATAAGTAGTTGCTAATAGTTGGATTTTTGTAAATAAATTTTTGTTTAGTTACACGTGTATGTATAATACACAAATTTCGTTGTTGGAAGCTTTTAACATATGAACTGTGATGGGCTGAGAATAGCTATTTGGGGAGGGGATGCAGTATTCCTTTTACGAATATATAGATAGACTAATTTCGTTCAAATCATCAACCGAGAAGAAAGATATATAGTAGAAAATTACTTTTTTAAGATTAAGGTGTCAATCATCAACAGAGAAAATAGACTTTTTATAATCTTTCATTGATCTTTATATATTATACACAGATTGCACTATATATCTCCATGGGGTCAATATTTTTGTTTGAAAACATTAGGGGGGAGGGGATAACTAAATAAAATCAATATATGGATGTATATAGTTTAATTGTTATCTTACAATTATTCTTGCACCAATTGCACGGACATTGAATCGCATTGGAACTATCCATGTGTAATGATGCAAATTCTAAAAATTCTTCACACCCTTCACAAAAGCTAAAGTAGTCATACTTTTTGATTTAATCCACTATTTATTGCTTGGCACGTCCATTTGAATTTCGCTGAATCGTTAACATAATATTCCGAATACATATACTAATTTTGTGAATAAATTGTGTAATTATATTGACATTCAATCTAATATATAAATGAATTAAACAAAAAAAAATTGACCTGAATCAAATATAATCATTGGTTAACATAATTCAAACTATACTTTTCAATTTTATATTTCTAAACCCTCAACTTTTTCTCATAATTCACACATTTTTCTTAGATTATAACAAATAATCATATTTAATTACATATATTACAGAACTACATCACTTAACATATAAAACACCATAATATAAAGCATAAAAATGAAAATATCCAAGCTTTTATGAATAAATTAGGTGAAGAAATTAGGGGAAGAATTACCTCAATGAAAGTGGTCGATTGGAAGGTGGAAATGAATCCCAACGAGTTGAGCTATGCTTGGTGGTGTCTGGTAGCGAAAAATAGGAGGTGGTGGCGGAAATTGGTAGTTCCATTGAGAGATGTTTCACGAAGGATTTTTTTGGAAGGATTTTAAGAAAGAAGGGTAATATTGATTGGACAAGTTTCTGTCCAATCGGTTGTATTTTTTACGCAACCCTTTAGCGACCGCAGAGGGTGGTCACCAAAGGGTTTTTAAATCCTTGCAAGAAGTTCCTTTACCGACCACCTTAGTGGGCGCTAAAATATTTATAACTTTTACTACCGACGTGTCATGTGTGTCGTCGATAGTGGACGACATTTAAAAAATAACTATTCCAATATCTTTTGAGACGAAATAAGGTCATATCCAAAGAGCTACATCATTAAAATTGACATATTTTTTTTCTCAAAAGATAGAATTTGTGACGACTTAGCTTTTAATAAAATAATTAAAAAGATTTATCGTCTTTATTGGTATTAACTGATCCAGACAATGTTTCAACGATAAGGGTAAGGTATGTCTATTTGGAAAAGCCCGACTCAACAATTGTATGAGCTCTATGAACAAAGTATTTGTTCACTTACTTCACCTTTATGTGTATCAATTTTACTATCAAATCTAACGGACCCATTTTTTTGAAATCATGATACAACTCGATATTCATTTTCACACCTAAAATATCAAAGCAACCTTGTCTTCCATTTTCATGTCCACTTTGTTAACAATGCCCCTCAAATAATATATCACATTCATCATCTTCTCATCTACTATATTCGAAAGATCATTCGAACGAAGGGGTCAACTTCCCATGCTAATTTACAATTTTCATATGTCAATAAAAACCATTTTCTCAAAATATTCGCCTTATCCTCAAGAATATATTTTTTACGATTATTCTTGCACAAATTACATGGATATTGAATTGCATTAGAACTATCCACTTGTGAAGAAAAAATTAAAAAAACTCTTCACACCCTTCACAAAAGCTGCAGAAGTCCCACTTTTCGATTTAATCCACTCTTTATTGCTAGTTACGTCTGTTTAGATTTCATTGATTCCTAAACAAAATAATCTGGATGAATAAATTGTGTAAATTATATTGGAATCAAAATAATTTTAAATTAAAAATGTCTTTCATATGTATTTAAAAGAAAAATTAGATTTATCACTTTTTATTCTTTTGACTTCCTCTTTTTTTTCTCTTGACGCGGAGGGGGACTGAGTACCCCAAAAGAACAACAAAACAAGCTAAAAATTAAGCTATTCCTAATCTATGAAAAACTTCCGATAGTTTGGGAATAAAACTAGTTGCCACAAGACTTTCGACTCCATGCCTAACACATTTTTACAAGTAGATCCGCTTTTTCGTTAAACTTTTTTGGAATGTGTTTGAAGAAAATCGGGCCCGCCTCCCAAGCTAATTGCTTAATCTTTGTAATAATTGGGTGTATTTTTCAACTTGCCTCTAACATCTGCCTAATACCTTGAATGACTTCAAGGTTATCTAAAATGATCTGTTTCATTAAATTTGGATAATCCTTGCATTTTTGTGTCGCTTTTAATATTGCAACTGCTTCTCCTTCAAGACTCGTATTGCATCTAACTATTTCTTTTGTTTGACATGTGTCCCTATTATAAATTAACAATCCCAACAACCCGTGGTTGTGGGGATTAGCTCACTGGGCAGGGCATTGGTCATCAAATCCAGTGGTGCAGGTTCGAACCAAGTCAGTTCTGTGTTATTCTCGCATAAGTTTATTAGTCATAAAAATGATTTTATCACAATTAGTTGTTACTATTTTCAAGTATCGCTTTTATTTCTGCTTTCCAAATGTTTCAAATACGAATCATAAATATAATCAATAACTATTTTCTTGTCCCAACTGGCAATTGTGAAAGTTTCAATGACTTTTAAAATCGAATCTCCTATATGTTTTTCATTATCTAGAATAATCTTGATTTGCAGTGATGAACCTGCCCATATGAATTAACAAATTTAACTAAATAAGTTAATGCTTAGTTGTATCAATTTCTCCAATATACCACGAACATCCATTGGTATCTGACATTTCCTTTTATAAATATTATTTTTAGTGGGGATCCCGTTGTTACAAGCCTTCCTTTTAGATCCGCTTTTTTGTTAAACCTTTTTGGAATGTGTTTGAAGAAAAGCGTGTCCGCCTCCCTAGCTAATTACTTAATCTTTGTAATAGTTGGGTGTATTTTCTGACTTGCCCATAACATCTGCCAAATACCTTGAATGACTTTAAGGTTATCTAAAATGATCTGTTTCATTAAATTTGGATAATGCTTGCATTTTTGTGTCGCTTTTAATATTGCAACTGCTTCTCTTTCAAAACTCGTATTGCATCTAATTATTTCTTTTGTTTGATATGTGTCCTATTATGAATAACAATCCCAACAACCGGTGGTTGTTGGGATTAGCTCACTGGCCAGGGCCTTGGTCATCAAATCTAGTGGTGCATGTTCGAACCGAGTCAATGACTCTGAATCCAAAGTGTCTCTTAACCACTTAATCATTGATATTAACTTGCTCAGTTCTTTTTTATTCTGTTCTGTGTAATTTCTGCATAAGTTTATTAGTCATAAAAATGATTTTATCATAATTAGTTGTTACTATTTTCAAGTATCGCTTTCATTTCTGCTTTCCAAATGTTCCAAATACGAATCATAAATATAATCAGTAACTTTTTCTTGTCCCAACTGGCTTTTGTGAAAGTTTTAATGACTTTTAAAATCGAATCTCCTATATCTTTTTCATTATCTGGAATAATCTTGATTTGCAGTGATGAACTTGCCCATATAAATTGACAAATTTAACTAAATAAGTTAATGCGTAGTCGTATCAATTTCTCCAATATACCACGAACATTCATTGGTATCTGCACATTTCCTTTTATAAAGGTTATTCTTAGTAGGTATCCCATTGTTACAAGCCTTCCATAAAAAGACTCTTATATTGTTTTGTATATTAGATATCCAACTTGTTTTCCAAAGATCTCTTTTAATATTATTAACATCGTTAACAATTTAAGGAGAATGCAAAATACGATCATATATCAAGACTTTGTAACCTAATTTTGTAGAGTACCTTTCATCTTTCATATGTGGCCATCAATTTATCTTTCGTACTTGTATCTAGAACAATAATTCTTTTAATATCAGCAACTATAGGACTCGCGAATAAATTATCAAGGATCACGTTGTCCCATTCAAAGGTGTCTTGTTTGAAAAGTTGATTAACTTTCTCCAAATTACAATTTGGAGTTCTTTCTAGCTCCCAACAAGTGTTCATCCATCTATTAGTCCAAATGTTTATATTTTCCCCATCTCCAATTTGGTGTAGAATTTGCTTTTTCATAAAGTATCTACCTTCCAGGATGCTTGCCCAACTCCACGTTCGACTCTAAGTATAATATCAAGAAATTTTGTTTTGGAAAAGTAAGCCAATTCCACCTTGTAATTTGCCCACTGCGACTTTTTCCCATGTTAACCAATGTGTTCTATTTCTTTAACCCGTTTTCCACCAAAAGTTAGAGATAGTAGAAATAATTTTATTACAAAAAGAAATGGGGAACGGAAAGATAGACATACCATAATTAGGGATCGCCTGGAGAACTGCTTTAGTTAAAATTTATTTTCCTCCATCAATAAAACTTTTACTTTCCAACCATCGGTTTTCCGGAAGAATTTCTTAGCATCCACTCGAACAATTCAACTTTGGACCTTTTATGACACATGCGAATTCCAAGATATTTCCCAAGGTCATTAGATTCTTTAGTATTGGTCTCTTTTGAAACTTTATTTCTAATTTCTTCAAGAGTCATTTTGCTAAAAAGAATCACTGATTTATCAAAGTTAACTTTTTTAGCAGAGCCTTCCCTGTACATGTTCAAAAAATCTTTAACTTTTGAAGATCTGTTTCTTAAATATTAAAAAAGAAAGAGAGTCGTCTAAAAATAGGAGGTATGAAATCATAGGACAATCCATATTGATTTGGATACCCTGTAGGTAACCCTCATGAGTATAATGATAAAAAATACAACTTAGAGGTTAATTCATTATAGTAAAGAGAAAAGGGGATAACGGATCCCCGTGTCTAAGCCCTCTGCTAGGGTTAAATTCTTCCATTCACTCACCATTAAGGTTAATCTGAAAAGATATTGTCGAGATACAGTTCTTTATCCAATTTATCTATTATTTGCAGAAACTCATTTTTCGTAGAATAAGTAACAAAAAGTCCCATCATACCTAATCATAAATTTTTTCCATGTCAATTTTAATGGCAGTCCTATGTTTTTTATTTTTCCGCATCCTATACATAAAAGAAGAAATTTCATGTGCAATTATAATATCTTGTATCACTCTACCTTTAATTAATGTTGATTGAGTAAGGGACACCAAAATATCTATAAAATCTTGTAATCGGTTAGCAAGAATCTTTGTAATAATTTTATATCCAAAATTGACATACGGAATTGGTCTGTAATCTTTAAGTTTTCATGTGTATCACCTTTTGGAATAAGAGTGATGAGATTATCATTTATTGTATCCAAGGATATATTATCATTAAAAAAAAATCTTGCACCATTTTTAAAACATCTTTAATAATGTCCTATGACTCTTTATAGAACTTACCATTTAGTCAATTACGCCCTGGGGCTTTAATTAGTGACAAATCTCTTACAGCTTTTTCAACTTCTTTCATAGAAGGTTGTTTGGGGAGATTCTCATTCATATCTTCACTCACTTTTGATTTGATGAATTGTGCCTTCTTGTCCATATTTTGATCCTATGTAACCTATTCATTAATTAGTTGTGAGTAATAATTTTGGAAATTATTTTCTAACTTCTAGTGCATTTTAAATCCATTTATCATTATTGTCTTTAATTTTTACAATCTTATTATAAGTTCTCCTTTGAATAGTAGATAAGTGAATTTTTTTTTGTATTTTTGTCTACAAAAGTAAGCCAATTTTATCTTCATTTTCCTCTTGAAAAATGAAACCTCCTTTTTCTCTATCTTTGAAATTGAAATTTGATTCACCATATTCTGTTTCTCCTTTGATTTTTTTCCTCGAAAACCCTAAGCTTTTTGAAATTCTCTAAATCCTATGAATTATTACTAGTTCCTTTTCCTCCATACAGGCTATTAACATAATCCCTTCTCTTATTCACCATATCCTGTTTCTCCTTTGATTTTTTCATCATTGTTGCCTTCCTCCCTTGTTATTTCAGCTTGTTTACCAAATGTTTGGATTTTGTAAGTGTCTTTGTCACTAGTATTCAACAGATTGTCCAGTTTTTATTTCATTATCTTGACTATTATCCTCCAAGTTTTCTTCATTGTTGTTGTTCCTAAGTTGAAAGAACCTGTTTCCTTGAAGCTTACTGTTGTTCCCATTATCATATTACTAAGAAAAAAAAGATCATCATATTTCTTTTTCATCTAGTTATAATTTTTATTCCAATAATCATTAGGCACCTGCCACCTTACACCCTGCCCCATAAGAGGCACCGTCTTTTTTAAAGAACAATGAGTTATGGGAAGCTTCCTAAAATTCAAAATCTGAGTTTGGAAAAGCTTCCCAAAACTCAAAATTTGAGTTTGGAAAAGCTTCCCATAACTCAAAATTTGAGTTATGGGAAGTTTTCCAAAACTCAAACGACTCTTTTTATGGGAAAGAAAATGAAAAAACAAAATGTAAATGGTCTTTTATGGGCAAAAATATTATGGTTGGGGTGAGGGCAGAATTAATTCTAACTTGAGATGTTTCTTGAGCATTAATTCTAAAAATAAAGTCATAAAACTATCTTCCAAATTTCTTTTTCATCTACATATAATTTTCATCATATCAAAAAAAATTATCATAAATTCCATTGCCATCTTATCGGGATTTTACCTATAGATTAGGTCACAAAAAATATTATTTATTATCTATAAGGATTCAATAAGAGGTTAAATCAGGCCTAACCCGGGACGTAAGCGGGAGAAACGGCACCTTAGGGCCCCCGATTCCCGATTTTTTGACGTTTTTAGTGACTCCTAATCATCTAAATGTATAATGTGGGTGTGTGTGTATATATATATATCTGATTTAAATAATTATTAGATTAGTGGTAATGTGACATGTTTTCTTTCATGAGGTATAAAGTTCGAACCATGCTAGTACTAATGTAGAGAACCCTATTCTATGAGTTCAGTTTGGACCCCCAAAATATAAGGTCCAACCTTGAGTTAAATATTGGTTGATTATCAATTTACCCCCATGTCACCGTCATCTAACTCACCTTTGTCATCATAGAAATGTTGATTATCAAAGATTTCACCCTCGTTTGACTCGTTAAGTTAAAACATGAAAAGATGTTAGAGTGACGAAAAGGGTTAGGCTTTTTGTTTATATCCCAAGGTATTATTGTAAAATTTCATGAATTTGACCAAAAAGGTTTTGTAGAGCCATGCTTAAGACCTAAAACACACTATACCAGGTGTCCTTTTATATAGATAACAATTCAAATTATAAATAAATAAACATCAAATTATTGCAAATCCTGGTTACCTCCAATGCAAGTATAGTATAGTACTCCCCCAATCCCACAAAATGTGTCCATAGTAATAAAAATTGTTGTCCCATAATATGTGTCTAGTTAGAAAAACATGACACTTTTTTACAATTTACACCTATGTTATCTCTAATTAAATGTTAACGATTTATGTTTTTAATAGAGAATGAAGATATCAAGTCACTTTATGAAGAATATTTTAGTAAATTGGGTGTTAATCAATGATTTTTCTTAGTTAATATGCAAAAGTAAAGTGGACACGTTTTAAGGAACAAAGTGAGTACTTTTACTAGGAACCCTTACCCATAAGATAACTAATCATATATATTAGGTAACTAATACCAATCTTAAAAATTACTATAAATGCCTAAACTTCTTCTTAAGGTACTAATAGTGACCCTCAAGTTTGGAAGACTGTATGGTACACTAAGACTCTAATAATAATTTAAGTGACCATGTTGGGTTTCTCTTCTTAAGAGGAAGTGTTCTTACACCGCTAGATGCAGGTTTGAAATGATATAATTGAAAAGTGTAACACATTTGCTTCTCTTGCCCCTAATAAGTTTGGAATGATATGAACACTGGACATATGTGATCTGTTAAGGTTGATGGGGATTTTGAATCTAAAATTATGCACATCATCAAGGAGGGGTCCATGGAATAATGAATCACTTGATATCAACGACATTTGAATTCATCACAATATGAAAAATTTGGACGACACAAATTAAATGTTTGTTTAAGAGATGAAATAGAACACTTATTTGGTAATTATTCTAAAAAATAATGATATGGTTTATAATCATGTAAAACAAATGGATTGGTGAAATTATAGTATTCAAATCTACCTCTGATTTGATCCCTAAGGATTATGCTAATTCTGATATCAACCTCTTATGTGATACCTCATTTCTAAATGATATCGAAATTACTGAAATTGTTATGATTGGTTTCGATAAATAGAAATTTTGGTGTAACTCGATTGTAAAAGGGGAAATTGTATATGTTCTTTTAGCAACATCTCTCAAGGATAAAAGTATTAAGATTCACACTAACTATCTCGGTTTTACCAAAGATCTAAAAAAAATATGAAATTTAATGGAAAGTACAACCTCTTTACGGAAGATTAGAATCTTATCTTTTTTAAATCTCACATATTTTTTCAGCATGTGATTAGGAAGAGTAGGGATATAACTGACTGGGTAGACTTATTAGCGAGAAATTTGAGAAATATACATTTTTAGGCCTCAGATTTTGAAATGAAATTTTTAAAGGCCTGGTTAAATGTTATATTTTTAAAGACCTGGTTATGATTTTTCTGGTTAGATTTTAGGGGTATATACCCACTATCATTTTATTTAATTATATTACAAGTTCATGTTGAAATTTTTTGGTTTTAATTTTCTAGTTCAATGTCCTTTTTTGCCAAGGTTCGTGCTATAATTAGGGGGTATATACCCACTGTTTTCACAATATATTTTTCCTTGTTAAGTTCCATGGCATTCCAACTTAATGATAAAGATCCATTCCTACAAAAAATGCAAAATAGCGGGTATATACCCACAAAAACTACAAAACAGAGGGTATATACCTATTGAAAATGCAAAACAGTGGGTACGTTAACAGATCTAGATCTAACTAAACAGATCTGAGATCGATGAAGGGGGCGGCGCTCATGGTGGTGGAGGTGGTATCGTGAGAACGGTTTTCTAAGGTGTGACTTTTTGTGGCTCGTTAATGATGGTTATCTTGTACAAAGGAGTGCTTTCTTGGTGGTGAGATCTTGAGGAATAGCATCGGATTTCTGGTGGTGAAGATGGAGGTGGGGAGGTGAGAAGGTGGGGCGGCGTTTTTCAACTTCGCGGCGAGATCTTGTACAGACGAGCGGAAGAGATGGATTGCTTGAGCGGAATACCCCCTGAAAATACAAAACAGTGGGTATATACCCCTGAAAATTCTAAAAAGGAGGTACGTTACTGGAGGTCTTAATAAATAGATCTGAGATCAATGAAGGGGTGGTGCTCATGGTGGTGAAGAAGAAGAAGGTGGGGCAGGATCTGACTGTGATTTGTGATGAAGAAGATGGACAATGGTCAGATTTGAAGAGATCCGACGAGATTGAGTCCATAACGGCGGTTTTCTGATGCAGTAGGGCGGCGGATTTATTGGTGAACAGAGGGGAAGTGATATCAGAATAAATGGAGGGAAGGTGAGATATGTTGGAACAGAAGGAAGGTGAGACCGGAGGGGGGCTGGTTTTTTCTGTAGCAGGAGGACGGCGGTTTTATGGTGCAGGAGGGCGGCGGCTTTGCTGGGAACGAACAGGAGCAGAGAGAAAGAGGGGGATGGGTGGGTTTCCTGGTGAGAGAAAGTGGATTTTAATCTAAACCTAATGGAAGGGGATGGTAGTTTTATATCTGGTTGACTTCTAATGAGGGGCCTTTAATTAAAAAACACTAGTGTAAGGAGGTCTTTATTCTTCTTTTACCCAGTGATACTTCTTATGTGATACCTCATTTCTAAATGATAGCGAAATTACTGAAATTGTTATGATTGGTTTCGATAAATAGAATTTTTGGTGTAACTCGATTGTAGAAAGGGAAATTGTATATGTTCTTTTAGCAACATCTCTCAAGGATAAAAGTATTACGATTCACACTAACTATCTTTGATTTACCAAAGATCAAAAAAATACATATAAAATTTCCCAATTGATGTCTCCTCATTTGTGATAATTAAATCTATTTCAGAGACATCATTTTAGGCGTATTTATTAGTTTATAGGTCGAATTTCTCATGATTTAGTACACTTTCCTATTTTGGGTCTTGATTTGATTATTTATTATTTTTAGAGCATATTGGGTTTAATTGTTTATTTAGTGTGTAGCTTTAGAGATATATGGTAATTAATTAGAGTCCAAGTTGGTTCAAAGAGATAAAGGAAATAAAATAAACATGGAAATTGGAGATAGGAGGAAACTGAGTTCAAGTAGGAAAAGGAAAAGCTGCCTTAAATCTGAATTTCTGCAGCTACGCCTAAAGAAGTGGTGATAACTCCAAAACCAAGCCGATTTTGGAAGATTCCTTTCGTAAGGACGTAGATAATTCTGTGAGGATTCTTTTGGTATCTTGTGGAGCAAAAACCGACCAATAACGAAGAAGATATGCTCAAAACAATTCAGCAGTAATTATCTTTATTTCCATACGAATTTGAGTTGGGCTTGGAGTCCATTACTTGACCTCTCCTTCAAGAAACGAATTAGGTCAACCTATACACTATAAATACAGCCTCTTAACACTCTTAAATCATCCTTGGCCAGACCTTAAGGCCAAGAGGAAGCTGCAACACAAGAGGAGAAGTCTGGAAGGAGATGTGCATCAATGATGTCTCCTTCAACCTCTTATTCTGTAATTCTGTTCTCTTCTTTTAGTATGAATTAATTCTTTTTAGCTTGAGTTTTAGCATATATGTATGAACCCTAGTTTTGATTTACATCTATCTAATTTGGAATTCTATGTTTTAAATTGAATTATTGTTTTTATTCTCTGTTTATGTGTTTGGATTTATATTCTGTGTCTTGTGAAACCTAGGCCATATAGAATTACCATCTAGTAATTAGGTCACCATTGACAACGGTGTTTAATTACATGTTTAGCACATAACATCTAGTATTCGGTTTAGATCTGACAAATCAACCTAACTAGATAATCACCATGGTTTAGTACATGTGACTATTTATCAATTACAGGAACAGTTTGCTTAGGAAGCCTTATTGACATAGGTAAATCCTATTTAAAACTACCTAGCGTAATTGGAACCGATTATTGAAATACTACATAATTCACCCTTACATGTTTAGAACGACAAAACTAGTGGGGATTGCATGCTATTTACTCAAGCTAAACTTTCATACTATTTTCTCTTCTTTTCTTTTATTTATTTTCTGTCTTTTAAGTTTATTAGTTTAGTTTTATTATTTAAAAACCAAATAAATATTTTTCTATCTTTTCTTTCAATTTGCGTATTATCTTTTCTATCTTTCATATTTGCACTTGATAATTTGCATAAGTTCTCTCTAACTTTCGTTAGTCTCTGAGGAACGAATCTTCTTATCATTAAAACTTGCATACGTCCTGTAATACTTGCAGTACTGTGTTAGCTTAGGGCGTTTATTTGCATCTAAATTATATCATCTTTTTATCACACCTTAGGCCACACCAAGTTTTTGGCGCCGCTGCCGGGGACTACATCGTTAGTCCTTATGCAATTATCTTGTGCTTATATTTTAGTTAGTTCCATTTTACGCTTTTCTTTTTAGTTTTTGTTTTACAGATTTTTTTTAGGCGAGAGCAGATTTATTAGGAGATAAAGGTTCCGTATTATTAGATCCTGAAGAAGCTAATACTATTATGGAGAATTTTCTTGAACCCAAGAGACTTTACAATCTCTAAAGCTCAAAGAGTTAAACCAACAACTTGAGGAATTACGAGAACAAGCGCGAGAAGTAGCTCAGAGAAATCTAGTACATACATCACCTTCATGTCCTAGTTGTGGAGCAAGAAATCACTCGTGGGAATATTGCATGAATAATCCAGCTACAATTTCCTTCATACCTTATCAAAGAAACCATTATTATGATGGTTATTATCAATCCCATGCAAATTACGCTGATTATCAGTCCCCACAGAATTATAATTGGGTCAGAAATCAACAGACTTATTATCAACCACGACCACAATCTTATTATCCTCCACAACCTATATATCAAGAAGCGCCGATTTACAATGAAGCTTATCAAGAACCACTTTCTTATTCAATGCAACAAACCATACAAGAACAACCTTCGAGTTTGAATTCAAGCATGGCTAAAATAATGAACCTAATTGAAGATATGGAGATTAGCCAGCAAAGATTCCAAAACTCATCCAATACGCTTAAGAATATTGAGCATACAATGTCACAAATGGTGAATAAACTTCAAACCTTTGTAAAAGGGCAACTCCGAAGTGATACTAGTGCTCCAGAAAACAATGTTTGTCATTCAGTTGAATTAAGAAGTGGAAAACAACTACCTCCACCAAGACTAGAACCAGAACTAGTCCCTATTCCAGAAAAGGGGGGAGAAGAAACAACAGAAGATACAGTCGAAGAGGTAGTTAAACCAAAAAGTGTCCCAGAGAAGACACCAGAAAAGAAAGAAAGCCCAGTAGTAACCAACACATTCCCTCCACCACCATACCCTTCACGTGTCAGAAAAAAGGACAATGACCTGGAATATAAGAAGTTCGTTGACATGGCGAGCAAGTTAGAGATTAAAATACCGTTTTGTAGAAGCTCTCAAGAGAATGCCAAAATATCTACAATTCATGAAGGACATTCTTTCTAACAAACGAAGATTCGAAACTGAGGATATGAGTGGATCACCAGAGGAGTGTAATATTATAGAGTAACCACCAGAAACACCCCTTTCCCATGAAATCTTGGATGGCACCATCCATGATTATGAAGAATCGAGCTGAAAAGTTCGTGGGAATTAGAGGCAAAGGGTGGAAATTTCGTCATTCTTGATCGAGGTAACACATCTAACTTTAAAAGACGTTAAACAAAAGTGTTATACGGGAGACAACCCGTAATTTCTTTTATGTTTTTACGTTTCTAGTTTTTAATTTATGTTTAGCTTAGTTAATTTTAGTTGATATTGCATATTTGACAAAGGTATTAGTGTTTTTGATGCTTAGGTATTGGAGAAATCGAGTTAAGGAAGGAGAAACAAAAAATTTCGGAAGAGCTGAAGCAGCGGTGCGGTATACCGGACCCTAGCCGCGGTGTACCGCAGAGGAAGAAACATGTACCACGGGTAGAGGCCACGGGTTTTATACCGAGACAAAAAAAATTCACAACAGATGCTGCGGTATACCAGACCCTATACCGCAGGTCCAAAACCCGTGCCACGGGTATGTACCGCGGGAATTTTGACGAGACGAAATTTTTTGGAGCAACAGAAGCTGCGGTATACCACACCATATGCGCGGTACACCGCAGGTCGCCGCTAGAGAGAGAAAGATGCGCGTTTCAAGCTTATAAAGAGGGTACATGCTCATTATTCCGAATTTACAAAACCTCAAGCCTCTTTTTCTTCTCCAAACCTCTCCCAACTCCATCGGAGCTTCATAAAACCTTCCCTAAACATCAAAACACTACCCAATCACCATGAAAACACATCAAATCTATTCTCCACATCATTATAAATAAGATACAACCACCCACATCATTACCAAAAAAACACATTAAATCCAAGAATCAAAAGCTTAAATTTTCAGAAATTCATCCTACAAATCCTTAAATCCAAGCCAATCCATGAAGAATCCATCTTACCCACATAGAGAATCATCATCAAATCACCTTTCCTAACCCAAATAAAGCTTGTACAACCAATAATCAAGAGTTTCAAATTTCAAGAGTGGTTAAAGCTTTGAGTTGGGGGTCAATTGAGATGATTAAGAGAACATAAACATTATCTACTGTAAGGGAGATGAAGAAAAGAAAGGTTTTGGATTTAATTGAGAAGAAATCAAGTGAGAAAGTCCTAGTTCCAATTCAAAGGGTAAAACAAGTCAAGAGAAGAGAGGTTAGCATGCTATGTTGATTCAATGAGCAAAAAGATTCCAACTTTCGTGAAGAAAACAAGACAACCTCTACAGATCGAAGACTCTACACCCGAAGAAAAAGAGAAAGCTTCAATGGCAATGATAGCTTCTCCGAAGTAACAATTAAAGGAACTACCTTTTCCTTATAAGAAAGTATTTGAAGAAGAAGTTGAAGGAGAATACATGTAGATTTGTGGAGATTTGGAAAGATTGGGTTGGTCTACGTTCATGGTAAGACGTTCTAAAAGACGTTCTTTTTGTTGAATTGTATTTTTGTGAGGAGAAGAGGAAGATGTGGAACTGTTGATCTATAAGGAGGTGATACGAATTTTCTATCTCTCATATCTCGTTATTTAATGCAATATCCTACTATGATCACGTGTCTTGATCGGAAAGAGAATAAGAAGTTGGGTGAAGAAGAAACACGTGAGTTTAAGATGAATAACAATATTGACAATGCTTGGATCATTAAAAGTTTTGAGAGGAATTACGCAACTTTCAAAAGAAGAAAGGAGTACCTCATAACACTCCATGAGCAATTAAAGAAAAATCCAGCAAAATCCTAACTTGGATGTCGATAAGGCGAGGTAATAGCCTCGAAGAGTATGTTTTCTTTCTTCCCTACCATTTCTTTATGTGCAATATTTCTGCTAATTTAAAATTTTATTTTTCTTGAGTCTTTTTCGAGTCGTGGGGACACGGCTCATTTTTGAGTTGGGGGTGGGGATTCGTTGTCCTCATCTTCCTTTTTTTTTTTTACATAAAATTTAAAATTTTTTGGGTTGAATAAGGCATAGAATATGTTGAAAGTACCTATTGAGCATGATTTAATTAAGTTAATTATAGGAAGTAGTATGTTTTTGAAAGATGTCATAAATTTGTTTAGATGCATGTATGAAAACAGGAAATAAAAGATAGAAAAGTTAATGAGCAATGCTAAGAATTTATGTTGAAACTTAGGGAGAGTTATTTGGTGTGTAGAACGTGAGGTTTGAAATTACTTGAAAACCCACTTGTCTAGGAACTAGTAGTGAAAAACGTAAAGAAATCTGGTAGTTAGAAAAATGAATAAGGCAGTTCTTTCATATTGAAGCCACTTGAAGCCTTTTTACTTTCTCACCCTTTTATTTGATTATTGTTATTATTTATCCGTCTTAACCCCTCTGAGCCTTTCTAAAGCCTTTTATTGAAACACATTATAATCCATACCCTTAGTTTGTAGGACTTATCTATATGACCCGCACTCGAATCGCAAAACCTGAGACAACTTGTTTTAGAGCTTGAGTTTGGGGTGGTGGGATTTCATCATTTAGGGAACATTGGGGTTGGGAATTATAATTGTGATTTTATTGATGATGAATTTGTTATTATTGTAACCCTTTGCTAGGGTAACAGTGAATGAAAAAGATGCCACGAGCTAAAATTGCCAACAAGGGCATAAAAAGAATATATATATGAAAAAGTAGCATGATATCTCGAACATCAAAAAGAGAATCATAGCTATACAAAAGGAGAAAAAAATTGATTTGAAATATATATTCGGACCGGTAAAGTGGAATTTTTTATATCATCATAAAAGGTTTTAATTGGGATTTATTGGGGATGCAAATCAAAAGCATCAATAAATTTGGTTGAGTGAGAATATCTTCGAGTAAAAACTCAAGCTCTAGGGCGATTCGTTGATGGCTAGTGAGGAGAGAGCCAAAAGCTCACATTTCATTATCCAAATATATCATACCGTCCCTAAGCCAAGTTGTAACCAAAGACCTTAGGATTTCTAACTGCTTGGTGGAGAAACAATTGAGCTATTAGGTAATAGGTAAGTGGACCATTGGATACTATATTAGGACCTATGAACAACCTATAGCCATTAACCTGAACTAAGTTATCATCCTCTCCTTCTGGCATTGCGAAATTAATCTGGACTTGAATTTATGGATTGTTGATTACATGTGTATTAAGCATACTTGTGCATTATTTCTTGAGCATTACTACATGAGACTTTTTAGATATTTTTCTCTACGATCATTTATTATGTTCTGTTCTTATTCTCCTCTGAATTCTTCTTCTTGTTTATATGACTACCCTACTATTCTTTACTTTTATTGTATCGGGACGATACAACTTTGAGTTGGGGGTCTTGATGTCTCCTCATTTGTGATAATTAAATCTATTTCAGAGACATTATTTTAGGCGTATTTATTAGTTTATAGGTCAAATTTCTCATGATTTAGTACACTTTCCTATTTTGGGTCTTGAATTGATTAATTAATATTTTTAGAGCATATTGAGTTTAATTATTTATTTAGTGTGAAGCTTTAAAGATATATGGTAATTAATTAGAGTCCAAGTTGGTTCAAAGAGCTAAAGGAAAGAAGATAAACATGGAAATTGGAGATAGGAGGAAACAGAGTTCAATTATGAAAAGGAAAAGCTACCTTAAATCTGAATTTCTGCAGTTACGCCTAAAGAAGTGGTAATAACTCCAAAACCAAGCCGATTTTGGAAAATTACTTTCATAGGGACGTAGATAATTCTGTGAGGATTTTTTTGGTATCTTGTGGAGCAAAAACCGACCAATAACGAAGAAGATATGCTCAAAACAGTTCAGCAGTAATTATCTTTATTTCCATACGAATTTGAGTTGGGCTTGGAGTCCATTACTTGACCTCTACTTCAAGAAACGAATTAGGTCAACCTATACACTATAAATACAGCCTCTTAACACTCTTAAATCATCCTTGGCCAGACCTTAAGGCCAAGAGGAAGCTGCAACACAAGAGAAGTCTGGAAGGAGTTGTGCATCAATGATGTCTCCTTCAACCTCTTATTCTATAATTCTTTTCTCTTCTCTTAGTATGAATTAATTCTTTTTAGCTTGAGTTTTAGCATATATGTATGAACCCTAGTTTTGATTGACATCTATCTAATTTGGGAATTCTATATTTTAAATTGAATTATTGTTTTTATTCTCTGTTTATGTGTTTGGATTTATATTCCGTGTCTTGTGGAACCTAGGCCATATAGAATTACCATCTAGTAATTAGGTCACCATTGACAACGGTGTTTAATTACATGTTTAGCACATAACGTCTAGTATTCGGTTTAGATCTGACAAATCAACCTAACTAGATAATCACCATGGTTTAGTAGATGTGACTATTTACCAATTACAGGAACAGTTTGCTAAGGAAGCCTTATTGACACAGGTAAATCCTATTTAAAACAACCTAGCGTAATTGGAATCAATTATTGAAATACTACATAATTCACCCTTACATGTTTAGAACGGCAAAACTAGTGGGGATTGCATGTTATTTACTCAAGCTAAACTTTCATGCTATTTTCTCTTCTTTTCTTTTATTTATTTTCTGTCTTTTAAGTTTATTAGTTTAGTTTTATTATTTAAAAACCAAATAAATATTTGTCTATCTTATCTTTCTATTGCGTATTATCTTTTCTATTTTTCATATTTGAACTTGATAATTTGCATAAGTTCTCACTAACTTTCGTCAGTCTCTGAGGAACGAATCTTCTTATCATTAAAACTTGCATACGTCCTGTAATACTTGCACTACCGTGTTAGCTTAGGGTGTTTTTTTGCATCTAATTTATATCATCTTTTTATCACACCTTAGGCTACACCACCCATTAAGCATACTAGTGGTCATTTGTGTGTTCTAATAAATGCAAATAATAATCGAACCACAACCGCAAGTGTACGGTTGTCCCAAGTAGTATACCTGATAATACAGATTCGTTCCAAGGACGGGATGGTTGATCACAATGTCTAATAAATAGTGATTGATGCACTTATGAAAATAAAAGATAATAATATGTTTGTTTGGTTTTTGTTATTAAAGCTAATGAATGAAAGACAATTACTAAAATGTAAATAAAAGCTAAGACGAAAGTAAAATGATGTAAAACACAATATAAGAAGTAGCACTTGAGAACGCAAGGATCCTCCCTATCCTATTTCTTAACTTATGTTGTTTAAGGGCTAAATTAGTCAATTACAATGGTCAGGATTCTAAATTCCTTATACCCCCGTCAGGGTGGACTATAAGGCGATCCTAAAGTGTCCCTAGTCCCGTCAGGGTAAATATGATCCACCGTCGGATGATTAAGTTTTATTACCTCAATGGCCCTAGGATTAGCTAAGCTCGTCAGAATCATTAACTTCTATCCTAGATTGTATAAATGGTTCTGTACCTAAACCCCCCGTCAGGATGATCCAATCGCCACTAATTGGAATAGCCTAGATACTAACACCTGTTCATAGTTCATGACGCTAAAAATAGTAAACATTCATAATTTATCGAAAAGAGTAAAAGCCCTAATTTAGTTTAATTCAATCAAAACCCAAATTCAACATTCATTAATTAATAAGATTGGGATTCACCCATTGTTTGTTCTCAAGCACTATGAAAAGCTTAGCTCAAATTAAAATGAAATACGAAATTAAAAGTAAAGGAATTCATATTGTTTACATAATTAAAAAGATAAAAGAACCTAATTTCCGGAATCGGAATGACTACGAACGGAGATATAGACCCTCTCCAGCTCTTGTAGCTTCTTCTCCTTCCTTCAGTTGCTTCTCTCTGGTGTTTTTAATCTTGCAGAATGTGAATTGTGTGTAAAATAGAAGTCAAGGGCTGGTTTTATAGGTGGAAATTCGGACTTGGCCCTAATCTTTTAATTAAATGAAATATAAAAGGCCCAAGTCCACTAACTTAGCCAAAATCCCGTAACTGCTGATATGCCTTCACTAAAACGACTTTTCCCGATGCGTTATGACTCCGATTGACCTCATTCCAGTTGCTAAAGTTCCGTAACTCGATAAGGAGCGTTTTCTCTTCAAAGGTCAGCGGCTAAATCATCGCTTAAGCACCTCGAAATCAGCAATCTATGGCCTGGAAAATGGATTTTCAGCTCTAAAAATAATATCTTCGGGATTTCTTTTCAAGTCTTGACTCTATCTTTTGATCTTTGACTTTCTCCTCGGATTCCTCTCCTAGCTAACATCTAAAACCTGTAAAATCTTCACTAAAAATACCAATATTACGCGCAAAAGCTTAATAAATCAAAAATGCTAGAAATAAAAAAGGAAAATCATATTATTGCATATTTAGTCCAAAAGTCTATCAAATTGATTAAATAAACACCAAAAATGATGTCTCCTAAGGGTCGAAAATAAGAACAATTAAGGAGACATCAAGACCCCCAACTCAAACCTTTGTCGTCCCGACAAAGCAAAACAAAACAAAACAAGGGGTAGAAGTAAACGTAAGAACAAATAGAAGCTAGCAAATAAACCTAAAGCAATTCTTAAGACAAATCTCATATAGTAAAACTTTAAGAACTAACATATACATACACTAATCATGCAACATCAAACACAAATAATCTCAATCATAAAATTAAAGTCGCAATCCTTGAAGGTTACACTTGTACTCATATCTGTATGATGGCTATAGGGTG
Source organism: Nemophila menziesii (assembly GCA_029959085.1). Classification (NCBI taxonomy): domain Eukaryota; kingdom Viridiplantae; phylum Streptophyta; class Magnoliopsida; order Boraginales; family Hydrophyllaceae; genus Nemophila; species Nemophila menziesii. Next base: position 1,639,216 of record JARWIR010000004.1, read on the forward strand.
GTCATTAATCCTAACTCGCTTTGAACGCTCTACCTAGCATATTCCCTATCAACAGAATTGTAAATTCACTATGTACTTAAGAATCAAGAGGTCATTACGGTTTTAATATTGGCTTAAGGACGGTATGGATATATATTTGGTAAATTTGAAGTGAGCTTTTGGCTCTCTCCTCACTTACCATCAACAATGTCCTCGAGCTTGAGTTTACGCTCAAAAATGTTCTCAATCACCCATTTGACGCGCTAATGTTGCGTCCCCAATGTCAACCCAAATAAAACTAAAATGATTTCCAAAAAATATTCCACTTTGCCGATTTATTTATTCTTTCCTTCTTTTTATTTTCTTTTTCATTTCTTTTCTCTCTTTTTTTTGTACAAGATACCCATGACCAATCATTTTAATGTGAAAGGTCATGTCTCTTATAATTTTTTTTTTCAACTCTCGGCAAAGGGTTACAAAATAATCATATCATCTGCATTTTTGTGCCTCAATACAAACACATATAATCCCTTCCCAATGTAAATTCCCAAATGTGGACCCTCCACCCCAAACTCAAGCTCGAGACAAGTCTCAGGGTTGTGATTCAAGTGCGGGTCATCTGGTCATGCCTAATAATCTAAAGGATAATGGGCTTATATCGTGGCTACAAAAGAAAAGGCTTAAGGCTCAAACTTGGGCTAAGACGGATAAAATTATAATAGGGGATAGCAAGCTAAAAGGCTTCAAATGGCTAACAAAGAATTGCCCCTATCATTTTCCTAAGTACATAGCTTGTCTTTAGTTCATATCTAGATGGGTTCTCTACTAATTAAGATTTCACGTTCTACACACTAAACATATTCCTTAAGTACAAGCTTACTTCATTTGCATTGTTCATTAATTTTTCCTATCAATTACCTATGTTCGCATGCAATTGTAAGTGCGTTTTATATCAATCCCTAAAGTCCACTATTTACTATCATAGATTCATCAAAAGTATGCTTAAAGGGGCATTTAAAATCTTCTATAGTCAAACACAACTCCAAAATTTTTTTATTGAAAGAAAATAAAACACATAACACATAAAAACTGGGATGAGGCAACGAACCCCACCCCAAACTCAAAAATGAGTCGTGTCCCCACGACTCGAAAAGACTCAACGCAATAAAAATAAACTAAACTAACTAAAACGCGAAAGGGATAGAAAACGTATCTTAACCAGCGCGAGGCTGGTTATCGGTGTTGCGTCCATGAACTTTCTCTTGCGTAAGTATACCATAGGTGGCATGTTGAATTGTGCTCACCCCCATTAACATGTTTCGGAGAAGTTCTAACTCTTTTGTAACGTTTCCCAAAGACGCAATCATCTTCACTTGATTCTCTTCTAACACCTTCACTTTCGCTTCCAAATCATCAGTTGTATGCATCTTCTTCTTTGGAGGAGCTCTAGGATTTCTTGTTGCTTTTACCACCTCATCATGAATATTCTTGATCAAAGTCAAACCCATACTCTCATACACTACAACACGATCAATCTCTGCGTCTTTACGCGGAACCTTTGCGTCTAAACACAAAGTAGTGATGGTACAAGGAAATTTGAAATTTTTTTGTGAAGTAGGAATTCTAGCAAATTCCATGATGGTATCATATATCACACGAGCAACATCCATGGGTTTCTCCTCAATAATACACTTAATGAACAAAAGATGCTCCTTCTTCACTTCCGATATGTGTTTAACTCCGAAGAAGGTAGGAATTATGAAACGTGACCAAATCTTAGCACATGGTAGCAAGTTACTACTATACATCTGTCCAGGATATCTCTCTCCTTCGGGAATTTGGCGGGCCCCATCAACAAGAACTTTCCCCCAAAGGGATTCATAGTCAAACGAAGGCTCTTTAAGAGATTCTTGAAACGGACATATTCCGGAAAACTCGGGTAATTTCAATGATTTACGAATAAGCTCAACGGAGAAAGGAACTACCTTTTTGCAAATAATAACAGCTTCCTTTGAGAAGGCGATTCCTTCATAAAAATCTCGCACCAAGGTAGGAATATACTCAAGCTTCCTTTCTCTCAATTCCTTCCAACCCAATTTATCACAAGTAACACCATAATCTTTATAAGCACTAGTCATAATACCCTTAGGAAGATTCATCTCCTCACCAAACTTTTAAAATTCAATTCGATCACGAACCTGAGTATCCCACGGAACGAAGACTCTCTTAGGCTTTTGAGCCCAAGCTTTCCTACGCGGAGCTTTCGGTTGTTGCACTGGTTCTTCGGGAACTTCTTGTTCAGTTTCTTCCTCAATCTCTTCTTCAACTTCTTCCTCACTTTCTTCATCACTCTCATCAATTAACCTGCTCTTTTTCGGATTAGCCTTACTCGGATTTTCTTTTCTTTTCGGAGCAATTGGGTTTTGGACAGTCTTTTTGGATCGCGAATCCGGAATCTCAATTGCTTGGTCTGGGCTAGCTCCAACATTGTTCCTGTTTCTTGGTATGTTTCTTCGATAGTTACACATGGAATCGGTTCTGTTAGTCATCTCTTTTCACCCCAAACTCAAAACTTCAAATAGAGAAAAAGCTAGAGAAAAGCTTTGAAATTTGATGTTTTGAGGCTTAAAACTTGAAGGATTAGGTGGAATATGAGATGGGTTAAGGTTATTTGAGAGGGATTGTGGAAGAATTGGGTTTAATTTCAAGGTTGTGAAGAAGAATTTTTGTGGAGAAAAGGTGAAATTTGATGATGTTTTGGAGAAGCTAGGAGTTGATTTTGTGTTTTTGTGATGATAGAAGGTTTGATTTGATGATTTTATAGCTGTTTGTTGATGATTTTCGGAGTAGGTGGAGGCAAGGGTTCGGAATATAAGACTTGGCTTGGAAAAGAGGCAAAAAATTAGGTTTAATAAGCTCAAAACCGCCTCTCGCAACAGCTGGCCGGCGAGCCGGCGAATTCGCCGGCATGCCGGTCGCGAGGGCGACGAAGAATAATTACTAAATTCGTTTTTTTTTTACCTCAAAACACAAGTATATTGCGTCGTCGCTGACGCAGTGATCAGAACTCTCGACATTCTTGGCCGGCTAGCCGGCGGATTTGCCGGCATGCCGGTCAAATGTCGATGGCGCATTTGATGACGCAGCAACCTTGCGTCGTCGCTGACGCAAGGAGCAGAACCTTCTTTCTCTTTGGCCGGCTAGCCGCTCAGTTGACCGGCATGCCGGCGCTTTCTCGCTGGCGCGAATGATGACGCAGCAATGCTGCGTTGTCGCTGACGCAGTGGTTAGAGAGTTGGGGTCCTTCAGCTCGTTTGGCCGGTATGCCGGCCAGCTCGCCGGCTAGCCGGTCAAACCTGCTGTGGACTTCAATTTTTTTTCGTTTTCTCATCGTTTTGACCCCAAACTCATGACCATTATACCCCTGAAATCATCAAAAACAAACACCCTTCCTCATTTCTTAAAAATAAAAACTATAATCAACGAAAACTTAACTAATTTACACTACGGAAATTGAAATACTTAAACTAATATACAAGAAATTGGCTTTTGTTTAACGTCGTTAAGCTCGACGGATTACCTCGTGCTTCTAAGGAGCTTCGAGGAGGTACATGACCTCTCCGGGATGTGGGTCTTTTGCATGATCGGTGTCTTCACCTCCATGATAAATCTTTAAACGATGACCGTTCACCATAAATGTACGGTTCTCAAGTGGATGTTCTATCTCTATAGCTCCATGAGGTGTAACCTTGGTTACAATGTAAGGACCTGACCACTTCGATCTTAGTTTCCCCGGATAATTACTGAACTTCGAATTATATTTCAACACTCTTTGACCCACTACAAAGTTCTTCTCTCGAATCCGATTATCATGCCATCTCTTGGTATTTTCTTTATAAAGCTTAGCATTTTCATACGCATGTAATCGAAATTCATCAAGCTCATTAAGTTTCAACATTCGATTCTCACCAGCTAGCGTAGGATCTAAATTTAACTTTGCAATAGCCCAATAGGCACCCATTTCAAGTTCAAGAGGTAAGTGACAAGCCTTACCATACACCATTCGATATGGAGAAGCACCTACTAGAGTTTTGAAAGCAGTTCGATATGCCCAAAGTGCATCATCTAATTTCATAGACCAATCTTTTCTAGTAGGACCAACGGTTTTCTCTAAGATAGATTTTACCTCACGATTTGATACTTCGGCTTGACCATTGGCTTGAGGATGATAAGCAGTAGATACACGATGCCTCACTCCATATTTCTCTAGAACAGTCTTTAAATACTTATTAACGAAATGAGTACCTCCATCGCTAATAATCACCCTTGGAGTTCCATGTCTAGTGAAAATATGCAACTTTAAGAACTTAATCACCACTCTTGAATCATTGGTAGGTAAAGCCACCGCTTCTACCCATTTAGACACGTAATCAACATCTAATAAGATGTAGAGGTTACCATTTGAAGGAACGAACGGACCCATAAAATCTATACCCCAAACATCAAATATTTCAACTTCTAACACATTATTATGTGGCATCTCATCCCTCTTGGATATGTTTCCGGTAAATTGACATCTAGTACATCTTTTTGTATATTCATGACAATCTTTTATAATAGAAGGCCAATAAAAACCAGATTGTAATACCTTAGCAGCAGTTCGATCTCCTTTGAAATGTCCACCATAAGGTGAATCATGACACCCAGCTATAATCGCTTCAATTTCTTCCTTGGCTACACATCTTCTTACCATCTGATCAGCACACACTTTGTAGAGGAACGGATCCTCCCAAAAGAATTGTCTAGCGCGGTGAGCTAATCTTTTTCTCTCTTGATAAGTTGAACCTTCAGGAAAAGAACCACTTACCACTAAATTTGCAATATCCGCATACCAAGGAGCTTCATAGTCACGAACAATGAATAAATTCTCATCAGGAAACTCCTCTGTAACCGCTTCAGTACCACTATTCAACTCTGAACCTTCTAACCTCGATAGATGATCTGCAACCTGATTCTCACATCCTTTTCTATCCTTGATCTCTAAATCGAACTCTTGAAGTAACAAAACCCATCTGATCAACCTCGGTTTAGCATCCTTCTTTTCCATAAGATATCGAATTGCTGAATGATCTGTATAAACAATACCTTTCGCTCCAAGAAGATAAGAGAGAAATTTATCGAATGAATACACAACCGCTAGCAACTCCTTTTCTGTAACTGTATAATTCACTTGAGCACCATTAAAAGTTTTACTAGCATAATAAATCGAATGAAAAACTTTATCTTTTCTTTGTCCTAATACAGCTCCCATACATAAATCACTCGCATCACACATAACCTCAAATGGTAAATTCCAATCTGGAGGTACTACTATAGGAGCGGAAATAAGCTTTTCTTTGATTGCTTTGAAGGCCGCTAAGCAAGCTTCGTCAAAAAGGAATTTGGAATCCTTTTCAAGTAAGTTGCATAACGGTTTGCAATCTTGGAAAAGTCTTTGATAAATCGCCTATAAAAGCCAGCATGGCCTAGAAAACTCCTTACCTCTTTAACATTAACAGGAGGGGGAAGAGTTTTAATTACCTCTATCTTCGCTCTATCGACTTCCAATCCAACACTCGAAACTTTGTGACCCAGAACAATACCTTCGCGAACCATGAAATGACACTTCTCCCAGTTTAAAACCAAATCTGTTTCTTTGCATCTGATTAACACCTTCTCTAAATTATCTAAGCACTTATCAAAATCATCACCAAATACAGAGAAATCATCCATAAACACTTCAAGAAAGTTATCAATCATGTCCCAGAAGATGGTCATCATGCATCTTTGAAAGGTAGCAGGAGCATTACACAACCCAAATGGCATTCTGCGATATGCAAAAGTACCAAAGGGGCATGTAAATGTGGTTTTGTGTTGATCTTCCGGAGCCACGTAAATTTGATTATACCCAGAATAGCCATCCAAGAAGCAAAAGTACTCTCTTCCGGCTAATTTATCTAACATCTGATCTATGAAGGGCAAAGGGAAATGATCTTTTCTGGTGGCCTTGTTCAGCTTTCTGTAATCCATGCAAACTCTCCATCCAACTACCGTTCTAGAAGGAATCGCTTCATTTTTATCATTAAGAATTGTTGTCATTCCTCCTTTCTTCGGTACACACTGAACCGGACTCACCCATTCACTACTCGAAATGGGATAAATAATCCCCGCATCTAAAAGTTTGATCACCTCTTTCTTCACCACATCCTTCATAGCGGGCATTAATCTTCTTTGACCTTCAACTGAGCGTGCGTTAACATCTTCAAGTATGATTTTGTGTTGACAATAGGATGGACTAATGCCTTTGATGTCAGCAATTGTCCAACCTATTGCTTCTTTGTTGGCTCTTAACACACGCAATAGTTTATCTTCTTGAGGACCTGTTAAATTAGCTGAAACAATAACACGTAGAGTTTCATTAGTACCTAAATACGCATACCTCAAGTGTGCTGGCAATGGTTTTTCTTCCAATTCCGGAGGAGATTCAATTGAAGGCTTCTTTTTAGGGATAATCTCCCCCGGTTCTCTCACAGGTTCATAGGCAGGACGCCTATATTTCGGATTTTCAGAATTGAGAGCTGCTATCGTTTCAGTAAGCTCTTCCATCATCTCAGGTGAATCTAATGTCAATGCAGCCTGCAAGATATCATCAAAATTTAAATAATTAAATACCTCTTGCGATGCTTGCTCTACTACATCCATTCTGAAGCAATCTTCCTGAGAGTCTGGGAATTTCATAGCTCGAAATACATTGAATTTGACTTCCTCATCTTGTATCCTCGTCGTTAACTCGCCATTCTCTACATCAATCAATGTTCTTCCTGTAGCTAGGAATGGTCTACCCAAAATAATGGGGACATTTCTATCTGCATTGTATTTAAGTATTACGAAATCAACAGGAAATATAAGTGTACCTGCCTTAACAAGGACATCCTCAATGCGGCCTTCAGGATGAGCAAGAGACCTGTCCGCCATTTGCAAGACCATTGAAGTGGGTCTTGCGTTTCCAATTTTTAGCTTATCAAATATCGACTTGGGCATCAAATTGATTCTTGCCCCCAAGTCACACAGCGCTTTCCCTTTCCATTCTTCTCCAATCGATATCGGAATAGTGAAACTCCCCGGATCAACTAACTTCGGAGGTAATTTACTTTGACAAATTGCGCTACACTCTTCAGGAAGACCAATCATCTCATTATCACAATAGGGCCTTTTGTTAGTGAGGGCCCTCTTCAAAAATTTCGTATACTTAGGAATATCTCGGATCGCCTCTAGTAGCGGAATATTAATACTTAGACCCTTCACTCTATTAAAGAATTTCTGAAAATCAGCTAAATCACCCTTTTTCTGAACTCGAGATGGAAATGGTGGTGGAGGGCGATTAACCATAACATCGGCTCTCTTCTTCGGACTCTCACTCGGTCTCACTATTTCTTCAACCTCACTATCTTTTTCTTTCTCTTTCTCCTTCTCAACCACTTCCTTTACTTTTCTTGGAACTTCTTTCTCTTTCATAACGGGAAAAGGAGGTAGAGGAAGGTTCTCACCACTTCTTAATGTAACAGCATTACAATCTTCACGTTGTATTGGATTCTCAGTATCGCTTGGAAGTTGTCCTTGTGGACGTTGATTCAGTTGTTTGTTAATTTGACTTACCTGATTCTGGACTAACTTCATATTTGCTTCTACTGCATTTTGACGTTCTAAAGCTTGTGTCTGAAGGGTAATTAAACTTTCAACTGTTTTCTGAAGAGTAACTACTCCTTCTTGTGGATGGGCAGGTAAGGCTTTTTGGTTTAAAGTTTCATCGTATGTATTCTGAGGAGTATTCTGAGGAACTTGCCTTTGTACATAATTACCCTGATTCTGTCCTCCTTGATAATTGTTGTGTGGTCTTGGATTATAGTTGTTACCTTGGGGACGCGGCTGATACGCATAGGTAGGATTGGCTGCCCCATTAGGATTTGAGTATTGAAACCCAGGATGGTTTCTGTTAGGCTGATATCCATTACCACTTGAATTGAAGTTACCTCTATTGGACATGAACATCACGGATTCTTGGTTATTCGGACAACTTTCCTCATCATGATCATCTACTTTGCAAATTGAACACATATAAACTTCTTGTGCAGCATGCACAGCTACTTTCTTACCCGAAAATCCTTCTTTCACAGCTAAAGTAAGCTGCTTCAATTGTTGCTCTATAGTACTCTGAATCTTATTCTCAAGCATAGCAAATTTCTCTTCCATATCAACATTATTCACTCCCTTAACCGGTGTTCTTACTGAATTCCACCCAACTTCATTCTTGACTGTTCTCTTTAAAATGATTTTAGCATGAGCGGGTTGAACTTGAAGAAAACCTGCACCACATAGCGTATCCAATTTCTCTCTCGAAGTCCCATCAAGGCCTCTATAAAAGATTTTTAGTTGTTGTTGTTCTGAAAAGCCATGATTTGGAACTTTACGTAAACACATCTAAAATCTTGTCCAACTCTTACCCAAAGTTTCATCATATTCTTGACGGAAATGCGTCAATTCTAATTCAGCATCTAACCTCATGTTACTTGGGTAATACTTGTCAAAGAAAGCAATCTCTAATTGGTCCCAGTTGGTGATCTTCGTAGGATCTTGCGTATCGTGCCATTAACTTGCTCCATCAATAACAAATAATTTAAAAGCAGCAAAATACATCTGTTCTCTTGAAACTCCTTGTGTGATATAAGAATCACATATCTGTTTAAACTTCTGTACTGCTCTAAGAGGATCTTCTGATGGTCTACCACGAAAATTCCCAAAATTTTGGAATTGAGCTAACATACCCGAATCAGGACAGAATCTCGGAACATCTATATCTGGAGCACCTACTCCTATTGCAGGAGCGCGGAATGGAACTTCTGGAGGACCATTAGTAAACCATGGATCTTGATTCATTACTATCTGGACTTGAGGATTAGGAATCACTGGTGGAATTGGAGGAATAGCGCCTGGAGCCAAAGGTTGGCCATTTGCGCCTAGTTGACCTGGTTGATTATTTTGTTGATCTTGAAGATTTATCTCTTCCATTCTGTTACTTACTTCTTCTACCTCTAAAGCTTCTTGTTCTCTTCTTCTCTTGTTAGCAAGTCTGATCAACGATTCTGGATTACTAAGGATCGGAGGTGTTGGCTCTAGATCCTTGAATAGCCTTCTTCGCATACACCAAAACTAAAAACCTGAAAAGAAACTAAACAAAAAGCGTAAAACTGATAAAATAAAATAAATGCACTATCACTAAAGGATAAACACCGTGGTCACACGCTACCGTCCCCGGCAGTGGCGCCAAAAACTTGGTGGTCCTTTGTGTGTTCTAAATAAATGCAAATAATAATCGAACCACAACCGCAAGTGTACGGTTGTCCCAAGTAGTATACCTGATAATACAGATTCGTTCCAAGGACGGGATGGTTGATCACAATGTCTAACAAATAGTGATTGATGCACTTATGAAAATAAAAGATAATAATATGTTTGTTTGGTTTTTGTTATTAAAGCTAATGAATGAAAGACAATTACTAAAATGTAAATAAAAGCTAAGACGCAAGTAAAATGATGTAAAACGCAATATGAGAAGTAGCACTTGAGAACGCAAGGATCATCCCTATCCTATTTCTTAACTTATGTTGTTTAAGGGGTAAATTAGTCAATTACAATGGTCGGGATTCTAAATTCCTTATACCCCCGTCAGGGTGGACTATAAGGCGATCCTAAAGTGTCACTAGTCCCGTCAGGGTAAATATGATCCACCGTCGGATGATTAAGTTTTATTACCTCTTTGGCCCTATGATTAGCTAAGCTCGTCAGAATCATTATCTTCTATCCTAGATTGAATAAATGGTTCTGTGCCTAAACCCCCTGTCAGGATGATCCAATCGCCACTAATTGGAATAGCCTAGATACTAACACCTGTTCCTAGTTCATGACGCTAAAAACAGTAAACATTCATAATTTATCGAAAAGAGTAAAATCCCTAATTTAGTTTAATTCAATAAAAACCCAAATTCAACATTCGTTAATTAATAAGATTGGGATTCACCCATTGTTTGTTCTCAAGCACTATGAAAAGCTTAGCTCATATTAAAATGAAATACGAAATTAAAAGTAAAGGAATTCATATTGTTTACAGAATTAAAAAGATAAAAGAACCTAATTTCCGGAATCGGAATGACTACGAACGGAGATATAGACCATCTCCAGCTCTTGTAGCTTTTTCTCCTTCCTTCAGTTGCTTCTCTCTGGTGTTTTTAATCTTGCAGAATGTGAATTGTGTGTAAAATAGAAGTCAAGGGCTGGTTTTATAGGTTGAAATTCGGACTTGGCCGTAATCTTTTAATTAAATGAAATATAAAAGGCCCAAGTCCACTAACTTAGCCCAAAATCCCGTAACTGCTGATATGCCTTCACTAAAACGGCTTTTCCGGATGCGTTATGACTCTGATTGACCTTATTCCAGTTGCTAAAGTTCCGTAACTCGATAAGGAGCGTTTTCTCTTCAAAGGTCAGCGGCTAAATCATCGCTTAAGCACCTCGAAATCAGCAATCTATGGCCTGGAAAATGGATTTTCAGCTCTAAAAATAATATCTTCGGGATTTCTTTTCAAGTCTTGACTCTATCTTTTGATCTTTGACTTTCTCCTCGGATTTCTCTCCTAGCTAACATCTAAAACCTGTAAAATCTTCACTAAAAATACCAATATTACGCGCAAAAGCTTAATAAATCAAAAATGCTAGAAATAAAAGAGGAAAATCATATTATTGCATATTTAGTCCAAAAGTCTATCAAATTGATTAAATAAACACCAAAAATGATGTCTCCTAAGGGTAAAAAATAAGAACAATTAAGGAGACATCACATACTTTTTATGAATTTATGATAGAAAATAGTAGACTTTAGGAGTCGATATAAAACGCGCTCTAATTTCATGCAAACATTAGGTAATTGATAGGAAAAAATTAACGAACAATGCAAAAGAAATAAACTTGTACTTAAGGAAATTGTGTGGTTTGTAGAATGTGAAACAGTAGAGAACCCACTTAGGTATGAACTAGAGGCAAGCTATGTAACTAGGAAAATGATAGAGACAGTTCTTTGTTAGCCATTTGAAACCTTTTAGATTGCTATCCAATGATTTAAATTATATCCTTCTTAGCCCCATTTTTAGCCTTTAAGCCTTTCTTTTGTCGCCACCATAGAAGCCCATATCCCCTTAGTTTATTAGGCATTTCCATATGTCCCGCACTTGAATCACTATCCTGAGACTTCCTGTCTTGAGCTTGAGTTTGGGGTGGTGGGTTTCATTATTGAGAAATTACATTAGGAGGGAATTATATGTGTTTTTATTGCTACACAAATCTCAATGATATAATTTTTTGTAACACTTTGTCAGGATCGTTGAAAAAAAAGTGAAAAAGTTGTCAAAACAGTAGAAAACTGGGAACCCGGTTATCGACTGTACAAAAAAAGAGAAAAAGAAATGAAAAACAAAAACAAAAAAAAAGTAACCGCCAAAGTGAAAATTTTGGAAATCATCTTAGTGCTTATTGGGTTAACTTGGGGATGCTAAATTAGTACGTCAAATGGGTGAGTGAGAACAATATGTGAGCGTAAACCCAAACTCTTGGACAGTTGTTGATGGTAAGTGAGGAGAGAGCCAAAAGCTCACATCAAACTTACCAAATATACATACCATACCGTCCCTAAACCTATGCTAAAACCGTAAAGTCCTTGTGATTCCTATATGCTTAGCCTAGGATGTTTATTTGCACTTATTTATATCATTATTTTATCACACCTTAGGCGACACCAAGTTTTTGGCGCCGCTGCTGGGGACTACATCATTAGTCCTTGTGCATATATCTAGTGCTTTTATTTCAGTTAGTTCTATTTTACGCTTTTGTCTTTTAGTTTTTGTGTTACATATTTTGACAAATGGAGAATCCAAGGAGAATTGAGTTACCCATCTCGTTTAGAGTGCAACCACGCGGAATCCGTACTCCAGAAATCCAAGCCGCTAAATTTAGACTAGGCCCAGGGATGATAGCGTTGTTTGCAAATCATGACAATTTAGCGGTGCTGCACAACAAGATCTGGTCCGGTATATCCAGAAATTCATGCAGATCCGTGACGCTTATATCGTAAAAGGCGTTACAAAGAAGCAGATGTATTACGTTATGTTCCAGTTCTTCTTGACCGGAGGTTCAAGCGATTGGTTTGATACCCAACATCCTCACGTTATTCCGGATTGGGACAAGCTTCAATCAAAATTCCTAGACCAATTCTATCAGGTTAGTAGAATATTAAAAGATATGTTGGAGCTCGAACAGTTTATGCAGGAAGACGAAGAAAGTTTCGGTGATGCATGGTTACGATTTAATGAGAAAAAGGCGAGATGTCCATACCATATATCATCGCCGGAATATTCTTTAACCAAGTTCTATGGAGGACTTAATAACGAGTCCAAGGCAAGACCAGAATTGTTAGGAAACAAAGGTTTCATATTATTAGATCCTGTTGAAGTTGAAAGTATTATGGAAAAAGTTCTTGAGACCGAGAGAAGTTGGCCAAGTGACTTAGAAGAACAAGAAGAGACCTTAGAATCTCTAAATATCAAAGAATTGAACCAACAACTTATGAAACTACAAAAAACAAGCTCGAACAATAGCTCAGGTACATCTAGTGCATACTATACCTTCGTGTCCTGGTTGTGGGTCAAGAAATCATGTGTGGGAAAAGTGTATGAATAATCCAGCCGCAGCTTCCTTTATATATCATCAAAGAAACCATTATTCTAATGGTTATTATCATCCTCAAGAAAGTTATGCTAGATATCAGCCTCCACAAAAGCGAATTTGGGTCAGAAATCAAGAGACTTATCTTCAAACCCAACCTTAATCCTATTATCAACCGCAACCTATACATCAAAAAGCGTCCATTTACGAAAAAGCTTAGCAAGAACCACCGAAACAGTCAATGCAACAAGCAAAGCAAGAAAAACCTTTGAGTTTGGATTCAAGTATGGCTAAGATGATGAAATTAGTTGAAGAGAATATGAAGAAGAGCCAGCAAAGACTTCAAACCCAGCAAAAGGTGATTAAAAATCTCAAGCATACCCTATCAAAAATGGCGAGTACATTTCAAAATAGGCTAAAAGGGCAACTCCCAAGTGATACTATTGCTCCTCAAGATGTTGCTTGTCACACAGTTGAATTGAGAAGTGGAAAACAATTACCTCCACCTAGAAGAAATCCAGAACCAACCTCTATTCCTGAAAAAGTGGTTGATGAAACAATAGAAGATAAGGTCGAAGAGGTAGTTGAACCAAAGAGTGTCAAAGAGAAGAGACCAGAACAGAAGAAAAGCTCAGTGGAACTTAATACACGCCCTCCACCACCATACCCTTCACGTGTCAAGAAAAAGGACAATGAAAAAGAGTTCAAGAAGTTCCTTGACATGGTGAGCAAGTTAGATATTAATATGCCGTTTGTAGAAGCTCTCAAGAGAATGCCGAAATATTTGAACTTCATTAAGGACATTCTTTCTAACAAACGTAGTTTAGAAACTGAGGAAACAATTGGATTGCCAGTGGAGTGTAGTGCTATTTGTCAAAACAAGTTACCACCGAACTACAAGATCCCAGAAGTTTTACGATTCCCATTGGTATTGGAGACAGTTGGACCAGGAAAGCATTATGTGATCTAGGCATGAGTACCAATCTAATTCCAAAGTACCTGTTTGAGAAGCTTAATATAGGAGAGGTAGTACCCACTTATGTGGTATTACAAATGGCGGACTGCTCCCTCTCCCAACTAGTAGGTAAAACTGAAGATGTTTTAGTTAAAGTTGGTACTTTTATATTTCCTTGTGATTTTTATTATTCTTGACTACGACGCGGATAAGAATGTCCTCGTCATCTTTGGTAGACCATTCTTAGCCACGGGGCATACACCAATATATGTTGAGATTGGTGAATTGATCATGAGGGTCCAAGACGAACATGTACGATTCAATGTGTTTAAGGCTATGAAATTACCAGATTCGAAAGTTGAATGTTTGAAAATAGATGTCATCGGAAAAATTACACAAGAAGTGTTTAATGAAGCAAGCTTAGATGATGATCTAGAAGAAGCCTTAGAACTTGAATCAAAAAAGAAAGAGGATAATACCAATGACGAAGTTGCTACATGAGGATCAAATATTCGAGAACAACTTCGAGAATCAGGTGACATTGAACCAATAAAGTAACCATATATAATATGTCCACCTGTTCTCGAAGAAAAACCACTTCCAGACCATCTACGCTATGCATATTTAGGTATGAACAAAACTTTACCTGTTATTATTTCTGCTAACCTTTCAGGTCTCCACGAAGATAAGCTACTTCGTGTGCTTTGTGCTAACAAAGAAGCGATTGGATGGACTATTGTCGACATCAAGGGAATTAGTCCTTCCGTTTGCAAACATAAAATTATTCTTGAGAATGAAGGAGGGCGATCTAAAGAGGGACAAAGAATACTCATGCCAGCTATGAAAGAAGTGGTAAGGAAGGAGGTAATCAATTTATTAGACGCGGGAATCATCTATCCAATTGCAAGCAGTGATTGGGTTAGTCCAGCGAAATGTGTTCCAAATAAAGGAGGTATTACTACTGTCCTTAATGATCAAGGTGAAGACATACCATCAAGAACAGTAGTGGGGTGGCGAGTATGCATTGATTACCGAAGTCTCAACAAGGCTACAAAGAAAGATCACTTCCCTTTACCGTTCATTGACCAGATGCTAGACAAACTCGCAGGGAGAGAGTATTATTGTTTTCTTTGATCAACATAAAACAACTTTTACTTGCCCGTTTGGCACCTTTGCTTATGGAAGGATGCCGTTTGGTTTATGCAATGCACCTACCACGTTCCAAAGGTGCATGATGACTATATTTTGGTACATGATTGATAAATATTTGGAGGTTTTTATGGATGATTTTTCAGTGTTTGGAGATAGTTTTGATGATTGTTTGAATAATATTGAGAAAGTCCTTGTGAGATGTAGAGAACAAGATCTTGTGCTTAATTGGGAAAAATGCCACTTCATGGTTCAAGAGGGAATTGTGTTGGGAAATAAAGTTTCGAAAGCAGGGATGGAGATTGATCGTGCTAAAATTGAAGTTATCAAAACATTACCACCTCCAGCTTCTGTAAAAGGAGTGAGAAGTTTCTTGGGTCACGCAGGATTTTACAGAAGATTTATTAAAGATTTCTCCAAGATCGTCAAACCGCTTTGTTCTTTACTTGAAAAGGATACTCCTTTTAGACTTACTATTGAATGTCTTCAAGCGTTTGTGACGATTAAAGAGAAGCTAGTCTCCACACCTATTGTTATACCTCCAGATTGGTAAGCTCCGTTTTGAACTTATGTGCGACGCAAGTGATCACGCAATGGGTGTTGTGTTGCGGCAGAGGAAAGACAAGATCTTCCACTGAATTTATTACGCAAGTAAGACCTTTAACGCTGCCCAGATGAATTATACACTAACGGAGAAAGAGATGTTAGCCGTGGTATATGCTTTTGATAAATTTCGTTCCTACTTGATTTGGAAGAAAACTATTGTATACACGGATCATTCAGTTATCTGATACCTTATGGAGAAAAAGGATGCTAAGCCGCTCCTTATCAGATGGGTACTGTTGCTACAAGAATTTGACATAGACATTCGAGACCGAAAAGGATGCGAGAATCAAGTTGCTGATCATTTATCTAGGCTCGAAGGATCTGATGCTAACAAAGAACCATTATTGGTCAAAGAGGTATTCCCTAATGAACAACTTTTTACTATTAAAGATGTGTTTGTGCCTTGGTATGCAGATGTAGCCAACCTCATCGTGAGTGGTGTGTACCCTATAGATTTCCTTCCACAACAAAGACAGAGGTTAGCTCATAGGGTCAAACAATTCTTTTGGGATAAACCATACCTCTGGAAGATTTATAGTGACCAAGTAGTTCGAAGATGTGTCCATGAGGGTGAAGTTGATAAGATTATAGCAAGCTGTCATGGCTCACCATATGGTGGTCACTTTAAAGGCGATAGAAATGCAGGTAAAATTCTTCAATCCGGTTTCTATTGGCCTACCCTACACAAATATTGTCATCGTTTCATCCAGTCATGTCAAAGATGCCAATTCACTGGTAATATATCAAAAAAGGACGAGATGCCGCTCAACAATATTCTAGTAGTCGAAATCTTTGATGTATGGGGAATATATTTCATGGGACCTTTCGTCACTTCCCATGGTATCCTTTATATCTTGCTAGCAGTAGACTATGTGTCAAAATGGGTAGAAGCAGTGGCAACACCAAAGAACGATGCTCAAATAGTAATAAAATTCTTAAAATCGCATATCTTTACAAGACATGGTACGCCACGTGTTCTAATATGTGATAAAGGCAACCACTTCATCAATGTTCAGTTGAGAGCCATCCTTCGTAAGTTTGGAGTGAGATTCCACACTTCAACCGATTATCATCCACAAGCTAACGGTCAAGCTGAGGTTTCTAACCGAGAAATTAAATCTATTCTTGAGAAGACCGTGAATAAAACAAGGAAAGACTAGTCATAAAAGCTAGATGATGCTCTCTGGGCTTACAGAACAACATTTAAAACACCAAATGGGGCATCTCTGTATCGCATGGTCTACGGCAAGGCATGTCATCTACCTATTGAGATTGAAGCTCGAGCCTTCTGGGCTATTAAAACTCTGAATCTAAACCCAGAATTGGCCGGGAAACAAAGGTTGATTCAATTGAACGAGTTGGAGGAGTTTCTCTACCATGCCTATGAAAATTCACGCCTCTACAAGGAGAAAACAAAGATGTGTCATGATAAACGAATCTGTCCAAAGAACTTCGAGAGGGGACAAAAGGTACTACTATACAACTCTCGATTCTCGAACTACCCAGGCAAGCTTAAATCCCGTTGGGGAGAACCTTACATTGTAACAAAAGTCACACCTCATGGAGCGATTGAAATTGAACATCCAACCGAGCAAAGGACATTCAAGGTGTATGGACAGCGTTTGAAACTGTACCATGACAGTGGAGACTTTGGTCGAGAGGAGACAATCCATCTCGAAGAACACTCTTAGCCTGAGGTACGCGTCTTACTCAAAGACGTTAAACAAAAGTGCTCTTGGGAGACACCCCTTGTTTTTAAATTGCTTTTTAAATTAGTTTTATGTTTTGTAGTGTATATTTCTAAGTTAGTGGATATGTTTAATTGTGTTTACAAGCTAATAGGAGAGAAAGGAAGTGTGTTATTGTGCAGGAAATGAGTTTGGGGTCAAAAGGAAAGACTTGGGAAAAATCCGTTTTACTGGCCGGTAGGCCGGTCAAACCACCGGTATGCCGGTGGGGAGACACGAGCCCTCGGGTTGGTGGACTTGGGTTCTTTGCCGAGAGTGTGTCCAAGAAGAGCCAGGCGCACCAGCATGCCGACCATGACACCGGTATGCCGGCCAGAGAAAAATCACGAGCCCTCGGGTTTTATAAATCGGGTAATTTGACAGAGTTAGGTTCTGGGAATAATAGCGCACCGGTATGTCAGTGAATTCCGCCGGTATGCTAGCGCCCATAAACGAGGCCACGGGTATCAATTCCGGTTCATTGTTGAGAGCTTCAAGAATTAATCAACTCCAGCACCGGTATGCCGGTCCGAGGTCGGTTGTGAAGAAATTGTTTCGTAATCCACTTCTTACCTTATCAAGAGTTAACCCTAGCCTCCTCAACACGAACTTTCCAGACTCAAACCTTATAAATAGACCTTGAAGCTTATATAAACCTCCAGAATAAACACAAAAACATCAATAATCCTCTCCTCCTTCCTCCATAAACACAAATTCTTCATCAAATTCCTCACACTACACCATATAACACCATTAAGAACATCAAGCTTTCAAGAATTCTTCCAAGAATCATCAATAAACCTTCTTCTATCATCAAATCCAAGCAAGAAACTTAATCCACATGGTGGGTCCTGGTGTGTTATAAATTTAAGAACTGAAATAAAGGTACCACAATTACCGCAAGTGTAAGGTTGTCCAAGTAATACTCCGATAAATCGGGTTTCGTTCTCAGGGACGGATTAGGTTCAACTCCAATATTAATCAGATAGTAGAAATAATTGCTTGACAGAAAAGTAAAATAATAGATTTTTGTTTGGTTTTCTTAAAACTAAATATGCAAATAAATAAAGACTAAAAATAAATAACAGAAAAGAAATAATAAAGTAAAAGACGACTTCAGATAAGAAAGATACTTGAGTCTCGCAAGGAATCCACCTAATTAACGTAATCTATGCTATGTTTAAGGGTAGATTGGTATTAGTATATACTAGTCAGGAATCTAATATCTCCTAGCCCCCGTCAAGGTGGACCTAAGAGCTATCCTTCGGTATTAAAAACCCCGTCAGGGTGAATATAAGCTACTTGCAGATGAATAATAATTTACCTCTTTGGCTATATAAATCATATGACTTTCTTCCATTACACGGGTATCACCTAAGTCTGTATTTAAACCCCCCTGTCGGATGATCACGTCGCCACTAAAGTTAATAGCCCAAATACTAAAACCTATTTCTAGTTGCGCGGAAAAGAAATAGTGATTAAGAACAAAGTAATATCCAATATCTAAGACTCAATTCAATTTAAATCATAACAATCCCAAATTCAGAACAAAGATTAAATTAATTAGGGTTCATCCCTTTATTGCGATTCTCAAGTATATGAAAGTTTAGCTCATAATAAAATTAAAGAATGAAAATAAATAAAAGGAATTCATGTTCAAATACAAAATATAAATTGATAACCTAAAGGGTACGATAACTGTTGATGGAAGAACAAGATCCCTCCATTACTAGCTTCTCCTTGCCTTCTTGCTCTGACTTGAAAACCTTAAGCCTCTTGCGTAATTCTCTAAAGTGTGTGAAAAGAGGAGGCTAAGGAGTGTATTTATATGTGTTAGAAATCCCTAGGTCGAATTTACTTGGAGTGGAAGACAAGGCAATAACTCTTAAATTCGTAGCACTAAAATCTAGGAAAGGTAAGATTCTGCTGCTGATTTGTTTTGGCCATATCTCCTATAATACTAATCTGTTTGATGCGTTCCAATATTCAAACCAGCTTGTCTCGGAAAGCTCTTTCCAGTGGTGTAGACTATTTGCCCAAATTTTAGCCAATCATAAGTTATGGACTCGTATTTGAAACGTGGCTGGAATTTCAGATTTATATGGCAGCTTTATCTTTTCCTTCTTTGCATATATCCTTGCTTAATCTTCTTATTTCCATGTAAATCTTCTTTCCTTTACTTCTTTAACTTGACTTGGTCTCTAATTAATTACCATATATCTTTTAAAGCTTCACAATAAATAAATAATTAAACCGCATATGCTTTAAAAATAATAAATCAATAATTCAATACTAGAAATAGGAAAGTGCACTCTAAAATTAGAAACTCGAATAAAATACTTCCTAACACACTAAAATACCCTAAGACTTTAATTCTCACTTCTCCTCCTTGGATTGGTCTTTTTTAAATTCAAGAACCTACTAACTTTGCACTAAAAATAATCAAATTAACGCACAAAAGCTCTAAAAATGAAAATACTCTAATTACAAGGGAGAAAGTGTAATATGACGAAATAAGCATAAAAGTATATCAAATAAGTCAAATATACACCTAAAAGGATGTCTCCAAATGATAATAATTATAACAAATAAGGAGACATCAAGACCCCAAACTCAAACCTTTGTCGTCCCGACATAGTAAAATGATAACAAAGGATATTTTAGGTGAACGTAGAAGGCAGACTCTAGTAAATATTCCCAAAGCACAACTTAAAACAAATCTCATATAGTATCATCTAAGAATTTACATATACATACACATGTCATGCAAAAATCAAACACAAAATAATATCAATCCAAAATTAATTTCACAATGCTAGAAGGTGACGCTTATTACTTATCTCAAGATGGCGGCTATAGGGTGCTCCTCGATTTTTACTTGCTTCGAACGCTCCACTTAGCATACTCCCTATTAACTCACTGTGTATCTAGGAATCACGAGGTCTTTACGGTTTTAATATCGGCTTAGGGACGGTATGATATGTATATTTGGTAAATTTGAAGTGAGCTTTTGGCTCCCCCCTCACTTACCATCAACAAACTGTCCAAGAGCTTGATTTTACACTCGAATACGTTCTCAATCAACCCATTTGACGCGCTAATTTAGCATCCCCAAATTAGCCCAGTAAGCACTAAAGATGATTCACCTAAAAATTTCCTCTTTGTCGGTCCAAATATATTTTTCGTATGAAATTTCTTTTTTTTTCTTTTGTATAGCTATGACTCTCTTTTTGATGTTGAGATATCATCCTATTTTTCATAAATTATGCCTTTTCACAACTTTAGCTTTTTAGATTCTTTTTCATTTACTATTACCCTGGCAAAGGGTTATAATATAATAAACTTGTAAATCATCATCAAAACATAAACAAAGCAAAGTTGATAACCTCAAAAATTCCAACCCAATGTAAATTCCCATATAGTGGACCCACCACCCCAAACTCAAGCTCAAGACAGGAAGTCTTAGGATCGTGATTAAAGTGCGGGTCATATGGTCATGCCTAACAATCTAAAGGGATAGTGACTTATAATGTGGCGACAAAAGAAAGGCTTAAAGGATAAAAATTTGGCTACGAAGGATATAATTAATTCAGGGATAGAAGGCCAAAAAGGATTCAAAGGGCTAACAAAGAACTGCCTCTGTCATCTTCCTATTTACACAGCTTGCCTCTAGTTCATACCTAAGTGGGTTCTCTACTCATTTAGATCTCACGTTCTACAAACCACCCATTATCCTTAAGCATAAGTTTACTTATTTTGCATTGTTCATTAATTCTTCCTATCAATTACTTCATATTTGCATGCAATCTAAGTGCGTTTTATATTAACTCCTAAAGTCAACTACTTTCTATCATAAATTCATGAAAAGCATGCTTGATGGGGGACTTTAAAATACTCTACCGTCAACGCAACCCTTAAACTAGTTTTTATTTGATTTTTTAAATTTTTGAAAAAGCAGTAAAAACAAAATATTGGGATGGGCCAACGAACCCCACCCCAAACTAAAAAATGAGTCGTGTCCCCATGACTCTTCTGATAAAAACGGTTAAAGAATGTGGCTTGAAGTTCTACCCATGTATTTATTGTACATGGTGGTTGTCTATCTAGCCAATTACCAGCTTTGCTGGTCAGAAAGAACGAAAACATATGACAATACAGTTGCTCATGTGTAATGCCTGGAGTAACATAGGCATCACAAATCTGCATGAACTTTTGAATCGCTCTTACCGGACCTTGAACTGATGCACCACTATAGAGTCCGAAATTTTGAAAATTACTGAGCATGCCCGGATCGGGCCTGAACTTGATATTCTGGTTCTCTGGAGGACGATAACTTAATGGTTGTACTTGAAAAGGTACTCCCAAGCCTGGGAGATCTTATTCAATTTTGTTGTTGTTTCTGTTATCTCTTGGTGGTGGTGGTAAATGGCCTAAAGGACCAAGTGGTGGATCCACTAAGGGTGGATCTACTCCTTGTTGTTGATTTTCTGCCATAGCTCTTCTTTGGTTTCTTTCTTCTCGGATACGTCTATTATAAGCCTTGAACCTCCTTTCGGGCTCCGCAAGAGAAGGCCAAGGATACACTGTTAAAACCTGTAAAAGACTAAAGCAAACTAACAAGAGTAGATCTGGAAAAATAAAAATAAAAATTAACTAAAAACTACTACTACTAAAAATAAATAACCCACACGCTAACGAGACACAAATCCTCGGCAGCGGCGTCAAAAACTTGGTGTCGCCTAGGGTGTTATAAAAATATAGAATAAATAACGCAAATAAGAACCCTAGACTATCACGGTAGTGCAAGTATTACAGGACGTATGGAAGTCTTAATGATAAGAAGATTCGTTCCCCAGGGACTTAAATGTGTTAGACGAATGGGTAAATAAATCAGAGCAGCAATTAATAATTAAAAGACAGAAATAAATATGATTGATTGAGAGATTTATGATTAAACTAATTAAATGAAAAGACAATAAAATAAATATGGGAGAAATAAGATGAGAGAGTATAGCTTAGGTTTTGCTAGTATGCACTAATCCTTCTAATTCTTTCTATCAATTTCAGTTTATAAGGGAGATAATAACTCTTAGGTATGTAGTCAGGATTCTAAATTCCCCCTATCCCCGGAGAGCGAACTAGGGTGGCAACCTCACAATCACTAGGGAACTCACAAAGGGTTAACCTGCGCCACTTGGGTCCTAGGTGTAGTCTTACCTACTAATGACGATTGGTGATGAAAATAAACCTTAATGACTATCTAGTTAGGCTGGTGTTGTCCAAACCAATTCCTTAATCTAGACTTTTATTTGGTGTTTCAATAGTTAAACACCCCTTCCGAGCGACCATCTAACTACTATTAGAAAAACCCTAAATTGATCAGGTTTAAAACAGACAATAATTCAAAGCACATAAATCAAATATATGTTTAAGCAGCTAGAATCAGATTAAAATATATAATTTCCAAAGTAACTTAGATAGAAAGAAAATAGAATTCATAGATTATACATAATACAAAACCCAAGCTATGGGAAAATTAGTTCATACCTGAAGGAAATAAACTTAAAGAATAATACATAGATTTCATCTTGCTCTCTTCAATAACTCTAATGATATAAAACTTAAGGACTAACTTATGAGAGGCAAGGATTATTATACAAAGGTTTAAGGGTGTATTTATAGGTGTTTAGAAGACCTAATTCGTTTTCTTGGAGTGGAAGACAAGTAACTTGGACTCCAATCCCAACTCAAATTTGTAACCCTAAAATATAGAAAAGGTAATATTGATTGACGCATTCCATATGTCGAAACCGTTCGTCACGGAAAGCTTTATAACTTTGCTTCATACCATTCTTTCAAACTCCTAGCCAATATTGAGTTATGATCACTTCTATGGCCGTGGGTGCTGGAATTCAGATTTACTTGGCAGTTTTATCTTTCCATATCTTATCTTTTCTTTCCTTTATCTCCAATTTTCATGCATATCTTCTTTCCTTTATCTCTTCAGAATTGATTTGACATCTAATTAATTTGTATATATCTTTAAAGCTTCACACTAAATAAATAAATTAAACCAAATATGCTCCAAAAATAATAAATCATTAAATCAAGACAAGAAATATGAAAGTGCACTATATCATAGGAAAATTGACTACTAGACTTCCTAAAATACTAAAAATGATGTCTCCAACTAATATTAAATCATTACAAATGGGGAGACATTAGTCTCCATATGGACTAAGTTTGTTAATCTTGATATTTTGTTCTTAAGGAGCGTAGATGGATCTACTTGCTAAGTACTAAAAGACAAAAATAAATAATAGTTTTTTGTTAGTTTTCTGATTAAAACTAATATGCATATAAAAGTAAAATAATTAATTAAAATAATAGAGGAATTAAACTACGAAGAAGGAGAGATGAGAGATATAGCTTGAGTTTACTAGTATTCCTCTATCTTACTAAGTCGATGATTCCAATTATAAGGGTGAATTGGGTTGTTAGGGCAGTTTAGAAGCCTGCCTAACTATTATTAGAGTCCTTAGGTGAGATTATTCTACGCAAAAACTCGGTGTTACATTTGACCAGGGTGACAGTTTAAGATACTATGGTCAATCTATATTTGATCAGGATATAAAAAATATTAATTAGTTCAATTCATAAATAACTTATAACTCATAACCAAATTCAATTAGACATCTAATGGTCCAAAATAACATAAAAGCATCGATAAAGTATTCTAGGTCATACGTAATTGCAAACTCAAGCTAAGAAAATTTAGTTCATAATGAAAATAATAAAATAGATAGTAAAAATATTGGAATCATGTTTAAAACATGCAACTAACACTAATTGCCCTAATAATAGAGGTAGATTGGTGTAGAAGGGTTTAGTAGGGATCCAACTTCTATACTTCTTTTCCAAGCGTTTCTCTCTTCTCGTCAAATCTTCTTAAAACTGAATGGAACCTTTTTCTGAACTTAATTTCCTGATTTATAAAGGGTTTAACATGTTTTTCGACTTGTGATCCCTTTTAGAGAGTCTAAGTAAACCAAAAAATGTTTTCAAGGAAGAGTGGACAAGTTCGAGCCATGGAAGCTACAACTTTAATAAATTCTTCAATTCAGCTCCAAATTAAGAACTGCCAATTCCTTTGGGCTCCTGACTTCAGGTACTATCTAAAAAACCAAAGGGATCCTCCATAATTTTCATCAATTGTACGTGGTGATACCAATAAGTCAATTTCTAATCTGGCCGACAACTGCTCTCGTTTTCCAAAAGTGGTTTTTTGGTCTTTTAACGCCTTTACTTGGGTTTGACCTTCCCTTCTCGACTTGTTATCCTCGTATTGGTATCTAATATCATCCAAATATCTAAGAGCTGCACACTTAACACATGCACACACATCTCTAAAAGTAACAAATTTCCAGAAGTAGACAAAAAAAACTATTTAAATATAGGAATAATCCCTCCAATCTGTACAATATAACCCTACAAAGATATCTAGTATCTAGATTAATCTATCACAATAAATGAGACATCACATACAATACTTGAGTTTGATGTAGATATATTCAATTAACTATTCATATTATATTAGACAACAAATCATGTATAAAAAATATTTATGATACAACAGATAACCAAATGCAACTATTGTCTTAAACGTTAACATCTCTAATAGGTTACATGATGACACAATCCGATCAGTATTAGAAATAAAAATTTAGTTTGCATTTTGAATAATAATTTTTATGCTTATAAGTATAAAACATTAGCAAATAAAGTCACCAACAAGTTATAACCAATTGGTAAAAACTTATGAATTGTAATAGATGGATTTGTGTTCAAATTCTACTAATTTTTTTTTTTGAATTCCTATCACATAATTTTGATCAGTCAGTAATCAAATGGATATACAATGCAATATTTTAACCAAAAAAATTAGACCTCAACGGTCAAAAATCAAGTAAATTAATAAAAGGCTAAGAGTTCCAAGCCCTTACGTAGCGATTTAATATTTTAATTTTTTCTTAAACGGCTCTGACCAAAGTGAAATTGTATATGCCAAAAAATAGATTACTAAACAAAGATACAACCATATTCCAACATTGATAGCAAACATGGTTAGGTTGCACAATATAGATCACATTGCTGAAGGAGAAAGTTGGGCCATTTTGGGAGTCATGAGAGATCTACGACCGATCTCAATTTTTAGAGTTGTTCATTATACTCCGATAACCTTGAAATTGTTTAAGGAATCAATAACAAGAAAGAGAATAACTGGAGAATTCGACCAATGTTAACTGAAATTGGAAGATGGATCAAAAAAATCCATGGAGGGTACTTCATGTTAAAAGAGAACTAAATGTGGTGGCTTACAACCTGAAAAAATGCATTAGAAATAACATTAATGTTTTAGAAAGTCCTACGACATCCATAGTCGAATTTTTTAAGTATGTGAGTTATATTTCTAGGATTAGTGGCATAGGTTACCTTTTCGTTTGTTTTTTTACCTGTCAAAAAAGGAAAATGAAAATACACAATATAGATCATACAATTCATTATGTTTACCTGACAAGACGATCAACTGAGCGTCTAGCATATAAGATTAGGATAGTGATCTATGTGGTCAAAAGTTCAATATGGAAAAAAGTATTCAAAAATCATAGTTAATCAAATAATTAACCCAAAGTCATATGGTTGAACTCGTAATTTTGGGATGTACAAGATTCTATAAAAATAATTATGAATTAATATAGTATTATCATTCCACATCAAACAAAAGCATGATGTCAAAAGAGTAACATGGTATTTTCACGTACACTAAAAGCATCCACGCGCTCTGATAATATTTATAACAATTAAAAAAACTACGGGTTATCTCCTGTCGTGAGTCTTTACGCAAAAATTAATATATCATCAAGCTATGGGTACCCATTCTAGTTTGTTTAGTTGAGAGATCAACATTTTTTTTGAGGAGAAAATATTTTGTTCTCTTATATATTTGTTCATTAGATGTATATTAATAATAAAGAGTTAATTGTTTGAATGTTTAAAAAATAATGCTTCCTTATCCTTAACAAGTTTAAATTTTTTTTTTTCTAAAATTTTTAGTTATTAATTGCTTATTTAATGAGTGACAAGTTTGTTTAATGGCTTATGTATTCTTCTATATTGCTTGTGTAAACTTGGTATGTTATGACAAAGAAAAAAGGTTAATTACCTAAAGAGTCTTAAAGAATATTATAGTGTCACTTATAAGCTAGCAAATTTCTTTCTCCTTCTTAGAGGCCATTAAGATGTCCAATGTCATACTTACCCTTCTAGTGCATATAAGACAAAAAAATAGATTCTTCTCTCTCCTCCACTACCATTATTCTCTCTCCTCAATTACTATTAATCTCTCTCCTCCTTTATCATCTTTTCTCTCTCCTCCTTCATTAATTATCAAATAATTTCCAGCTCCGACCACATCCACCGATCACCGTCGGCCACCGCCGGATAAAGTTTTGAGCGTGGATAAAAGTTCTGAGCGTGGAAAATAGTTCTGAGCGTGGAAAAAAGTTCTGAGTGTGGAGTACTGAGCATGGAAAAAATACTGAGTATGGGAAAAATACTGAGTATGGGCTACTGAGCATGAAAAAAATTGCTGAGTATCGGAAAAAAGTTCTGATTGTCGAAAAAGTTGCTGAGTATTCGAATTTTTTTGTTGAATGACTTTACTGAGCATGCTCGTTTGCTCAGTAACTTGCTGTGTGCGCTCAGTAACTTGCTGAGCGTGCTCAGTAAAAATACTGAGTATGCAAAAAAAATCAATGAATTTTCGTGATTTTTACGGAATAAATTGAGTGATTTTCAGCAATAGTTTATCAACACAAAATTAGTAATATTAAAATTGATAATATTAAAAAATAAGCTTAGTAAGTTTCATCTTCATCCCTAAAAAATCAAATCACACCTTTTCATAAAAAATACCTCAATGTCCTAATCTAAACAGAAATTTCACCTCTTAAATCCAAAAATCAAACACAGCTAAAATTCACAAAGAAAATATAAAAAACCAGCAGTGAAGGAATCAGTAACTTGCTGAGCATGCTCAGCTAAAGAAAAAACCAGCAGTTTCAGACATATATGTCTTCTTCTCGGCAGCCATTAACAAACCACGAAGCTTGCTCACGCCATGGCCGGAGCTCGCAACATCTTTAGCTCGCTCCAACTCAATATCACGAAACTTCACGGCGTCAGATCTGGCCATTAACGAACCATGAACGCGACGAAATCATTCGATCGTTGTGCAAAGATAGAGAAGACGAAATCATTAACGATCCCGATATTGTGGCTGGAGAAGACGACAGAGCTCACGTCGGATACTGCTGAAGCAGCGGCAAGGAGGAAGATTGTTGTATTTTTCCGATCTAGAACCTCACCGAAGATTCACGAACTCCGGTGGTCTTCTGCGACAGATCTGAGCTTTGAATGACGAAAGTATTCTTAGCAGTGGATTGAATGCTCGTCGGAGTTGTCAAGCTTTGGAGGTGTTTTGGAAGTTTTGACGTGAGAGAGATGGGAGGAGAGATGAAAGGAGAGAGATGAGAGATGAGAGAGAAAGAATAAATATTAGGTTTTAGAAATATTTCTGATTAAAAAATTATATATAGAGAAATAAAAAACAAAGAAGGGGTAAAAAAGTAATTGGGTTTTTGACTTATAGTGTTAATTATTTTTTGTGGCCTTTAGTTAGAAGAGGTTAAAGAGCCGGTCTTGTTAGGTCACGAGGTGATGTTTTCAAGACCCTTTGGGTTATAATCTCAAAAAAAAAGTTTAAACTTGGTATGTAACTTATTAGAAAACTTATTCGTTGCATGGATCATTTAAGTCAAACACAATAATTTTTTTTGCTGGGCTCAAATACAATAATTTATTGCCACATAAATATTATACGAATCACTGTACGAGTTGACCCATCATAGACATCTGACCCCTGACCCATCGAAACTTTAAGACTGTCTTCGCACTATGGCAATATTTATGGAGTTAAGAGTCTCTTTGCTCATTTTGTGGAGGTAATACTAAATCACTTGACATTTATTCTTTGAGTGCGTAATACTAAACCACTTAACATTTATTTTTTGAATGCCATTTCTCAAGAGATATTTGACGAGACGAAAGAGAGAAAGTTTGGCTTAACATTTCAAAGAAAAAGTGAACACTGTATGTATATTATTGCAATATAACACTTAACATATTAATTTACATTTGCTGTTTATGCTATTTAGCAGGCCCATAACAAGTTGACTTTATAGGGGATGATTCTAATTCATAAAAACTGAAGAAAGTTCAACGTGTATGTATTGTTCTATTCGCCTTGTAGCTGCATCTCTCCGTTTCCGGAGATAGCAAATATCTCTTAACGTAAATTGATATATATATATATATATATATATATATATTGATAAATATCTCTCCGTTAAGAGATGTTCGCGGATATCTGGAATATACTAGAATATACTGTGGAGTTACATTTTGACTTTTAGTAATATATTTATGAGTAATGAGATATGTCACCCTTTTTCATGTCACCTTTTTATCACCCTTCTATGTATATGTTTTAATTTTCTTGAATATCAGATAGAGAAAAATTAAATAGGATAAAGAAATCAATTTATTGGTCCATGTAGATATACACTTAGGAGGTAATAAAAAAGTGATAAAAAAAAGTGACAAATATCATTACTCTATATTTATATATCTGACCAAAAAATAACACTGCTCCGAACCAAAAAAAAAAAAAAAACATAGCAGTTGATGTGGTAACATATACTACAAAGTATAAGATGGTAATTAGTGTGAGAATACTGTATAGATTAAGATAACTTGTTAATTGCCTCTTGCAAGAAGGGTATCTCTTTAAATTTCTTCCTCCTTCTGTAAAGACAGATGATGATAGAGTTTGGATACTCTTCGCCTTAGTAATGGTTCCAATCTATTAGACGAAATACCACTATGCCATTTCTTTGCTTCGTACATCTGACTCCATGCTTGTATTATCTCATCAATGTTGAATCCAAGCCCTAGAACCATATCAACATATCAGATCAGATATGAAAAAATTAGAGAAAAGGTAATTACCTTCTTGTGTAGTATCATTGGAACAATGATTCTTTATCATAACAGTAATATCTGTTACAGAAGCTCCAGCTAGTTGAAACTTTTCAATACCAACCTCCAAAGAGTCTTGCCAAATAGGAAGCCCAAGTTTATATTCCATTATCGATCTTTCGTAAAGCATTGTACCCCATAAGATATATATTTGAACTTGCTCAGCTAATGAAATATCATCCAATTTACTCATATGAATTGATTTCTGTTCCTCCCACATTTGCATACCCTTTTCCATGTTTTCTTCTGCGCTATTATAAAGATGAATCATTTCAGTAGATGGCCATGTCTTTAGATCGTCATTACTATTCATGTAATAATAATACCAAGAGAGTTTTGCTTGTTCAAATTGTTTCTGCCCAAGTGCTAAAATAGCTTCATAAAAATCAGGTTTTATCTTTAATGCTTCTTCATATCTTATTCCGGCAAATGAGTACTCGTTTTGTGCCCAATCATATGCATTTCTAGAAGTATCCTCGGCCTTTTTACTTGCTTGTGACATGTGAACATTACCCCAATTAAATAAAGCTAAAGCTGACATTTCCTCAAATTTCTCTGCTGCTATATTGAACACCTCTTGAGCTTCTTCACTTGTAGACATTTCTTCCATAGCTTCGGAATCAAATGCAACGTAATTCTTGAACAAATGAGAAAAAAGAACTATCGACTCATTAATACAACAAGCATTATTCGGTAAATTATCTTCCTTTTTCACATTCTCTAATATTATATCTTGATCTGGATTAACTTCCACAATATAAAGTCTAGTAAAATTATGTTCAGCAGATACATCGGCCCACCTTAATTCCTCACTAGTTGTAATTGTCATTAAATCCCCTTCTTCATCCCTATATTTAATCAATACACCTTTAAAATTTGGAAATTTATCACCTATAATCTCCCTTAATTTCAAAATACTACAGTTAGAAGGTATCTGAGCCCAATTTATATCTTCACCAAAAACTAACTTAACTTTTCTTTTTGGCTCTTCTTCTTCCATTTTATTTGCTATTTTTTTCTCAATAACCAATTTCTCTTCAATCTTAATCTTATCAACTTTTTTTTCACTTGGCTTTTTATGTATGACTAAAGGTGAAGTAGCCGTTGATTCAATAAGCTTAGTAACCCTTTCTGCAACTTCTATAGCCATTAAATTATTTGGTTCCATTTTCAAAACCATATTAATATCTTTAACTGATAAATTCAGCTTATTCAGAGCCTAGCCCACCGTGCTAAACAGTTCTTTTCCTTGGTATGCGGATATTGCAAATCTTATTGTGAGTGGTTCTTTTCCTCAAGGAGTTACTTCACAAGAGAAAAAGAGACTAGCCCACCGTGCTAAACAGTTCTTTTGGGAGGATCCTTTCCTCTACAAAGTATGCAGTGATCAGATGGTGAGGAGATGCATACCAGATAAAGATATTCTATCCATTATTATGGGTTGTCATGATTCACCATACGGAGGGCACTTCAAAGGAGACCGTACAGCTGCAAAGGTACTACAATCCGGTTTTTATTGGCCCACTTTACATAAGGATTGTCATGAGTATGTCAAGAAATGTCACAGATGCCAGTTTACTGGTAATATATCTAAAAAAGATGAGATGCCGCGTAATAATGTTCTGGAAGTTGAAATATTCGATGTATGGGGTATTGATTTCATGGGTCCTTTTGTACCTTCTAACGGAAACCTGTACATCCTACTAGCTGTGGATTACGTGTCTAAATGGGTAGAGGCTGTAGCTCTACCAACTAACGATTCGCGAGTAGTGATTAAATTCTTTAAATCACACATCTTCACTAGACATGGTACACCTCGAGTTATTATCAGTGATGGAGGTTCACACTTTGTGAACAAATATCTGAAGAAAGTTCTAGAGAAGTATGGTGTGAGACATCGTGTATCCACCGCGTATCATCCACAAGCCAATGGTCAAGCTGAGGTCTCTAATCGAGAGATCAAATTCATTCTTGAGAAGACAGTTGGTTCCACACGCAAGGATTGGTCAATGAAATTAGATGACGCGTTGTGGGCATATCGTACTACGTTCAAGACGCCTGTGGGTGCATCTCCGTATCGTATTGTGTATGGTAAGGCTTGTCATTTACCTCTTGAGCTCGAAATGGGTGCCTATTGGGCAATTGCGGAGATGAATATGGATCCAACCTTAGCTGCGGAGAATCGTATGATGAAGTTGAATGAACTTGATGAGTTTCGATTTCATGCCTATGAGAATGCCAAACTTCGTGAGAAGAAATTCAAAGTGGGACAGATGGTCCTCAAATATAACTCTAAGTTCAGCAACTATCCGGGCAAGTTGAGATCAAAGTGGTCTGGTCCGTTCGTGGTGACCAAAGTTACGCCTCATGGAGCGATAGAGATCGAGAATCCAGACGAGCAACGCACCTTCATGGTGAATGGGCATCGTCTAAAACTTTACCATGTAGGCGAGGATACCAATCGCAGAATTGATCCACATCTGGGGGAGGTCATGTACCTCCTTGAAGCTGAATAGATGCGAGAGGTAACCCGTCGAGCTTAACGACATTAAACAAAAGCCATTTCATTGTATATTAGTTTATTGCTTTCAGTTTTTCAATTCCTAGTGTAAAATTCTAAGTTAGTGTCAAGTTTTAGTGTCTACTTTTAAAGAAATGAGAAGGGTATTGTGTTAATGGTGCAGGAATCGAGTTTGGGAAGCTAGGAAAAATTTTGTGGAGAATTCAATGCTGGCGCGGACTACCCCGCGGTGTACCCCCTATACCGCAGGGATGTACCGCGCCCCAAAAACCCGTACCACGGGTACGCACCACCGGTCTTATCCAGAGGCGAGAAAAAAATAGCCGCGGTGCACCGCACCCTATACCGCATGCGCAAAACCCGTACCACGGGGTGTGTACCGCGGGTTTTTTGACGGAGATGTTGCGGACTACCCCATGCACCGCACCCCTGCACCGCAGGGCAAAAACCCGTACCACGGGGTGCTAGCACGGGGTCAAGACAGGAGCGAAAAAAATCAATAGCTGTTGCGCGCGGACTACCCCGCGGACTACCCCATGCACCGCAGGGATGCACCGCGGACTGGCGGTTTGTGAAGAATTCGAAGCCTAGTCAACTTCTAACCTTAAGGAGATAAACCCTAGCCTCTTCCACACGAATTTTCCAGCTCCCAACCCTATAAAAACACCTTGAAGCTTGATTAAACCTCTACAACAAACCCATTAACATCATTAAATCTCTCCTCCCTCTGCTTTGGATTATAAGAGGAGGTGTTGTATCCTAGGGAAGAACAAGAGTTTGCTTGGTTCCACAATTGAAAAGGCCATCAATCTTGATGAGCCTACTGAAGAAACACAAGAGAAGGCACCTGCACCACCACAACACGGGAAATTAACAGCAAGGATGAGGGTATCATCAAAGCCTGAAGACAAGCTACAATTTCAAGTTCAAGGTTCTTCTTCTTCTCAAACTGATTCTGGAATTCCTCCATGGGCTCACAATCTGCAACAAGAGTTCGAACTTTTACGATTAGACATCGGAGCACTTTGGAAGGAAATTACACAGATTAAGTCAACATTGGTAGAGGTAACTTTGTTCATGGATATTGATAATTATACTCCCCCTCCGGAGGAGGACACTATGGATCTTCATGGCCAGGTACCCCGTTCTAATTCTTCTTCTACATTGATGGTAGACACTAGTTAGGTAGTTTAGATTAATTTTATTGCTTTATTGAGTCTTTTTCGAGTCATGGGGACACGACTCACTTTTGAGTTTGGGGTGGGGTTCGTTGCCTCATCGCAATTTTTTGTGTTTTACATGCTTTCAATAAAATTAATCTTAGGGTTGCATGACTGTAGAGAATTTTAAATGCCCCCATCAAGCATGTTTTTTATGAATTAATGATAGAAAAATAGTTGACTTTAGGAGTTAGTGTAAACTAAACTTTGATTGCATGCAAATATGAGATAATTGATAGGGAGAACTAATGAACAATGCAAAAGAAGTAAACTTGTGCTTAAGGATAATGAGTGGTTTGTAGAACGTGAGATCTAAATGAGTAGAGAATCCACTTAGGTATGAACTAGAGATAAATTGTGTAGATAGGAAGATGATAGAGACAGTTCTTTGTTAGCCCTTTGAATCCTTTTTAGCTGTCTATCAATGAATTAATTTTATCCTTCTTAGACAAATTTTTAGCCTTTAAGCCTTTCTTTTGTAGCCACATTATAAGCCAATTTCCCTTTAGATTATTAGGCATGGCCATATGACCCGCACTTGAATCACGATCCTGAGACTTCCTGTCTTGAGCTTGAGTTTGGGGTGGTGGGTCCACTATATGGGAATTTACATTGGGTTGGGATTTTTGAGCTTATCAATGATGCTTTGTGCTTTACATGATGATGATTCACAGGTTTATTGTATTGTAACCCTTTGTCGGGGTAATAGTGAATGGAAAAGAAGCTTCGAGCTCAAGTTATGAATAGGCATAACTATGAAAAATAGCATGATATGTCAACATCATAAAGAGAGTCATAGCTATAAGAAAAAAAAACGAATGATTTGAAAAGAATATACATATTCGGACCGGCAAAGTGGAAAATTTTAGGTGAATCATCCTTAGTGCTTATTGGGTTAATTTGGGGACGCTAATTAAGCGCGTCAATTGGGTTGAGTGAGAACGTTATTCGAGTGTAAACTCAAGCTCTTGGACAGTTGTTGATGGTAAGTGAGGAGAGAGCCAAAAACTCACTTCAAATTTACCAAATATACATACCATGCCGTCCTTCAGCCTATGCTAAAACCGTAAAGACCTCGTGATTCCTAGATGCACAGTGAGTTAATAGGGATTATTCTAAGTGGAACATTCAACACAAGTAAGGATCGAGGAACACCCTATAGCCACCATCTTGAGATAAGTAATAAGCGTAACCTTCTAGCATTGTGAAATTAATTTTGAATTGATTTGTTTTGTATTTGATTTTGCATGATAAGTGTAGGTGCATATTAATTCTTAAGTTAGACTATATGAAATTTGTTTTAAACTTTGCTTTGGGATTATTTTCTAGATTCTACCTTCTGCATTCACCTAAAAGATCCTTGTTTTGTTTTTATTTTGCTTTGTCGGGACGACAAAGGTTTGAGTTTGGGGTCTTGATGTCTCCCGTTTTGTTCTAATTATTAGCCCCTTGGAGACATCCTTTTAGGTGAATAAATGACTTGTTTGAAAGACTTTTAAGCTTATTTGATCATATTGCACTTTCTCCCCTTGGAAATTAACTATTTGCAGAATCTGAGCTTTTGTGCGTAAATTTGACTATTTTTAATGCAAAGCTAATAGGTTCTTTAAAGACCAATCCAAGGAGAAAAAGTGAGAATAAAGTCTTAGTGTATTTTAGAGTGTTAGGAAGGATTTTTAGTCGAGTTTCTATTTTTAGAGTACACTTTCCTTTTTCGATTTCTTGATTTATTGATTTATTCTTTTTAAGCATATGCGGTTTAATTATTTATTTAATGTGAAGCTTTAAAGAGATAAATGGTAATTACTTATAGGCCAAGTCAAGATAAAGATGAAAGGAAAGAAGATTTACATGGAAATAAGAAGATTTGGTAAAGATTTATTCAAGGGAGGAAAAGATAAAGCTGCTTTTTGAAATCTGAAATCCAGCCACGTTTTAGGAATTAAATCATAATAAAAGATTGGCTAGGATTCTGGACGAGTGGTCTGCACCAATAGAAAGAGCTTTCCAAGACAAGCAGTTTCATATATTGGAACTTCTCAAACGGATTAGTATTGAAAAAGATATGACCAAATCAAATCAGCAGAATCTTACCTTTTAAGAGCTACGAATTTGAGAGTCTTTAACTTGTCTTCCACTCCAAGCAAAATTCGACCTAGGGTCTTCCAACACCTATAAATACACCCCTTAACCTCCTACTTTCACACACTTCAGAGAATTAACAAGAGGCTTAAGGTTTTCAAGTCAGAGCACGAAGGAGAGAAGAAGCTAGAAGCTGGAGGAATCCTGTTCTTCCATCCATAGTCATTCTACCCTTTAGGTTTTTATTTATCTTTTGTATTTTGAACATGAATTACTTTTCTTTTATGTTAGTCTTTAATTCCATTATGAGCTAAATTTCTTTATACTTGAGAATCGCATAAAAGGGATGAACCTTAATTAATGTTTTATATGTTTTGAATTTGGGATTGTTTAGATTTAAATAGGATTGAGTTTTATATATTGGTTATTACTTTGTTTTCATTACTAATTATTTTAGGAACAACTAGAATTAGCTGTTAGTATTTGGGCTATTCACTTTAGTGGCGAAGTGATCATCCGACAGGGGGGTTTGAATACAGATCTAGGTAATACCCGTGTAATGTCCGTTATTGACCGACAGACTTAACTAGTTACATAGCCAAAGAGGTAAATTCATATCATCCGAAGAGGCATATTCGACCATACAGGTGTTTATGATACTTTAGGATAGCTTCTAGGTCCACCCGACAGGGGGCTAGGAGATATTAGATTCTCGACTAGTATACTAATTCCAATTCTACCCTTAAACATAGCATAGATTACATTGATTAGGTGGATTCCTTTGCAAGGATCAAGTATATCTCTCTTATCTGAAGTTAGTCGTTATTTGCTTTATTTCTTTTCTGTTTATTTAATCTTTAGTCTTTATTTTATTTGCATCTTTTAATTTACAAAAAACCAAACAAAAATTCTATCTTTTATTTTTCTGTTTAGCAATTATTCCTACTACTTGATTGATATTTGGGTTGAACC
The DNA here is from genome assembly GCA_029959085.1 of Nemophila menziesii. Classification (NCBI taxonomy): domain Eukaryota; kingdom Viridiplantae; phylum Streptophyta; class Magnoliopsida; order Boraginales; family Hydrophyllaceae; genus Nemophila; species Nemophila menziesii. The sequence goes on from JARWIR010000004.1 coordinate 1,675,393, forward strand.
TAATCTGTCCCTGAGAACGAACTTGATTATCATATATTACTTGGGACAACCGTACACTTGCGGTTAAGTGGTTCCTTTATTTTTGCACTTAATTTTATAACACCCCAAGACCCACCAAGTTTTTAGCGCCGGTGCCGGGGACGGTAGCGTGTGACCCCGGTGTTAATCTTTAGTAGTTTAATTGTTAGTTTAGTTTTAGTTTTATTTTTCAGTTTTACGCTTTGGGTTTTCTTTCTTTCTCAGGTCTACAGGTTTTGGTTTATGCGTGAAGATATCGTGATTCTTGCAAATCCCGAAAGCCTAGTTCGTGAAGCAAACAAAAGAAAGAGAAACGCTAAAGCAAAAGAGTTAGAGGAGCAATTAGCAAGAGAAACAATGGCTGAAGACCCAGTTGACAATCGTCAAGTTGGAAATCAACTCAACCCTCCAGCTGCTCCTGTTGCTCAGAACAATGATCCGTGGTTCGCAAATGGCCCAGCAGAAGCTCCGTTTCGGGCTCCTCCCCTCGGAATTGGCCCTGCAAATATCAATGTCGAGAGATTCAGACCCGATCCTGGTATGCTATCTCAGTTTCAAAGTTATGGCAATTACCGAGGAACACCCAGTGAAGATCCGATCCGTGCTGTACAGAAGTTCATGCAAATTTGTGATTCTTACATCACGCAAGGAGTAACTAAGGAGAAAATATATTTTGCTAATTTTAGATTCTTCGTTATTGACGGAGCAAGTGAGTGGCATGATTCGCAAGAACCCGGAACAATTACAACATGGGACGCATTACAAACCGCGTTCTTCGATAGATACTACCCAACGAATATGAGATTAGATGCGCAAGTCGAACTAACCTCATTCAAACAAGAGGAAGACGAGACTCTGGGTAGAAGTTGGAAAAGATTTCAGATTTGCTTACGAAGAGTCCCTGATCATGGCCTCACAGAAGTTCAACAGATGAAGATATTTTACCGAGGACTTGATGGCTCTTCAAGAAAGGATCCAGACTTGCTTTGTGGTGGTGGATTCCTACAGGTACAACCAGTTCATGCGAATATTATTTTGAATAGAACTGTAACAAATGAACTTGGTTGGAACACTGTGAGAACACCTATTCGAGGTGGAAGTACTGCGTCAATTGAAGAAAAAGTCACCGCCATGGAAAACAAACTCGAACAACAACTGAAACAGCTTACTCTAGCTATTACAAAAGGTGCTACTGGTAGAAGAGCAGATGTTAATGTTACACAAGAAGTTTATGGATGTTCTAACTGCGGTACACAAGATCATGCTTGGGAGACCTGTCAAAACAATCCAGAATCCGTAATGTTTGTATCCAACCGAGGAAATTACAATTCAAGTGGTCAAGGTTATCAACCAAATAGAAACCATCCTGGTTTCCAGTATTCAAATCCAAATGGGGCTGCTAATCCAACCTATGCATATCAACCACGCCCCCAAGGAAACAACTTTCAACCAAGACCTCAGAACAACTATCAAGGTGGACAAACATACGGATATCAAGCTCAGAGACAACCTCCTCAAGATGCTTATACTGAAACCATGAACCAAAAAGCTTTACCTGCTCAACCTCAAGAAGGTGCTCTAGATGTTCAACAAACCTTGACAACACTAATCAGCATTCAACAGTCTACCACGGCAACACTTAAGCTGATGGAAACACAAATGGCTCAGATAAATAAGCAATTAAATCAATGTCAGCAAGGACAACTACCGAGTGATACTGAAGAACCTAAGCAGAGAGAATAATGTAATGCAGTAACACTTCGAAGTGGTAAGAAGCTCGCTCCACCTCCTTTTCCCGTAATGAAAGAAAAAGAAACAACTGTGAAAGAGAAACCGGCAAAAGAGGTGGAAGAAAAAGAAGATGAACCCGAAATAGTGGAAGTAGAGAAGAGTCCGGGGAAGACAAAATCCAAAGATGTTAAAGAAACCCGTCCTCCTCCACCTTTTCCCTCAAGAGTTCAGAAGAAAGGAGACATGGCCGAATATCAGAAGTTCTTGAATATGGTACGTGGTCTCAATATTAACGTTCCGTTCTTAGATGCTATACGCGATGTTCCGAAGTACGTTAAATTCCTGAAAAGAGCCATTACCAACAAGAGACCATACCGTGAGAATGAGATGATAGGATTGCCAGAAGAATGCAGCGCTATATGCCAAAGTAAGTTGCCACCTAAACTACTTGATCCTGGGAGTTTCACGATTCCTATTTCTATTGGTAATGAGTGGCAAGGAAAAGCTTTGTGTGACTTGGGTGCGAGTATCAATTTGATGCCCAAGTCAATTTTCGAGAAATTGAAGATAGGAAACGCTAGACCAACTTCCATGATCCTACAAATGGCTGATAGATCCCTCGCTCATCCAGAGGGACGCATAGAAGATGTCCTCGTCAAGGCAGGTACTTTAATTTTTCCAGTTGATTTCGTTATTCTTGAATACGACGCGGATAGAAATGTCCCCATCATCTTGGGTCGACCATTCCTAGCCACGGGGCGTACTGTTATTGATGTAGAAAATGGCAAATTAACCATGCGAATCCAAGACGAGACGGTAAAGTTCAACGTGTTTAGGGCTATGAAATTTCCAGATATGCCTGAAGAGTGTTTCCGCATGGATATACTTGATTTAGCTGCGCAAGAAACGTTTGAATGTATGAACTTTAATGATATCTTGCAAGCAGCCCTAACACTTGACTTACCGGAATTGATGAAAGAACTGACCGAGACTGTAGCTGCTTTGAATTCCGGAAACATGAAACATAGGCATCTCGCCTATGAGCCATTCCGAGAGCCTGGGGAGATAGTATCTAAAAAGAAACCATCCATCGAGTCTCCCCCACAACTAGAAGAAAAGCTGCTTCCATCACACCTGAGGTATGCGTATTTAGGTACTAACAACACTCTACCTGTTATTGTTTCAGCTACTTTAACAGGTCCTCAAGAAGACAAACTATTGCGCATACTGAGAGCTAATAAAGAGGCGATTGGTTGGACTATTGCTGACATCAAAGGTATTAGTCCTTCCTATTGCCAACACAAAATCATTCTAGACGATGAACAAGCGCGCTCAGTTGAAGGACAAAGAAGATTGATGCCAGCTATGAAGGAAGTGGTGAAGAAAGAAGTTATCAAGTTGCTAGACGCGGGAATCATCTATTCCATAGCTAGCAGCGAATGGGTGAGTCCAGTTCAATGCGTACCAAAGAAGGGTGGTATTACTACCATCTTGAACGAGCAGAATGAAGCCATTCCCTCAAGGACCGTTGTTGGTTGGAGAGTGTGTATGGATTATCGAAAGTTGAACAAGGCTACCAGAAAAGATCACTTCCCTCTTCCGTTTATTGATCAGATGTTAGACAAGCTAGCTGGTAGAGAATATTATTGCTTTTTGGATGGATATTCAGGATACAATCAGATTTATGTAGATCCAAAAGACCAACACAAGACAACCTTTACATGTCATTTTGGTACCTTTGCCTTCCGAAGGATGCCATTTGGATTATGTAATGCACCCGCTACTTTTCAAAGATGTATGATGGCAATTTTCTGGGACATGATTGATGACTTCCTTGAGGTATTTATGGATGACTTTTCTGTGTTCGGTGATAACTTTGAGGAGTGTTTACGGAACTTGGAGAAGGTATTGATTAGATGCAAGGAGACTGACTTGGTTTTGAACTGGGAGAAATGTCACTTTATGGTTCGAGAGGGTATAGTGTTGGGTCACAAGGTTTCAAGTGCTGGTTTGGAAGTTGATCGTGCGAAGATTGAGGTAATCAAGACTCTCCCCCCTCCTATTTCTGTAAAAGGGGTAAGAAGCTTCTTGGGTCATGCTGGTTTCTACCGACGTTTTATCAAGGACTTCTCCAAAATCTCTAAGCCGTTGTGCAACTTACTTGAGAAGGACACCAAATTCCTTTTTGATGAAGCTTGCATAAAGGCATTTCACGAGATTAAAGAGATCTGCACCTATTGTATTACCTCCTGATTGGAAGATTCCGTTTGAAGTTATGTGTGATGCTAGTGATCTCGCTATGGGTGCTGTTCTGGGTCAACGAAAAGATAAGGTATTTCATTCCATCTACTACGCTAGTAAAGTCTTTACAAGTGCTCAAGTGAATTATACCGTAACTGAGAAGGAGTTACTAGCTGTTGTCTATGCATTCGACAAGTTTCATTCCTATCTTCTTGGAGCGAAAGTTGTTGTTTTTACTGACCATTCTGCGATTAAATACCTTATGGAGAAGAAAGATGCGAAGCCGAGGTTGATTAGATGGGTTTTACTGTTGCAAGAGTTTGATTTAGAGATTCGGGATCGAAAGGGTTGTGATAATCAGGTTGCTGATCATTTGTCACGTCTTGAAGGTTCTGAATCTAATGGAGGGCCTGAGTTGGTTAGAGAAGAGTTTCCTGACGAGAGTTTGTTTTCAGTTTATTCATTAGAAACTCCTTGGTATGCGGATATTGCAAATCTTATTGTGAGTGGTTCTTTTCCTCAAGGAGCTACTTCACAAGAGAAAAAGAGACTAGCCCACCGTGCTAAACAGTTCTTTTGGGAGGATCCTTTCCTCTACAAAGTATGCAGTGATCAGATGGTGAGGAGATGCATACCAGATAAAGATATTCTATCCATTATTATGGGTTGTCATGATTCACCATACGGAGGGCACTTCAAAGGAGGCCGTACAGCTGCAAAGGTACTACAATCCGGTTTTTATTGGGCCACTTTACATAAGGATTGTCATGAGTATGTCAAGAAATGTCACAGATGCCAGTTTACTAGTAATATATCTAAGAAAGATGAGATGCCGCGTAATAATGATCTGGAAGTTGAAATATTCGATGTATGGGGTATTGATTTCATGGGTCCTTTTGTACCTTCTAACGGAAACCTGTACATCCTACTAGCTGTGGATTACGTGTCTAAATGGGTAGAGGCTGTAGCTCTACCAACTAACGATTCGCGAGTAGTGATTAAATTCTTTAAATCACACATCTTCACTAGACATGGTACACCTCGAGTTATTATCAGTGATGGAGGTTCACACTTTGTGAACAAATATTTGAAGAAAGTTCTAGAGAAGTATGGTGTGAGACATCGTGTATCCACCGCGTATCATCCACAAGCCAATGGTCAAGCTGAGGTCTCTAATCGAGAGATCAAATTCATTCTTGAGAAGACAGTTGGTTCCACACGCAAGGATTGGTCAATGAAATTAGATGACGCGTTGTGGGCATATCGTATTGCGTTCAAGACGCCTGTGGGTGCATCTCCGTATCGTATTGTGTATGGTAAGGCTTGTCATTTACCTCTTGAGCTCGAAATGGGTGCCTATTGGGCAATTGCGGAGATGAATATGGATCCAACCTTAGCTGCGGAGAATCGTATGATGAAGTTGAATGAACTTGATGAGTTTCGATTTCATGCCTATGAGAATGCCAAACTTTACAAAGAAAAAACGAAGAGATGGCATGACAATCAGATTCGTGAGAAGAAATTCAAAGTGGGACAGATGGTCCTCAAATATAACTCTAAGTTCAGCAACTATCCGGGCAAGTTGAGATCAAAGTGGTCTGGTCCGTTCGTGGTGACCAAAGTTACGCCTCATGGAGCGATAGAGATCGAGAATCCAGACGAGCAACGCACCTTCATGGTGAATGGGCATCGTCTAAAACTTTACCATGTAGGCGAGGATACCAATCGCAGAATTGATCCACATCCGGGGGAGGTCATGTACCTCCTTGAAGCTGAATAGATGCGAGAGGTAACCCGTCGAGCTTAACGACATTAAACAAAAGCCATTTCATTGTATATTAGTTTATTGCTTTCAGTTTTTCAATTCCTAGTGTAAAATTCTAAGTTAGTGTCAAGTTTTAGTGTCTACTTTTAAAGAAATGAGAAGGGTATTGTGTTAATGGTGCAGGAATCGAGTTTGGGAAGCTAGGAAAAATTTTGTGGAGAATTCAATGCTGGCGCGGACTACCCCGCGGTGTACCCCCTATACCACAGGGATGTACCGCGCCCCAAAAACCCGTACCACGGGTACGCACCACGGGTCTTATCCAGAGGCGAGAAAAAAATAGCCGCGGTGCACCGCGCCCTATACCGCATGCGCAAAACCCGTACCACGGGGTGTGTACCGCGGGTTTTTTGACGGAGATGTTGCGGACTACCCCATGCACCGCACCCCTGCACCGCAGGGCAAAAACCCGTACCACGGGGTGCTAGCACGGGGTCAAGACAGGAGCGAAAAAAATCAATAGCTGTTGCGCGCGGACTACCCCGCGGACTACCCCATGCACCGCAGGGATGCACCGCGGACTGGCGGTTTATGAAGAATTCGAAGGCCAGTCAACTTCTAACCTTAAGGAGATAAACCCTAGCCTCTTCCACACGAATTTTCCAGCTCCCAACCCTATAAAAACACCTTGAAGCTTGATTAAACCTCTACAACAAACCCATTAACATCATTAAATCTCTCCTCCATCTGCTTTGGATTATAAGAGGAGGTGTTGTATCCTAGGGAAGAACAAGAGTTTGCCTGGTTCCACAATTGAAAAGGCCATCAATCTTGATGAGCCTACTGAAGAAACACAAGAGAAGGCACCTGCACCACCACAACACGGGAAATTAACAGCAAGGATGAGGGTATCATCAAAGCCTGAAGACAAGCTACAATTTCAAGTTCAAGGTTCTTCTTCTTCTCAAACTGATTCGCGAATTCCTCCATGGGCTCACAATCTACAACAAGAGTTTGAACTTTTACGATTAGACATCGGAGCACTTTGGAAGGAAATTACACAGATTAAGTCAACATTGGTAGAGGTAACTTTGTTCATGGATATTGATGATTATACTCCCCCTCCGGAGGAGGACACTATGGATCTTCATGGCCAGGTACCCATTTCTAATTCTTCTTCTTAATTGATGGTAGACACTAGTTAGGTAGTTTAGATTAATTTTATTGCTTTATTGAGTCTTTTTCGAGTCATGGGGACACGACTCACTTTTGAGTTTGGGGTGGGGTTCGTTGCCTCATCCCAATTTTTTGTGTTTTACATGCTTTCAATAAAATTAATCTTAGGGTTGCATGACTGTAGAGAATTTTAAATGCCCCCATCAAGCATGTTTTTTATGAATTAATGATAGAAAAATAGTTGACTTTAGGAGTTAGTGTAAACTGAACTTTGATTGCATGCAAATATGAGATAATTGATAGGGAGAATTAATGAACAATGAAAAAGAAGTAAACTTGTGCTTAAGGATAATGAGTGGTTTGTAGAACGTGAGATCTAAATGAGTAGAGAATCCACTTAGGTATGAACTAGAGATAAATTGTGTAGATAGGAAGATGATAGAGGCAGTTCTTTGTTAGCCCTTTGAATCCTTTTTAGCTATCTATCCCTGAATTAATTTTATCCTTCTTAGACAAATTTTTAGCCTTTAAGCCTTTCTTTTGTAGCCACATTATAAGCCAATTTCCCTTTAGATTATTAGGCATGACCATATGACCCGCACTTGAATCACGATCCTGAGACTTCCTGACTTGAGCTTGAGTTTGGGGTGGTGGGTCCACTATATGGGAATTTACATTGGGTTGGGATTTTTGAGCTTATCAATGATGCTTTGTGCTTTACATGATGATGATTCACAGGTTTATTGTATTGTAACCCTTTGTCGGGGTAATAGTGAATGGAAAAGAAGCTTCGAGCTCAAGTTATGAATAGGCATAACTATGAAAAATAGCATGATATGTCAACATCATAAAGAGAGTCATAGCTATAAGAAAAAAAAACGAATGATTTGAAAAGAATATACATATTCGGACCGGCAAAGTGGAAAATTTTAGGTGAATCATCCTTAGTGCTTATTGGGTTAATTTGGGGACGCTAATTAAGCGCGTCAATTGGGTTGAGTGAGAACGTTATTCGAGTGTAAACTCAAGCTCTTGGACAGTTGTTGATGGTAAGTGAGGAGAGAGCCAAAAACTCACTTCAAATTTACCAAATATACATACCATGCCGTCCTTCAGCCTATGCTAAAACCGTAAAGACCTCGTGATTCCTAGATGCACAGTGAGTTAATAGGGATTATTCTAAGTGGAACATTCAACACAAGTAAGGATCGAGGAACACCCTATAGCCACCATCTTGAGATAAGTAATAAGCGTAACCTTCTAGCATTGTGAAATTAATTTTGAATTGATATTGTTTTGTATTTGATTTTGCATGATAAGTGTAGGTGCATATTAATTCTTAAGTTAGACTATATGAAATTTGTTTTAAACTTTGCTTTGGGATTATTTTCTAGATTCTACCTTCTGCATTCACCTAAAAGATCCTTGTTTTGTTTTTATTTTGCTTTGTCAGGACGACAAAGGTTTGAGTTTGGGGTCTTGATGTCTCCCGTTTTGTTCTAATTATTAGCCCCTTGGAGACATCCTTTTAGGTGAATAAATGACTTGTTTGAAAGACTTTTAAGCTTATTTGATCATATTGCACTTTCTCCCCTTGGAAATTAACTATTTGCAGAATCTAAGCTTTTGTGCGTAAATTTGACTATTTTTAATGCAAAGCTAATAGGTTCTTTAAAGACCAATCCAAGGAGAAAAAGTGAGAATAAAGTCTTAGTGTATTTTAGAGTGTTAGGAAGGATTTTTAGTCGAGTTTCTATTTTTAGAGTACACTTTCCTTTTTCGATTTCTTGATTTATTGATTTATTCTTTTTAAGCATATGCGGTTTAATTATTTATTTAATGTGAAGCTTTAAAGAGATAAATGGTAATTACTTAGAGGCCAAGTCAAGATAAAGATGAAAGGAAAGAAGATTTACATGGAAATAAGAAGATTTGGTAAAGATTTTTTCAAGGGAGGAAAAGATAAAGCTGCCTTTTGAAATCTGAAATCCAACCACGTTTTAGGAATTAAATCATAATAAAAGATTGGCTAGGATTCTGGACGAGTGGTCTGCACCAATAGAAAGAGCTTTCCAAGACAAGCAGTTTCATATATTGGAACTTCTCAAACGGATAAGTATTGAAAAAGATATGACCAAATCAAATCAGCAGAATCTTACCTTTTAAGAGCTACGAATTTGAGAGTCTTTAACTTGTCTTCCACTCCAAGCAAAATTCGACCTAGGGTCTTCCAACACCTATAAATACACCCCTTAACCTCCTACTTTCACACACTTCAGAGAATTAACAAGAGGCTTAAGGTTTTCAAGTCAGAGCACGAAGGAGAGAAGAAGCTAGAAGCTGGAGGAATCCTGTTCTTCCATCCATAGTCATTCTACCCTTTAGGTTTTTATTTATCTTTTGTATTTTGAACATGAATTCCTTTTCTTTTATGTTAGTCTTTAATTCCATTATGAGCTAAATTTCTTTATACTTGAGAATCGCATAAAAGGGATGAACCTTAATTAATGTTTTCTATGTTTTGAATTTGGGATTGTTTAGATTTAAATAGGATTGAGTTTTATATATTGGTTATTACTTTGTTTTCATTACTAATTCTTTTAGGAACAACTAGAATTAGCTGTTAGTATTTGGGCTATTCACTTTAGTGGCGAAGTGATCATCCGACAGGCGGGTTTGAATACAGATCTAGGTAATACCCGTGTAATGTCCGTTATTGACCGACAGGCTTAACTAGTTACATAGCCAAAGAGGTAAATTCATATCATCCGAAGAGGCATATTCGACCATACAGGTGTTTATGATACTTTAGGATAGCTTCTAGGTCCACCCGACAGGGGGCTAGGAGATATTAGATTCCCGACTAGTATACTAATTCCAATTCTACCCTTAAACATAGCATAGATTACATTGATTAGGTGGATTCCTTTGCGAGGATCAAGTATATCTCTCTTATCTGAAGTTAGTCGTTATTTGCTTTATTTCTTTTCTGTTTATTTAATCTTTAGTCTTTATTTTATTTGCATCTTTTAATTTACAAAAAACCAAACAAAAATTCTATCTTTTATTTTTCTGTTTAGCAATTATTCCTACTACTTGATTGATATTTGGGTTGAACCTAATCCGTCCCTGAGAACGAACTTGATTATCATATATTACTTGGGACAACCGTACACTTGCGGTTAAGTGGTTCCTTTATTTTTGCACTTAATTTTATAACACCCCAGGACCCACCAGTTCCACATTCATGTTTTCTGTTACCCGAGGTTTTATAAATTCTATCGCTTTCTTCATATTTTCTTCTATTCCAGTATCCTCTTTGAAAAGGTCTTTATAAATTTTTTGAAAACATTGTTTAATGTCCTTAGAATCTTCATTCCAGATTCCTTCGTTATTTTTTATTCTCGTAATACAGTTTAGTTTCCTACGTTGTATAGTGGCAAAATGGAAATATTTTGTATTTTTATCTCCATACATGAGCCAGTTCTGTTTCGCTCTATCGCTCCAATATTTTTCCTCCTTGTTATACTCTACTTTTATTCGTTCTTTAATCTCATTTTCTTCTTTAGAAGTATCTTTATCCTCTTCCTTACTGTTAATTTTTATGAGTTTGTCTTGTAAACTTTTAATGGTTTTTTCATGATTCCTAAAATTCTTAGAACTCCATTTAGTTAATTCTTTTTTCGTGTATTCTCTTCTCTTGATGAAATTAGGTATAGGGACTCTATCATTAGGTATTTTCCAGCTATTTTCTATTATTTCTCTACAATTATTGTTATCAAGCCATCTACTCTCAAATTTGAAGTGTTTTTTCCCAATTTTCATATTTATATCATAATGAAGAAGTAAGGGGGAGTGATCCGACCCTATAGCAGGAGGAATAAAGATTTGTGATCTCGGGAATTTTTCCATCCATTCATAAGTTTTCATACATCGATCAATCCTCTTGATGTCTCCCTAAATGTTCTAATATTATGCCCTTGGGAGACATAATTTTTGGTGTTTATTCGTTTATTTTGATAGACTTTTGGACTAAATATGCAATAATCCGAATTTCCTCCTTTATTTCTAGCATTTTTAATTTCTTAAACTTTTGCGCGTAATATTGGGTATTTTAGTAAAACGTTTGTAGGTTTTGAATATTAGCTAGGAGAGGAATTCGAGAATAAAGTCAAAGATCGTGATATGGAGTCAAAGCATGAAGACAAATCCCGCAAGAATTAATATTTTAGAGCTGCAAATCTGGAAAGTTGCAAAAGATTTCTGATTTCGAGCCACCTAAGTGTAGATTTAGCCGCTGACTTGTGAAGAGAAAACGTGCCCCATTGAGTTACGAAACTTTAGCAACTTGAATGAGGTCAATCCGAGTTGAAACGAGTCGGTTAGATATGTTTTAGTGGAGGTGGTGCAGCAGTTACGGGATTTTGGGTTAAGATAATGAACTTGGCCCTTTATTATTTCATTTAAACTTTAGTCTAAGGTCCAAGTCCGAATTTCGGAGTATAAATAAGGGTTTTGACTTCTATTTTTCACACAATCCACTTTTTACAAAGCAGAACATCAGAGAGAAGTCAAGGAAGCAGAAAAGCTACAGAGTTGGAGACGGTCTATATCTCCAAATCACAGCTAATCTAATTCCGAAATTAGGTTTTTCTTTTATTTCTTTCTGTAAAACAATAAAAATACTTTTATTTCTTTTGATTTAGTTTTTCGCATTAGCATGAGCTAATTTAATTAAGTGCTTGAGAACACATAATTGGTTAATCCCAATTTGATTTTGTTTCATATGTTTGGATTTGGGATATTTATTATTTAAATCAAATTGGGTAAATTGTATTTTTCTTTAATTTTCATTTTATTTACTATTATTGACCTGATCAATTGATAATAGGACTTAGTATCTAGGCTATTCAAATTACTGGCGATTTGATCACCTTGACGGGGGGTCTGGGTACAGAACTAATTAACGAATATAGGTTAGAAATTACTTGACTCTGACGAGCTTAATTAAACCTATGGCCAATTGGGTAGAATAGACTTAATCACTTGAGAGTGGACTATAATCACCCTGACGGGGTTTGTAGCATTTGAGAGTAGCTCCTTAGTCCACCCTGACGGGGGTAAGGAGATTTCCGAATCCCGACCAATACAAATTTACCAATTTGTCCCTTAAAAAATGTATGAAATGAATGATAATTAGGTGAAATCCTTGCGTCTCTCAAGTACTGTTTTTCCTACCTTGCGTAAATACTTTATTTTCTTGCGTCTAGTTTAATCTTTGCATTAATTTAGTATTTTAATTTATTGTCTTAGCATTAGAAAACCAAAACAACAATCTTAAAGCCATTTTATCTGCTTTTACGTGCAATTAATCACTATTCGATAAGCATTAGAGTCAACCATTCCGTCCCTGAGAACGAATCTGTATTATCATATATATTACTTGGGACAACCGTACTCATGCGGTTGTGGTTCTCTTACCCTTATTGCATTATTTTTAGAACACACATAGGACCACCACCTCGTCTTTACATTCTTGTCTCCTTCCATCCTGTTAGACCATGAAAAGAAGCAACCATTAGACTTAATTTCCACCAAAGAATTATTATGAGTAAAATCTAAAAAAACATTTATATGATTAGGGTTATGTTGGCCTAACCTTGTTTTTAAATTCGTTTTAATATTCGACAAATAATTCTTTAACTAAAATTAGTTTACCGGTTATAAATATTCATGTTTTGATGCTTAAAAACGTTTTCTAAAACTCCTAGTAATATAGCTTTTTTAGTAATCTCTTTTATATCCATAAAAACCCATAACTTGAGTATTTTTAATGTATGAGTGCGGTACACCGGACTCGCTGTGCGGTACACCGGACATAGGGTGCGGACCAAGGCACGGTGCATGGCTAGCCCGTCAGAAGCAAGGAAATCAAAACATTGAGAAGTGCGGTACACCGCACCAGACCCGCGGTGCACCGCAGGAAAGGTTTTTCTGCAACCAAATGTGGACAAAAGGCATATAACCGTCGGGTGTTAAATATATCCGTTAGACACATGGCTTTTGACCGTTGGAGGCTTTTTTCAGCTACAAATAAGAGCTCATTAAAGGCACAACTTACACCTTCCATCTACCAATCTTAAGAGCTATTATTGTTATCATTCAAGAAGGTTTTCAAAAAGCATTCAAGTCATATCTACACATTCAAGCTTCATAGTTATATCTACTCAAATAGGAGTTTAGCTACAAACACTATATCACCACTTAAACACTTTTTTCTTCCTCTTAATTCTTACCTTGTATTAGATTAAGAGAGTATTGTGAGTATAGGTAGTATACTTGGTTCCTTGTGTTTGTGATAACACAAGTGGTTTGCTTCAAGGTTGTGAAGTGGTTGTAAAGGGTTTGTAATCTCACCCGGGTTAAAGAGATACGAAGATTATATTGAGAATCTTGCAAATCCTAAGGGGGACTTCTTAGGTAGTGGATGTAGGGAAACCAAACCACTATATATCGTGTGTATCTTTCTATCCCTACACTATTTATTTTATGCACTCTATATGCTTGATAAAATGATTACATGAATAGTTAACTTATATTGTCTCTTAGTATTATCTAGTTTATAACTATTTAGTTGACTAAAACAATAGGGTTTAAATTAGCCTTTAATTTTATTTACTTGAAATAAAATTAGCCGATTAATTTCCATAGTCCTATTCAACCCCCCTTCTAGGACGCATATTGAATATCAATTGGTATCAGAGCCTAGCTCTAATTTGTACTTAACCGTTTCTAGAGTTAAAACCATATGGACTCTAATCAACTGGAGGGTTCATGTTCTACTAGACCTCCTCTTTTTACAGGAAAAGACTACTTTGGATGGAAAAAGAAAATGGAGATTCATGTCAAAGGAATCGATTACTTTTTATGGCTTGTTATTAAGAAGGGTCCTTATATTCCTTATGTGGATGATACTAACACTAAAGAGAAGGATGAAGATGATTATAATGCTCAAGATTTAGCCAAACTCACCAAAAACAACAAAGCAATGAATATACTCATAAATGGGTTGAGTATCACGGAATATGCTAGAGTTAGTGAGTGCAACTCGGCTCATGAAATGTGGCAACTTTTGGAGCTATCATATCAAGGTACGGATTATGTCCAAGAAACTAAGATTGGTCTCTTTATTACAAAATATGAGTTATTCCTTGGAGCCCGATGAAGCCTTAAATGCTATGCATCAAAGATTTTCCAACATTTTCAACACCTTGAAGACCATTGGTCAAGTCTACACCAACAAAGAACAATGCCGAAAAATCTTATTTGCTCTTCCAAAGAAATAAAAAACAAAAATCAACTCCATAAGAGATACAAAAGATCTTTAAAAAATGATGGTTCATGAACTCATTTGTAACCTCATGACGGAGGAACTAGTGCTTGAAGAAGAAAAAATAAGAGATGATGAGGAGAAGAAAATTAAGAAATCCATTGCTTTTCATGCCTTAAGTAGTAAGATGAAAGAAAGAAAGGAAAAGAAGGAAAGTGAAGAAGAAGAAAATTCACATGAAGAAGAAACTAGTGAAGATGAAGAAGTAGCTATGTTGGCAAGAGATATGAAAAGAATTTTGAGATACAAACGCTTTGCCAAGAAAGGAAGCTCTTCCACACCCTACAAAAAGAATGTTAGAGCTATCAAATAAGACGAACCCACTTGCTATCATTGCAAGAAAATAGGTCACATCAAAACCTATTGTCCCCTTCTTCAAAAAGAAAAACCTAAGAGAGCTATGCATGCAAACATTACTTGGGATACTCAAAATTCGGATGAAGAAGATAGTGAAAATGATAATGTTAACCTTGTTGCTTTCATGGGAAATCTTTCAAATGATGAAGATGCTATTTGGGATGATAGTCACTCAATCCAAGAGTTAAGAGATGACGGTTCAACTCACTTTGCATTCATGGCTAAACATGATGAGGTAACTCCTAAATCTAATCTTTCTTTATCAAATGATGATGCTAGTGAGGAAGATATTCATGATGCATTTGATTCTCTTTACAATGATTTTTTAAACTCTATTGAAACAAAGTTTTAACAAAAGATTTAGAAATTGAAAGGAATAGAAGTAAAGAGATTTTAAAAGCTTTGGAGGATTGTCAAAATCTTAGTGATGAATGTATAGATGAAAATGAAAAACTTCATCTTATTAAGAAAAATCTTTTGGAAGAAAAAGTTTTGTTAGAGAAAAAGGTTGAAGATTTAAATGCTATTATTTTAAAATTCACCAAGGGACAAGAAAATTTGGATTTGATTTTAGGTTCTCAAAAAATGGATTTTGAAAAAAGTGGTATTGGCTATGATCCTTCAACCAAACAAAAATTCTTGAAAAATGCTTTTGTTAAACCAATCATTTCACATCATATTCCTTCTTCTTCAAAATCTTCAATCACTTGCACATATTGTGAAAAAATTGGTCATGATGCATCTCATTGTTACTATCGTAAATTATTGGATTTGGGGTCTCTTGTACCATCTTGGAAAAATCCTATATGGGCTATAAAAAGAAAATCCACTAACCCTCATGGACCTAAACCGAATTGGGTACCTACAGCTTAATCATTTTTGTTTGTAGGGATTGAGCATCAAGAAGCAAAATATATGGATTCTTGATAGTGGATGCTCTAGACATATGACCGGGAACCCTTCATTATTTACACATCTCTATAAAACAAAAGGTGATAAAGTTACTTTTGCCGACAATACTAAAAAACGTTTTTTGGGTAAAGGTAAGATCGGTAATATGGATTCTTTGCTTATCTCAAATGTTTTGCTTGTTGAGTGTCTATCTTTTAACTTCCTTAGTATTAGTCAACTATGTGATGTTGGTTATTTTGTTAAATATGAAGCATCTAGATGTATTGTGTCTAAAAATGATGAGTTAAATACTATTTTTATTGCGATCCGATAATGTTTTTATATTTGATCTTGAAAGTCTTATTTGTCAACGTATTAAATGCTTGTCCGTGGTTAATGATAGTTGGCTTTGGCATAGATGTTTAGGACATGCTAGCATGGATTTAATTTAAAAATTGTCTAGAAAAAATCTTCTTGTTGGTTTGCCTATTTATAAGTTTGATAAAGATAAACTTTGTGATGCATGTCAACTTGGTAAACAACATCGTTCATCTTTTAAACCCATAAATAAGGTCATCACCATTAGGCCACTTCAATTATTGCATATGGATCTTTTCGGTCCCGTTGATGTCACTAGTCTAGGAAAGTCTAGATATGTTTTTGTTGTTGTTGATGATTACACTAGATATACATGGGTGATGTTCATTTCTTTAAAAAATCAAGCCTTTAATGAATTTGCAAAACTTTGTAAAAAGGTGCAAAATGAGAAAGGCTACTCTATTACATGCATTCGTAGTGATAATGGTAGTGAATATGTGAATTCTCCTTTTGTGCATTTTTGTGATGAATTTGGCATTGAGCATAATTTTTCGGCTCCTAGAACTCCCCAACAAAATGGGGTAGTAGAAAGGAAAAACCGGACTCTACAAGAAATGGCAAGGACAATGTTAAAAGAACATAGCTTGCCTACCTACTTTTCGGGTGAAGCCGTTCATACGGCTTGTTATGTGCTAAATAGAGTTCTTATTAGACCTATTATTAAGAAAACCCCTTATGAACTTTGGAATGGTAGACCACCAACTATTGCATATTTTCGTGTTTTTGGGTGCAAATGTTTTATCTTAAACACTAGGGATCATTTGGGGAAATTTGATGCAAAATCGGATGAAGGTATTTTTCTTGGCTATTCCACTAAGGGAAAATCCTATCGTATTTTCAATAAACGCACTCGTACTATTGAAGAATCTATGCATGTTGATTTTGATGAGACTAACCCTTTTTGTATAAAGAAAGTAGTACATGATGATTCACATGAAGATATCCCACAAGATCAACCCTTAGAATCTCCTACTCAAGAATTGAAAACTCATGATGAATCTATTGAGAAAGATGGTAAACCTTCAAATGAAGCTACTCTGGATTTACCAAAATGTTGGAAAAACATCAAAGATCACCCAAGCGAATTAATTTTAGGTGATCCAAATGAAGTGGTAACTACTCGCTCTCGTGTAATTGCCTTATGTGCTCATCATGCCTTCTTATCTCAAATTGAGCCCAAATTTTTTAAAGAAGCTTTACTTGATGATCATTGGATAAATGCCATGCATGAGGAGTTGAATCAATTTGAGCGTAGTAAAGTTTGGACCTTAGTTGAGAGACCAATTGGTCCCACTATTATTGGTACTAAATGGGTTTTTCGAAATAAACTAGATGACACCGGAATTATCACAAGGAATAAAGCACGCTTAGTTGCTCAAGGGTATAATCAAGAAGAAGGTATTGATTTTGATGAAACTTTTGCTCCGGTAGCTAGACTTGAGTCTATACGTATGATACTTGCTTTTGCTTGTTATATGGATTTTAAACTTTACCAAATGGATGTCAAAAAGTGATTTTTTAAATGGTTTCATAGAAGAAGAAGTTTTTGTTAAACAACCACCGGGTTTTGACGACCCAAACTTTCCATATCACGTTTTTAAACTTTCAAAAGCTTTATATGGTTTAAAACAAGCACCTCTTGCTTGGTATGATCGTTTAAGCAAATCCTTGTTAGAAAATGGTTTTAAACGTGGTAATATTGACTCCACTTTGTTTATAAAAAATTCTTCTAAAGATATTCTTCTTGTTCAAATTTATGTGGATGATATTATATTTGGTGCTACTAATGAAAATCTCTGTGAGAATTATTCTAAAAGTATGCATAAGGAGTTTGAGATGAGCATGATGGGTGAATTGAACTACTTCCTTGGACTTCAAATAAAGCAAAGAAAGGATAGCATCTTTGTAAATCAAGTCAAATACACAAAAGAATTGATCAAGAAATTTGGACTTGAAGATGCAAAGGAAATCGGAACTCCAATGAGCACATCCACAAAGCTAGACAAAGATGAAGATGGTAAGAATGTTGATGAAAAAACGTACCGAGGTATGATTGGTAGCTTACTTTACTTAACTGCTTCTAGACCCGATATTATGTTTTCCGTGTGTTTATGTGCTAGATTTCAATCCTCTCCTAAAGAATCTCATCTTAGTGCCGTTAAGCGTATTTTTCATTATTTGAAAGGTACTCTAAGTTTAGGACTTTGGTATCCTAGATTCACTTCTTTCGAACTTATAGGATATTCGGATGCCGACTAGCCGGTTGTCGTCTTGATAGAAAAAGCACTAGTGGTAGTTGCCAATTTTTAGGTCAATCCCTTGTATCTTGGTCTAGTAGAAAACAAAATAGTGTTGCTTTATCCACGGCCGAAGCCGAATATGTTGCGGCCGGAAATTGTGTGACTCAAATCCTTTGGTTGAAACAAACCTTACTAGACTTTGGCCTAGAGTATGATTGTGTTCCTATTCGTTGCGATAACACTAGCGCTATTAATCTTACAAAAAATCCTATTTAACACTCTAGAACGAAACACATAGAAATTCGTCATCATTTTATTCGTGATCACACTCAAAAAGGGGATATTGTGCTTGAATTTGTCACTTCGGAAAATCAACTTGCCGATATTTTTACCAAACCTTTTCCACGAGATCGTTTTGAAAAAATTCGTTGTGAAATTGGCATGCAAATTTAATGGGTCCTGGTGTGTTATAAAAAAATGCGAAAATAAAGGAACCACAATCACCGCAAATGTTGTCCAAGTAATATTCGATAAATCGAGTTCGTTCGCAGGGACGGATTAGGCACAACTCAGGTATTAATCAAAAAGTAAGAATAATTGCTTAACAGAAAAATAAAGTAAAGATTTTTGTTTGGTTTTTATAAAATTAAAAGATGCAAATAAATTAAAGACTAAATTAATTAACTAGAAATAAAATAAAGCAAGTAAAAGAGAATTAAACTTCAGATGAGAAAGAGTACTTGATCCTCGCAAGGGTTTCACCTAATCTATCTAATTCATGCTTCTGTTTAAGGGCTAAACTGGTATTATTGTGCTAGTCGGGACTCTCATATCTCCTAGCCCCCGTCAGGGTGGACCTAAGAGCTATCCTACGGTATTACAAACCCCGTCAGGGTGAATATAAATTACTTTCAGACGAATATTAATTTACCTCATTGGCTGCATGGTTAGTTAAGCCTGTCAAGGTCAATAACGGATACTATGCTTCTATTATCTAAGTCTGTAATTAAACCCCCCGTCAAGGTGATCCATACGCCACTGTATGGAATAGCCTAATTACTATGAGCTAAGTTTGATTCATGACTTCAACTTTAGTAATTAAAACAAAATAATAGTCAACACAAAATACCTAGTCTAATTTAAACTATAAAATCCCAAATTCAGAAAAACATAAATTAAACAGAATTAAGTTTAACCCATATAGCGATTCTCAAGCACTAAAGAAATTAGTTCATAACAGAATGAAAAACTAAAATTAAAATAAAGGAATTCATAGTTTCGAATTACAGAAATAAAATAAAGAACCTAAAGGTTAAGATGACTGATGATGGAAGAACAGGATTCCTCCAGCACTAGCTTCTCCTTGCCTTCTTGCTCTGACTTGAAAATCTTAAGCCTCTTGTGTAATTCTCTGAAGTGTGTGAAAGTAGGAGGTTAAGGGGTGTATTTATAGGTGTTGGAGGACCCTAGGTCGAATTTCTTAGAGTGGAAGACAAGTCAAGGACTCTTAAATTCGTAGCTCTAAATTCTAGGAAAGGTAAGATTCTTCTGCTGATTTGATTTGGTCATATCTTTTTCAATACTTATCCGTTTGAGAAGTTCCAATATATGAAACTACTTGTCTTGGAAAGAGCTTTATTGGTGCAGACCACTCGTCCATAATCCTAGCCAATCTTTAATTATGATTTAATCTTTAAAACGTGGCTGGATTTTCAGATTTCAAAAGGCAGCTTTATCTTTTCCTTCTTTGAATAAATCTTTCCTATATCTTCTTATTTCCATGTAAATCTTCTTTCCTTTAATCCTTCACCTTGACTTTATCTCTAAGTAATTACCATTTATCTTTTAAAGCTTCACATTAAATAAATAATTAAACCGCATATGCTTAAAAAGAATAAATCAATAAATCAAGAAAACGAAATAGGAAAGTGTACTCTAAAAATAGAAACTCGAGTAAAAATCATTTCCTAACACTATAAAATACACTAAGACTTTATTCTCACTTCTTCTCCTTGGATTGGTCTTTCATGAAATTCAAGAACCAATTAACTTTGCATTAAAAATAGTCAAATTTACGCACAAAAGCTCAGATTCTGCAAATAGTTAATTTCCAAGGGGAGGAAGTGCAATATGATCAATTAAGACTAAAAGTCTATCAAATAAGTCATTTATTCACCTAAAAGGATGTCTCCTAGGGGCTAATAATTAGAACAAATCGGGAGACATCAAAATTCTCTAAAAACCTTTTTTTTCTCTTTTAGTTTGTGTTTTATTATGTGTTTATGTGCTTTATCCTCTATGTGCTAATATCTTGTAAGTCTTGACCTTTTCATGCTTAAAATTGCTTAGTTTTTACATTGGGTCTTTTTATACTTTTTAGAAAATATAGGGGTATTTGTGAAATAAACTGTTTTCTTTGTTTTCGAGATTTCCTTGTTGTATTTTTTCAAAACAAAAATTATTTTGTAAGTTTTATAATATTACGAATCTATTTGGGAGGTTTCGAATGAGTTTCGGGAGTTTTTTGACAACCCAAAAAATCCAATTTTTTAGCCCTAAACGAGAGTTTATGCGGTGCTCCGCACCACTTCCGTGGTTCACCGCGATCCAGGGTTTTGTTATTTGTTATTTTTCCTTTTTTTTTCGTCCAGTTTATTCGCAAACCAATTCTACAGTGCGGTACACCACACGGTTGTCGCGGTAAACCGCGGAATAGGGTTTCGTCTGGTTTTAAAACCCGTCAGTTTCTTTTTATCTTTGATTCTCACTTTAAACACAAACCCTACCCGCCTTCTACTTCTCTCCTGCGATTTCCGGCGATAGCCTACCTCTAATCCGCCTCCTTAGCACTCCTTTCTCCACCAAATCACTTTCTTTTATCTCTCCTTCATTCCTCCTCCATTACCCACTTCATTCCGCCATGGTTAGAGCCAAGAAGACAGCTGCTGCTCCAAGGAAAACCTCCGCCGCCGGAGCCTCCTCCAGCCGCCGCCGTGAACCATCACCGGCGAGGTCTCCTTCACCACCTCCACTCCGGCCATTCGAGCCTCTTCCGGGTAGAACCATAAATGCTTCAGCTTTTCCTTCCGGTGATGATTCTCTATACCAACTCTTTTCCTTTCAAAATTGTCATAAAATTTTCAGCTATTCGGGAAGTCATTTAGCTAATAAATTAATTGAAGAATTTTACACGAACTTCGAATATAATTGTGCAAATAATTCGATTAAATCTAGAGTTTCGGGTATTATTTTACGCTTAAAGTTGAATGAATTATGTGCACATTATGATATTCCTACTGATGGTTTTAGTGGTTTTTGGTCTAATGGATGGGATGGATCGGTTCTTGATGTGGTAGTACAAAATGATGTCAATGATTTTGTAACTAGTAGGATGCTAGTTCGAGATGGTACTTGGAATTTACGGAATTTTGATCCGGAATTTATAGTGGCTCATAAATTCCTTATTTCGGCCGTGATACCTAAAGACAAACATGATGCAAAGTTGATTCCTTATGAGGCTTACCTTTTATATCTACTTTTTGCGAGACAACGAATCAATATTATTGCTATAATGTTCAAGTGGATGAATCACACTAGGGCATCAAGGGATAAAGTTCCTTATGGTATGTTTCTTACCGAAATTTTTGAAAACAATGGCATTTCTTTTGGCGGTACTAGTGTGAAATCGATCGATAGGTCTTGGTGCTTTGATTACAACACTATTAAGAGGATGAAATTCGCAATTTATAATAATACTTATGTATCTTGCTTACGTGTTAGTCGAATTTCGGATGAATCTATTCGTAATCGTATCTTGTCCGCAAAAGAGGGAACTACCGGTCCGGATTTTGACTCGCTAGATTTTTTACCTAACCCGGCCCCACAAAATCCCGCTCCTAATCCACATATCGCTTCATCCTCCAATCCTCCTCCCGGTGAAAATTCCTCCTCTAACTCCCGTCTCGATCAATTCATGGCTTATGTGACTCAAAAGCTTGAAACCTTGGAAAAGAAGCTTGATGCCATTAATGATAAGATTGATTGTTCGGGTCGTCGTTCGCGTTCTAGGAGTCATTCCCCTCATTGAGCTTATCCCGTTGTTTACTTATGATTTCCCTCTTTTTTTGCTTTCTTAACCTTGGTTTTAATTGTGTTTTATTTTGGATTATTAGCTATGTTTGATTATGTTTTGAATGCTTTGGATAATTTGCTTTGTTTAGAATTGTTATGGATATTTGGTTATTTCATTATGTTATCTTATTAATGATGTTATGTTGCTAACGGTGTTCTTGATGGTATCGGTGTTATTGCGCTTCTAATTGTCAACAATTGCACTTTAGGCCCTTGATTTATTTCAAATTGCATTTAGGCCCCTATAATTTTCAAATATTGCGTTTAAATCCCTATACTTTTCAAACTTTATTTTAACCTTTAGATTTTTTTAAAAACCTATCAAAGATTCTTTTTGTTGTTGACAAAGGGGGAGAAATTTTAGTTAAACTTTTCAAAATTTAAACAAAAACTCTATGCATTTTGTGAGGGGGAGTTTCTTCAATGTAATTATTTTTAAAACTCAAATGCGTAGGTTGAGGGGGAGTTTTTTTATTACAAATATGTCTAGGGTCTCTTCAAAAGTTTATGATTTGTCAAACATAAAAAAGAGGGAGATTGTTGGCCTAACCTTGTTTTTAATCTCGTTTTAATATTCGACAAATCATTCTTTAACTAAAATTAGTTTACGGGTTATAAATATTCATGTTTTGATGCTTAAAAATGTTTTCTAAAATTCCTAGTAATATAGCTTTTTTAGTAATCTCTTTTATATCCATGAAAACCCATAACTTGAGTATTTTTAATGTATGAGTGCGGTACACCGGACTCGCTGTGCGGTACACCGGACATAGGGTGCGGACCAAGGCACGGTGCATGGCTAGCCCGTCAGAAGCAAGAAAATTAAAACGTTGAGAAGTGCGGTACACCGCACCAGAACCGCGGTGCACCGCAGGAAAGGTTTTTCTGCAAACAAATGTGGACAAAAGGCATATAACCGTTGGGTGTTAAATATATCTGTTAGACACATTGCTTTTGACCGTTGGAGGCTTATTTCAGCTACAAATAAGAGCTCATTAAAGGCACAACTTACACCTTCCATCTACCAATCTTAAGAGCTATTATTGTTATCATTCAAGAAGGTTTTCAAAGAGCATTCAAGTCATATCTACACATTCAAGCTTCATAGTTATATCTACTCATATAGGAGTTTAGCTACAAACACTATATCATCACTTAAACACTTTTTTCTTCCTCTTAATTCTTACCTTGTATTAGATTAAGAGAGTATTGTGAGTATAGGTAGTATACTTGGTTCCTTGTGTTTGTGATAACACAAGTGGTTTGCTTCAAGGTTGTGAAGTGGTTGTAAAGGGTTTGTAATCTCACACGGGTTAAAGAGATACAAAGATTATATTGAGAATCTTGCAAATCCTAAGGGGGACTCCTTAGGTAGTGGATGTAGGAAAACCAAACCACTATATATCGTGTGTATCTTTCTATCCCTACACTATTTATTTTCCGCACTCTATATGCTTGATAAAATGCTTACATGAATAGTTAACTTATATTGTCTCTTAGTATTATCTAGTTTATAATTATTTAGTTGACTAAAGCAATAGGATTTAAATTAGCCTTTAATTTTATTTATTTGAAATAAAATTAGCCGATTAATTTCCATAGTCCTATTCAACCCCCTTTCTAGGACGCATATAGAATATCAGGTTAGCTTGATTCTTGCTTTGTTTCTCTGTAATGTTCAATATCTCATTGAAATCACCTAGTATCATCCATGGTCCATTAATTTCTCTACTCCAATTTGTTATTTCATTTCATATCTCAATTAGTTGATTAAAGTCATTAGGAGCATGTAAGATGATCATATAGTACGAAAATGAACATTCATTAACTAAAACAATAACATAGAAATTACAGCTAAAAACTACACTAAGAAGCACATTAGAGTGTCACAAAAGCAAGAACCCCCAGAATGGAAAGAAGTTCCGGAGGGTTAAACAAAAAATGACTTGCTAAAACCAAACCGCTCCACCACTTTTTGAGAGTCTACTTCTCTCAACATCGTTTCACAAAAAGCAACCACTGGACAAAATTGAGCTATCATCGAGCTAATTCTTGACAATGTTAAGGGCGCTCGAATTCCCTGTACATTACAAAATAATGTTGTCATTTGAACTTCGCGGCTTTTTTGGAGTTGCCGCCTCCATTCTCATTCTCAAACTCTTCCTCATTGTCAGCATGAAAAACACTAATTTCCATCTTCTCTATAAGATCGATGGCCGTTTGAGAAACATAAAAAAGATACTGAAAAGCACCATATAATCCATCAAACAGATGGTTTTCTAAGAGCCATAAATAGCTCCTCTCAATAGATCCATAATAAGCATAAAAACTTGAAAGAACATAACTGCGATAAATCAGCATATTACTATCACAGATAAAGTTAATATTAAATCTGTAATAATCAAAGTTTACTAATTCAGGGAGAAATTTTATAAGACTAACAAGATTATCATCATTAATTGCATTAGGTATTTTCAAAGATTGCTTACTGTGAAGGGTCTCAATCATACTATCAATCCAATTCTCTTTGTAGATCTGTCCATATAAATGATTGAAGCTAATCAAATGGGTCTGCATTATCTCACTATACATTTCCTTGTAAAAATCTAGCTTATCATGTATCCTTATATT
The DNA here is from genome assembly GCA_029959085.1 of Nemophila menziesii. NCBI lineage: Eukaryota > Viridiplantae > Streptophyta > Magnoliopsida > Boraginales > Hydrophyllaceae > Nemophila > Nemophila menziesii. Next base: position 1,700,342 of record JARWIR010000004.1, read on the forward strand.
GTATCTTAACTCAACATATATCTTAACATATTTAAACTCAAGTTTAATCATGTAGAAAAATACAGAATTTTCATAGAGATATCTGTTAATTTTATGAAGTATAAGATTAATTTTATAATCATAGTAAAGGGTAAAAACCGAAAGTTGTGTAACTGAAATATAGAAAGACTTGACTTTCCTGCATCTCTGTTAACAGTAACTCTTAAATAGGATCCCATCCAATATATAACTCCATTGATTAGTTCTATGTAAGCAAGACCCTTCAATATAAGATCGTAGGTTTTGTTCAGCGTAATAAGCTATCATCCTTGAGGCCCCTTTGGTTCTCGTAATCTCATCATAGGCTCTTGTATTGGTTAGCTTCGTATGAATAAGATTGGGCTTATAAATTGTGTAATAGCATCTGTAGTAGTCACCCCTCTTTTCCTTTCTATCTAAATTAACTGTTCCCAAATCTCTACTGAAACGAACCAAATAGGTGTAATAATATCATTTACCTGGTCGATTGGATTACCCACATGAAAAAAGAGATTGATCTGGTGAAGGTGCAACATAGCTTCGTGTTTGTAAAATAAATGGATCGGCCGCGTCTTGTTGTTGGCAGAAAACACTCGCATCTCAATCCCAAAGAACGGTTAATGTAATTTGAAGAGATCAGAGTTGGTTGTATTTGTTGAACACGGATTATTGAAATTTTTTCATTACAGTTCCCCTCTAATTCTGTTATTCCCAGGATATAGCAGGCAAGAGTTTTAGTTGGGCTGCATATGTGTATGTGCTGGGCTTTGCCTGTTCTTTCATCTCGGTGATGATTACTTTCCTTTTCGCGAGTCTTATTTCTCCTCTTCTAAGTATTTTCCAGTACCCTACACATAGACATTAAGTAGATAGGTAGTAAAAGAAAGTTGATTAAACTGCAATTGGAAGAGTTGTTCTGTATGATGAACCCTAGATATTGATCTAGGGCTTATTCTTTTGATAATCCAACCCTCGATATCCCCTCTGTTCCACATTTTGCTAAGAGATACTTCGCCTTTGGATCTTCCCTCCCACGAGCTAAAGGTAATTGTAAGGGGTAGTTCTTGATTCACTGGACTAGGGTTAGACAGTTTAGATAAAAGGAAGAAAACCATGAAGCCATCTGAAGATGAACTCATGACTTGAGGAATCTGAATATAGTGTAGCCGAAACTGATATGGGAAAAGGCGAGCTTCCGTCGGAAAAACAAGAAAAAGGCCTAATGAGATGAGAGAGGAGAAAGCGGGTGAATTTTAGAGAGAGAAACTTTTTTTTATCCATGAAATTTGAAAAGAGACTTTTAAGTACCTATACTATAAAATAGGACTTTTAGGTATCCAACTTTTTCTTTTTGTCTAGCTGTTAGTGTTTTCCGTTATCTCACACATTAAGTATGATAACCGGTGGCGCCACGTAGGCTGTAAATAGGCTCCACAAAAAAACGTTGGGTACCTAGAAGTCCTATTTTATAGTATGGGTATTCATACGCCCCTTTTTGAATTTCATGGTTCCCCACATAGTTTTTCTCTTTCTATTATCTCGTTATCTTGAGTTTACTTTCAAAACTCAAAATCTGAGTTTTAGAAATTTTCCTATAACTCAAAATTTAAGTTTTGGAAAGTTTTATATAACCCAAACTATTCTTTTTATGGGTAAAAAAAGTGAATAAAATGTATGGCGCCTTTTATGAGAAAAAAATAATGACTGTAGTGAGGGAGAATGAATTCTAATTTGAGTAGTGTTTTAGGTATTAATCCTTTAATTTTTTGTTCTGGAAACGCATAATTTTTATAATAAAAGAAAAATTCCGATTTAAAAGAAGAAAAAGAGGTTTTCATTCCTTCTCAATACTTTTTGGAAGATATACAAAATATGACAATTTATTTAGTCTTTAGGTTCATTACCATATGTTCAAAGTTGTTTGTATTTGGGGATAAAGATCAAACAATTTTATTTTGAAAAACAAGAATTTACTTAGACTTAAAAGAAAATACTAAAACAAAGAAGTATGGCTTAACTTTAGCTGATAACAACTTCTTAAAGACCATATATGCAAGTTAGTTTACATCTTATATATACATTATTTAGAATAACCGAAATACTTATATACACTATGGGAGAAATAGAAGTGAGGATGATATTATACATGAGATACAATATTATCTATACATTAAAACTGTTAACAAGAAAAAGTTCAAAAACAAAGGTGATAGAATTAAAGTGGCTCAAGAATGCTAGATTCTAGACATCTTCGAGGATTGGTCATAGTTGTAACTGTTTTAGAATAGATTAGATAAGTAGGTTATGCATTGTAATTTTACTTATTTGTCTATTTTAGAGCTTTCTTATTTGGGACTCTTAAAGCTGTAAGGACAAGAATTTGAGCTTTAATAAAATGGTATAATTAATGAAAAAGGCTTTATATTTCTACTTAATGGGCCTAATATCTTGTTGGATCGAAGATATTATAATTGAGATGAATAGTATTTTCTTTACAATAAACAGATCTTAATATCTTTTAATTTATCTGACATATTTAGTTTTCTTTACACGTTTTAGCGATAAAATTATATCTAAATAAAAAATATGAGACAAAAGTCTCCTTGATAGTTTACATTCCACCATTCAACATCTAATATTTCAGTGTATTCAATTGATAATTAAGTAACTCCGACATCAATTTCGGGTGATTTGGTTATGGTGAAGTTGAAATTAGCTAGGAATTTCAATCAAAATTTGCTGAAAGGAACAAAAAACGTGTGTTTATTGGCTCACAACACCACCGATCAAGTTATATGCTATAAACCTATAATAATAATCCTTTCACTATCCATATGCCCAAATTTTAAAGATAATACATATAACCCCATCATTCTCCAAATTATGGCACCATTGATCCTTAGTGATGGGTAGATTAGATAATTTGGTGCCTAAGACATGTATATCCTGATAGCTTTTGACAAAAAGTATATACCTAGATTTTGTGTAATATGGGACCAGTTATGTAATATTACCCTTAACATAATTTACGTGTCTAAATTGGTTTTTTCTTGATGGATTTGTATTGTTGTTTTTATTATGTGTTCATTCCATAAAGTAAACTTATTGCACTCTATTTGACCATTAGTGAAACCATAACTAAATCAAGAGCCATCTTTGTTAGTATGGACATTGTGCAATGTTGAAAAGATATTGTGGCGTCATTAGAAAATTTGTCACCATTTTCCATCTTTATAAAGCATATACATACCTTATGTTGAGTTAGACATCCGTAATTGACGTGTGGAGTTGCTTAGTGTGATAGAATTTAACCGTGATGACAAAAAAATTATGTTGTAAGCTTCAAAGTGCTTCTTGTGGTTGACTTGATGGAGAAATTTATTGGGAGGTGTAGTAGCGTATAAGGTACAACCATTATGTCTATAGCTACTTTCTCAAAGCAAAATCTCATTCATTGCTAGGACAGTGAGATTGGATACCCAAGGCACAAGTCTCTTTTTCTTGCTTTGTTTAGATTTTGACAATGAGTTATGTGTTTTTGCTAATCAAAGGATTTACTTAAAGCTTAACATCAAAATCCTTACAAGCATTAGGAGTACCCTAACAAATAGTTAACTCAAAGAGCAGAAAATAAAAGAAAATTACATCATCTAATCTAATCTACTAAAAAAATCAATACTTAATTCTTGAAAACATGGATTAACTTCCTAGCCTCGATGATGTTGCTATTATTGTCTTGATTTTTAAAGTTCTTACAGTTCTTAGTCTTGATATAGAGGAAGTTTTGAATGTTGTGCATGACTTGATCCTCATTGCTTCTCCTACCATTTTAAATATGCACATTCCTATTGTTCCATATGAAATCTATATATGCGGTGAAACATCATGCATATATAACTTCAAGAAGCTTATCTTTAGTCTTATCAAGAATAAAGCTGATAAAATCATCCCGAGCATGAAAGTTGGGTAGATTAGCACCACACTTCTCAACACATTTGATGAAAATTCTCTTGGAAAAAGAGCACTCAAGAAAATTATGATCTCTATCCTCTACAAAATTGTGACATATCTCACAACGAGTATTTTTTTTTAATGCCCTATTCACTCATTCAACTTTTAGTTGGTAGTCTATTAAGACAAGCAAGCCAAGAACAAAAGCAGCATTTTGCTACATTCATTTTATACCATACAATTCTAGTCCACTATAGAATTTATCCAGTATCTATTATTTGATTCATAGTCTTCTTAAAAGAGAAATTGTTTTATACTGGAACTGCAACTGATTTTATTATTACCCTGCACAAGTTGTTTAAGTAATAACTTAGTTAATCAACTCAAAATAATTGGGAAGTGCCTCCATTCTCTAATGAAACAACTTTTAACTGTGTTGTTAGTCCAAACATCTCTTTCATGAACTTATGTATTCAAAAAAGTGTTGACATTACTACCATTTACCCAATTATCCCAAAAAACATGTGCTAGATTGGTAGTGGTATAGGTGTGATAAAACAACGATATAAATAAGATAAAAAACATCTTATACTACCAGAAACTCTCCGCAAGTGAACAGATCATTTGTAAGTAATAAGTAAGTAAAATAGATATCGATCTCAAGGACTATGAAAGTAAGTTTTGTAAATAGTGTTATTACTAAGTGGACTAGAAATAGTTGATAAAATAATACAAGAAGACACTAAACTATTTATTGGGTGTTTATGACTCAAAACAATCAAATAAAGACTTAAATTAAAGACATTAATATTCAATAGGATAGATAAAAGCTTATGAGAGTTTAGCTTAAGAACTAGCAAGTAATCCCCACTAGCCTTTTTGAATGGTTACTATCTAAGGGAGAATTATGTGATATTCATTAGTTGGAATTCTAAATTCCTCCTAGTCCTGTCAGGTGGACTTAGGAAGCAACCTATCCACGACTAGGGAACTTGGGTAAGGGGACCCTACACAATGATTGGTGGTTAAACTAAACCCTATTGACTATCTAGCTAGGCAAGCCCGTCAAGATCACTACCGCACACTAGATGATTATGTGGTGTTTCTATAACTGCCCCGTCAGAGTGTCAACTCAATTAATTATAGGGTAATCATATACGTGCGCATCGTAAGAACTACTGATGTCTCCTCATTTGTGATACTAAAATCTATTTCTGAGACATCATTTTAGGTGTATTTATTAGTTTATAGGTCGATTATCACATGATTTAGTACACTTTCCTATTTTGGGTATTGAATTAATTATTTATTATTTTTAGAGCATATTGGGTTTAATTATTTATTTAGTGTGAAGCTTTGGAGATATTAGAGTCCAAGTTGGTTCCAAGAGCTAAAGGAAAGAAGATAAACATGGGAATTGAAGATAAGGAAGTAAAAGCTAAAAATATGGAAAAGGAAAAGCTGCCATAAATCTGAATTCCTGCACCTACGACCACAAATCAGCTTAAGTCTCAAAATCAGTGAGGAATCTGGAGAAACGGTCAAGAGAAAAGTTAAATATCTTTCCGAGACGATGAATTTCGACTACTCATAAGCGTCAAACAGATGAGTATTGAAGCTCCTAGGACCAAAACAAAAACGGGGCTGATTCCATGTTTTTGGGCTACGAATTTGAGTTGGGCTAGGAGCCCAATGTTTACCTTTTCCTTCAAGAAAACGACTAGGTCAACCTATACACTATAAATAAAGCCTCTTAACATTAGAAAACCATCCTTGGTGAAACCTTAAGCCAAGAGGAAGCTTATAACACAAGAAAAGAAGTCTGGAAGGAGCTGTTCATCAATAATGTCTTCTTCAACCTTTGAATTTGTAATTTCTTTCTTTTCTTCCATTAGCATGAACAAAATTTCTATAGGTTGAGTTTTAGCATATATGTATAAACCCTAGTTTTGGTTGACATCTATCTAATTTGGAAATTCTATGTTTTAAATTGAATTATTGTTTTTATTCTCTGTTTATGTGTTTGGATTTATATTCTGTGTTCTTGTGGATCGCGACCATATAGAATTACCATCTAGTAGTTAGGTCACCATCGACAACGGTATGTAATTACATGTTTAGCACATACTGTCTAGTGTACGGTTTAGATCTGACAGATCAACCTAACTAGATAATCACCATGGTTTAGTGCTTTGCTATTTTACCCATTGCAGGAAAAGTTTGCTTAGGACTCCTTATTGGCAAAGGTAAACCCTATTTAAAACTACCTAGCGCAATTGGAACCGATTATTTAAATACTACATAATTCACCCTTACATGTTTAGAACGGCAAAACTAGTGGAGATTAAATGCTCTTTACTCAAGCTAAACTCTCATACTAACTTCTTCTCTTGCATTTAAATTCTTGTCTTTACTAATTAGTTTAATTTAGTTAATTGAAAACCAAATAAAAATCTATTTGTCTTTACTTTCTCTGCGTTTTATTTGTTCTAGCTTTTAGTATTTGCACTTGATTATTGCATAAGATTCCCCTAACCTTCGTAGTCTCTGCGGAACGAATCTTACTAATTTATTAAAACTTGCATACAATCTGTATACTTGCAGAACCGTGCTAGACTAGGGTGATTAATTGCACTTATTTATATTCTATTTTTATCACACCCTAGTCGACACCAAGTTTTTGGCGCCGCTGCCAGGGACTACATCGTTAGTCCTTGTGCATATATCTTGTGCTTTGATTTCAGTTAGTTCTATTTTACGCTTTTGTCTTTTTAGTTTTTGTTTTATAGATAGTTACAGATGGAGAATCCAAGGAGACTTGAATTACCCATCACGTTTAGAGTGCAACCACGCGGAATTCGCACTCCAGAAATCCAAGCCGCTAAATTTAGGCCAGATCCAGGGATGTTAACGTAGTTTGCAAATCATGGACTATTTAGCGGTGCTGCACAACAAGATCCGATCCGATATATTCAGAAATTCATGCAAATTTGTGATGCTTATATCGTAAGAGGAGTTACTAAGGAGCAGATGTATTACGTGATGTTCCAGTTCTTCTTGACCAGAGGTGCAAGTAATTGGTACGATACCCAATATCCTTATGTCATTCCAGATTGGGATAAGCTTCAAGCAAGATTCCTAGACCGATTCTATCCGATTAGTAGACGATTAAAAGATATGTTGGAGCTTGAACAGTTTATGCAGGAAGACGGAGAAAGTTTGGGTGAAGCATGGTTACGATTTAATGAAAAGAAGGTGAGATGTCCATACCATAAATCATCGCCGGAATATTCTTTAACCATGTTGTATGGAGGACTTAATAACAAGTCAAGGGCAAGAGTAGATGCGTCAGGAAACAAAGGTTTTGTGTTACTAGACCCTGTAGAAGCCGAAATTTGTATGGAGAGAATTCTTGAGAACGAGAGAAGTTGGCCAAGTGAACCAAAATAAAAAGAAGACACTTCAGAGTCTCTGAAGCTCAAGGAATTGAGCCAACAACTCGAAGAACTACAAGAACAAGCTCGAACAATCGCTCAGGTAAATCTAGTGCGTACTATACCTTCGTGTCCAGGTTGTGGATCAAGAAATCATGTGTGGGAAAGGTGTATGAATAATCCCGCCTCAGCTTCTTTTATATCTCCTCAAAATAACTATTATTCTAGTGGTTATGATAATCCTCAAGAAAGCTACGCTAGTTATCAATACCCTCCACAACAACGAAGTTGGGTGAGAAATCAAGAGACTTATCATCTACCCCAACCTCAATCCTACTATCCACCACAACCTATAAATAAAAGAGCGCCCATTTTTGAAAAAGCTTATCAAAAACCACCAAAACAGTCAATGCAACTAGCATGGAAAGAACAAACCTTGAGCCTGAATTCGAGTATGGCTAAACTGATGCAAGCAATTGAAGAAAATATGAGTATTAGCCAACAAAAAATTCAAGCCCAGCAAAAGGTGATAAAAAAATTGAGCATACTCTATCACATATGGCGAGTACGTTTCAAAACATGCCAAAAGGGCAACTCCCAAGTGATACTATTGCTCCTCGAGATGATGCTTGTCATGCAGTTGAATTGCGAAGTGGAAAACAACTACCTCCACCAAGAAGAGAACCAGAACTAACCCCTTTTCCAGAAAATGAGGTTGAAAAACAATAGAAGATAGGGTAGAAGAGGTGGTTGAACCAAAGAGTGTCCAAGCCAAGACACCTGAAAAGAAGAAAAGCTCAGTGGAACTTAATACACGCCCTCTACCACCATACCCTTCACGTGTCAGAAAAAAGGACAATGACCAAGAATTCAAGAAGTTCGTTGACATGGTGAGCAAGTTAGATATTAATATGCCGTTTGTTTCTTTCTAACAAATGAAGTTTAGAAACTAGGGAAACAATTGGATTGCCTGTGGAGTGTAGTGCTATTTGTCAAAACAAGTTACCACCAAAGCTAGAAGATCCCGGAAGTTTTACAATTCCAATTGGCATGGGAGATAGTTGGACCGGGAAAGAATTATGCGATTTATGGGCGAGTATCAATCTCATGCCAAGATCCCTGTCCGAGAAGCTTAACATAGGAGAGTTAGTACCCACATCTGTGGTATTACAAATGGAGGATCGCTCCCTCTCCCGACCAGTAGGAAAAATTGAAGATGTTTTAGTTAAAGCTGGTACTTTTATTTTTCCTTGTGATTTTATTATTCTTGACTACGACGCAGATAAGAATGTCCCCATCATCTTGGGTAGACCATTCTTAGCCAGGGGGCGTACACTAATAGATGTTGAGAATGGTGAGTTGATCATGAGGGTACAAGACGAACATGTACGATTCAATGTGTTTAAGGCTATGAAGTTACCAAATTCGAAAGATGGATGTTTCAAAATAGATGTCATCGGAAAAATTACACAAGAAGTCTTCAATGAAGCAACCTTAGATGATGATCTTGACAAGGCCTTAATACTTGAATCACAAGAGGAAAACGAGATTCCCCCTGTCGAAGTTGCTGCATTAGGATCAAATGTATGAGATCTACTTCGAGAATCAGGTGACATTGAACCTATAAAGCAACCATCCATAATATGTCGACCTGTTCTCGAAGAAAAACCGCTTCCAGATCATCTACGCTATGCATATTTAGGTACGAACAAAACTTTGCATGTTATTATTTCTGCTAACCTTTCAGGTCTTCAAGAGGAGAAGCTACTTCATGTACTTCGCGCTAACAAAGAAGCAATGTGTTCCAAAGAAAGGAGGTATTAATACCATCCTTAATGATCAAGGTGAAGCCATACCATCAAGAACAGTTGTAGGGTGGCAAGTGTGCATGGATTACCGAAGACTCAACAAAGCTACAAAGAAAGATCACTTCCCGCTACCATTCATTGATTAGATGCTAGATAAACTCGCAGGGAGAGAGTATTATTGTTTCCTTGACGGATATTTGGGTTATAATCAGATTTGTGTAGATCCCCTTGATCAACACAAAACAACTTTTACTTGTCCGTTTGGCACCTTTGCTTATAGAAGGATGCCGTTTGGTTTATGTAATGCACCTTCCACGTTCCAGAGATGCATGATGGCTATATTTTGGGACATGATTGATAAATACTTGGAGGTTTTTATGGATGATTTTTCGACGTTCGGAGATAGTTTTGATGATTGTTTGAATAATCTTGAGAAAGTCCTTGTGAGATGTAAAGAAAAAGATCTTGTGCTTAATTTGGAAAAATGTCATTTCATGGTTCAAGAGGGAATTGTGTTGGGACATAAAATTTCAAAGACAGGAATGGAGGTTGATCGTGCAAAAATTGAAGTTATCAAAACATTACCACCTCCAGTTTCTGTTAAAGGAGTGAGAAGTTTCTTAGGACACGCAGGATTTTATCGAAGATTTATTAAGGATATCTCCAAGATCGCCAAACCTCTTTGTTCATTACTTGAAAAGGATACTCCTTTTAACTTTACAGACGAGTGTCATCAAGCGTTTCAGACGATTAAGGAGCAACTGATCTCCACACCTATTGTTATACCTCCTGATTAGATAGCTCCGTTTGAACTTATGTGCGATGTTAGTGATCACGCTATGGGTGTTGTGTTGGGGCAGAGGAAAGACAAGCTCTTCCACACGATTTATTATGCAAGTAAGACCTTCAACGCTGCGCAGATGAATTATACAGTGACGGAGAAAGAGATGTTGGCCGTAGTATATGCTTTTGATAAATTTCGTTCCTATCTGATTGGGAAGAAAACTGTTGTATACACGGATCATTCAGCTATCAAATACCTTATGGAGAAAAAAGACGCTAAGCCGCGTCTTATTAGATGGGTACTGTTGCTTCAAGAGTTTGACATAGACATTCGAGACCGAAAGGGATGCAAAATCAAGTCGCTGATCATTTATCAAGGCTCGAAAGATCTGATGCGAACAAGGAACCATTATTGGTTAAAGACGTATTCCCTGATGAACAACTTTTTGCTATTAAAGATGCGTTTGTGCCATAGTATGCAGATCTAGTCAACCTCATCGTGAGTGGCGTATTCCCAAGGATATCCACCCACAACAAAGACAAATATTATCTCACCAGGCTAAACAATACTATTGGGATGAACCATACCTCTGGAAAATTTGTAGTGACCAAGTAGTTAGAAGATGTGTCCATGAAGGCAAAGTTGATAAGATTATAGCAAGCTGTCATGGATCACCATATGGAGGTCACTTTAAAGGCGATAGAACTGCAGCTAAAATTCTTCAATCTGGTTTCTATTGGCCTACCCTATACAGAGATTGTCATCGTTTTATCCAGTCATGTCAATGATGCCAGTTCACTGGTAATATATCAAAAAGAGACGCGATGCCACTTAAAAATATTCTAGAAGTCGAAATCTTTGATGTATGGGGAATAGATATTATGGGACCTTTCGTTACTTCCCATGGAAATCTTTATATTTTGCTTGCGGTAGATTATATATCAAAATGGGTAGAAGCAGTGGCAACACCAAAGAACGATGCACAAACAGTAATCAAATTCTTAAAGAAAATATCTTCTCAAGACATGGTACGCCACGTGTTCTCATCAGGATAAAGGTACCCATTTCATTAATGCTCAACTGAGAAACTTCCTTCGTAAGTTTGGAGTGAGACACCGCATTTCAACTGGTTATCACCCACAAACTAACGGTCAAGCTGAAGTTTCCAACTGGGAAATCAAGTCTATTCTTGAGAAGACCGTGAACAAAACGAGGAAAGATTGGTCGTTAAAGCTAGATGATGCTCTCTGGGCTTACAAAACAGCATTCAAAACACCAGTTGGGGCATCTCCATATCGCATGGTCTACGGCAAAGCATGTCATCTACCTATTGAGATCGAAGCTTGAGCCTTCTGGGCTATTAAAACTCTGAATCTACATCCAGAACTGGCCGAGAAACAAAGGTTGATGCAATTGAACGAGTTGGAGGAGTTTTGCTATCTTGCCTATGAAAATTCACGCCTCTACAAGGAGAAAACAAAGACATGGCATGATAGACAACTCCGTCCAAAGCATTTCGAGAGAGGACAAAAAGTACTATTATACAACTCTCGATTCTCGAACTACCCAGGAAAGCTTAAATCCCGTTAGGGAGGACCTTACATTGTTACGAAAGCCACATCTCATGGAGCGATTGAAATTGAACATCCAACCGAGCAAAGGACATTCATGGTGAATGACCAGCATTTGAAAAGATACCATGACAGTGAAGACTTTGGACGAGAGGAGACAATCCATCTCGTAGAAAACGTTTAGCCTGAGGTACTCGTCTAACTCAAAGATGTTAAACAAAAGTGCTCTTGGGAGACACCCCTTTTTTTTAATTGCTTTTTAGATTAGTTTATTGCTTTGTAGTGTATAATTTTAAGTTAGTGTAGATTTTTAATTGTGTTTACAAGCTAATAGGAGAGAAAGGTAGTGTGTTATTGTGCAGGAAATGAGTTTGGGGTCAAAAGGAAACACTTGGGAAAAATTCGGTTTAGCTCCGGTGTACCAGGCCATACCTCTGGTGTACCGCAAGAGGAAAAACCCGTGACCACGGGTAGGTGACTCGGGTTTTTTGCCGAGAGTTCGAAAAACGAAGGAGGTCAGCTCCGGTGTACCGGGCCGAACCTTCGGTGTACCGCAGGAGGAAAACCCGTGACCACGGGTAGGAGACTCGGGTTTTTTGCCGAAGGTTGAAAAAAGAGATACGCCCAGCTCCGGTGCACCGGGCCATACCTCCGGTGTACCGCGCTAGGTCGGTTTTGAAGAAATTTATTCCTATTTTACTTCTTACCTTATCAAACTTAACCCTAGCCTCCTCCACACGAAATTTTCAGACCCAAACACTATAAATACACCTTGAAGCTTGTACAAACCTCCACAATTAATACAACAACACCAATAATTCTCTCCTCCATCCTCCATAAACACAATTTCTTCATCAAATTTATCGCACTACACCATTAAACACCATCAAGAACATCAAGCTTTCAAGATTTCTTCTAATATTCATCAAGAAACCTCCCTCTATTAATTAATTCCAAGCAACAGCCTCAAGCTACACCAATTTCTCTTAAACTTTTAATTCATCCTTGGTATAATTTGAGTTGTGGGTAAATCAAACATGACAAATAGATCTGATGCTATGGAATACAAGAGGAAGTGTACCATCCTAGGGAAGAACAAATAATTGCCTGGAGCCACCATTGAAAAGCCTATCAACCTTGATGAGGCTACTGAAGAATCAAAAGAAAAGGCACCAACACAACCACTACCAAAGAGATTAACTGCTAGAATGTCTGTACCAGCAAGGCCTATGAAAAAGACAAAGATTCATGATCAAGGTTCTTCTACTTCTTCTAAAGAGGATTCTTGTATTCCCCCATGGGCTCTTAAATTACAACATGAAGTTGAACGTTTACGAGAAGAAAACAGAGAACTTTGGGTGGAAATTACACAGATTAATTCACAGTTGGAAGATGTAACAATGAACAGGGATATTGACAATTATTCTTCTCCATCTTCTTCGGAGGAGGAGGACATAATAGATCTCTATGGCCAGCCGGGTACGCCACTCTAATTATCTTTCTTAATAGCTTGTATGCATTAGGTAGTTTAGTTTAGTTTTAATTTTAAAGTTTTATTTCTTTTTTAAGTTTTTTTCTGAGTCGTGGGGACACGACTCATTTTTGAGTTGGGGGTGGGGATTCGTTGTCCTCATCTTCTTTTCGTTTTTGCATAAAATTTAAAATTTTTGGGTTGAATTAGGCATAGAATATGTTGAATGTACCTATTGAGCATGATTTTATTAGGTAAATGATAGCAAGTAGAATGTTTTTGAAAGATGTCATAAATATGTTTAGATGCATGTATGAAAACAGGAAATAAAAGATAGAAAAGTTAATAAGCAATGCTAAGAAGTTACATTGAAACTTAGGGAGGGTTATTTGGTGTGCAGAACGTGAGGTTTGAAATTAGTTGAAAACCCGCTTATCTATGAACTATTAGTGAAAAAGTAACAAAATCCGGTAGTTAAGAAAATGAATAAGGCAGATCTTTCATGTTGAAGCCACTTGAAGCCTTTTTATACCTTCTCACCCTTTTCATTTGATTATTGTTATTATTTATCCGTCTTAACCCCTCTGAGCCTTTCTAATGCCTTTTATTGAACCACATTATAATCCTTACCCTTAGTTTGTAGGACTTATCCATATGATCCGCACTCGAATCGCAAAACCTGAAACAAGTCGTTTTAGAGCTTGAGTTTGGGGTGGTGGTTTTCATCATTAGGGAACATCGGGTTTGGGAAATTGCAAGTGTGATTTTATTGATGATGAAAAAGTTATTATTGTAAACCTTTGCCGGGGTAATAGTGAATGAAAAAGAAGCTACGAGCTGAATTTGCCAACAAGGGCATAAAAAGAAAGACTATATATATGAAAAATAGCGTGATATCTCGAACATTAAAAGAGAGTCATAGCTATACAAAAGAAAAAAAATTGATATAAAAAGAATATATATATTCAGACCGGCAAAGTGGAAATTGTATATCATCACAAAAGGTTTTAATTGGAATTGATTGGGATGCAAATCAAAAGCATCAAAAATTGGGTTGAGTGAGAACATCTTCGAGTGAAAACTCAAGCTCTAGGGCGATTCGTTGATGGAATGTGAGGAGAGAGCCAAAAGCTCACTTTTTCTTTATCCAAATATACCACACCGTCCCTAAGCCAAGTTATAACCAAAGACCTTAGGATTTCTAACTACTTGGTGGAGAAACAATTGAGCTACTAGGTAGTAGGTAAGTGGACCATTGGATGCTATATTAGGACCTATGAACAACCTATAGCCATGAGCACGAACTAAGTTAAAACCTCTCCTTCTGGCATTGCGAAATTAATCTTGATTTGAATTTATGGATTGTTGATTATGTGTATATTAAGTATACTTGTGCATTATTTCTTGAGCATTACTACATGAGACTTTTTAGATATTTTACTCTAGGATCATTCATTATGTTCTGTTCTTATTCTCCTCCGACTTCTTCTTCTTGTTTATTTGACTACCCTACTGTTCTTTACTTTATTATATCGGGATGATAAAACTTTGAGTTGGGGGTCTTGATGTCTCCTCATTTTTTATTATAAAATCTATTTCCGAGACATCATTTTAGGCGTATTTATTAGTTTATAGGTCGATTTTCACATGATTTAGTACACTTTCCTATTTTGGGTCTTGAATTAATTATTTATTATTTTTAGAGCATATTGGGTTTAATTATTTATTTAGTGTGAAGTTTTAGAGATATATGTTAATTAATTAAAGTACAAGAGCTAAAGGAAAGAAGATAAACATGGGAATTGAAGATAAGGAAGTAAAAGCTAAAAATATGGAAAAGAAAAAGCTGCCATAAATCTGAATTCCTACACCTACGATCACAAATCAGTTTCTATCTCAAAATCGGTGAGGAATCTGGAGAAACGGTCAAGAGAAAAGTTAAATATTTTTCCGAGAAGATGTATTTCGACTACTCATAAGCGTCAAACGGATGAGTATTGAAGCTGCTAGGACCAAAACAAAAACGGGGCTGATTCCATGTTTTTGGGCTACGAATTTGAGTTGGGCTAGGAGCCCAATGTTTACCTTTTCCTTCAAGAAAACGATTAGGTCAACCTACACACTATAAATACAGCCTCTTGACATTAAAAAATCATCCTTGGTGAAACCTTAAGCCAAGAGGAAGCTTATAACACAAGAGAAGAAGTCTGGAAGGAGCTGTTCATTAATAATGTCTTCTTCAACCTTTGAATTTGTATTTTATTTATTTTCTTCCATTAATATGAACTAAATTTCTATAGCTTGAGTTTTAGCATATATGTATGAACCCTAGGTTTGGTTGACATTTATCTAATTTGAGATTTCTATGTTTTAAATTGAATTATTGTTTTTATTCTTTGTTTATGTGTTTGGATTTATATTTTGTGTTCTTGTGGATCGCGACCATATAGAATTACCATCTAGTAGTTAGGTCACCATCGACAACGGTGTGTAATTACATGTTTAGCACATAACGTCTAGTGTACGGTTTAGATTTGACAAATCAACCTAACTAGATAATCACCATGGTTTAGTGTTTTGCTATTTTACCTATTGCATGAATTGTTTGCTTAGGACTCCTTATTGACACAGGTAAACCCTATTTAAAACTACCTAGCGCAATTGGAACCGATTATTGAAATACTACATAATTCACTCTTACATGTTTAGAACGGTAAAACTAGTGGGGATTACATAATATTTACTCAAGCTAAACTCTCATACTAACTTCTTCTCTTGCATTTAAATTCCTGTCTTTACTTTATTAGTTTAATTTAGTTAATTGAAAACCAAATAAAAATCTATTTGTGTTTACTTTCTCTGCGTTTTATTTGTTCTAGCTTTTAGTATTTGCACTTGATTATTGCATAAGATTCCACTAACCTTTGTAGTCTCTGCTGAACGAATCTTACTTATTTATTAAAACTTGCATACGATCTGTATACTTGCAGCACCGTGCTAGACTAGGGTGATTAATTGCACTTATTTATATTCTATTTTTATCACAGCCTAGTCGACACCAACTACAAACATTAATTCAAAGCACATAATAACTAAATTAAGTTAAATGTAGATACATGATGTCTCACGCCATACTTCTCTAGATCTGTCTTAAGATATATGTTCACAAAGTGTCAACCTCCATCACTGATAATAACTCTAGGTGTACCATGTCTAGTGAATATGTGTGATTTTAAGAACTTAATCACTACTCGCGAATCATTAGTTGGTAGAGCTACAACCGTTACCCATTTGGACACGTAATCAACAACTAATAGTATGTATTGATTTCCATTAGATGGTACAAAGGGACCCAGGAAATCAATACCCGATACATCAAATATCTCAACTTCAAGAACATTATTACATGTCATCTCATCCCTCTTGGATATATTACCAGTAAACAGTAATCTATGACATTTCTTAACATATTCATGACAATCCTTATGTAATGTAGGTGGTACGGCCTAGGTTGTGATAAAAAGATATATAATTTAGATGCAAATAAACACCCTAAGCTAGCACGGTTCTGGAAGTATACAGATCGTATGCAAGTTTTAGAAAATAAGTAAGATTCGTTCCGCAGAGACTACGAAGGTTAGGGGAATCTTATACAATAATCGAGTGCAAATAATTAAAGCTAGAACAAATAAAATGCAGAAAAAAGTAAAGACAAATAAATATTTATTTGGTTTTTCGATTAAACTAAATAAAAGCTAAGAATTTAAAGACAGAAAATAAATACGAAAGAAGAAGTAGTATGAGAATATAGCTTGAGTCAATAGCATGTAATCCCCACTAGTTTTGCCGTTCTAAACATGTAAGGGTGAATTAAGTAGTATTTCAATAATCGGTTCCAATTATGCTAGGTAGTTTTAAATAGGATTTACCTGTGTCAGTAAGGCTTCCTAAGCAAACTGTTCCTGTAATTGGTAAATAGTAACATGTACTAAACCATAGTGATTATCTAGTTAGGTTGATTTGTCAGATCTAAACCAAATACTAGACGTTATGTGCTAAACATGTAATTAAACACCGTTGTCAATGGTGACCTAACTACTAGATGGTAATTCTATATGGCCTAGGTTCCACAAGAACACAGAATATAAATCCAAACACATAAACAGAGAATAAAAACTATAATTCAATTTAAAACATAAAGATCCCAAATTAGATAGATGTCAACCAAAACTAGGGTTCATACATATATGCTAAAACTCAAGCTAAAGAAATTTAGTTTATACTAATGCAAGAAAAGAAAGAAATTACAAATTCAGAGGTAGAAGAAGCCATTGTGATAAACAGCTCCTTCCAGACTTCTTTTCTTGTGTTGTAAGCTTCCTCTTGGTTCAAGATTTCACCAAGGATGATTTAAGAGTGTTAAGAGGCTGTATTTATAGTGTATAGGTTGACCTAATTCGTTTTCTTGAAGGAAAAGGTAACTATGGGCTCCAAGCCCAACTCAAATTCGTAGCCCAAAAATATGAAATCCGCCCCGTTTTTCTTTTGGTCCTAACAGCTTCAATATTTCTCCGATTGATGCGTATGAGTAAACCAAATTCATCGTCTCAGAAAGATCTTCAACTTTTCTCTTGACCGTTTCTCCAAATTCCTCACCGATTTTAAGATATAAGCTGATTTGTGGTCGTAGGTGCAGAAATTCAGATTTAAGGCAGCTTTTCCTTTTCCATGTTTTTAGCTTTTACTTCCTTATCTTCAATTTACATGATTATCTTCTTTCCTTTAGCTCTCTTTACCAACTTGGACTCTAATTAATTACCATATACCTCTAAAGCTTCACACTTAAATAAATAATTAAACCCAATATGCTCTAAAAATAATAATTAATTAATTCAAGACCCAAAATAGGAAAGTGTACTAAATCAAGATAAATTCGAGCTATAAACTAATAAATACGCCTAAAATGATATCTCAGAGATAGATTTTATTATCACAAATGAGGAGAAATCAGTAGGCAAATAATAACCGGATTGTAATACCTTAGCAGTTCTGCGGTCGCCCTTGAAATGTCCTCCGTATGGTGAATCATGACAACTTGCAACAACTGACTAAACATCTTTCTCAGGTACGCATCTTCTCACCATTTGATCACTACATATTTTGTAGAGGAAAGGATTCTCCCAAAAGAAATGTTTAACACGATGACTTAATCTCTTCCTATATTGTGAAGTGTCTCCTTCAGGGAAGTTACCACTCACAATAAGATTCGCGATGTCTGCATACCAAGGAGTACCATCGTATATGGCAAATAAAATTTCATCTGGAACTCTTCTCGGACCAAATCAGAACCACTATTAAACTCAGAACCTTCAAGTTGAGACAAATGATCTGCAACCTGATTATCACACCCCTTTCGATCTCGAATTTCTAAGTCAAACTCTTGTAACAATAACACCATCTGATTAAATGCAATTAGAATCTTTCTTTTCCATAAGGTATTTAATAGCAGAATGATTGGTAAAAACAACAACTTTCGCCCTAAGTAGATAGGAACGAAATTTGTCAAATGCATACACTACAACTAGTAGCTCTTTCTCAGTTACAGTAATTTATTTGATAACTTGTAAAGACATTACTAGCATAATAGGTGGAATGAAATACCTTTTTTTTTCTCTGACCCAAAACAGCACCCATAGCAAGTTCACTAGCATCACACATAACTTCAAACAAAATCTTTCATTAAGGAGGTAATACAATAGGTGTATAAATAAGCTTCTCCTTAATCTCTTGAAATTTCACCATGAAAACTTTATCAAAAAGGAATTTGGCGTCCTTCTTAAATAAGTTACAAAATGGCTTAGCGATCTTAGAGAAGTCCTTGATGAAACGTCGGTAAAAACCAGCATGACCCAAAAAGCTTCTTACCCCTTCAACAGAAATCGGAGAGGGAAGAGTCTTAATTACCTCAATCTTAGCGCGATCAACTTCCAAACCCGAACTCGAAACCTTGTGTCCCAACACTACACCTTCACGAACCATAAAATAACATTTTTCCCAGCTCAAAACCAAATCAGTTTCCTTGCATCTAATCAATACCTTCTCCAAGTTCTGTAAACACTCATCAAAGTTATCACCAAACACAGAAAAATCATCCATATATACCTCAAAGAAATCATCGATCATGTCCTAGAAAATCGCCATGATACATCTCTGAAAAGTAGCAGGTGCATTACATAATCCAAATGGCATCCTTCGAAAAGCAAAGGTACCAAAAGGACATGTAAAGGTGGTCTTATGTTGGTATTTCAGATTGTATCTTGAATACCTGGTGTCTCCTGGTGTGTTATAAAATAACACCCCTAAATAGGAAGGACACATAACGCAAGTGTACGGGTCGTCCAAGTAATATCCGGTAAACGGGAAATCGATCTCAGGGACGGATTGGATATGACTTTAGATGTTATGAAATAAGTGTGAATAATTGTTATATGATATAAAAAGTAAAGGGGAATAATTATTTGTTGGATTTTTGTTTAAGGACTAAAGTGCAATTAAATTAAAGTGTTAAATTAAATAATTCAAATAAGTAAGACGCGAGTAAAGTAAAATGAGTAGACGCAAGGATGAGAAGTAGTACTTGAGTTTCGCAAGGGTTTCACCTAAATCTATTCAATTAATGCTTTCAGTTAAGGGTCGAATTGGTAATTAATATTAGTCAGGATTCTAGTTTCCCCTAACCCCCGTCAGGGTGGACTTATGAGCTATCCTAGAGTATTACAAACCCCGTCAGGGTGATTATAAACTACCTTTGGATGTCCAAGTATTTTACCCAATTGGCAGATTTAGCTCGTAGCTTCTTTTCCATTCACTATTACCCCGACAAAGGGTTACAATAAATACTTTTTCATCATAAATAAAATCAAAATTACAATTCCCAAAACCCAATTTTCCCTAAGTATGAAACCCACCACCCCAAACTCAAGCTCTAAAACGAGTTGTCTCAGGTTTTTCTATTCGAGTGCGGGTCATATAGATAAGTCCTACAACTAAGGGTATGGATTATAATGTGTTTCAATAAAAAGGCTTTAGAAAGGCTCAGAGGGGGCTAAGACGGATAAATACTAACAAAATCAAACAAAAGGGTGAGAAGGTATAAAAGGCTTCAAGTGTTTTACATGAAAGAACTGCCTTATTCATTTTTCTAACTACCAGATTTTGTTACTTTTTCACTAATAGTTCATAGATAAGCGGGTTTTCAACTAATTTCAAAGCTCACGTTCTACACACCAAATAACTCTCCCTAAGTTTCAACGTGACTTCTTAGCATTGCTCATTAAATTTCCTATCCTTTATTTCCTGTTTTCATACATGCATGCTATACAATTTTGTAACATCTTTCAAAAACATACTACTTACTATCATTGACCTAATAAAATCATGCTCAACAGGTTCATTCAAAATATTCAATGCCTTAATTCAACCTAAATTTTTTTAAATTTTATGCAAAAACGAAAAGAAGATGAGGACAACGAATCCCCACCCCAACTCAAAAGTAAGCCGTGTCCCCACGACTCGAAAAAGACTCAAGAATGGAATAAAATTTAAAATTAAAACTAACTAAACTACCTAACGCATACAAGCTATTAAGAAAAAGAATTAGAGTGGCGTACCCGGCTGGCCATAGAGATCCATTATGTCTTCCTCCTCTTCCAAAGCAGAGGGATCAGAATAATTATCAATATATCTTTCCAGGGTTATATCTTCCAGCTGTGATTGCATCTGTATAACTTCCACCCAAAGTTCTTTGTTATCTTCTTGTAATCTTTCAATTTCGTGTTGCAATTTGAGAGCCCATGGGGGAAGATCATGATCAATTTTAGAGGAGGAAGTAGAAGAACCTTGGTCATGAATTTTATCTTTTTCAAAGGCCTTGCTGGTACAGACATTCTAGCAGTTAACTTCTTTGGTAGTGGTTGTGCTGGTGCCTTTTCTTTTGATTCTTCAGTAACCTCATCAAGATTGATAGGTTTTTCAATGGTGGCTCCAGGCAATTTCTTATTCTTCCCAAGGATGGTGCACTTTCTCTTGTATTCCATAGCCTCACATCTATTAGTCATGTTTGATTTACCCACAACTCAAGTTATACCAAGGATGAATTAAAAGTTTAAGAGAAATTGGTTTAGCTTGAGGTTGTTGCTTGGAATTGATGAAAGAGAAAGGTTTCTTGATGAATCTTGGAAGAATTCTTGAAAGCTTGACGAATTTTATGGTGTTTAATGGTGTAGTGTGATGAATTTGATGAAGAATTTGTGTTTATGGAGGATGGACGAGAGAATTATTGATGTTGTTGTGTTAATTGTGGAGGTTTGTACAAGCTTTAAGGTCTATATATAGTGTTTGGGTCTAAAAATTTCGTGTGGGAAGGGTTAGGGTTAAGTTTGTTAAGGTAAGAAGTTGAATGGGCCTCAAACTCTTTACAAACCGCCATAGCACGGTGCACCAGACCTAGGCCGCAGTGTACCGCAGCTTCTGCTGTTCCATTTTTTACTTCTCGTAAAAAAACCCGCGCTACCCTACCCGTGTCACGGGTTTTTGCCTCCGCGGTATACCAGACCTATGTCGCGGTATACCGGACCTCATATGTTCCAATTTTTTTTCTCTCGGTATAAAACCCGAGTTAGCGTACCCGTATCATGGGTTTTTCCATGCGCGGTATACCGAGCATATGCCGCGGTGCACTGTACTAGCCTGCGAATTTTTCCAAAAAATTTCCTTTGACCCCAAACTCATTTCCTGCACAATAACACACTACCTTTCTCTCCTATTAGCTTGTAAACACAATTAAAAATATACACTAACTTAATATTATACACTACAAAGCAAATAAACTAATCTAAAAAGCAATTAAAACAAGGGGTGTCTCCCAAGAGCACTTTTTTTTAACGTCTTTGAGTTAGACGTGTACCTCAGGCTAAGCGCTTTCTACGAGATGGATCGTCTCCTCTCGCCCAAAGTCCTCACTGTCATGGTATCTCTTTAAACGCTGGCCATTCACCATGAATGTCCGTTGCTCGGTTGGATGTTCAATTTCAATTGCTCCATGAGGTGTGGCTTTCGTAACAATGTAAGGTCCTCCCCAACGGGATTTAAGCTTTCCTGGGTAGTTTGAACATCGAGAATTGTATAATAAAACCTTTTGTCCTCTCTCGAAATGCTTTGGACGGAGTCGCCTATCATGCCATCTCTTTGTTTTCTCCTTGTATAGGCGTGAATTTTCATAGGCAAGATAGCAAAACTCCTCCAACTCGTTCAACTGCATCATCCTTTGTTTTCCGGCCAATTCTGGGTCTAGATTCAGAGTTTTAATAGCCCAGAAGGCTCGAGCTTCAAGTTCAATAGGTATATGACACGCTTTGCCGTAGACCATGCGATATGGAGATGCTCCAACTGGTGTTCTAAATGCTTTTCTGTAAGCCCAGAGAGCATCATCTAGCTTTAAAGACCAATCTTTCCTCGTTTTATTCACGGTCTTCTCAAGAATAGATTTGATTTCCCGGTTGGAAACTTCAGCTTGCCCGTTAGTTTGTGGGTGATAAACAGTTGAAATACGGTGTCTCACTCCAAACATACGAAGATATTTTCTCAGTGGAGCATTGATAAAATGGGTACCTTTATCACTGATGAGAACACGTGGCGTACCATGTCTTGAAAAGATGCTTGTCTTTAAGAATTTAATCACTGTTTGAGCATCGTTCTTTGGTGTTGCCACTGCTTCTATCCATTTTGATACATAATCTACCGCAAGCAAAATATAAAAATTTCCATGAGAAGTGATGAAAGGTCCCATGAAATCTATTCCCCATACATCAAAGATTTCGACTTCTAGAATATTGTTAAGTGGCATCGCGTCTCTTTTTGATATATTATCAGTAAAATGGCATCTTTGACATGACTGGACAAAACGATGACAATCTTTGTGTAGGGTAGGCCAATAGAATCTGGATTGAAGAATTTTAGCTGCAGTTCTGTCGCCTTTAAACTGACCTCCATAAGGTGAACTATGACAACTTGCAATGATATTTCCCATTTCGCCTTCATGCACACATCTTCTAACAACTTGGTCACTACAAATCTTCCAGAGGTACGGTTCATCCCAGTAGTACTGTTTGGCCTGATGAGATAATCTTTGTCTTTGTTGTGGGTGGATATCCTTGGGGAATACACCACTCACAATGATGTTGACTAGATCTGCATACCATGGCACAAACGCATGATTAATAGCAAAAAGTTGTTCATCAGGGAATACCTCTTTAACCAACAATGGTTCTTTGTTCGCATCAGATCCATCGAGCCTTGATAAATGATCAGCAACTTGATTTTCGCATCCCTTTCGGTCTCGAATGTCTGTGTCGAACTCTTGAAGCAACAGTACCCATCTAATAAGACGCGGCTTAGCGTCCTTTTTCTCCATAAGGTACCTAATAGCTGAATGGTCCGTGTATACAACAGTTTTCTTCCCAATCATATAGGAACGGAATTTATCAAAAGCATATACTATGGCCAACATCTCTTTCTCCGTTACTGTATAATTCATCTGGGCAGCGTTGAAAGTCTTACTTGCATAATAAATCGTGTGGAAGATCTTGTCTTTCCTCTGTCCCAACACAACACCCATAGCATGATCACTAGCATCGCACATAAGTTCAAACGGAGCTTTCCCATCAGGAGGTATAACAATAGGTGTAGAGATTAGTTTCTCCTTAATCGTCAAAAACGATTGAAGACATTCGTCAGTAAAATTAAAAGGAGTATCCTTTTCAAGTAAAGAACAGAGCGGTTTGGCGATCTTGGAAAAATCTTTAATAAATCTTCGGTAAAATCCTGCGTGACCCAAGAAACTTCTCACTCCTTTTACAGAAACTGGAGGTGGTAATGTCTTGATAACTTCAATTTTAGCACGATCAACCTCCATCCCTGCCTTTGAAACTTTATGTCCCAACACAATTCCTTCTTGAACCATGAAGTGGCATTTTTCCCAATTAAGCACAAGATCTTTTTCTCTACATCTTACAAGGACTTTCTCAAGATTATTCAAACAATCATCAAAACTATCTCCAAACACCGATAAATCATCCATAAAGACCTCCAAGTATTTATTAATCAGGTCCCAAAATATAGCCATCATGCACCTCTGGAACGTGGCAGGTGCATTACATAACCCAAACGACATTCTTCTATAAGCAAAAGTACCAAACGGACAAGTGAAAGTTGTTTTGTCTTGATCAAGGGGATCTACACAAATCTGATTATAACCCGAATATCCATCAAGGAAACAATAATACTCTCTCCCTACAAGTTTGTCTAGCATCTGATCAATGAATGGTAGCGGGAAGTGATCTTTCTTTGTAGCTTTGTTGAGTCTTCGGTAATCTATGCACACTCGCCACCACACAACTGTTCTTGATGGTATGGCTTCCCCTTGATCATTAAGGATGGTAGTGACACCTCCTTTCTTTGGAACACATTGCACTGGACTAACCCAATCACTTCTAGCAATCGGATAGATAATTCCTGCGTCTAACAACTTGATAACTTTCTTTCTCACCACTTCTTTCATAGCTGGCATGAGTCTTCTTTGCCCCTCTATAGATCGCCCACCTTCGTTCTCAAGAATGATTTTGTGTTTGCAAACGGATAGACTAATTCCCTTGATGTCAGCAATAGTCCATCTGATTGCTTCTTTGTTTGCGCGAAGTACATGAAGTAGCTTCTCCTCTTGAGGACCTGAAAGGTTAGCAGAAATAATAACAGGCAAAGTTTTGTTCGTACCTAGGTATGCATAGCGTAGATGATCAGGAAGCGGTTTTTCTTCGAGAACAAATGGACATATTTTGGATGGTTGTTTCATTGGTTCAATGTCACCTGATTCTCGAAGTAGTTCTCGTACATTTGATCCTAATGCAGCAACATCTTCAGGGGGAATTTCGAGTTCCTCTTGTGATTCAAGTGCTAAGGCTTCGTAAAGATCATCATCTAAGCTTGCTTCATTGAAGACTTCTTGTGTAATTTTTCCGATGACTTCTATTTTAAAACATTCATCTTTCGAATTTGTTAACTTTATAGCCTTAAACACATTGAATCGTATCTTTTCGTCTTGTATCCTCATGATCAACTCACCATTCTCAACATCAATTAGTGTACGCCACGTGGCTAAGAATGGTCTACCCAAGATGATGAGCACATTCTTATCCGCTTCGTACTCAAGAATAATAAAATCACAAGGAAAAATAAAAGAACCAGCTTTAACTAAAACATCTTCAAATTTACCTACTGGTCGTGAGAGGGAGCGATCCGCCATTTGTACTACCACGGATGTGTGTACTACCTCTCCTATATTAAGCTTCTCGAACAGGGATCTTGGCATGAGATTGATACTCGCGCCTAAATCACATAATGCTTTCCCGGTCCAATTATCTCCAATGCCGATGGGAATTGTAAAACTTCCGGGATCTTCTAGCTTTGGTGGCAACTTACTTTGACAAATTGCACTACACTCCACAGGCAATCCAATTGTTTCCCCAGCTTCTATGCTTCGTTTGTTGGAGAGAATGTCCTTCATGAATTTAAGATATGTCGGCATTCTCTTGAGAGCTTCAACAAGCGGCATATTAATCTCTAACTTGCTCAACATGTCAACGAACTTCTTGAATTCCAGGTCATTGTCCTTCTTTCTGACACGTGAAGGGTATGGTGGTGGAGGGCGCGTGTTAAGTTCCACTGGTTTTCTCGTTTTTTCAAGTGTCTCAGCTTGGACACTCTTTGGTTGAACTACCTCCTCTACTGTATTTTTGATTGTTTCTTCTCCCCCTTTTCTGGAATAGGGATTGGTTCTGTTTCTGGTCTTGGTGGAGGTAGTTTCTTTCCACTTCGCAATTCAACTGCATGACAAGAATCATCTCTAGGAGCAATAGTATCACTTGGAAGTTGCCCTTTCGGCCTATTTTGTAATGTACTTGCCATATGTGATAAAGTATGCTCTAGTTTCTTGATTACCTTCTGTTGGGCTTGAATCTTCTGTTGGCTATGACTCATATTATTTTCAATTGCTTGCATTAATTTAGCCATACTCGAATTCAAGCTTGGGATTTGTTCTTTCCTTGCCAGTTGCATTGATTGTTTAGGTGGATCTTTCTTCGTTTCTTGACAAGCTTTCTCAACAATGGGTGCCTTTTGCTGAATAGGTTGTGGTGGATTATAGGATTGAGGTTGGGGTTGATGATAAGTTTCTTGATTTCTGACCCAACTTCTTTGTTGTGGAGGTTGTTAAATTTAGCGTAGCTTTCTTGAGGTTAAGTATAACCATTAGAATAATAGTTATCTTGAGGATATGTAACAGAATCTATTGCTGGATTATTCATACATCCTTCCCACACATGATTTCTTGATCCACAACCAGGACACGAAGGTATTGCACGTACTACATTTACCTGAGCAATTGTTTGGGCTTGTTCTTGTAGTTCTTCGAGTTGTTGGGCCAATTCTTTAAGCTTCAGAGATTCTGAAGTGTCTTCTTTTTCTGGTTTCTTGGGCCAAATTCTCTCGTTCTCAAGAATTCTCTCCATCCTCAACTTAGCTTCTTCAGGATCTAGTAACACAAAACCTGCGTTTCCTAACAAATCTGCTTCTCCCTTGACTTGTCATTGAGTCCTCCATAAAACAAGGTTAAATAATATTCCGGCGATGATTTATGATATGGACATCTCGCCTTCTTTTCTGTAAATCGTAACCATGCTTCACCCAAACTCTCTTTGTCTTCCTGTATAAACTGCTCAAGCTCTAACATATCTTTCAAACGTCTACTAACCGGATAGAAGCGGTCTAGGAATCTTGCTTGAAACTTGTCCCAATCTAGAATAACCTGAGGGTATTGGGTATCATACCAATTGCTTGCACCTCCGGTCAAGAAGATCTGGAACATCACAGATTTGCATGAATTTCTAATATACTAGACCGGATCTTGATGTGCAGCACCGCTGAATAATCCATGAGTTGCAAACTGTGTTAACATCCCTGGATCAGGTTTAAATTTAGCGGCTTGGATTTCTGGAGCGCGAATTCCTCTTGGTTGCACTCTAAACTCGATGGGTAGCTCAAGTCTCCTTGGGTTCTCCATCTGTAAAAATCTGTAAAACAAAAACTAAAAGACAAAAGCGTAAAATAGAACTAACTAAAATAAAAGCACAAGATATATGCACATGGACTAATGATGTAGTCCCCGGCAGCGGCGCCAAAAACTTGGTACGGCCTAGGGTGTGATAAAAAGATATATAATTTAGATGCAAATAAACACCCTAAGCTAGCACGGTTCTGCAAGTATACAGATCGTATGCAAGTTTTAGAAAATAAGTAAGATTCGTTCCGCAGAGACTACGAAGGTTAGGGGAATCTTATGCAATAATCGAGTGCAAATAATTAAAGCTAGAACAAATAAAACGTAGCAAAAAGTAAAGACAAATAGATATTTATTTGGTTTTTTGATTAAACTTAATTAAAACTAAGAATTTAAAGACAGAAAATAAATACAAAAGAAGTAGTATGAGAATATAGCTTGAGTCAATAGCATGTAATCCCCACTAGTTTTGCCGTTCTAAACATGTAAGGGTGAATTATGTAGTATTTCAATAATCGGTTCCAATTACGCTAGGTAGTTTTAAATAGGATTTACCTGTGTCAATAAGGCTTCCTAAACAAACTGTTCCTGTAATTGGTAAATAGTAACATGTACTAAACCATAGTGATTATCTAGTTAGGTTGATTTGTCAGATCTAAACCAAATACTAGACGTTATGTGCTAAACATGTAATTAAACACCGTTGTCAATGGTGACCTAACTACTAGATGGTAATTCTATATGGCCTAGGTTCCACAATAACACAGAATATAAATCCAAACACATAAACAGAGAATAAAAACTATAATTCAATTTAAAACATAAAGATCCCAAATTAGATATATGTCAACCAAAAATAGGGGATCATACATATATGCTAAAACTCAAGCTTAAGAAATTTAGTTCATACTAATGCAAGAAAAGAAAGAAATTACAAATTCAGAGGTAGAAGAAGACATTGTGATGAACAGCTCCTTCCAGACTTCTTTTCTTGTGTTCTAAGCTTCCTCTTGGTTTAAGGTTTCACCAAGGATGATTTAAGAGTGTTAAGAGGCTGTATTTATAGTGTATAGGTTGACCTAATTCGTTTTCTTGAAGGAAAAGGTAACTATGGGCTCCAAGCCCAACTCAAATTCGTAGCCCAAAAACATGAAATCTGCCCCGTTTTTCTTTTTGTCCTAACAACTTCAAAATTTCTCCGATTGATGCGTATGAGTATACCAAATTCATCGTCTCGGAAAGATATTCAACTTTGCTCTGTACCGTTTCTCCAAATTCCTCACTGATTTTAAGATATAAGCTGATTTGTGGTCGTAGGTGCAGAAATTCAGATTTAAGGCAGCTTTTCCTTTTCCATATTTTTAGCTTTTACTTCCTTATCTTCAATTTCCATGATTGTCTTCTTTACTTTAGCTCTCTTTACCAACTTGGACACTAATTAATTACCATATACCTCTAAAGCTTCACACTTAAATAAATAATTAAACCCAATATGCTCTAAAAATAATAATTAATTAATTCAAGACCAAAAATAGGAAAGTGTACTAAATCAAGCTAAATTCGAGCTATAAACTAATAAATATGCCTAAAATGATGTCTTAGAGATAGATTTTAGTATCACAAATGAGGAGACATCGGTAGGCAAATAAAAACCGGATTGTAATACCTTAGCAGTTGTGCGGTCGCCCTTGAAATGTCCTCCGTATGGTGAATCATGACAACTTGCAACAACTGACCAAACATCTTTCTCAGGTATGCATCTTCTCACCATTTGATCACTACATATTTTGTAGAGGAAAGGATTCTCCCAAAAGAACTGTTTAACACGATGACTTAATGTCTTCCTATATTGTGAAGTGTCTCCTTCAGGGAAGTTACCACTCACAATAAGATTCGCGATGTCTGCATACCAAGGAGTACCATCGTATATGGCAAATAAAATTTCATCAGGAAACTCTTCTCGGACCAAATCAGAACCACTATTAAACTCTGAACCTTCAAGTTGAGACAAATGATCTGCAACCTGATTATCACACCCCTTTCGATCTCGAATTTCTAAGTCAAACTCTTGTAACAATAACACCATCTGATTAAATGCGATTAGAATCTTTATTTTCCATAAGGTATTTAATAGCAGAATGATCGGTAAAAACAACAACTTTCGCCCTAAGTAGATAGGAACGAAATTTGTCAAATGCATACACTACAACTAGTAGCTCTTTCTCAGTTATGGTAATTTATTTGATAACTTGTAAAGACATTACTAGCATAATAGGTGGAATGAAATACCTTTTTTTTTTCTCTGACCCAAAACAACACCCATAGCAAGTTCACTAGCATCACACATAACTTCAAACAAAATCTTTTCATTAAGGAGGTAATACAATAGGTGTATAAATAAGCTTCTCATTAATATCTTGAAATTTCACCATGAAAACTTTATCAAAAAGGAATTTGGCGTCCTTCTTAAATAAGTTACAAAATGGCTTAGCGATCTTAGAGAAGTCCTTGATGAAACGTCGGTAAAAACTAGCATGACCCAAAAAGCTTCTTACCCCTTTAACAAAAATCGGAGAGGGAAGAGTCTTAATTACCTCAATCTTAGCGCGATCAACTTCCAAACCCGAACTCGAAACCTTGTGTCCCAACACTATACCTTCACGAACCATAAAATGACATTTTTCCCAATTCAAAACCAAATCAGTTTCCTTGCATCTAATCAATACCTTCTCCAAGTTCTGTAAACACTCATCAAAGTTATCACCAAACACAGAAAAATCATCCATATATACCTCAAGGAAATCATCGATCATGTCCTAGAAAATCGCCATGATACATCTCTGAAAAGTAGCAGGTGCATTACATAATCCAAATGGCATCCTTCGAAAAGCAAAGGTACCAAAAGGACATGTAAAGGTGGTCTTATGTTGGTATTTCAGATTGTATCTTGAATACCTGGAGTCTCCTGGTGTGTTATAAAATAACGCCCCTAAATAGGAAGGACACATACCGCAAGTGTACGGGTCGTCCAAGTAATATCCGGTAAACGGGAAATCGATCTCAGGAACGGATTGGATATGACTTTAGATGTTATGAAATAAGTGTAAATAATTGTTATATGATATGAAAAGTAAAGGGGAATAATTATTTGGATTTTTGTTTAAGGACTAAAGTGCAATTAAATTAAAGTGTTAAATTAAATAATTCAAATAAGTGACGCGAGTAAAGTAAAATGAGTAGAAGCAAGGATGAGAAGTAGTACTTGAGTTTCGCAAGGGTTTCACCTAAATCTATTCCATTAATGCTTTCGTTTAAGGGTCGAATTGGTAATTAATATTAGTTGGGATTCTAGTTTCCCCTAACCCCCGTCAGGGTGGACTTATGAGTTATCCTAGAGTATTACAAACCCCGTCAGGGTGATTATAAACTACCTTTGGATGTTCAAGTATTTTACCCAATCGGCTATAAGATTAACTAAGTCCGTCAGGATCAATAATTTATATCTTACATCTATTGCCTATTTCTGTAACTAAACCCCCTGTCAAGGTGATCATTATGCCACTATAATGAATAACCTAGTTACTAATTTCTATATTTGATTCATGACTTCAAAGACAGTAAATAAATCCAAGATAATAGAAAATATTAATTTACCCAATTCAAATTAAATCTTTCAATCCCAAATTCAAAAACACTAATTAAATAAACTTGGGTTCAACCCATTAAGCAATTCTCAAGCAAAAATTAAATTAGATCATAATGGAAAAAACTAAAGAAATAAAAATAAATGAACTCATGTTTATTACAGAATTAAAAGATAAGAAAACCTAATTGAGGAATTGGGTTTGACTGTGATTTGGAGAAGATGAACCAGCTCTTAGCTTTCTCTTTTTCCTTGCTTCTGACTTTCTCTCTGGCGTTTTTGACTTGTGTATATTGACTTGTGTGTAAAAATAAAGTCAAAAGGTCTATTTATACTAAGAAATTCAGAATTGGGCTTTTATTTAGTGAGTCCACTCTTCAAATCATAATCTCTGAATTGACCCTCCACTAAAACGGCTGTAACTTTCTCAATTTAACTCTGAATTGACCCATTCAACTTGCTAAATCTCCGTAACACGATAAGAAACGAACCTTCTTTACAAATCAGAGGCTGAATCAGCCTTCCAGATTTGCATCTTTAACTTGTCAACTCTTCGGGATATTTCATCTCGCCTTTAACTTTTTACACGATCTAAGACTTTAATTCTTGGTTCCTCTCCTTGCTAGTATCATGGACCTACAAAATTTTCACTAAAACAACACATTTAACGTGCAAAAGCTTAATAAATGAAAAATACTAAAATTCAAAAAGGGAAAATGAAATATAATGAGTTAACACTAAAAGTCTATCGAATTAATCAAATAATCACAAAAAATTATGTCTCTTATGGGCATATAATTAGAACAAAATGGGAGACATCAAGACCCCCAACTCAAACCTTTGTCGTCCCGACAAAGTAAAACTGAAAACAAAGGTCTAAAGTAGATGCAAGAATGTAAAAGATGGTAAATACACCCAAAGCAAACTTAAAATAAATCTCATATAGCAAACATTAGGAATTAATATACAGATACACTTATCATGCAAAATCAAACACAAATAATATCACTCTTAGAATTAAATGTTGGACAAATGGGATTCTACCCAAGTGTTGACCATGTTTACGATGTTAGTTGGTGACTCAATTCAATGAAATGATTCAGATATTAAAATGTTTATTCAAGTTGTAAAGATCAACATAACATATACACTTGGTTAAAATCATTTGAAATTGAATGAGATATTGCGTCATGTAATTTGGAGAAATTAAAAGAAAAAAATAATATATGTTACTTTTGTTTCTTTTTGTTATAAATCAAAGTAAAAAAATTATAAAAAAGGGCCTGGTGGGGTCAAACCTAGACCATCAGTCTTATTGGGCTTTTGAGCCTTAGGTTTATACCATCTGGACCAACCCAAGTTTTGGAGTTTATTAAGTAAACGTTGTATTATATATTTGTACAACGTGTCTCGAAATGAAAGACCACAAATTTTGGCAAGCCACCTTTCATCTTCTATAAATAGTTGACCTATTAAACCATTTTATTCATTCATATTTTTTAAAGCATCAAGCATTAAAATTATAAGAGAGAGATAAAAAGAATCAACTTTATTAAGTTCGTTGAAATTCTTAAGAATTCATGTGTCAGTTTCTTTTGAATAGTTTTGTCGTTGTATCCTTGAGGTTAAAGCCATCAAACGTAAGACACCTGTACGTATCCTAAACACCTTAAAGACATCGGATCCAATCTGAGCCTCGACAAGTAAAGTTATTTATTTATCTACTTTTATTTTATTTTTATTTCTGCATTAGTTTTTATATTGTTTTACTGGTTTATACAACTAAAACACAACAATTTAAGGTATTTATGATTCACGCTGTGTAAACCAGAAAACATTTTTTTTTCGTTTTATAAACTTTACTTTTGCAATAATATCTGGGTCTGTGTATACAAAACATGATAGTTATATGTTATTTCTTTTCTCTTATTCTGATTTCTAGACTTGTGTATACATACTAGATAATTACTCACTTCGTAACGTCAAATTTCTACTTCATACAAAATATGGAGAAAAATACTGAACAAAGTGAAAACATTTAATTTTATGTTGTAAATATTAGTGTGTTTTGTAACAAATAATATTAATTTTGCTAATATCTGCTTACTTGTCGAACTTAGTGGTTTGAAATTTTTCTGCTTGAAAAGTTCTTAATTGATTGAGATTCCCTTTTACGTGAATTGATTATCTCTTTAATTTATTCGATCCTCTATAACAAGAATATAAAAACTTGAGGGACTAACAAGAATATGAAAACTTGGGAAATTAAAATTAATCATTTCGTCGAAAGAAAAAAATTAATTTTTATGTATGTTGGAAAATTTCGGACCTAGTTTTTTTTTGTGTTTCTCTTAGTGAGAAAGGTTGAATAATTCATTTGTTTGATTTATTTATAATATTATGTATTCCTTGGTGATTGAAATGATGTCTACAAATATAAACAACATATACAGAAATAATGGAATCGGTAACAACATACCATCGACAACTTCACTTAAGAAAAATGCATTTATGGGACATGATCCTGACTCCTTTAGACCCGTTGAGGAGTCTAAGAGGTTAAATGGAAATGACTATCTGTGTAAAGGAATAGATGGCCGAAATCACAGAGAAAACGGTAAAGGCAACTCCATGAAAGGAAAACAAGGCCAAGCAACCATGACTAAGATCAAATAAGATTGAATTTACTACAATAGTTTCTGAAGTAAATTTGGTTGACAATACCAAATACTGGTGGGTGGATACTGGGGCCACCAACATGTATGTTCAAGACATACAAAGTTGCAACTATTGAAGAGACTTTATGTATAGGAAATTTCTTAACATCAAAAGTAGTTGAATCTGGAATTGCTATTATAATAATGACTTCTAGAAAAGAGTTGAGTCTCAATAACGTTTTCTATGTGCCTAACATTAGAAAGAATCTAGTTTCAGGTTTGTTATTGAGCAAGAATGGCTTGAAACTAGTATTTGAGTCTAATAAGTTTATTCTCGCTAAAGGTGGGATATTTGTGGGCAAAGGATACCTATGTGACAGTTTATTTAAGATGAATGTTATGACCATAGTACCTACCGAAAATGTTACCGAGAAAGTAATATGCTTGACTCACCTAATTTATGGCATGATAAATTAGGACATGTTAATTTCAGTTTAATAAATAAGTTAGTAAACGCCGTGTTATTACCTAATGTGAATTTCAATTCTCAAAAGAAATGTGAAATATGTGTTGTCAAAATTAACCAAAACCTCGTTTAAATCGATAGAAAGGACTTCAGTACCTTTATATTAAATTCACAGTGACATTTGTGACTTGAAATTTGTGCAAACTAGAAGTGGGAAAAAGTATTTCATAACTTTCTTTTACAATTTTGCACAAGGTATTGTCAAATATACTTGCTTCAAAGTAAGAATGAGGCCTTAGAAGCATTTATGCAATACAAAACTGAAGTTGAAAATCAACTAAATAAAAAGATTAAGAATCTTAGAACAGATAGGGGAGGAGAATGTGTGTCTCCTTTTGAGGAGTTTTGCGCTGAACATGGAATCCTCTTATCGAACCACGACCCTCTACTCGCCTCAACAAAATGGGATTGCTGACGCAAGAACCGCACATTGAAGGAAATGATGAATGCCTTGCTGATTAACCCAAGGTTACTACAGAACTTGTGGGGAGAAGCTTTGCTCAGCGCAAACCACATCCTCAACAAGATACCACACAAGAAGGAAGATAAAACTCCTTGCGAATTATGGAAAGGAAGACCACCTTCCTTCAAATACTTAAAAGTGTGGCGATGCTTGGCAAAGGTATCAATTTCTACTCCTAAAATGGTCCAAATAGGACCAAAGACTTGTGTCTTTATTGGATATGCTCATAACAGTGCTGCATATAGATTCCCGGTGCAAAAATCTTATCATGTTGACATTCACGTCAATACGGTGATTGAATAAAGAAATGCACATTTCTTTGAAACAACCTTTCCGTACAAGACAACACATGAATCTGGTTCCTTAAAAAGAATACATGATGCAATTCAAGAAGAGCAAGATCAAGAATCATTTCCAACCGAAAAGCAAGATCCAAGATCATTGCCAAATGAAGGAGAACCAAGAAGAAGTAAGTGTATGAGAACCTCTATGTCTTTTGGTCCTGACTTTCTATCTTACATGCTAGATGACGAATCGCGAACATTCAAGGAGGCCATGTCAAACCCTTACACCCCATACTAGAAAGAAGCGGTAAATAGTGAGATAAATTCCATTATGCAAAACCATACATGGGAACTAGTGGATCTCCCTCCTGGGAATAAACCACTTGGATGCAAATGGATATTCAAGAAGAAAATAAAGACTGATGGGTCTATTGAAAAATAAAATGCTTGCCTTGTTGTAAAAGGTTATAGTAAAAAATAAGGACTTGACTATTTTGATACTTATTCTCCAATCACGAGAATATCATCTATTCGAATGTTAATCGCTATAGCTTCAATATACAAAATCAAAATACATCAAATGGATGTAAAAACAACCTTCCTAAATGGAGAACTAAATGAAGATATATATATATATATATATATATATATATATATATATATATATATATATATATATATATATATATATAGAACAACCTGAGGGTTACCTAGGTCCAGGTAAGAAGAAGAAAGTATGTAAGCTTGTTAAATCTTTTTATGGTTTAAAACAGGAATTGAAGCAATGACATGACAAATTTGATAGATTCATGATCTCGAATGATTTCAAGATCAATGAATGTGACAAATGCTTTTATGTAACACGAAATGAGACAGGATATGTCATTGTATGTTTATATGTGGATGATATGTTAATCATTGGAAGTAAAATAATATGATTACATTCACCGAAAGGATGCTTTAAAGTAAGTTTGACATGAAAGATCTAGGCCTTGCGGATTTTATTTTGGGTATCAAGATTCTCCAAACATATGAAGGTATTATACTATCTCAGTCACACTATATTGAGAAAGTATTAGACAAATTTAGTAATGGAGACACAAATATCGCCAAGAAACCTTTTGATGTAAATTTACATCTTGCTAAGAACACTGGTGATACATCAACCAGTTGGAGTACTCTTGGACTATTGGGAGTCTCATGTGCCTAACAAACTGCACTAGGCCAGATAAAGTACATGCAGTAAGCAAGCTAAGTAGGTTTACACATAATCTGGGGAAGAACCACTAGATTGCTATTATAAGAGTTTTAAGGTATTATAGATACACTATGAACGAAGGGTTTTTGTACACGGTATATCCAGTTATACTATAAGGATACAGTGATGCAAATCAAATCCATAAGTGGATTTGTCTACATGTTAGGAGGAACAGCCGTGTCTTGGAAATCCACTAAGAAAACATGCATAACGAGATCCACTATGGAATCTGAGTTTATAGTTTTAGACAAAGCTGCTGAGGAAGCCGAGTGGTTTTAGAATTTCTTAGAGAATATTCCTAATTTACCAAAGCATGTGTCAGCTATCTACATACATTGCGATAGTCAAAGTTCCATTGGTAGGGAACTAAATAAAATGTATAATGGTAAGTCTAGACACATACGTCTTAGACACAATACCGTTAGACATCTTCTCTCAAACGGAGTTATCACAATTAATTATGTTCGATCAAAAGATAATATAGAGGATCCATTGACCAAATGTCTACAAAGAGAGAAAGTGCTAGTGTTGTCAAGGGGAATGGTTCTTAAGCCTATGAAAGCTGAGTTGCCATGATGCGAACCCTACCTAGCAGAGTGGAGATCCCACAATCTAGGTTCCAAGGGAAAACTGAATCATGAAACTACAGCTTGGTGCGACGCACTGTGGGGAGACCTCCCCTAACCATTCCTAGGACAAAATTAAACAGTGCTAGTTGTAAAAGTGAAGGATAAGTTAAACTTTTAATGGTTCTTGTATCTTCGATAACATAAGATAGAGTAATGTAGAATACTCTCAACAAGATACCACCTATATTAATAACATGGATAGGGCCGCCCTACGAGAATTTTTTATAGGCGAAATTCTCCGACGGTTATTCATAAAATACCAGGAGTTGTCTAGGGCCGTAAATGGACAGAACCGTGAGACCCAAATAATGTTTGGAAGTATACTATGTAATTTCTATTGTCTTGGTTTACACAAAAGCTGAATAATTCAAGACACCACGTTCACTAGTTAGCAAGTAAATCAGATAGCTCTTACTACAGAAGGTTCAAGGCCAAAAACTACCTTTCTCGATGTAGTATTCTTCTACGCTTTACTCTCGCTCTCTCTCAAGTGTTTAGCATTATTTTGCATTATTTTTT
Source organism: Nemophila menziesii (assembly GCA_029959085.1). NCBI lineage: Eukaryota > Viridiplantae > Streptophyta > Magnoliopsida > Boraginales > Hydrophyllaceae > Nemophila > Nemophila menziesii. The sequence goes on from JARWIR010000004.1 coordinate 1,737,528, forward strand.
AAGGTGCTTAGTCAATTTCCATTCATGTGGGGATTGTTGGACAAACGGGATTCTACCCAAGTGTTGACCATGTTTACGATGTTAATCGGTGACTCAATTCAATGAAATGATTCGGATATTAAAACATTGATTCAAGTTGTAAAGATTAACGTAATATATTCAATTGTTTAAAATCATTTTAAATTGAATGAGAAATTGAGTCATGTAACTTGGAGAAATTAAAAGCAAAAAACAATATATGTTGTTTTTGTTTCTTTTTGTTATAGAGCAAAGAAATTAAAAAAATAAAAGGTCCTGGTGGGGTCAAACCTAGACCATCAACCTTATTGGACTATTAAGTCTTAGGTTCATACCATCTGGATCAACCCAAGTTTTAGACATTATTAAGTAAACGTTGCATCTTATATTAATACAACGTGTATCCAAATGAAAGATCACAAATTTTGGCGAGCCACCTTTCATCTTCTATAAATAGTTGGCCAATTAAACCATTTTCTTCGTTCATATTTTTTAAAGCATCAAGCATTAAAATTATAAGAGAGAGATAGAAAGAATCAACTTTATTACGTTTGTTGAAATTCTTAAGAATTCGTGTGTCAGTTTCTTTTGAATAGTTTTGTCGTTGTATCCTGGAGGTTAAAGCTAGCGAACGTAAGACACCTGTACGTGTCCTAAATACCTTAAAGACACCAGATCCAATCTGAGCCTTGACAAGTAACATTATTTATTTATTTATTTTTATTTTATTTTTATTTCTGCATTAGTTTTTATATTGTTTTACTGGTTTATACAAATAAAACACAATATTAAAGTCGCAATGCTAGAAGGTCACACTTGTACTTATCTCATTGTGATGGCTATAGGGTGGTACTTGATCCTTACTTGCTTCGAACGCTCCACTTAACATACTCCCTAGTAGCTTACTATGTATCTAGGAATCACGAGAACTTTATGGTTTTAGCGTAGGCTTAGGGACGGTGTGGTATGTATATTTGGTAAATTTGAAGTGAGCTTTTGGCTCTCTCCTCACTTACCATCAACAACTGTCCATGAGCTTGAGTTTACACTCGAATAATGTTCTCACTCAACCCAATTGATGCACTAATTTAGCATCCCCAAGTTAACCCAACATAGACTAAGACGATTTCCAAAAATTTCCACCTTGTCGGGTAAGTTATTCTTTCTTTATTTTTATCTTCATTTCTTTTCCTCTTTTTTTGTGTACAGTAGCTAACCGGGTTCCTGGTTTGTGATGAATGGGTTCCCGGTCCTTACTATATTTATTTTTCTGATTCAATTTAATTTTCAATCCCGGCAAAGGGTTACAAATAATAATATCATCTGAAATTGTGCCTCAATACAAACACATACAATTCCCTCCCTATGTAACTTCCCAATGATGGACCCACCACCCCAAACTCAAGCTCAAGACATGTCTCAGGATTGTGATTCAAGTGCGGGTCATTTGGAAATGTCTAATAAACTAAGGGAATATGGGATTATATCGTGGTGACAAAAGAAAGGTTAAGGCTCAAAATTGGGCTAAGAAGGATAATATTAATACAAGGGATAGAAGGCTAAAAAGGTCTCAAATGGCTAACAAAGAACTGCGCCTATCATTTTCCTAATTACATAGTTTGCCTCTAGTTCATACCTAAGTGGGTTCTCTACTAATTTGGATCTCATGTTCTACAAACCAAACATTTTCCTTAAGTACAAGTTTACTTCTTTTGCATTGTTCATTAATTCTTCCTATTAATTACCTATGTTTGCATGCAATTACAGTGCGTTTAATACTCACCCCTAAAGTCCACTATTTACTATCATAGACTTATCAAACGTATGCTTAATGGGAACATTTAAGATCTTCTACAGTCAAACGCAACCCTTAATTATTTTAAGAAAACACATAACACGTAAAATTGGGATGATGCAACGAACCCCACCCCAAAATCAAAAATAAGTCGTGTCCCCACGACTCGAAAAGACTTAAAGGAAATAAACTAATATACACTAAATGAGAAGGAATAGAAAACGTATCTTAACCAGCGCGAGGCTGGTTTTCGGTGTTGCGTCCAAGTAGAAATTCCTTCCTGAGTATTCCATAGGTGGCGTGCTGTATTGTGCTCACCCCAAGTAGCATATTTCTGAGAAGGTCTAACTCTTTTGCAATATTTACTAAAGTATCAATCATCTTATCTTGATTCTCTTCCAACACTCGAATTTTATTTTCCAGCTAATTATCAGAATGTACCTTCTTCTTTGGTGGAGGAGCTCTAGGACTCTTCATTGGTTGTGTTGCTTAATTATGGGCATTCTCAATCAAATTCAATGTCATTGCACCCCTAGTTCTGAAGGCTCAACCTCTTCGCTCCTATGCTGTATTTTTGCGTCTAGACACAAGACAGTGATGGTACATGGGAACTTAAGGTTTTGCTAAGTAGTTGTGATTTTCTCAAACTCCATAATGGTGTCATAAATCACACGAGAAACATCAATTTATTGTTTCTCAATAATACACTTCATGAAGATAACATGCTCCTTCTTCTATTTTTAAGTGTGAGTAATGGAAAAAAAGGTAGGGATTACGAAACGGGACCATACCTTAGCACAAGGTAATAAAGAGCTACTATAAACTTGCCCAACATATCTCTCATGGAACAGGGCGTTTCTCATGAATCAAAACTTTATCCTAAAAATATTCCCAAGTAAAAGATGGATCATTAAGCGTTTCTTGATATGGGCAAGGACCAGTAAAGTTTGGAAATTTCAAAGTTTTGCGAATAAGCTCAATTGAGAAAGGTAATACCTTTTTGCGTATGATAATTGACTGTTTATTAGAAAAGGCTATTCCTCCATATAAATCAAGCACCATGGTGGGGATAAATGTAAGGTTTCTCTGTCTTAATTCGGTCCACCCAAACTTATCACAAGTAATAGCATAACCCTTAAACTCACTGTTCATAATACCTGAAGGGAATCCTTTTTCAACACTAAACTTCAAGTAATTAATTCTGTCACGAACCTGATCAGCCCAACTCATTGCTACTCTCTTTGGTTTCTGTGCCATAGTTTTCTACGGGTAGCTCTTTGTTCTGGAATGGGTTAGCTAGGAATTTCCTCTTCGACCTCTTCTTCGTCTTCAATTACCAAGGTAGGCTTTGTAGGAGTAGCCTTACTTGGGTTTTCTTTCCTCTTCATAGCAGTTTGAACTTCTCTAATTTTACGTTTAGGAGCCGAATCTGGAATCTCAATAGCTTTTTCTTGTGTAGAACCAGGATTGTTTCTTGTTCTTGGAGTGTTTCTTCGAGAATAGCTGAAAGAATCTGTCCGGTTAGTCATCTCAACTCACCCCAAACTCAAAACTTCAAAAATTCAAAAAACAAGTTTTGAACTTTGATGTTTTGAGGATAGAAGAAAGAAGATTAAGGTGAGTTATGAGATGTGTAAAGGCTATTTGATGTGTTTGTAGAGGATTAATGGATAAATTTAAAGCTTAGGTGAAGAAAATTCTTGGAGAAAAATTGGATTTTGATGGTGTTTCCGAAGGATTATGAGTTGATAATTGGTTTTTGTGGTGAAAGAGGGTAGAAATTGATGATTTTTTATTTTTTTGTTGATGACTTTCGGAGTCGTGAGAAGCTGAGAAACAAAATTGGAGGCTAAATTTAGAAGGAAGTAAAACGTATAGGGTTTAGAGCTCCAAAACCGCCTCTTACAGGCGACAACCGGGTTCCCGGTCAGCGTTAACTGGGTTCCCGGTTTGCGTCGCTGTGTCGACGCGACAAAATTACTATAAATTGATTTTTTTACTTGGACGCTGGCTCCTTGCGTCTCGGGTTACCCAGGAGCCAGAGAGTTGGCCTTCATGACCGGGTTCCCGGTCAGCACAAAACCAGGTTCCCGGTTAGCGTCGATGGCGCACTGGTGGTCCCTTGTGTGTTCTAAAAATAATGCAATAAGGAAAAGAGAACCACAACTGCAAGTGTACAGTTGTCCCAAGTAATATGTGTGGTAAAACAGATTCGTTCTCAGGGACGGATTGGTTGACTCAATGCTTATCAAGTAGTGAATAATTGCACGTAAAAGCAAGTAAATGATTTTAAGATTGTTTGTTTTGTTTTCTATAACTAAGACAATAAATTAAAAGACTAAATTAATGCAAATATTAAGCTAGATGCCAGTAAATAAAACAGCTAGACGCAAGGTATGAAAGGTAGTACTTGAGCAATGCTAGGATTTCACCTAAATCTATTCATTCCATGTATTGTTTAAGGGACGAATTGGTAAATAATAGTGGTCGGGATTCGGGATTCTCCTTACCCCCGTCAGGGTGGACTAAGGAGCTCTTCTTAGGTGCTACAAACCCCGTCAGGGTGAATATAGTCCACCTTCGAATTATTAAGTTCTAATTACCCAATTGGCCATAAAATTAATTAAGCCTGTCAAGGTCAAATAATTTCTATCCTACATTCATTAATTATGTCCGTACCTAGACCCCCCGTCAAGGTGATCCATTCGCCACTAAATGGAATAGCCTAAGTACTAAGTCCTAATGTTGATTCGCAACTGCAATAATAGTTAATAATTGCAAATTAAGGAAAAATACTAATTACCCAATTCGATTTCAATTATAAAAATCCCAAAATCAAAAACATGAAATGAAGTAAATCGTTCTCAAGTACCAATTAAATTTAGCTCATAATCGTAAAAACTAAAAAATTAAAGGTAATGGAATTCATAATTGTCTTACAGAAATAAAGATAACAAACCTAATTCAGGAGTTGATTCGGCTGGGAATTGGAGAAGTTGAATTTCTCTAGCTCTTGGCTTCTTCTCTTCCTTGCTTCTACTTCTTCTCTTGTTGTCTGACTTTGTGATAATGAATTGTGTATGAAAATAGAAGTTCAAAAGCCCTTTTATACTCATAAATTCGGACTAGGGCTTTTAATTAAATGAATAACCAAATATTAAAAGCCCAAGTCCACTCTTCAAGCCCAAAATCCCGTAACTGCTGTACACCCTTCACAAAAACGACTTTAACTTTCTCAATATAACTCCAAATTGACTCATTCAACTTGCTAATTCTTCGTAACTTGATAAGGTACGAATCGTCTTCATAACTCAGAGGCTGAATCCATCTTTAGGTAGCTCGAAATAAGCACTTTCAATTAGCCTTCCAGATTTTCAACTCAAATTTGTCAACTCCTTAGGATATTCTTTGTAGCTTTTGACTTCTTGACACGATCTTTGACTTCTATTCTTGATTCCTCTCCTTGCTAGTATTAGAAAACTACAAACTTTTCACTAAAACACACCATATTACGCACAAAAGCTTAATAGATTAAAAATAATAAAATCTAAGAAGAGAAAATGAGTATTACTAAAAGTCTATCTAAATAGCCAGATAATCATCTAATTTGATGTCTCCTAAAGGCATATAAATAGAACAAAAGAGGAGACATCAAGACCCCAAACTCAAACCTTTGTCGTCTCGACAAAGTAAAATTAAAAACAAAGGGAAAAGGTGATTACAGAGACGCAGACGCAAATAAATATACCCATTACATTACTGAAAATAAATCTCATATAGCAAACATTAGGAACTAATATACACATACACTAATCATGCAACATCAAACACAAATAAATTCAATCATAAAATTAACTTCGCAATGCTAGAAGGTTACACTTGTACTTATCTCAATATGATGGCTATAGGTTATTCCTTGATCCTTACTCGCTTTGAACGCTTCACTTAGTATACTCCCTATTAACTTACCATGTACCTAGGAATCACGAGGACTTTACGGTTTTAGCGTAGGCTTAGGGATGGTGTGGTGTGTATATTTGGTAAATTTGAAGTGAGCTTTTGGCTCTCTCCTCACTTACCATCAACAAATGTCCACGAGTTTGAGTTTACACTCATATAATGTTCTCACTCAACCCATTTGATGCACTAAGTTAGCATCCCCAAGTTAACCCAATATCTAATAAGATGATGATCAGAAAACTACACTTTGCCGGTTATTAATTTAACTTTTTTTCTTATTATTTTTCTTTTCTTTTCCTTTTTTTTCTTGTTTTTGTACGAACAATTTCTCCAAGATACATTCCAGAAATATGCTTCCTGTAAATCTGCTCCCCAAGGTTTAAACTCTCGACATCTAGACTTTTGTCATATTTTGTTATTGGAAGATGTGGTGATTGGAGATTACCCCATTCCATGTTTATTACCTTTTATTATAATTAACAATAACTAAGCTAAATAAAAAAGGTAAAAAAAAAAAAGGTTTAAGCTAATCATTTCCCTTGACTTATGTAAGAAACCAAGAAACTTTGGGATTATATTAGCTTTCTACACATATGCCTCATTACTTCCGGTACCCAAAATCATAGCAGCAATAACATCCGGGTTATTGTATCGAACTTTAGCTAAAGTTCCCATAGTATCATTCACCTAACATCACAAATTATTAGCCCAAAACAAATGAACCAAATATATAATACAAAAAGAGAGAATTACCAAAGCAGATATATGCATATCAAGTCCGACTCTATCCATCGCTTTTGTCAATTCCCAAACCACATCTTGTCCAACCTATTAAAAAACTTAACAATCAATATTCCCTATTAATTCTAATAAGACAATAAAATTAAAAGACTAACCGTCTCTTCTATTGAGAAACCCTTTGTCCACTTAATAAGAGTCCCTGATACGACTGATAATTGTTGAACACGAAACGAAAAGGTAAATCTGAGCTCTCTATGTATACCATGTGGAGGATGAAAATCTTCACCCTCATTAAATTTTGCAAGTGCAGATGCAATAAAATCGAATAATTCTTGAAATACATTAAAATTTTAATTTGATGAGCACGACAAATAACTTTAATATGATATTGCATAATTGCACACTTACATCCGATGTTGCAATCATTAAACGTTGAAGAATTGAAACATCATCAAATTTTTGTTTAACAACACCGTTAACTCCGAGTTGTACACGCAAGACTCGAAAGTTTGTACCACCAAGGTCCAATGCATAAAATATGCCTTTTTCATCACTTCATTAACAAAATAAATGAGTAATTGTATAATATAAACATATTGTATAAGAGAGACATACCCGGTTGGGAGATTGTCAACATGAGTGACGAGCATCTTGACCTTATTGCTGCATTCAGAGGCGAGTCCTGTAATCATCTCGGCCATCATAGCATCCGCCACTTGCATCAGCTTCCCAGTAGGTGTCTCGAACCCCTCCACTAACTCCTTTAAAATATCAATTACCTTAACCCATCTCCTGAAGCTTTTAATTCTCTGTCTCACCAACACCGCCGCCAACGCACATGTTGCCGCCACACCCATCATTGCCGCCACCACCAATGCCTTCCCCATTAATAAAGATAAAAAGACTGTGATTTTTATAGTTTTAGATTATGGGTGTAGTGTAAATGTTCTAATATATATCAAAGATGGAGTAAGAATATTAAGATTTTAGATTTAGCTAAAGGGTTGGGAAACACAATACTCAAGCGTATACTTATTACTCGGGAGTTTGTGAACTTGTATAATTCGTGTGTTTGTGACATCTTTTATAATTCTCCGATATCACTCTTGTTATTTCTTTTCTTTTCTTGTCTTTCACTGACAATCTTTTGAGTTTTTGCTAGCAAATTTATAGTGGGGTATAATTTTGTTTATCAAATGTTTATATTAAATAGATAAATAGATAGGTTACAAGGAGTCTCAAGAAATATTTTGTGAAAAATGTCGAATAAAATAAAATAGCTACCGGTTTATTAAAAGAGCTACTAGTGCAAAAAAAAAACATCTGCACCTAGTTTATGAATAAACTACCTTTCAAATAAAGTATTTGTACATGGTTTATGAATAAAACAGCTGTCACGCAATGTGTCTGGTTTATGTATAAATTAGCTGCCAAACAAAATACCGGCACCTAGTTTATGAATAGACTAGTTTCCAAATAAATTATTTGCCCATGGTATATTTTTGGGAAATATATGTAATTATCTTTTTTAAAAATTATTTAAAGGAGTACCATGACAAAAACCATGTTCATTTATTTGGGAAAGAGAATTAAAACTTATATAATATTAATTCGGGTTCGTCCATAAAAAGTTACAATTAAAATTAAAATATTAAGATGTAGGATGAAAACAATTTAAAAAATAGAGAACTAATTATTTAACACGAGGAACTCTAAATAGTATATGTTATAATAATCAATTAAAATAGAAGATATTGTCAAATAACATTGTAGAGGTCATGCAAATAACTAAAAAAATTGAGTTTTTCCAGTAAATTATTGAAATGCAATGACCTTAGAGATGCGAGAAGATAAATATGCTCATTTTGACAAAACACATTGAAAAATGATTTAAAGGAATAGGAATAAGTTGATTTAAAGAAAACAAGGACAAAGATAGTGGAAAGTATGATATGATGTAATTTAAATCTACTACTCTTTATAATATATATATAAAGATGGAGGCAACACAAAGTTAGGGTCCGATAACAATAATGAACTGCATTATGTTATACACCATAAGGCTACAATTACTATTTTGTTATTATTTTTTTCAATTATTGTTATGCTAAATGAATATTAATCAGTTGTTATAAATTTATTATATATTTTATATAATATTATTAAATATTATTTTAATTGAATATATTATAGGACAAATTTTCGTGAACGTCCATAATGTTTTCATAGTTTTTACATTTTACCATCCATATTTCATAGTAGTCAATTTAAGTCATCATCTTTATAGTTGCTTTTATCCATAATCCAAATCAAGAAAGATTCGATAGTGAACTACTCGTAGACCTGTTAAGGAAAACGTTTACTTTTGAATTTTATTTTTCAATTCCATACTTTAAGAAAAAATTTATTTTTCATTTTTTCCAACTTTAGACAACAATTTATCTTTTTAATTTCCCCTAGATATTCAAGGATTTACCTTTTGATTTTTTGTTTAGTTTAAGTTATACATGTTAACTTCACGTGTTTGTTATGCCAAACTTTTTACATTACAATAATGATATTGTATTAGATAGCCGTATCAATCACATATTAATGTTGCATATTTTATATCTCAATTAATCCTAATTATTAAAAGTTCAATTAATTTAATTAATTATTGTTCAAAGCACATACTTTAATATTCATATCTCAACATGTAATGAATATAAATCGAAACATATCCAACAGTCAACTTCAAAATAGCTCAATGGATTATACAAAAAACAAATCTATTAAAAAAACTTTTCCATGACATGTCGAAGTTCGTAATAATGATTGAGGTATTAGTTATATCTTCATGACAACTCACATTGTACATTCCCTTCTCCTATTGGATGTCAAAATAATCCCCACAATACTAAAATAAATGTTAGTGATTTTGGAAAGACAACAAAAACTGTAATTAGTGGTTTACATTTTACTTACTCTCTTCAACATCATATCATTCGACGACAACCATATATTAAACCTCAAATCATAAAAATCCCTTTTTACCAATTACCTATCATTGATTTGACTATGGCAGAGATTCGTACCACATGAGTGTTATATTTGCATACTCATGATCTTCAAAAAAATAGTACATTTTTCATATTTTCCATGCAAAAATTATATTATGTTTCCATATGTACACACTACCTTTACCCTGTTTATGTTATTCATTACAAACTTTTATCTTTTACTTTTACTAGAAAGAGAATTAAATGTTAACATAAATTCCTTCTTATCGTCAATCATCATTCCTAAGTTAAATGATTGATCATTCATCTCTAACTTAGCCATAAATTTCCTATAATTTTTCTCACCCAAATCATCATGTGAACCATCTAGCTTGTGTATTTGATAATCATCTCTCATAATAAAATTTAAACATAATTTATTATTTCTAGCAATATTTCTGTACACAAAAATGCTATAATTGCAATATTTGGTAAATATGTTACGTTAGCTACAAGTTTGTCTAGTGTCTGGGTATAAGTGCATTAATTAGAAAATAAATGGGTATGATTACAATTTTATATATTTCATAAAATATTATAATATTGGTAAATAAAACCATTTACATTTTAATATTTTCTAAATAGATGGATGATTTACGTAGAATGTGCCATATATATCTGACATGTTTTTATTTTTATGTATAAACATGATTTTTATTGCAAATTCTGTGAAATTTTGGGATCATATGTGTTATATATTGTAAGAAGATTTATATATATGCACTTATATGTAGTTAAATATTTAAAATGTAATATTTGAAAATACAAGAGTCATATTACAAAACATGTACATTTTACAATACAAATATGGTTATAAATACAAATTTTGCATGACATACGGGGAATTTTGCATGTTAGATATCAAAAATATTTTAAATATTATCAATAGTGTATAATTGCTAATACAATGTAGATCAACTACAAATTTTTAATTGCAAGTATAAAGATATAAACATATAATAATATGATATTTGTAGAAATTTGAATAGTTTAATTATAAAAGATAAATAAATAAAATTTACTAATCATAGATACTACCTACAAACCCATAATACTTAAATGCATAAAAAAAATATACTAAACATAAATTACCATTTAACAAATAAAATATTCAATCCATCTTATTTAATAACACGATAAATAGTAATATAGACCTACTAGTAAAATTAATAGTCTATAGAATACATAAAAATGTAGTACATGTTCATATGTTTCAATCAACCTCAAGTAGGAGGTACAATAAGAGAGATAAAATCATTAACTTACGATGGTAGGAATATCTACTACAAATCTCTAGTAATTTTTTGGTTCTTTATTGATCCCTTTCTTCTTACTCCTTTCTTATTTTCTCAAATTATTGAGTGATGAAGGTATTGTGTTACCCGTATGGATTAGAAATGAGTGAATTTTGTTTCTCATGTTGTTAAACAATGATGGTAGTTTGTGTGGTTAATTGATGGACTTGTTGTTCGCTAAAGAAATTTACACTTATTTTCATCCCAAGGGTACCTTATCCTCCTACATCTTCTTTTTTCGCTTATTCTTCTTCTTCTTCTTCTTCTTCTTCTTCTTCTTCTTCTTCTTCTTCTTCTTTTATAAACATATGGTTATAAGAGATTAGGTTCTTTCATAAAAAGTTTCAATTACAATTGAAATATTTGGACATAAAAAAATCTAAGAAAATCGAGAGATAATAATTTAAAGTGATTATCTCTAAGTAACATTAGTTATAATAATAATACACATGGTTTGTCAAATAATAGTGTAGAAGTCGTGCAAATAATTATTTTATAAGTTCCTTTTAGCTAAATGAGTATTAATTTTTTGTTACACTTTAGCTTATAATATTGTTTACAATAATATTAATGTTTGTACTGATTGAATATACTATATAATAATTTTTTGTATATGTTCATCATTTTTTCATTTTCATCTAATTTTATTTTCCATATTTAAAATTAGTCAATTTAAACTATCATCTTTATAGTTTTCTCCATCCATAATCCAAATCTATAAATTTGGGTAGTGAACTACATTAAGAACTATTAAGGAAAATGATATCATTTGAATTTATCTTTCAATTCTACAACATAATATATTTTTTTTCCATATTAGACAACTATTTATCTTAGAATTTCTCATATTTAATCAATGATTTACCTTTTGATTTTTCATTTTAGAGTAAATTATATATGTTTATTTCATGTGTTTGTTATGTCCCTTTTGTCACATTATAAACGTGATAATATATTTGATATCCATATTTATCAAATATTAATGCTGCATATATTCTATTCAATTAATTATAATTATTTAATTTTCAATTGAATAAATTAATTGTGTTTCAAAGCAAATACTTATACATTCATATCTAACATGTAATGAAGTAGTATTTTTGTAACTAGCAATCGAAAGAGAAGCTCATGATGGAGAGTTTTTATCTTTAGTTGCATAGGCATGGCATTACATTTAAGAAGTTAAACCTATAATTGAAGCTCTAGACAATGAAATATAGGAATCGTACTACGTAGAAGAGGTAACTTTTGTATTAAAAATAGGGATTACGTGTACTTGTACATTCCCTTCATCGAGACCAACCATGAAGGAGTTATTGAATATGTTGATCCAATGCACACAACAATCGCTATACAAAGTCATAGTTGACCGAAACGAAAATTGTTCTGGTCCGATTTCCAAGAACTCTGACCATGAGAGAACATTGGAATAGAAGATGACGATAGAAATTAAACATCAATATGTCTATCGTTTTTTATAATTATAGATTATAGGTAGAGCTAATGTCAAGCAAAATTTATCATTTTTCCTCACATATATTATCATCATATACATATATATAATATACGCATGTGTATCATCCATAATATAAACACATTGTAGCGGTAAATTAATGTAATAAAAAAGGTGCAGCAAGAGGGTTTTCCCCAAACTTTATTCATTGTTACAATGTCTAGAGACATTAGTCTATGATGCGACTCAAGCTTTATGCGAGCAGGACACCAAGAAGAAGGGTAAATACAAGGGAAAAGATTGTGATTAGCCCTTATATAAAAGGTGATAAAATTCGAGGTCTTGGGAATTAAAAGGGCAGCTCCAATACTAGAGCCATCACTAGAATGCTCAATGGAGATATTTCGACAAGTCTCACCAAGCAACTCCTCAAGAGTACTCTCCAGAGAGTCTGTAAAGTAAGTATAATGCTCGTATAATTCTCCATCAATCGATATCACAAACTTTATCTTCTCTCTTCCCTTGTCTTCTACATCTCTACCCAATTTCTTCAAGATCCCAAGAATTCCAGCAGCAGCAAGACGAGCTCCACGTGTTGTCTCGATCTCGCATACTAGTACAATTACTCTTCTAATTCTCAACGAAGAATTATGTAGCTGTCACACCATTAAAAATAAATAATAATATGATATAAATAATAATATGCTATTTATAATTCCGTACATCAAGTATTTCATTCAGTTTTCTACCAACAACTTTGAGATCTGGAGATATATCTTGATGCATTGCCGAAATGTCGGGGGTCCTGTAAGTGTTATAATTTATAGAATTAGGAAAAACGATAACATACATTGAAGAACAAGAGAGAGTTCAGTGGCTTATAGTACCCAAATATAAATGGTACTTTCAGATTTGGTGGGACATTAATACTAAAAAAGGAAGTTTCTTCGGCCGTCCTAAGCAAAACTCTACGAACAATTTCTCCAAGATACATTCCAGAAATGAGCTTCACGTAAATTTGCTCCCTAGGGTTTAAACTCTCGACATCTAGACTTTTGTCATATTTTTTTATTAGAAGATGTGGTGATTAAAAATTACCCCATTCCATGTTTATTACCTTTTATTATGATTAACAATAATTAAGCTAAATCAAAAAGGTAAAAAAAAAGGTTTAAGCTAACCATTTCCCCTGACTTAGGTAAGAAACCAAAAATCTTTGGGATTATATTAGCTTTCTCGACATATGCCGCATTACTTTCGGTAACATCCGAGTTATTGTATCGATATTTAGTTAAAGTTCCCACAGTATCATTCACCTATCATCACAAATTATTAGCCCAAAACAAATGAACCAAATATATAATACAAAAAGAGAGACTTACCAAAGCAGATATACGTATATCAAGTCCGACTCTATCCATCGCTTCTGTCTATTCCGAAACCACATCTTGTCCAACCTATTAAAAAACTTAACAATCAATATTCCCTATTAATTCTAATTAGACAATAAAATAAAAAGACTAACCGTCTCTTCTATTAAGAATACCTTTGTCCACTTAATAAGAGTCCCAGATACGACTGATAATTGCTGAACAGGAAACGAGAAGGTAAATCTGAGCTCTCTCTGTGTACCATGTGGAGGATGAAAATCTTCACCCTTATTAGCAACAAATTTTGCAAGTGCAGATGCAATAAAATCGAATAATTCCTGAAAAAAATTACAATTTTAATTTGATGAGCACGACACAAATAACTTTAATATGATATTGCCGATGTTGCAGTCATTAAATGTTGAGGAATTGAAACATCATCAAAATCTTGTTTAACAACATCGTTAACTCCGAGCGGCACGCACGCGCAAGACTCTAAAGTTTGTACCACCAAGGTCAAATGCATAAAATATGCCTTTTTCATCACTTCATTAACAAAATAAATGAGTAATTGTATAATATAAATAATTAGTACACATTCATACACATTGTATAAGAGAGACATACCCGGTTGGGAGATTGTCAACATGAGTGACGAGCATCTTGACCTTATTGCTGCCTTCAGAGGCGAGTCCAGTAATTATCTCGGCCGTCATATCATCCGCCTGCATCAGCTTCCCAGTCGGTGTTTCGCACCCCTCCTCTAACTCCTTTAAAATCTCAATTACCTCAACCCATCTCCCGAAACTTTTAATTCTCTTTCTCACCAACACCACCGCCGCCAACGCACATGTTGCCGCCGCACCCATCATTGCCGCCACCACCATCGCCTTTCCCATTAATAAAGATAAAACAGACTGTGATTTGTACAGTTTTAGATTATGGGTGTAGTGTAAATGTTCTAATATATATCAAAGATGGAGTAAGATTATAACGATTTTAAATTTAGCTAAAGGGTTGGGAAACACAATACTCAAGCGTATACTTATTACTCGGGAGTTTGTGAACTTGTATAATTTCGAGTGTTCTTGTTATTTTTATTTCTTTTCTCGTCTTTCACTGACAGTCTTTTGAGTTTTTTCTAGCAAATTTTTAGTGGGGTATAATTTTGTTTATCAAATGTTTATATTTAATAGATATATAGATAGGTTACAAGGAGTCTCAAGCATTTTTTTATGAAAAATGTCGAATAAAATAAAATAGCTACCGGTTTATTAAAAGAGCTGCTAGTTTATGAAAACCATGTGCCAAAAAATATCAGACACCTAGTTTAAGAATAAACTACCTCTCAAATAAAGTATTTGTACATGGTTTATGAATAAAACAACTGTCACACAATGTGTCTGGTTTATGTATAAATTAGCTGGCAAACAAAATACTGGCACCTAGTTTATGAATAGACTAGTTTTCAAATAAATTATTTGCCCATGGTTTATTATTGGGAAATATATGTAATTATCTTTTGTAAAAATTATTTAAACGAGTACCTTGACAATAACCATGTTCATTTATTTGGGAAAGAGAATTAAAATTGATATAATATTAATCCAGGTTCGTCCATAAAAAGCTACAATAAAAATAAAAATATTAGGATGTAGGATGCAAAAAATTTAAAAAATAGAGAACTAATTATTTAACACGAGGAACTCTAAATAGTATATGTTATAATAATCAATTAAAATAGAAGATATTGTCAAATAATATTGTAGAGGTCATGCAAATAATTAAGAAAATTGAGTCTTTCCACAAAACTTATTGAAATGCAATGATCTTCGAGAAGCCAGAAGATAAAGATGCACATTTTGACAAAACACATTGCAAAATGATTTAAAGGAATAAGAATAAGTTGATTTAAAGAAAACGAGGACAAAGATAGTGTGAAAGTATGATATGATGTAATTTGAATCTACTACTCTTTATGATATGTATATAAAGATGGAGGCAACACAAAGTTAGGGTCCTATAACAATAATGGACTTCATTATGTTATACACTGTAAGGCTACAATTACTATTTTGTAATTATTTTTTCAATTTTTGTTTAGCTAAATGAATATTAATCTATTGTTATAATTTTATTATGTTTTTTATAATATTATTAAATGTTTTTTTAATTGAATATATTATATGATAAATTTTCGTGAACGTCCATAATATTTTCATAGTTTTTTCATTTTACCATCCTTATTTCATAGTAGTCAATTTAAGTCATCATCTTTATAGTTGCTTTTATCCATAATCCAAATCAAGAAAGATTCGATAGTGAACTACTGTTAGACCTATTAAGGAAAACGTTTATTTTTGAATTTTACTTTTCAATTCCGTACTTTAGGACAATTTTTATTTTTTGCATTTTTTCCTACTTTAGACAACAATTTATCTTTTAATTTCCCCTGGATATTCAAGGATTTACCTTTTGATGTTTTGTTTAGTCTAAGTTATACATGTTAACTTCACGTGTTTGTTATGCCAAACTTTTCACATTATAAAAATGATATTGTATTAGATAGCCGTATCAATCACATATTAATGTTGCATATTTTCTATCTCAGTTAATCCCAATCATTAAAAGTTCAATTAATTGAACTCATTATTGTTCAAAGCACGTACTTTTATATTCATATCTCAACATGTAATGAATATAAATCGAAACATATCCAACAGTAAACTTCAAAATAGCTCAAAGGATTATACAAAAAACAAATCTATTAAAAAAACTTTTCCATGACATGTCGAAGTTTGTAAAAATGATTAAGACATTAGTTATCTCTTCATGACAACTCCCATTGTACATTCCCTTCTCCTATTGACAATCGCCATACAAAGTCATAGTTGACCGAAACGAAAATTGTTTAGGTCCGATTTCCAAGAACTCTGACCATGAGAGAACATTGGAATAGTAGATGACGATAGAAATTAAACATCAATATTTTTATAGTTTTTTATAATTATATATTATAGGTAGATTTGATGTCAAGCAAAATTTATAATTTTTTCTCACATATATTATCATCATATACATATATATAATATACGCATGTGTATCATCCATAAAATAGACACATAGTAGCGGTAAATAAATGTAATAAAAAAGTTGCAGCAAGAGGGTGTACCCCAAACTTTATTCATTGTTACAATGTTTAGAGACATTAGTCTATGATTCGACTCAAGCTTTATGCGAGCAGGACACCAAGAAGATGGGTAAATACAAGGGATAAGATTGTGATTAGCCCTCATATAAAAGTTGGTAAAATTCGAGGTCTTGGGAATTAGAAGCTGCCAAAAGGGCAGCTCCAATACTAGAGCCATCACTAGAATGCTCAACGGAGATATTTCGATAAGCCTCACCAAGCAACTCCTCAAGAGTACTCTCCAGAGTGTCTCTAAAGTAAGTATAATGCTCATATAATTCTCCATCCATCGATAACACATACTTTTTCTTCTCTCTTCCCTTGTCTTCTACATCTCTACCCAATTTCTTCAAGATCCCGAGAATTCTAGCAGCAGCAAGACGAGCTCCACGTGTTGTCACGATCTCACATACTGGTACAATTACTCTTCTAATTCTCAACGAAGAATTACGTAGCCGTCACAACATTAAAATACGATATAAATAATAATATGCTATTTATAATTCCTTACATCAAGTATTTCATTCAGTTTCCTACCAGCAACTTTGAGATCTGGAGATATATCTTGATGCATTGCCGAAATGTCGGGGGTCCTGTAAGTGTTATAATTTACAGAATTAGGAAAAACGATAACATACATTGAAGAACAAGAGAGAGTTCAGTGGCTTATAGTATCCAAATATAAATGGTTCTTTCAGATTTGGTGGGACAGTAACACCAAAAAATGAAGTTTCTTCGGCCATCCTAAGCAAAACTCTACGAACAATTTCTCCAAGATACATTCCAGAAATGAGCTTCTCGAAAATCTGCTCCCCAGGGTTTAAACTCTCGACATCTAGACTTTTGTCATATTTTGTTATTGGAAGATGTGGTGATTGGAAATTACCCCATTCGATGTTTATTATCTTTTATTATGATTAACAATAACTAAGCTAATCGAAAAGGTAAAAAAAAAAAAAAAGGTTTAAGCTAACCATTTCCCCTGACTTAGGTAAGAAACTAAAAAACTTTCGGATTATATTAGCTTTCTCCACATATGCGGTATTACTTCCGGTACCCAAAATCACAGCAGCAATAACATCCGGGTTATTGTATCGACCTTTAGCTAAAGTTCCCACAGTATCATTCACCTAACATCACAAATTATTAGCCCAAAACAAATGAACCAAATATATAACACAAAAAGAGAGACTTACCAAAGCAGATATACGCATATCAAGTCCGACTCTATCCATCGCTTTTGTCAATTCCTAAACCACATCTTGTCCAACCTATTAAAAAACTTTTCACATTATAAAGTGATATTGTATTAGATAGCCGTATCAATCACATATTAATTTTGCATATTTTCTATCTCAGTTAATCCTAAATATTAAAAGTTCAATTAATTGAACTCATTATTGTTCAAAGCACGTACTTTAATATTCATATCTCAATATGTAATGAATATAAATCGAAACATATCCAACAATAAACTTCAAAATAGCTCAAAGGATTATACAAAAAACAAATCTATTAAAAAAACTTTTCCATGACATATCTAAGGTTGTAAAAATGATTAAGATATTAGTTATCTCTTCATGACAACTCCCATAATACATTCCCTTCTCCTATTGGATGTCAAATTAATCCACACCATACAAAAATAAATGTTAGTGATTTTGGAAAGACAACAAAAACTGTCATTATTGGTTTACATTTTACTTACTCTCTTCAACATCATATATTCGACGAAAACCATATATTAAACCTGAAATCATTAAAATTCCTTTTTACCAATTCCCTATCATTGATTTGACTATGGCAGAGATTCGTACGACACGAGTTTTATAGTTGCATACTCATGATCTTAAAAAAAAAACAGTACATTTTTCATATTTTCCATGCAAAAATTATTTTATGTTGCCATATGTACACACTACCTTTATCCTGTTTATGTTTTTCATTACAAACTTTTATTTTTTACTTTTACTAGAAAGAGAATTAAATGTTAACATAAATTATTTCCTATCGTCAATCGTCATTCCTAAGTTAAATGATTGATCATTCATCTCTAACTTAGCCATAAATTTTCTATAATTTTTTTCACCCAAATCATCATGTGAACCATCTAGCTTGTGTATTTGATAATCATCTCTCATAATATAATTTAAACATAAGTTATTAGTTCTAGCCATATATTTGTACACAAAAATGCTATAATTGTAATATTTGGTAAATATGTTACGTTAACTACAAGTTTGTCTAGTGTTTGGGTATAAGTGCATTAATTAGAAAATAAATGGGTATGATTACAATTTTATATATTGCATAAACTATTATAATGTTGGTATATAAAAATCATTTACATTTTAATATTTTCTAAATAGATGGGTGATTTACGTAGAATGTGTCATATATATATTTGACATGTTTTCATTTTTCTGTATAAACATGATTTTTGTTTCAAATTTTGTAAATTTTGGTATTATATGTGTTATATATTGTAAGAAGATTTATATATATGCACTTATATGTAGTTTAAGATTTAAAATGTAATATTTGAAAATACAAGAGTCTTATTACAAAACATGTACATTCTACAATACAAATATGGTTATAAATACAAATTTTGCATGACATAAGGGGAGTTTCGCAAGTTAGATATCAAAAATATATTAAATATTATCAATAGTGTATAATTGCTAATACAATGTAGATCAACTACAAATTTCTAATTGCAAGTATAAAGATATAAACATACAATAATATGATATTAGTAGAAGTGTGAATAGTTTAATTATAAACGATAAATAAATAAATAAAATTTACTAATCATAAATACTACCTACAAACCCACAATACTCAAATGCATAAAAAAAACTAAACATAAATAACCATTTAACAGATAAAACATTCAATCCATCTCATTTAATAACACAATAAATAGTAATATAGACCTACTAGTAAAATTAATAGTCTACCAAAATACATAAAAATGTAGTACATGTTCATATGTCTAAATCAACCTCAAGTAGGAGGTACAATAAGAGAGATAAAATCATTAACATACAATGGTAGGAATATCTACTACAAATCTCTAGTAATTTTTTGGTTCTTTATTGTCCCCTTTCTTCTTACTCCTTTCTTATTTTCTCAAATTATTGAGTGATAAAGGTATTGTGTTACCAATATGGATTACAAATGAGTTAATTTTGTTTCTCGTGTTGTTAAACAATGAAGGTGGTTTGTGTGTTTAATTGATGGACTTGTTGTTTGCTAAAGAAATTTACACTTATTTTCATCCCAAGGGTACCTTATTCTCCTCCATCTTCTCTTTCCGCTTATTCTTCTTCTTCTTCTTCTTTTATAAACATAAGATTATAGAATTTAGGTTCTTTCATAAAAGTTTCAATTACAACTGAAATATTTGGACATAAAAAAAATTAAGAAAATAGATTATTACAATAATCAATGATTATCTAGAATAAAGTAATTTACAAGGTTTGTCAAATAACGGTCTAGAAGTCGTACAAATAATTATTTATAAGTTCTTTTAAGTGAAATGAGTATTAATATTTTGTTATACTTTAGTTTAAAAACATTATTTACAGTAATATTAATGTTTGTACTAATTGAATATATTATAGAGTAATTTTTTGTAAATGTTCATTATTTTTTCATTTTCATCTAATTTTACTATCCATATTTCAAATTAGTCAATTTAAACTATCACCTTTATAGTTTTTCCATCCATAATCCAAATCTATAAAATTGGGTAGTGAACTACATTAAGAACTATTAAGGGAAATGATATCATTTGAATTTATCTTTCAATTCTACAACATAATATACTTTTTT
Organism: Nemophila menziesii; assembly: GCA_029959085.1. NCBI lineage: Eukaryota > Viridiplantae > Streptophyta > Magnoliopsida > Boraginales > Hydrophyllaceae > Nemophila > Nemophila menziesii. The sequence continues at coordinate 1,758,228 of JARWIR010000004.1, forward strand.
TCCATTTTAGACAACTATTTATCTTAGAATTTCTCATATTTAATAAATGATTTATCTTTTGATATTTCATTTTTGTGTAAATTATATATGTTTATTTCATGTGTTTGTTATGTCTCTTTTGTCACATTATAAACGTGATAATATATTTGATATCCATATTTATGACATATTAATGTTGCATATATTCTATGTCAATTAATTATAATTATTTAATTTTCAATTGAATAAATTAATTGTGTTTCAAAACAAATACTTATACATTCATATCTAACATGTAATGAAGTAGTATTTTTGGAACTAGCAACCAAAAGAGAATCTCATGATGGAGAGTTTTTATCTTTAGCTGCATAGGCATGGCATTACATTCAAGAAGTTAAACCTATAATTGAAGCTCTACACAATGAAATATAGGAACTGTACTACTTAGAAGAGGTAACTTGCGTATTAAAAATAGGGATTACGTGTACTAGTACAATCCCTTCATCGAGACCTACCATGAAGGATTTATTGAATATGTTGATCCAATGCACACAACAATCGATATACAAAGTCATAGTTGACCGAAACGAAAATTGTTCATGTCCGATTTCCAAGAACTCTGACCATGAGAGAACATTGGAATAGAAGATGACGATAGAAATTAAACATCAATATTTTTATCGTTTTTTATAATTATATATTATAGGTAGAGCTGATGTTAAGCAAAATTTATCATTTTTTCTCACATATATTATCATCATATACATATATATAATATACGCATGTGTATCCTCCATAAAATAGACACATAGTAGCGGTAAATAAATGTAATAAAAAAGTTGCAACAAGAGGGTGTACCCCAAACTTTATTCATTGGTACAATGTCTAGAGACATTAGTCTATGATTCGACTCAAGCTTTATGAGAGCAGGACACCAAGAAGAAGGGTAAATACGAGGGATAAGATTGTGATTAGCCCTCATATAAAAGTTGGTAAAATTCGAGGTCTTGGGAATTAGAAGCTGCCAAAAGGGTAGCTCCAATACTAGAGCCATCACTAGAATGCTCAATGGAGATATTTCGATAAGCCTCACCAAGCAACTCCTCAAGAGTACTCTCCAAAGTGTCACTAAAGTAAGTATAATGCTCGTATAATTCTCCATCCATCGATATCACAGACTTTATCTTCTCTCTTCCCTTGTCTTCTACATCTCTACCCAATTTCTTCAAGATCCCAAGAATTCCAGCAGCAGCAAGACGAGCTCCACGTGTTGTCACGATCTCACATACTAGTACAATTACTCTTCTAATTCTCAACGAAGAATTACGTAGCTGTCACAACATTAAAATACGATATAAATAATAATATGCTATTTATAATTCCTTACATCAAGTATTTCATTCAGTTTCCTACCAACAACTTTGAGATCTGGAGATATATCTTGATGCATTGCCGAAATGTCGGGGGTCCTGTAAGTGTTATAATTTACTGAATTAGGAAAAACGATAACATACATTGAAGAACAAGAGAGAGTTCAGTGGCTTATAGTACCCAAATATAAATGGTACTTTCAGATTTGGTGGGACAGTAACACCAAAAAAGGAAGTTTCTTCGGCCGTCCTAAGCAAAACTCTACGAAAAATTTCTCCAAGATACATTCCAGAAATGAGCTTCTCATAAATCTGCTCCCCAGGGTTTAAACTCTCGACATCTAGACTTTTGTCATATTTTGTTATTGGAAGATGTGGTGATTGGAAATTACCCCATTCCATGTTTATTACCTTTTATTATGATTAACAATAACTAAGCTAATTCGAAAAGGTAAAAAATAAAAAAAAGGTTTAAGCTTACCATTTCCCCTGACTTAGGTATGAAACCAAAAAACTTTCGGTACCCAAAATCACAGCAGCAATAACATCCGGGTTATTGTATCGACCTTTAGCTAAAGTTCCCACAGTATCATTCACCTAACATCACAAATTATTAGCCCAAAACAAATGAACGAAATATATAATACAAAAAGAGAGACTTACCAAAGCAGATATACGCATATCAAGTCCGACTCTATCCATCGCTTTTGTCAATTTCCAAACCACATCTTGTCCAACCTATTAAAAAACTTAACAATCAATACTCCCTATTAATTCTAATTAGACAATAAAATTAAAAGACTAACTGTCTCTTCTATTGAGAAACCCTTTGTCCACTTAATAAGAGTCCCAGATACGACTGATAATTGCTGAACACGAAACGAAAAGGTAAATCCGAGCTCTCACTGTATACCATGTGGAGGATGAAAATCTTTACCCTCATTAGCAACAAATTTTGCAAGTGCAGATGCAATAAAATCGAATAATTCCTGAAGTAAATTACAATTTTAATTTGATGAGCACGACAAATAACTTAATTTAATATGATATTGCATAATTGCACACTTACATCTGATGTTGCAGTCATTAAATGTTGAGGAATTGAAACATCATCAAATACTTGTTTAACAACACCGTTAACTCCGAGCTGCACACGCAAGACTCGAAAGTTTGTACCACCAAGATCCAATGCACTAAATATGCCTTTTTCATCACTTCATTAACAAAATAAATGAGTAATTGTATAATATAAATAATTAATACACATTCATACATATTGTATAAGAGAGACATACCCGGTTGGGAGATTGTCAACATGAGTGACGATCATCTTGACCTTATTGCTGCCTTCAGAGGCGAGTCCAGTAATCATCTCGGCCGTCATAGCATCCGCCACCTGCATCAGCTTCCCAGTAGGTGTCTCGCACCCCTCCTCTAACTCCTTTAAAATCTCAATTACCTTAACCCATCTCCCGAAGCTTTTAATTCTCTGTCTCACCAACACCGCCGCCAACGCACATGTTGCCGCCGCACCCATCATTGCCCCCACCACCATCGCCTTTCCCATTAATAAAGTTAAAAAGACTGTGATTTGTACTGTTTTAGATTATGGGTGTAGTGTAAATGTTCTAATATATATCAAAGATGGAGTAAGATTATAAAGATATTAGATTTAGCTAAAGGGTTGGGAAACACAATAATCAAGCGTATACTTATTACTCTAGAGTTAGTGAACTTGTATAATTTCGTGTGTTTGTGACAACTTTTATAATTCTCCCATGTCACTCTTGTTATTTCTTTTTCTTTTCTCTTTTTTCACTGACAATCTTTTGAATTTTTACCAGCAAATTTCTAGTGGGGTATAATTTTGTTTATCAAATGTTTATATTTAATAGATAAATAGATAGGTTACAAGGAGTCTCAAGCAATTTTTATGAAAAATGTCGAATAAAATAAAATAGCTACCGGTTTATTAAAAAGAGCTGCCAGTTTATGAAAACCATGTGCCAAAAAAATATCTACACCTAGTTTATGAATAAACTACCTTTCAAATAAAGTATTTGTACATTGTTTATGAATAAAACAAATGTCACGCAATGTGTCTGGTTTATGTATAAATTAGCTGGCAAACAAAATACCGGCACCTAGTTTATGAATAGACTAGTTTCCAAATAAATTATTTGCCCATGGTTTATTATTGGGAAATATATATAATTATCTATTTTTAAAATTATTTAAACAAGTACCTTGACAATAAGCATGTTCATTTATTTGGGAAAGAAAATTAAAATTTATATAATATTAATTCGGGTTCGTTCATTAAAAGTTACAATTAAAATTAAAATATTAGGACGTAGGATGCAAAAAATTTAAAAAATAGAGAACTAATTATTTAACACGAGGAACTCAAAGTAGTATATGTTATAATAATCAATTAAAATAGAAGATGTTCTCAAATAACATTGTAGAGGTCATGCAAATAATAAAAAAATTGAGTCTTTCCACAAAACTTATTGAAATGCAATGACCTTCGAGATGCGTGAAGATAAAGATGCACATTTTGACAAAACACATTGCAAAATGATTTAAAGGAATAGGAATAAGTTGATTTAAAGAATATGAGGACAAAGACAGTGTGAAATTATGATATGATGTAATTTGAATCTACTATTTTTTATGATATGTATATAAAGATGGAGGCAACATAAAGTTAGGGTCCGATGACAATAATGGACTATACTATGTTATATACTGTAAGACTACAATTACTATTTTGTAATTATTTTTTCAATTTTTGTTTAGCTAAATGAATATTAATCTGTTGTTATAAATTTATTATATTTTTTTATAATATTATTAAATGTTTTTTAATTGAATATATTATAGGATAAATTTTAGTGAACGTCCATAATGTTTTCATAGTTTTTCCATTTTACCTTCCATATTTCATAATAGTCAATTTAAGTCATCATCTTTAAAGTTGCTTTTATCCATAATCCAAATCAAGAAAGATTCGATAGTGAACTACTCTTAGACCTGTTAAGGAAAACGTTTACTTTTGAATTTTATTTTTCAATTCCATACTTTAGGATAATTTTTATTTTTTGCATTTTTTCCAACTTTAGACAACAATTTATCTTTTTAATTTCCCCTGGATATTCAAGGATTCACCTTTTGATTTTTTGTTTAGTCTAAGTTATACATGTTAACTTCACTTGTTTGTTATGCCCAACTTTTCACATTATAAAAATGATATTGTATTACATAGCCGTATCAATCACATATTAATTTTGCATATTTTCTATCTCAGTTAATCATAATAATTAAAAGTTCAATTAATTGAACTCATTATTGTTCAAAGCACGTACTTTAATATTCATATCTCAATATGTAATGAATATAAATCGAAACATATCCAACAGTAAACTTCAAAATAGCTCAAAGGATTATACAAAAAACAAATCTATTAAAAAAACTTTTCCATGATATGTCAAAGTTTGTATAAATGATTAAGATATTAGTTATCCCTTCATGACAACTCCCATAATACATTCCTTTCTTCTATTGGATGTCAAATTAATCCACACCATACAAAAATAAATGTTAGTGATTTTGGAAAGACAACAAAAACTGTCATTAGTGGTTTACATTTTACTTACTCTCTTCAACATCATATATTCGACGAAAACCATATATTAAACCTCAAATCATTAAAATCCCTTTTTACCAATTACCTATCATTGATTTGACTATGGCAGAGATTCGTACGATACGAGTTTCATATTTGCATACTCATGATCTTAAGAAAATAGTACATTTTTCATATTTTCCATGCAAAAATTATTTTATGTTGCCATATGTACACACTACCTTTACCCTGTTTATGTTTTTCATTACAAACTTTTATTTTTTACTTTTACTAGAAAGAGAATTAAATGTTAACATAAATTATTTCCTATCGTCAATCGTCATTCCTAAGTTAAATGATTGATCATTCATCTCTAACTTAGCCATAAATTTTCTATAATTTTTTTCACCCAAATCATCATGTTAACCATCTAGCTTGTGTATTTGATAATCATCTCTCATAATAAAATTTAAATATAATTTATTATTTCTAGCAATATTTCTGTACACAAAAATGCTATAATTGCAATATTTGGTAAATATGTTACGTTAGCTACAAGTTTGTCTAGTGTTTGGGTATAAGTGCATTAATTAGAAAATAAATGGGTATGATTACAATTTTATATATTTCATAAAATATTATAATATTGGTCAATAAAATCATTTACATTTTAATATTTTCTAAATAGATGGATGATTTACGTAGAATGTGCCATATATATCTGACATGTTTTTATTTTTAAACATGATTTTTATTGCAAATTCTGTGAAATTTTGGGATCATATGTGTTATATATTGTAAGAAGATTTATATATATGCACTTATATGTAGTTAAATATTTAAAGTGTAATATTTGAAAATACAAGAGTCTTATTACAAAACATGTACATTCTACAATACAAATATGGTTATAAATACAAATTTTGCATGACATACGGGGAATTTTGCATGTTAGATATCAAAAATATTTTAAATATTATCAATAGTGTATAATTGCTAATACAATGTAGATCAACTACAAATTTTTAATTGCAAGTATAAAGATATAAACATACAATAATATGATATTAGTAGAAATTTGAACAGTTTAATTATAAACGATAAATAAATAAAATTTACTAATCATAGATACTACCTACAAACCCATAATACTTAAATGCATAAAAAAAATATACTAAACATAAATTACCATTTAACAAATAAAATATTCAATCCATCTTATTTAATAACACGATAAATAGTAATATAGACCTACTAGTAAAATTAATAGTCTATAGAATACATAAAAATGTAGTACATGTTCATATGTTTCAATCAACCTCAAGTAGGAGGTACAATAAGAGAGATAAAATCATTAACTTACGATGGTAGGAATATCTACTACAAATCTCTAGTAATTTTTTTGTTCTTTATTGATCCCTTTCTTCTTACTCCTTTCTTATTTTCTCAAATTATTGAGTGATGAAGGTATTGTGTTACCTGTATGGATTAGAAATGAGTGAATTTTGTTTCTCGTGTTGTTAAACAATGAAGGTAGTTTGTGTTGTTTATTGATGGACTTGTTGTTCGCTAAAGAAATTTACACTTATTTTCATCCCAAGGGTACCTTATCCTCCTCCATCTTCTTTTTTCGCTTATTCTTCTTCTTCTTCTTCTTCTTCTTCTTCTTCTTCTTCTTTTATAAATATATGGTTATAAGAGATTAGGTTCTTTCATAAAAAGTTTCAATTACAATTGAAATATTTGGACATAAAAAAATCTAAGAAAATAGAGAGATAATAATTTAAAGTGATTATCTCTAAGTAACATTAGTTATAATAATAATATACATGGTTTGTCAAATAATAGTTTAGAAGTCGTGCAAATAATTATTTTATAAGTTCCTTTTAGCTAAATGAGTATTAATTTTTTGTTACACTTTAGTTTATAATATTATTTACAATAATATTAATGTTTGTACTAATTGAATATACTATAGAATAATTTTTTGTATATGTTCATCATTTTTTCATTTTCATCTAATTTTATTTTCCATATTTAAAATTAGTCAATTTAAACTATCATCTTTATAGTTTTTTCCATCCATAATCCAAATCTATAAATTTGGGTAGTGAACTACATTAAGAACTATTAAGGAAAATGATATCATTTGAATTTATCTTTCAATTCTACAACATAATATACTTTTTTTCCATATTAGACAACTATTTATCTTAGAATTTCTCATATTTAATCAATGATTTACCTTTTGATTTTTCATTTTAGAGTAAATTATATATGTTTATTTCATGTGTTTGTTATGTCCCTTTTGTCACATTATAAACGTGATAATATATTTGATATCCATATTTATCAAATATTAATGCTGCATATATTCTATTCAATTAATTATAATTATTTAATTTTCAATTGAATAAATTAATTGTGTTTCAAAGCAAATACTTATACATTCATATCTAACATGTTATGAAGTAGTATTTTTGTAACTAGCAATCGAAAGAGAAGCCCATGATGGAGAGTTTTTATCTTTAGTTGCATAGGCATGGCATTACATTTAAGAAGTTAAACCTATAATTGAAGCTCTAGACAATGAAATATAGGAATTGTACTACGTAGAAGAGGTAACTCATGTATTAAAAATAGGGATTACGTGTACTTGTACATTCCCTTCATCGAGACCAACCATGAAGGAGTTATTGAATATGTTGATCCAATGCACACAACAATCGCTATACAAAGTCATAGTTGACCGAAACGAAAATTGTTCTGGTCCGATTTCCAAGAACTCTGACCATGAGAGAACATTGGAATAGAAGATGACGATAGAAATTAAACATCAATATGTCTATCGGTTTTTATAATTATAGATTATAGGTAGAGCTAATGTCAAGCAAAATTTATCATTTTTCCTCACATATATTATCATCATATACATATATATAATATACGCATGTGTATCATCCATAATATAGACACATTGTAGCGGTAAATTAATGTAATAAAAAAGTTGCAGCAAGAGGGTTTTCCCTAAACTTTATTCATTGTTACAATGTCTAGAGACATTCGTCTATGATGCGACTCAAGCTTTATGCGAGCACGACACCAAGAAGAAGGGTAAATACAAGGATAAGATTGTGATTAGCCCTCATATAAAAGGTGATAAAATTCGAGGTCTTGGGAATTAAAAGGGCAGCTCCAATACTAGAGTCATCACTAGAATGCTCAATGGAGATATTTCGACAAGCCTCACCAAGCAACTCCTCAAGAGTACTCTCCAGAGAGTCTGTAAAGTAAGTATAATGCTCGTATAATTCTCCATCAATCGATATCACAAACTTTATCTTCTCTCTTCCCTTGTCTTCTACATCTCTACCCAATTTCTTCAAGATCCCAAGAATTCCAGCAGCAGCAAGACGAGCTCCACGTGTTGTCTCGATCTCGCATACTAGTACAATTACTCTTCTAATTCTCAACAAAGAATTATGTAGCTGTCACACCATTAAAAATAAATAATAATATGATATAAATAATAATATGCTATTTATAATTCCGAACATCAAGTATTTCATTCAGTTTCCTACCAACAACTTTGAGATCTGGAGATATATCTTGATGCATTGCCGAAATGTCGGGGGTCCTGTAAGTGTTATAATTTACAGAATTAGGAAAAACGATAACATATATTGAAGAACAAGAGAGAGTTCAGTGGCTTATAGTACCCAAATATAAATGGTACTTTCAGATTTGGTGGGACGTTAATACTAAAAAAGGAAGTTTCTTCGGCCGTCCTAAGAAAAACTCTACGAACAATTTCTCAAAGATACATTCCAGAAATGAGCTTCACGTAAATTTGCTCCCTAGGGTTTAAACTCTCGACATCTAGACTTTTGTCATATTTTTTTATTAGAAGATGTGGTGATTAGAAATTACCCCATTCCTTGTTTATTACCGTTTATTATGATTAACAATAATTAAGCTAAATCAAAAAGGTAAAAAAAAGGTTTAAGCTAACCATTTCCCCTGACTTAGGTAAGAAACCAAAAATCTTTGGGATTATATTAGCTTTCTCCACATATGCCGCATTACTTTCGGTAACATCCGGGTTATTGTATCGACATTTAGTTAAAGTTCCCACAGTATCATTCACCTATCATCACAAATTATTAGCCCAAAACAAATGAACCAAATATATAATACAAAAAGAGAGACTTACCAAAGCAGATATACGTATATCAAGTCCGACTCTATCCATCGCTTCTGTCTATTCCCAAACCACATCTTGTCCAACCTATTAAAAAACTTAACAATCAATATTCCCTATTAATTCTAATTAGACAATAAAATAAAAAGACTAACTGTCTCTTCTATTAAGAATACCTTTGTCCACTTAATAAGAGTCCCAGATACGACTGATAATTGCTGAACAGGAAACGAGAAGGTAAATCTGAGCTCTCTCTGTATACCATGTGGAGGATGAAAATCTTCACCCTCATTAGCAACAAATTTTGCAAGTGCAGATGCAATAAAATCGAATAATTCCTGAAAAAAATTACAATTTTAATTTGATGAGCACGACACAAATAACTTTAATATGATATTGCCGATGTTGCAGTCATTAAATGTTGAGGAATTGAAACATCATCAAAATCTTGTTTAACAACATCGTTAACTCCGAGCGGCACGCACGCGCAAGACTCGAAAGTTTGTACCACCAAGGTCAAATGCATAAAATATGCCTTTTTCATCACTTCATTAACAAAATAAATTAGTAATTGTATAATATAAATAATTAGTCCACATTCATACACATTGTATAAGAGAGACATACCCGGTTGGGAGATTGTCAACATGAGTGACGAGCATCTTGACCTTATTGCTGCCTTCAGAGGCGAGTCCAGTAATCATCTCGGCCGTCATATCATCCGCCTGCATCAGCTTCCCAGTCGGTGTTTGGCACCCCTCCTCTAACTCCTTTAAAATCTCAATTACCTCAACCCATCTCCCGAAACTTTTAATTCTCTTTCTCACCAACACCACCGCCACCAACGCACATGTTGCCGCCGCACCCATCATTGCCCCCACCACCATCGCCTTTCCCATTAATAAAGATAAAACAGACTGTGATTTGTACAGTTTTAGATTATGGGTGTAGTGTAAATGTTCTAATATATATCAAAGATGGAGTAAGATTATAATGATTTTAGATTTAGCTAAAGGGTTGGGAAACACAATACTCAAGCGTATACTTATTACTCGGGAGTTTGTGAACTTGTATAATTTCGAGTGTTTGTGAAAACTTTTATAATTCTCCGATGTCACTCTTGTTATTTTTTTTCTTTTCTCGTCTTTCACTGACAGTCTTTTGAGTTTTTTCTTGCAAATTTTTAGTGGGGTATAATTTTGTTTATCAAATATTTATATTTAATAGATATATAGATAGGTTACAAGGAGTCTCAAGCATTTTTTTATGAAAAATGTCAAATAAAATAAAATAGCTACCGGTTTATTAAAAGAGCTGCCAGTTTATGAAAACCATGTGCCAAAAAATATCAGACACCTAGTTTATGAATAAACTACCTTTCAAATAAAGTATTTGTACATGGTTTATGAATAAAACAACTGTCACACAATGTTTCTGGTTTATGTATAAATTAGCTGGCAAACAAAATACTGGCACCTAGTTTATGAATAGACTAGTTTTCAAATAAATTATTTGCCCATGGTTTATTATTGGGAAATATATGTAATTATCTTTTTTTAAAATTATTTAAACGAGTACCTTGACAATAACCATGTTCATTTATTTGGGAAAGAGAATTAAAATTTATATAATATTAATCCGGGTTCGTCCATAAAAAGCTACAATTAAAATAAAAATATTAGGACGTAGGATGCAAAAAATTTAAAAAATAGAGAACTAATTATTTAACACGAGGAACTCTAAATAGTATATGTTATAATAATCAATTAAAATAGAAGATATTGTCAAATAATATTGTAGAGGTCATGCAAATAATTAAAAAAATTGAGTCTTTCCACAAAATTTATTGAAATGCAATGATCTTCGAGAAGCCAGAAGATAAAGATGCACATTTTGACAAAACACATTGCAAAATGATTTAAAGGAATAGGAATAAGTTGATTTAAAGAAAACGAGGACAAAGATAGTGTGAAAGTATGATATGATGTAATTTGAATCTACTATTTTTAATGATATGTATATAAAGATGGAGGCAACACAAAGTTAGGGTCCGATAACAATAATGGACTTCATTATGTTAATATTGTAAGGCTACAATTACTATTTTGTAATTGTTTTTTCAATTTTTGTTTAGCTAAATGAATATTAATCTGTTGTTATAAATTTATTATATTTTTTTAATAATATTATTAAATGTTTTTTTAATTGAATATATTATATGATAAATTTTCGTGAACGTCCATAATGTTTTCATAGTTTTTTCATTTTACCATCCATATTTCATAGTAGTCAATTTAAGTCATCATCTTTAAAAGTTGATTTTATCCATAATCCAAATCAAGAAAGATTCGATAGTGAACTACTGTTAGACCTATTAAGGAAAACGTTTATTTTTGAATTTTATTTTTCAATTCCATACTTTAGGATAATTTTTATTTTTTGCATTTTTTCCAACTTTAGACTCTAATTTATCTTTTTAATTTCCCCTGGATATTCAAGGATTTACCTTTTGATTATTTGTTTAGTCTAAGTTATACATGTTAACTTCACTTGTTTGTTATGCCCAACTTTTCACATTATAAAAATGATATTGTATTAGATAGCCGTATCAATCACATATTAATTTTGCATATTTTCAATCTCAGTTAATTCTAATTATTAAAAGTTCAATTAATTGAACTCATTATTGTTCAAAGCACGTACTTTAATATTCATATCTCAATATATAATGAATATAAATCGAAACATATCCAACAGTAAACTTCAAAATAGCTCAAAGGATTAACAAAAAACAAATCTATTATAAAAACTTTTCCATGACATGTCGAAGTTTGTAAAAATGATTAAGATATTAGTTATCCCTTCATGACAACTCCCATAATACATTCCCTTCTCCTATTGGATGTCAAATTAATCCACACCATACAAAAATAAATGTTAGTGATTTTGGAAAGACAACAAAAACTGTCATTAGTGGTTTACATTTTACTTACTCTATTCAACATCATATATTCGACGAAAACCATATATTAAACCTAAAATCATTAAAATCCCTTTTTACCAATTCCCTATCATTGATTTGACTATGGCAGAGATTCGTACGACACGAGTTTTATATTTGCATACTCATGATCTTAAAAAAAATAGTACATTTTTCATATTTTCCATGCAAAAATTATTTTATGTTGCCATATGTACACACTACCTTTACCCTGTTTATGTTTTTCATTACAAACTTTTATTTTTTACTTTTACTAGAAAGAGAATTAAATGTTAACATAAATTATTTCCTATCGTCAATCGTCATTCCTAAGTTAAATGATTGATCATTCATCTCTAACTTAGCCATAAATTTTCTATAATTTTTTTCACCCAAATCATCATGTGAACCATCTAGCTTGTGTATTTGATAATCATCTCTCATAATATAATTTAAACATAAGTTAGTAGTTCTAGCCATATTTTTGTACACAAAAATGCTATAATGCAATATTTGGTAATTATGTTACGTTAGCTACAAGTTTGTCTAGTGTTTGGGTATAAGTGCATTAATTAGAAAATAAATGGGTATGATTACAATTTTATATATTGCATAAACTATTACAATGTTGGTAAATAAAAATCATTTACATTTTAATATTTTCTAAATAGATGGGTGATTTACGTAGAATGTGTCATATATATATATATATTTGACATGTTTTCATTTTTCTGTATAAACATGATTTTTATTTCAAATTCTGTTAATTTTGGTATTATATGTGTTATATATTGTAAGAAGATTTATATATATGCACTTATATGTAATTTAAGATTTAAAATGTAATATTTGAAAATACAAGAGTCTTATTACAAAACATGTACGTTCTACAATACAAATATGGTTATAAATACAAATTTTGCATGACATAAGGGGAATTTCGCAAGTTAGATATCAAAAATATTTTAAATATTATCAATAGTGTATAATTGCTAATACAATGTAGATCAACTACAAATTTCTAATTGCAAGTATAAAGATATAAAAATACAATAATATGATATTAGTAGAAGTGTGAATAGTTTAATTATAAACGATAAATAAATAAATAAAATTTACTAATCATAAATACTACCTACAAACCCATAATACTCAAATGCATAAAAAAAACTAAACATAAATAACCATTTAACAGATAAAACATTCTATCCATCTCATTTAATAATACGATAAATAGTAATATAGACCTACTAGTAAAATTAATAGTCTACCAAAATACATAAAAATGTAGTACATGTTCATATGTTTCAATCATCCTTAAGTAGGAGGTACAATAAGAGAGATAAAATCATTAACATACGATGGTAGGAATATCTACTACAAATCTCTAGTAATTTTTTGGTTCTTTATTGTCCCCTTTCTTCTTACTCCTTTCTTATTTTCTCAAATTATTGAGTGATGAAAGTATTGTGTTACCCGTATGGATTATAAATGAGTTAATTTTGTTTCTCGTGTTGTTAAACATTGAAGGTGGTTTGTGTGGTTAATTGATGGACTTGTTGTTTGCTAAAGAAATTTACACTTATTTTCATCCCAAGGGTACCTTATTCTCCTCTATCTTCTTTTTCCGCTTATTCTTCTTCTTCTTCTTCTTCTTTTATAAACATAAGATTATAAGAATTTAGGTTCTTTCATAAAAGTTTCAATTACAACTGAAATATTTGGACATAAAAAAATAAAAAAAATAGATTATTACAATAATCAATGATTATCTAGAATAAAGTAATTTACAAGGTTTGTCAAATAACGGTCTAGAAGTCGTGCAAATAATTATTTTATAAGTTCTTTTAAGCGAAATGAGTATTAATATTTTGTTATACTTTAGTTTAAAAACATTATTTACAGTAATATTAATGTTTGTACTAATTGAATATATTATAGAGTAATTTTTTGTAAATGTTCATTATTTTTTCATTTTCATCTAATTTTACTATCCATATTTCAAATTAGTCAATTTAAACTATCACCTTTATAGTTTTTCCATCCATAATCGAAATCTATAAAATTGGGTAGTGAACTACATTAAGAACTATTAAGGAAAATGATATCATTTGAATTTATCTTTCAATTCTACAACATAATATACTTTTTTTCCATTTTAGACAACTATTTATCTTAGAATTTCTCATATTTAATAAATGATTTATCTTTTTATATTTCATTTTTGAGTAAATTATATATGTTTATTTCATGTGTTTGTTATGTCCCTTTTGTCACATTATAAACATGATAATATATCTGATATCTATATTTATCACATATTAATGTTGCATATATTCTATGTCAATTAATTATAATTCTTTAATTTTCAATTGAATAAATTAATTGTTTTTCAAAGCAAATACTTATACATTCATATCTAACATGTAATGAAGTAGTATTTTTGGAACTAGCAACCAAAAGAGAAGCTCATGATGGAGAGTTTTTATCTTTAGCTGCATAGGCATGTCATTACATTTAAGAAGTTAAACCTATAATTGAAGCTCTAGACAATGAAATATAGGAACTGGACTACTTAGAAGAGGTAACTTGTGTATTAAAAATAGGGATTACGTGTACTAGTACATTCCCTTCATCGAGACCTACCATGAAGGATTTATTGAATATGTTGATCCAATGCACACAACAATCGATATACAAAATCATAGTTGACCGAAACGAAAATTGTTCAGGTCCGATTTCCAAGAACTCTGACCATGAGAGAACATTGGAATAGAAGATGACGATAGAAATTAAACATCAATTTTTTATCGTTTTTTATAATTATATATTATAGGTAGAGCTGATGTCAAGCAAATTTATCATTTTTTCTCACATATAGTATCGTCATATACATATATATAATATACGCATGTGTATCCTCCATAAAATAGACACATAGTAGCGGTAAATAAATGTAATAAAAAAGTTGCAACAAGAGGGTGTACCCCAAACTTTATTCATTGTTACAATGTCTAGAGACATTAGTCTATGATTCGACTCAAGCTTTATGCGAGCAGGACACCAAGAAGAAAGGTAAATACAAGGGATAAGATTGTGATTAGCCCTCATATAAAAGTTGGTAAAATTCGAGGTCTTGGGAATTAGAAGCTGCCAAAAGGGCAGCTCCAATACTAGAGCCATCACTAGAATGCTCAATGGAGATATTTCGATAAGCCTCACCAAGCAACTCCTCAAGAGTACTCTCCAAAGTGTCTCTAAAGTAAGTATAATGCTCGTATAATTCTCCATCCATCGATATCACAGACTTTATCTTCTCTCTTCCCTTGTCTTCTACATCTCTACCCAATTTCTTCAAGATCCCAAGAATTCCGGCAGCACCAAGACGAGCTCCACGTGTTGTCACGATCTCACATACTAGTACAATTACTCTTCTAATTCTCAACGAAGAATTACGTAGCTGTCACAACATTAAAAATAATTAAAATACGATATAAATAATAATATGCTATTTATAATTCCTTACATCAAGTATTTCATTCAGTTTCCTACCAACAACTTTGAGATCTGGAGATATATCTTGATGCATTGCCGAAATGTCCGGGGTCCTGTAAGTGTTATAATTTACAGAATTAGGAAAAACGATAACATACATTGAAGAACAAGAGAGAGTTCAATGGCTTATAGTACCCAAATATAAATGGTACTTTCAGATTTGGTGGGACAGTAACACCAAAAAAGGAAGTTTCTTCGGCCATCCTAAGCAAAACTCTACGAACAATTTCTCCAAGATACATTCCAGAAATGAGCTTCTCGTAAATCTGCTCCCCAGGGTTTAAACTCTCGACATCTAGACTTTTGTCATATTTTGTTATTGGAAGATGTGGTGATTGGAAATTACCCCATTCCATGTTTATTACCTTTTATTATGATTAACAATAACTAAGCTAAATCGAAAAGGTAAAAAATAAAAAAAAAGTTTAAGCTAACCATTTCCCCTGACTTAGGTATGAAACCAAAAAACCTTCGGATTATATTAGCTTTCTCCACATATGCCGCATTACTTCCGGTACCCAAAATAACAGCAGCAATAACATCCGGGTTATTGTATCGACCTTTAGCTAAAGTTCCCACAGTATCATTCACCTAACATCACAAATTATTAGCCCAAAACAAATGAACGAAATATATAATACAAAAAGAGAGACTTACCAAAGCAGATATACGCATATCAAGTCCGACTCTATCCATCGCTTTTGTCAATTCCCAAACCACATCTTGTCCAACCTATTTAAAAACTTAACAATCAATATTCCCTATTAATTATAATTAGACAATAAAATTTAAAGACTAACCGTCTCTTCTATTGAGAAACCTTTTGTCCACTTAATAAGAGTCCCACATACGATTGATAATTGCTGAACAGGAAACGAAAAGGTAAATCCGAGCTCTCTCTGTACACCATGTGGAGGATGAAAATCTTCACCCTCATTAGCAACAAATTTTGCAAGTGCAGATGCAATAAAATCGAATAATTCCTGAAATAAATTACAATTTTAATTTGTTGAGCACGACAAATAACTTTAATATGATATTGCATAATTGCACACTTACATCCGATGTTGCAGTCATTAAATGTTGAGGAATTGAAACATCATCAAATTCTTGTTTAACAACACCGTTAACTCCGAGCTGCACACGCAAGACTCGAAAGTTTGTACCACCAAGATCCAATGCATAAAATATGCCTTTTTCATCACTTCATTAACAAAATAAATGAGTAATTGTATAATATAAACAATTAATACACATTCATACATATTGTATAAGAGAGACATACCCGGTTGGGAGATTGTCAACATGAGTGACTATCATCTTGACCTTATTGCTGCCTTCAGAGGCGAGTCCAGTAATCATCTCGGCCGTCATCGCATCCGCCACCTGCATCAGCTTCCCAGTAGGTGTCTCGCACCCCTCTTCTAACTCCTTTATAATCTCAATTACCTTACCCCATCTCCCGAAGCTTTTAATTCTCTGTCTCACCAACACCGCCGCCAACGCACATGTTGCCGCCGCACCCATCATTGCCCCCACCACCATCGCCTTTTCCATTAATAAAGTTAAAAAGACTGTGATTTGTACTGTTTTAGATTATGGGTGTAGTGTAAATGTTCTAATATATATCAAAGATGGAGTAAGATTATAAAGATTTTAGATTTAGCTAAAGGGTTGGGAAACACAATACTCAAACATATACTTATTACTCTGGAGTTAGTGAACTTGTATAATTTCATGTGTTTGTGACAACTTTTATAATTCTCCCATGTCACTCTTGTTATTTCTTTTTCTTTTCTCTTTTTTCACTGACAATCTTTTGAGTTTTTGCTAGCAAATTTCTAGTGGGGTATAATTTTGTTTATCAAATGTTTATATGTAATAGATAAATAGATAGGTTACAAGGAGTCTCGAGCAATTTTTATGAAAAATGTCGAATAAAATAAAATAGCTACCGGTTTATTAAAAGAGCTGCCAGTTTATGAAAACCATGTGCCAAAAAAATATCTACACCTAGTTTATGAATAAACTACCTTTCAAATAAAGTATTTGTACATTGTTTATGAATAAATATTTTTTTCATATTCTAGCATCTAAATATTGTCTAAACTAACATAAATCACACCTTAAAACACCTATGATTTTCGGAATTC
Organism: Nemophila menziesii; assembly: GCA_029959085.1. NCBI lineage: Eukaryota > Viridiplantae > Streptophyta > Magnoliopsida > Boraginales > Hydrophyllaceae > Nemophila > Nemophila menziesii. Next base: position 1,776,094 of record JARWIR010000004.1, read on the forward strand.
ATTATCATCACAAACAAAAAAAATCATGAAAATTATTCGCATTAAATTTCTTTCCATTTTAGCTTCTAATCTGTGTTAAAACTAAGATTTATAGCAGAAAAAAGCACGTGCTTTAATTGGTTAATTCTAATCTGCAAGATAACGTCAACTAATTAAAATTAATTAGTATTATTAGAAATAAAATATTATTTAATTTTTTAAACCAAATTTAGAAATGGACAAGAAAAAAACTTAAGTTGAGCTAACCCAAACTAGCACTACACCGCGTAAGAGCTTCTGCGACTACATTAGTTGTCGCGAATGATGGAAAATTAGTCGCGAAAAACGAAATTGCGATCTACCGACTACATGTAATCGTGAAAGCTTAGTCGCTAAATACTCGTCGTTAGAAGTCAAATCTAATGACGAAAGTCAACAAGTAGTCGCTAGAAGGTATGGGGTAATTTATGACTACAACGTAGTCGTGGATTACTTGTATATTACTGACAACAAAGTAGTCGTGAAGGTTAGTGTCATTTATGACTACACGTAGTCACGAATGACTTACATGTTACCGACTACAAATTAGTCGCAAAGCGTATACTTATTAACGACTACAATTTAGTCGCAAATAGTGCATAATTAGCGACTACTTCTAATTGTCTTTCTAGACTACTTTTAGTCGCTAATAGTTTTTTATTTTTTATTTAAAAAAAATATGGTTCTAAATTGTATTTAATTGAAATATTGCAATTAAAAATAATTCTAAAATCATATTTTTTTTATTTTATTAAATAAAAAATATACAATAAATAATTAAAATTACCAATTATAAACCAAAATAATTAATTAAAATACCAAAATCATCCATAGTCAAACCAAAAGTCAACCCAAGTCCAAACATAAACATAGTCTAAGTCATATTACATCACCAAAATAATTTAAAATAAACACCAACATAAACAATTAATGGTCATATAGTCGGGTCTCCTCTTCTCCCTCGGACTCATCACCATCTTCATCTTCATCACTCTCTTCACCTTCTTCTTCATCACCTAGACTCTCGGATGCAGTACCTATAGGAGAAGTAGGGTTCACAGACATAGGCTGGAAAGGTGGCAAACCTTGCTTGAACCTTACTCGTTAATCCATCCCATCGCATCAGTCACAACTGCCCAAGAATAAACCGGAGGCTCAATGCTCGAGGAGGGTATATCAGGACGTCTGTACTCTGGAAGTCCTTGGGCTACTCGAAGCTCATTTATTGCCTCCATCATCATCGCGTTCTGCTCGTCTTGTGCCGGGGTAGTCGAATGACTCGAGCAACGCTTCTTCTTTTTTGGTCGACCCATACCCAGTGTCCAGCTCCTCTTTGGCGACCAAACAGCCTTTTTAGTAGTTTCCGTCACCGACTCGATTTGCTCCTTTTGCGACAACTCACCAGCTTCAGTTGACTCAGATTGACTTTGAGACACTTTCTCTCTCATAGCATCCCTTAACAATTTCTGTTTAATTTTAGACATGGAGAAAAATTAATATTAAAATCAATTTATGAATAAAATGATGATTAAAATTTTACTTTTAAAAATAAACTTACACTAGCGTTCTTATAACCTTCCAACCTCCACTGATTTGTCTTCTTGCTTTTGCCCACCACCTCGAAAAACGCACCCATTTGTGGAATAGGGATGTCCTCTTGAGTTGCCTCATCCCACGCTACCACCCTCCCATCCGGGACCAACTTCTCAACACCCTGTTTCATTCAACATAATTAAAAGACATTCTAAATACATTAAACACCGATACATAATAAAAGAATTACCTCGTAAGGCATATCCCGAGTTCGGGAATACTTACGAGAATCCGTTCTACTTTTATTCTTTTGTTTCTTTCGATTTAATTTATTCTGTTTTGCCTGGTGCTGAAAAAATTTAAAAAACAAATATTAATAAGATTATATATAATCGAAATGATAAAAAAATAAAAAATAAAATATACCTTTGCTTCCTTCGAACCCCACAACTTACAACATCTCTCCCATATCTCATCAAAATACTCACTTGGTTTCTTCCCTTGCAAGTAATAGTCCTTCTTGATATCATATTTGAAGTCTTTGTACTTGATTCGCATAGTGTCATCCAAATTCCCAGAAATAAAGTTTCAGTCTTTCCTTTTCCTCCAATTAGCAATATCGAAGAATTGATGTATCCAAAATATTATTATATACAAGTATTAATGGTGAAAATAGTTTTAACATTACCGATAACCACTTAATAACTGCTACTTTGTAGGCAGTCGGAACTTTCCCCCACGATTCGTAGCACAATGGTACCCTCTCTCGGACAGTTAGCCCGACCACCTGTGCTATGTGTTTCTCGTATTTACCCAAGGGGTTCCACGTGTCGTCTAGTATGCAGAAATCGACCGGCAATGGATACCCGACTGCCTTTAGTGCCTTAACTGCAGCTTTTAGTGCCACACTCCCTCGTTTTTTCTGCTTAATTGGTTCTGTTTTAAATTAGATTTAATTATTGTATATGTTATATTTAAAATTAGTTTTAACTAAGATTTCTTTTAATAATTAGCTTCTAATCTGTGTTAAAACTAAGATTTCTTTCCATTTTAGCTTCTAATCTGTGTTAATTCTAATTATTAAAAGTTCAATTAATTGAACTCATTATTGTTCAAAGCACGTACTTTAATATTCATATCTCAATATATAATGAATATAAATCGAAACATATCCAACAGTAAACTTCAAAATAGCTCAAAGGATTAACAAAAAACAAATCTATTATAAAAACTTTCCCATGACATGTCGAAGTTTGTAAAAATGATTAAGATATTAGTTATCCCTTCATGACAACTCCCATAATACATTCCCTTCTCCTATTGGATGTCAAATTAATCCACACCATACAAAAATAAATGTTAGTGATTTTGGAAAGACAACAAAAACTGTCATTAGTGGTTTACATTTTACTTACTCTCTTCAACATCATATATTCGACGAAAACCATATATTAAACCTAAAATCATTAAAATCCCTTTTTACCAATTCCCTATCATTGATTTGACTATGGCAGAGATTCGTACGACACGAGTTTTATATTTGCATACTCATGATCTTAAAAAAAATAGTACATTTTTCATATTTTCCATGCAAAAATTATTTTATGTTGCCATATGTACACACTACCTTTACCCTGTTTATGTTTTTCATTACAAACTTTTATTTTTTACTTTTACTAGAAAGAGAATTAAATGTTAACATAAATTATTTCCTATCGTCAATCGTCATTCCTAAGTTAAATGATTGATCATTCATCTCTAACTTAGCCATAAATTTTCTATAATTTTTTTCACCCAAATCATCATGTGAACCATCTAGCTTGTGTATTTGATAATCATCTCTCATAATATAATTTAAACATAAGTTATTAGTTCTAGCCATATTTTTGTACACAAAAATGCTATAATGCAATATTTGGTAATTATGTTACGTTAGCTACAAGTTTGTCTAGTGTTTGGGTATAAGTGCATTAATTAGAAAATAAATGGGTATGATTACAATTTTATATATTGCATAAACTATTACAATGTTGGTAAATAAAAATCATTTACATTTTAATATTTTCTAAATAGATGGGTGATTTACGTTGAATGTGTCATATATATATATTTGACATGTTTTCATTTTTCTGTATAAACATGATTTTTATTTCAAATTCTGTTAATTTTGGTATTATATGTGTTATATATTGTAAAAAGATTTATATATATGCACTTATATGTAGTTTAAGATTTAAAATGTAATATTTAAAAATACAAGTGTCTTATTACAAAACATGTACGTTCTACAATACAAATATGGTTATAAATACAAATTTTGCATGACATAAGGGGAATTTCGCAAGTTAGATATCAAAAATATTTTAAATATTATCAATAGTGTATAATTGCTAATACAATGTAGATCAACTACAAATTTCTAATTGCAAGTATAAAGATATAAAAATACAATAATATGATGTTAGTAGAAGTGTGAATAGTTTAATTATAAACGATAAATAAATAAATAAAATTTACTAATCATAAATACTACCTACAAACCCATAATACTCAAATGCATAAAAAAAACTAAACATAAATAACCATTTAACAGATAAAACATTCTATCCATCTTATTTAATAACACGATAAATAGTAATATAGACCTACTAGTAAAATTAATAGTCTACCAAAATACATAAAAATGTAGTACATGTTCATATGTTTCAATCAACCTTAAGTAGGAGGTACAATAAGAGAGATAAAATCATTAACATACGATGGTAGGAATATCTACTACAAATCTCTAGTAATTTTTTGGTTCTTTATTGTCCCCTTTCTTCTTACTCCTTTCTTATTTTCTCAAATTATTGAGTGATGAAAGTATTGTGTTACCCGTATGGATTACAAATGAGTTAATTTTGTTTCTCGTGTTGTTAAACATTGAAGGTGGTTTGTGTGGTTAATTGATGGACTTGTTGTTTGCTAAAGAAATTTACACTTATTTTCATCCCAAGGGTACCTTATTCTCCTCTATCTTCTTTTTCCGCTTATTCTTCTTCTTCTTCTTCTTTTATAAACATAAGATTATAAGAATTTAGGTTCTTTCATAAAAGTTTCAATTACAACTGAAATATTTGGACATAAAAAAATTAAAAAAATAGATTATTACAATAATCAATGATTATCTAGAATAAAGTAATTTACAAGGTTTGTCAAATAACGGTCTAGAAGTCGTGCAAATAATTATTTTATAAGTTCTTTTAAGCGAAATGAGTATTAATATTTTGTTATACTTTAGTTTAAAAACATTATTTACAGTAATATTAATGTTTGTACTAATTGAATATATTATAGAGTATTTTTTTGTAAATGTTCATTATTTTTTCATTTTCATCTAATTTTACTATCCATATTTCAAATTAGTCAATTTAAACTATCACCTTTATAGTTTTTCCATCCATAATCGAAATCTATAAAATTGGGTAGTGAACTACATTAAGAACTATTAAGGGAAATGTTATCATTTGAATTTATCTTTCAATTCTACAACATAATATACTTTTTTTCCATTTTAGACAACTATTTATCTTAGAATTTCTCATATTTAATAAATGATTTATCTTTTTATATTTCATTTTTGAGTTAATTATATATGTTTATTTCATGTGTTTGTTATGTCCCTTTTGTCACATTATAAACGTGATAATATATTTGATATCCATATTTATCACATATTAATGTTGCATATATTCTATGTCAATTAATTATAATTCTTTAATTTTCAATTGAATAAATTAATTGTTTTTCAAAGCAAATACTTATACATTCATATCTAACATGTAATGAAGTAGTATTTTTGGAACTAGCAACCAAAAGAGAAGCTCATGATGGAGAGTTTTTATCTTTAGCTGCATAGGCATGTCATTAAATTTAAGAAGTTAAACCTATAATTGAAGCTCTAGACAATGAAATATAGGAACTGGACTACTTAGAAGAGGTAACTTGTGTATTAAAAATAGGGATTACGTGTACTAGTACATTCCCTTCATCGAGACCTACCATGAAGGATTTATTGAATATGTTGATCCAATGCACACAACAATCGATATACAAAATCATAGTTGACCGAAACGAAAATTGTTCAGGTCCGATTTCCAAGAACTCTGACCATGAGAGAACATTGGAATAGAAGATGACGATAGAAATTAAACATCAATTTTTTATCGTTTTTTATAATTATATATTATAGGTAGAGCTGATGTCAAGCAAATTTATCATTTTTTCTCACATATATTATCGTCATATACATATATATAATATACGCATGTGTATCCTCCATAAAATAAACACATAGTAGCGGTATATAAATGTAATAAAAAAGTTGCAACAAGAGGGTGTACCCCAAACTTTATTCATTGTTACAATGTCTAGAGACATTAGTCTATGATTCGACTCAAGCTTTATGCGAGCAGGACACCAAGAAGAAAGGTAAATACAAGGGATAAGATTGTGATTAGCCCTCATATAAAAGTTGGTAAAATTCGAGGTCTTGGGAATTAGAAGCTGCCAAAAGGGCAGCTCCAATACTAGAGCCATCACTAGAATGCTCAATGGAGATATTTCGATAAGCCTCACCAAGAAACTCCTCAAGAGTACTCTCCAAAGTGTCTCTAAAGTAAGTATAATGCTCGTATAATTCTCCATCCATCGATATCACAGACTTTATCTTCTCTCTTCCCTTGTCTTCTACATCTCTACCCAATTTCTTCAAGATCCCAAGAATTCCGGCAGCAGCAAGACGAGCTCCACGTGTTGTCACGATCTCACATACTAGTACAATTACTCTTCTAATTCTCAACGAAGAATTACGTAGCTGTCACAACATTAAAAATAATTAAAATACGATATAAATAATAATATGCTATTTATAATTCCTTACATCAAGTATTTCATTCAGTTTCCTACCAACAACTTTGAGATCTGGAGATATATCTTGATGCATTGCCGAAATGTCGGGGGTCCTGTAAGTGTTATAATTTACAGAATTAGGAAAAACGATAACATACATTGAAGAACAAGAGAGAGTTCAATGGCTTATAGTACCCAAATATAAATGGTACTTTCAGATTTGGTGGGACAGTAACACCAAAAAAGGAAGTTTCTTCGGCCATCCTAAGCAAAACTCTACGAACAATATCTCCAAGATACATTCCAGAAATGAGCTTCTCGTAAATCTGCTCCCCAGGGTTTAAACTCTCGACATCTAGACTTTTGTCATATTTTGTTATTGGAAGATGTGGTGATTGGAAATTACCCCATTCCATGTTTATTACCTTTTGTTATGATTAACAATAACTAAGCTAAATCGAAAAGGTAAAAAATAAAAAAAAGGTTTAAGCTAACCATTTCCCCTGACTTAGGTATGAAACCAAAAAACCTTCGGATTATATTAGCTTTCTCCACATATGCCGCATTACTTCCGGTACCCAAAATAACAGCAGCAATAACATCCGGGTTATTGTATCGACCTTTAGCTAAAGTTCCCACAGTATCATTCACCTAACATCACAAATTATTAGCCCAAAACAAATGAACGAAATATATAATACAAAAAGAGAGACTTACCAAAGCAGATATACGCATATCAAGTCCGACTCTATCCATCGCTTTTGTCAATTCCCAAACCACATCTTGTCCAACCTATTTAAAAACTTAACAATCAATATTCCCTATTAATTATAATTAGACAATAAAATTTAAAGACTAACCGTCTCTTCTATTGAGAAACCTTTTGTCCACTTAATAAGAGTCCCACATACGATTGATAATTGCTGAACAGGAAACGAAAAGGTAAATCCGAGCTCTCTCTGTACACCATGTGGAGGATGAAAATCTTCACCCTCATTAGCAACAAATTTTGCAAGTGCAGATGCAATAAAATCGAATAATTCCTGAAATAAATTACAATTTTAATTTGTTGAGCACGACAAATAACTTTAATATGATATTGCATAATTGCACACTTACATCCGATGTTGCAGTCATTAAATGTTGAGGAATTGAAACATCATCAAATTCTTGTTTAACAACACCGTTAACTCCGAGCTGCACACGCAAGACTCGAAAGTTTGTACCACCAAGATCCAATGCATAAAATATGCCTTTTTCATCACTTCATTAACAAAATAAATGAGTAATTGTATAATATAAACAATTAATACACATTCATACATATTGTATAAGAGAGACATACCCGGTTGGGAGATTGTCAACATGAGTGACTATCATCTTGACCTTATTGCTGCCTTCAGAGGCGAGTCCAGTAATCATCTCGGCCGTCATCGCATCCGCCACCTGCATCAGCTTCCCAGTAGGTGTCTCGCACCCCTCTTCTAACTCCTTTATAATCTCAATTACCTTACCCCATCTCCCGAAGCTTTTAATTCTCTGTCTCACCAACACCGCCGCCAACGCACATGTTGCCGCCGCACCCATCATTGCCCCCACCACCATCGCCTTTCCCATTAATAAAGTTAAAAAGACTGTGATTTGTACTGTTTTAGATTATGGGTGTAGTGTAAATGTTCTAATATATATCAAAGATGGAGTAAGATTATAAAGATTTTAGATTTAGCTAAAGGGTTGGGAAACACAATACTCAAACATATACTTATTACTCTGGAGTTAGTGAACTTGTATAATTTCATGTGTTTGTGACAACTTTTATAATTCTCCCATGTCACTCTTGTTATTTCTTTTTCTTTTCTCTTTTTTCACTGACAATCTTTTGAGTTTTTGCTAGCAAATTTCTAGTGGGGTATAATTTTGTTTATCAAATGTTTATATGTAATAGATAAATAGATAGGTTACAAGGAGTCTCGAGCAATTTTTATGAAAAATGTCGAATAAAATAAAATAGCTACCGGTTTATTAAAAGAGCTGCCAGTTTATGAAAACCATGTGCCAAAAAAATATCTACACCTAGTTTATGAATAAACTACCTTTCAAATAAAGTATTTGTACATTGTTTATGAATAAAACAAATGTCACGCAGTGTGTCTGGTTTATGTATAAATTAGCTGGCAAACAAAATACCGGCACCTAGTTTATGAATAGACTATTTTTAAAATAAATTATTTGCCCATGGTTTATTATTGGGAAATATATGTGATTATCTTTTTTAAAATTATTTAAACAAGTACCTTGACAATAAGCATGTTCATTTATTTGGGAAAGAAAATTAAAATTTATATAATATTAATTCGGGTTCGTTCATTAAAAGTTACAATTAAAATTAAAATATTAGGACGTAGGATGCAAAAAATTTAAAAAAAAGAGAACTAATTATTTAACACGAGGAACTCTAAGTAGTATATGTTATAATAGTCAATTAAAGTAGAAGATATTCTCAAATAACATTGTAGAGGTCATGCAAATAATAAAAAAAAATTGAGTCTTTCCACAAAACTTATTGAAATCCAATGACATTCGAGATGCGAGAAGATAAAGATGCACATTTTAACAAAACACATTGCAAAATGATTTAAAGGAATAGGAATAAGTTGATTTAAAGAATCTGAGGACAAAGATAGTGTGAAAGTATGATATGATGTAATTTGAATCTACTATTTTTAATGATATGTATATAAAGATGGAGGCAACACAAAGTTAGGGTCCGATGACAATAATGGAGTATATTATGTTAATATGGTAAGGCTACAATTACTATTTTGTAATTATTTTTTCAATTTTTGTTTAGCTAAATGAATATTAATCTGTTGTTATAAATTTATTATATTTTTTTAATAATATTATTAAATGTTTTTTTAATTGAATATATTATAGGATAAATTTTAGTGAACGTCCATAATGTTTTCATAGTTTTTCCATTTTACCGTCCATATTTCATAGTAGTCAATTTAATTCATCATCTTTAAAAGTTGCTTTTATCCATAATCCAAATCAAGAAAGATTCGATAGTGAACTACTCTTAGACCTGTTAAGGAAAACGTTTACTTTTGAATTTTATTTTTCAATTCCATACTTTAGGATAATTTTTATTTTTTGCATTTTTTCCAACTTTACGTGCTTCTGTTATAAATTAGATTTAATTATTGTATATGTTATATTTAAAATTACTTATGACAAAATTATTTTGTATTTACCTGTTTGATTGTTATAGTCTGCAAGATTTCTGTTGGGATTTTGGTTCGGGTCATGGCCCCCATCGTCCCCTCCGTGATTCCTAGCTATCACATCGGCATTATCACATCACCCAATTATTACATCACCAACTAAAATATAAATTAATTATTACAATAACAAATTAAATAAATTAGATAAATGGAAAATTATAATAGTACATCCAATATTCCACTTATAATCTGTATTACACAAAAAAATTATATTAGTCATATAATAAATACAAAAATATATAAAAAAAATTCTTCTACTATTTGTTTAATTTGCAAATTGGTCCTTTTATTTTTTTAAACTTTTTTGATAAATTGCATTTTAGTCCCTATATTTTTATATAAACAATTTTAGTCCTATTATATTTTAAATTGCATTTTTAAATCCTTTTATTTACATAAAACCTTTAATTAATTCCAAAACTGTCTTTTATAAATTTTTTAAATTGCAATTTGGTCCATATATTTTTATATAAACAATTTTAGGCATACTTTATTTAACATAATTTTTTTTAAATTGCATTTTTGTCCTTTTATTTTCATAAAAAACTTTATTTAATTCCAAAATAGTCTTTTTTACTTTTTTAAATTGCAATTTGGTCCCTATATATTTATATAAGCAATTTTAAGCCAAAACATGCAAATTAAATCCAAATTTTAATTTCATGATTGTACTTTTAAATTTTTTTTAATCCTAATAAACCTAAATTTATATAAATATTTTTTTCATATTCTAGCATCTAAATATTGTCTAAACTAACATAAATCACACCTAAAAACACCTATGATTTTCGGAATTCATTATCATCACAAACAAAAAAAATCATGAAAATTATTCGCATTAAATTTCTTTCCATTTTAGCTTCTAATCTGTGTTAAAACTAAGATTTATAGCAGAAAAAAGCACGTGCTTTAATTGGTTAATTCTAACCTGCAAGATAACGTCAACTAATTAAAATTAATTAGTATTATTAGAAATAAAATATTATTTAATTTTTTAAACCAAATTTAGAAATGGACAAGAAAAAAACTTAAGTTGAGCTAACCCAAACTAGCACTACACCGCGTAAGAGCTTCTGCGACTACATTAGTTGTCGCGAATGATGGAAAATTAGTCGCGAAAAACGAAATTGCGATCTACCGACTACATGTAATCGTGAAAGCTTAGTCGCTAAATACTCGTCGTTAGAAGTCAAATCTAATGACGAAAGTCAACAAGTAGTCGCTAGAAGGTATGGGGTAATTTATGACTACAACGTAGTCGTGGATTACTTGTATATTACTGACAACAAAGTAGTCGTGAAGGTTAGTGTCATTTATGACTACACGTAGTCACGAATGACTTACATGTTACCGACTACAAATTAGTCGCAAAGCGTATACTTATTAACGACTACAATTTAGTCGCAAATAGTGCATAATTAGCGACTACTTCTAATTGTCTTTCTAGACTACTTTTAGTCGCTAATAGTTTTTTATTTTTTATTTAAAAAAAAATATGGTTCTAAATTGTATTTAATTGAAATATTGCAATTAAAAATAATTCTAAAATCATATTTTTTTTATTTTATTAAATAAAAAATATACAATAAATAATTAAAATTACCAATTATAAACCAAAATAATTAATTAAAATACCAAAATCATCCATAGTCAAACCAAAAGTCAACCCAAGTCCAAACATAAACATAGTCTAAGTCATATTACATCACCAAAATAATTTAAAATAAACACCAACATAAACAATTAATGGTCATATAGTCGGGTCTCCTCTTCTCCCTCGGACTCATCACCATCTTCATCTTCATCACTCTCTTCACCTTCTTCTTCATCACCTAGACTCTCGGATGCAGTACCTATAGGAGAAGTAGGGTTCACAGACATAGGCTGGAAAGGTGGCAAACCTTGCTTGAACCTTACTCGTTAATCCATCCCATCGCATCAGTCACAACTGCCCAAGAATAAACCGGAGGCTCAATGCTCGAGGAGGGTATATCAGGACGTCTGTACTCTGGAAGTCCTTGGGCTACTCGAAGCTCATTTATTGCCTCCATCATCATCGCGTTCTGCTCGTCTTGTGCCGGGGTAGTCGAATGACTCGAGCAACGCTTCTTCTTTTTTGGTCGACCCATACCCAGTGTCCAGCTCCTCTTTGGCGACCAAACAGCCTTTTTAGTAGTTTCCGTCACCGACTCGATTTGCTCCTTTTGCGACAACTCACCAGCTTCAGTTGACTCAGATTGACTTTGAGACACTTTCTCTCTCATAGCATCCCTTAACAATTTCTGTTTAATTTTAGACATGGAGAAAAATTAATATTAAAATCAATTTATGAATAAAATGATGATTAAAATTTTACTTTTAAAAATAAACTTACACTAGCGTTCTTATAACCTTCCAACCTCCACTGATTTGTCTTCTTGCTTTTGCCCACCACCTCGAAAAACGCACCCATTTGTGGAATAGGGATGTCCTCTTGAGTTGCCTCATCCCACGCTACCACCCTCCCATCCGGGACCAACTTCTCAACACCCTGTTTCATTCAACATAATTAAAAGACATTCTAAATACATTAAACACCGATACATAATAAAAGAATTACCTCGTAAGGCATATCCCGAGTTCGGGAATACTTACGAGAATCCGTTCTACTTTTATTCTTTTGTTTCTTTCGATTTAATTTATTCTGTTTTGCCTGGTGCTGAAAAAATTTAAAAAACAAATATTAATAAGATTATATATAATCGAAATGATAAAAAAATAAAAAATAAAATATACCTTTGCTTCATTCGAACCCCACAACTTACAACATCTCTCCCATATCTCATCAAAATACTCACTTGGTTTCTTCCCTTGCAAGTAATAGTCCTTCTTGATATCATATTTGAAGTCTTTGTACTTGATTCGCATAGTGTCATCCAAATTCCCAGAAATAAAGTTTCAGTCTTTCCTTTTCCTCCAATTAGCAATATCGAAGAATTGATGTATCCAAAATATTATTATATACAAGTATTAATGGTGAAAATAGTTTTAACATTACCGATAACCACTTAATAACTGCTACTTTGTAGGCAGTCGGAACTTTCCCCCACGATTCGTAGCACAATGGTACCCTCTCTCGGACAGTTAGCCCGACCACCTGTGCTATGTGTTTCTCGTATTTACCCAAGGGATTCCACGTGTCGTCTAGTATGCAGAAATCGACCGGCAATGGATACCCGACTGCCTTTAGTGCCTTAACTGCAGCTTTTAGTGCCACACTCCCTCGTTTTTTCTGCTTAATTGGTTCTGTTTTAAATTAGATTTAATTATTGTATATGTTATATTTAAAATTAGTTTTAACTAAGATTTCTTTTAATAATTAGCTTCTAATCTGTGTTAAAACTAAGATTTCTTTCCATTTTAGCTTCTAATCTGTGTTAATTCTAATTATTAAAAGTTCAATTAATTGAACTCATTATTGTTCAAAGCACGTACTTTAATATTCATATCTCAATATATAATGAATATAAATCGAAACATATCCAACAGTAAATTTCAAAATAGCTCAAAGGATTAACAAAAAACAAATCTATTATAAAAACTTTCCCATGACATGTCGAAGTTTGTAAAAATGATTAAGATATTAGTTATCCCTTCATTACAACTCCCATAATACATTCCCTTCTCCTATTGGATGTCAAATTAATCCACACCATACAAAAATAAATGTTAGTGATTTTGGAAAGACAACAAAAACTGTCATTAGTGGTTTACATTTTACTTACTCTCTTCAACATCATATATTCGACGAAAACCATATATTAAACCTAAAATCATTAAAATCCCTTTTTACCAATTCCCTATCATTGATTTGACTATGGCAGAGATTCGTACGACACGAGTTTTATATTTGCATACTCATGATCTTAAAAAAAATAGTACATTTTTCATATTTTCCATGCAAAAATTATTTTATGTTGCCATATGTACACACTACCTTTACCCTGTTTATGTTTTTCATTACAAACTTTTATTTTTTACTTTTACTAGAAAGAGAATTAAATGTTAACATAAATTATTTCCTATCGTCAATCGTCATTCCTAAGTTAAATGATTGATCATTCATCTCTAACTTAGCCATAAATTTTCTATAATTTTTTTCACCCAAATCATCATGTGAACCATCTAGCTTGTGTATTTGATAATCATCTCTCATAATATAATTTAAACATAAGTTATTAGTTCTAGCCATATTTTTGTACACAAAAATGCTATAATGCAATATTTGGTAATTATGTTACGTTAGCTACAAGTTTGTCTAGTGTTTGGGTATAAGTGCATTAATTAGAAAATAAATGGGTATGATTACAATTTTATATATTGCATAAACTATTACAATGTTGGTAAATAAAAATCATTTACATTTTAATATTTTCTAAATAGATGGGTGATTTACGTTGAATGTGTCATATATATATATATATTTGACATGTTTTCATTTTTCTGTATAAACATGATTTTTATTTCAAATTCTGTTAATTTTGGTATTATATGTGTTATATATTGTAAAAAGATTTATATATATGCACTTATATGTAGTTTAAGATTTAAAATGTAATATTTGAAAATACAAGAGTCTTATTACAAAACATGTACGTTCTACAATACAAATATGGTTATAAATACAAATTTTGCATGACATAAGGGGAATTTCGCAAGTTAGATATCAAAAATATTTTAAATATTATCAATAGTGTATAATTGCTAATACAATGTAGATCAACTACAAATTTCAAATTGCAAGTATAAAGATATAAAAATACAATAATATGATATTAGTAGAAGTGTGAATAGTTTAATTATAAACGATAAATAAATAAATAAAATTTACTAATCATAAATACTACCTACAAACCTATAATACTCAAATGCATAAAAAAAACTAAACATAAATAACCATTTAACAGATAAAACATTCTATCCATCTCATTTAATAACACGATAAATAGTAATATAGACCTACTAGTAAAATTAATAGTCTACCAAAATACATAAAAATGTAGTACATGTTCATATGTTTCAATCAACCTTAAGTAGAAGGTACAATAAGAGAGATAAAATCATTAACATACGATGGTAGGAATATCTACTACAAATCTCTAGTAATTTTTTGGTTCTTTATTGTCCCCTTTCTTCTTACTCCTTTCTTATTTTCTCAAATTATTGAGTGATGAAAGTATTGTGTTACCCGTGTGGATTACAAATGAGTTAATTTTGTTTCTCGTGTTGTTAAACATTGAAGGTGGTTTGTGTGGTTAATTGATGGACTTGTTGTTTGCTAAAGAAATTTACACTTATTTTCATCCCAAGGGTACCTTATTCTCCTCTATCTTCATTTTCCGCTTCTTCTTCTTCTTCTTCTTCTTTTATAAACATAAGATTATAAGAATTTAGGTTCTTTCATAAAAGTTTCAATTACAACTGAAATATTTGGACATAAAAAAATTAAAAAAATAGATTATTACAATAATCAATGATTATCTAGAATAAAGTAATTTACAAGGTTTGTCAAATAAAGGTCTAGAAGTCGTGCAAATAATTATTTTATAAGTTCTTTTAAGCGAAATGAGTATTAATATTTTGTTATACTTTAGTTTAAAAACATTATTTACAGTAATATTAATGTTTGTACTAATTGAATATATTATAGAGTATTTTTTTGTAAATGTTCATTATTTTTTCATTTTCATCTAATTTTACTATACATATTTCAAATTAGTCAATTTAAACTATCACCTTTATAGTTTTTCCATCCATAATCGAAATCTATAAAATTGGGTAGTGAACTACATTAAGAACTATTAAGGGAAATGTTATCATTTGAATTTATCTTTCAATTCTACAACATAATATACTTTTTTTCCATTTTAGACAACTATTTATCTTAGAATTTCTCATATTTAATAAATGATTTATATTTTTATATTTCATTTTTGAGTTAATTATATATGTCTATTTCATGTGTTTGTTATGTCCCTTTTGTCACATTATAAACGTGATAATATATTTGATATCCATATTTATCACATATTAATGTTGCATATATTCTATGTCAATTAATTATAATTCTTTAATTTTCAATTGAATAAATTAATTGTTTTTCAAAGCAAATACTTATACATTCATATCTAACATGTAATGAAGTAGTATTTTTGGAACTAGCAACCAAAAGAGAAGCTCATGATGGAGAGTTTTTATCTTTAGCTGCATAGGCATGTCATTAAATTTAAGAAGTTAAACCTATAATTGAAGCTCTAGACAATGAAATATAGGAACTGGACTACTTAGAAGAGGTAACTTGTGTATTAAAAATAGGGATTACGTGTACTAGTACATTCCCTTCATCGAGACCTACCATGAAGGATTTATTGAATATGTTGATCCAATGCACACAACAATCGATATACAAAATCATAGTTGACCGAAACGAAAATTGTTCAGGTCCGATTTCCAAGAACTCTGACCATGAGAGAACATTGGAATAGAAGATGACGATAGAAATTAAACATCAATTTTTTATCGTTTTTTATAATTATATATTATAGGTAGAGCTGATGTCAAGCAAATTTATCATTTTTTCTCACATATATTATCGTCATATACATATATATAATATACGCATGTGTATCCTCCATAAAATAAACACATAGTAGCGGTATATAAATGTAATAAAAAAGTTGCAACAAGAGGGTGTACCCCAAACTTTATTCATTGTTACAATGTCTAGAGACATTAGTCTATGATTCGACTCAAGCTTTATGCGAGAAGGACACCAAGAAGAAAGGTAAATACAAGGGATAAGATTGTGATTAGCCCTCATATAAAAGTTGGTAAAATTCGAGGTCTTGGGAATTAGAAGCTGCCAAAAGGGCAGCTCCAATACTAGAGCCATCACTAGAATGCTCAATGGAGATATTTCGATAAGCCTCACCAAGCAACTCCTCAAGAGTACTCTCCAAAGTGTCTCTAAAGTAAGTATAATGCTCGTATAATTCTCCATCCATCGATATCACAGACTTTATCTTCTCTCTTCCCTTGTCTTCTACATCTCTACCCAATTTCTTCAAGATCCCAAGAATTCCGGCAGCAGCAAGACGAGCTCCACGTGTTGTCACGATCTCACATACTAGTACAATTACTCTTCTAATTCTCAACGAAGAATTACGTAGCTGTCACAACATTAAAAATAATTAAAATACGATATAAATAATAATATGCTATTTATAATTCCTTACATCAAGTATTTTATTCAGTTTCCTACCAACAACTTTGAGATCTGGAGATATATCTTGATGCATTGCCGAAATGTCGGGGGTCCTGTAAGTGTTATAATTTACAGAATTAGGAAAAACGATAACATACATTGAAGAACAAGAGAGAGTTCAATGGCTTATAGTACCCAAATATAAATGGTACTTTCAGATTTGGTGGGACAGTAACACCAAAAAAGGAAGTTTCTTCGGCCATCCTAAGCAAAACTCTACGAACAATATCTCCAAGATACATTCCAGAAATGAGCTTCTCGTAAATCTGCTCCCCAGGGTTTAAACTCTCGACATCTAGACTTTTGTCATATTTTGTTATTGGAAGATGTGGTGATTGGAAATTACCCCATTCCATGTTTATTACCTTTTGTTATGATTAACAATAACTAAGCTAAATCGAAAAGGTAAAAAATAAAAAAAAGGTTTAAGCTAACCATTTCCCCTGACTTAGGTATGAAACCAAAAAACCTTCGGATTATATTAGCTTTCTCCACATATGCCGCATTACTTCCGGTACCCAAAATAACAGCAGCAATAACATCCGGGTTATTGTATCGACCTTTAGCTAAAGTTCCCACAGTATCATTCACCTAACATCACAAATTATTAGCCCAAAACAAATGAACGAAATATATAATACAAAAAGAGAGACTTACCAAAGCAGATATACGCATATCAAGTCCAACTCTATCCATTGCTTTTGTCAATTCCCAAACCACATCTTGTCCAACCTATTTAAAAACTTAACAATCAATATTCCCTATTAATTATAATTAGACAATAAAATTTAAAGACTAACCGTCTCTTCTATTGAGAAACCTTTTGTCCACTTAATAAGAGTCCCACATACGATTGATAATTGCTGAACAGGAAATGAAAAGGTAAATCCGAGCTCTCTCTGTACACCATGTGGAGGATGAAAATCTTCACCCTCATTAGCAACAAATTTTGCAAGTTCAGATGCAATAAAATCGAATAATTCCTGAAATAAATTACAATTTTAATTTGTTGAGCACGACAAATAACTTTAATATGATATTGCATAATTGCACACTTACATCCGATGTTGCAGTCATTAAATGTTGAGGAATTGAAACATCATCAAATTCTTGTTTAACAACACCGTTAACTCCGAGCTGCACACGCAAGACTCGAAAGTTTGTACCACCAAGATCCAATGCATAAAATATGCCTTTTTCATCACTTCATTAACAAAATAAATGAGTAATTGTATAATATAAACAATTAATACACATTCATACATATTGTATAAGAGAGACATACCCGGTTGGGAGATTGTCAACATGAGTGACTATCATCTTGACCTTATTGCTGCCTTCAGAGGCGAGTCCAGTAATCATCTCGGCCGTCATCGCATCCGCCACCTGCATCAGCTTCCCAGTAGGTGTCTCGCACCCCTCCTCTAACTCCTTTAAAATCTCAATTACCTTAACCCATCTCCCGAAGCTTTTAATTCTCTGTCTCACCAACACCGCCACCAACGCACATGTTGCCGCCGCACCCATCATTGCCCCCACCACCATCGCCTTTCCTATTAATAAAGTTAAAAAGACTGTGATTTGTACTGTTTTAGATTATGGGTGTAGTGTAAATGTTCTAATATATATCAAAGATGGAGTACGATTATAAAGATTTTAGATTTAGCTAAAGAGTTGGGAAACACAATACTCAAACATATACTTATTACTCTGGAGTTAGTGAACTTGTATAATTTCATGTGTTTGTGACAACTTTTATAATTCTCCCATGTCACTCTTGTTATTTCTTTTTCTTTTCTCTTTTTTCACTGACAATCTTTTGAGTTTTTGCTAGCAAATTTCTAGTGGGGTATAAGTTTGTTTATCAAATGTTTATATGTAATAGATAAATAGATAGGTTACAAGGAGTCTCGAGCAATTTTTATGAAAAATGTCGAATAAAATAAAATAGCTACCGGTTTATTAAAAGAGCTGCCAGTTTATGAAAACCATGTGCCAAAAAAATATCTACACCTAGTTTATGAATAAACTACCTTTCAAATAAAGTATTTGTACATTGTTTATGAATAAAACAAATGTCACGCAGTGTGTCTGGTTTATGTATAAATTAGCTGGCAAACAAAATACCGGCACCTAGTTTATGAATAGACTATTTTCGAAATAAATTATTTGCCCATGGTTTATTATTGGGAAATATATGTAATTATATTTTTTAAAATTATTTAAACAAGTACCTTGACAATAAGCATGTTCATTTATTTGGGAAAGAAAATTAAAATTTATATAATATTAATTCGGGTTCGTTCATTAAAAGTTACAATTAAAATTAAAATATTAGGACGTAGGATGCAAAAAATTTTAAAAAAAGAGAACTAATTATTTAACAAGAGGAACTCTAAGTAGTATATGTTATAATAGTCAATTAAAGTAGAAGATATTCTCAAATAACATTGTAGAGGTCATGCAAATAATAAAAAAAAAATTGAGTCTTTCCACAAAACTTATTGAAATCCAATGACCTTCGAGATGCGAGAAGATAAAGATGCACATTTTAACAAAACACATTGCAAAATGATTTAAAGGAATAGGAATAAGTTGATTTAAAGAATCTGAGGACAAAGATAGTGTGAAAGTATGATATGATGTAATTTGAATCTACTATTTTTAATGATATGTATATAAAGATGGAGGCAACACAAAGTGAGAGTCCGATGACAATAATGGAGTATATTATGTTAATATTGTAAGGCTACAATTACTATTTTGTAATTTTTTTTCAATTTTTGTTTAGCTAAATGAATATTAATCTGTTGTTATAAATTTATTATATTTTTTTAATAATATTATTAAATGTTTTTTTAATTGAATATATTATAGGATAAATTTTAGTGAACGTCCATAATGTTTTCATAGTTTTTCCATTTTACCGTCCATATTTCATAGTAGTCAATTTAAGTCATCATCTTTAAAAGTTGCTTTTATCCATAATCCAAATCAAGAAAGATTCGATAGTGAACTACTCTTAGACCTGTTAAGGAAAAAGTTTACTTTTGAATTTTATTTTTCAATTCCATACTTTAGGATAATTTTTATTTTTTGCATTTTTTCCAACTTTAGACACTAATTTATCTTTTTAATTTCCCCTGGATATTCAAGGATTTACCTTTTGATTATTTGTTTAGTCTAAGTTATACATGTTAACTTCACTTGTTTGTTATGCCCAACTTTTCACATTATAAAAATGATATTGTATTAGATAGCCGTATCAATCACATATTAATTTTGCATATTTTCTATCTCAGTTAATTCTAATTATTAAAAGTTCAATTAATTGAACTCATTATTGTTCAAAGCACGTACTTTAATATTCATATCTCAATATATAATGAATATAAATCGAAACATATCCAACAGTAAACTTCAAAATAGCTCAAAGGATTAACAAAAAACAAATCTATTATAAAAACTTTTCCATGACATGTCGAAGTTTGTAAAAATGATTAAGATATTAGTTATCCCTTCATGACAACTCCCATAATACATTCCCTTCTCCTATTGGATGTCAAATTAATTCACACCATACAAAAATAAATGTTAGTGATTTTGGAAAGACAACAAAAACTGTCATTAGTGGTTTACATTTTACTTACTCTCTTCAACATCATATATTCGACGAAAACCATATATTAAACCTAAAATCATTAAAATCCCTTTTTACCAATTCCCTATCATTGATTTGACTATGGCAGAGATTCGTACGACACGAGTTTTATATTTGCATACTCATGATCTTAAAAAAAATAGTACATTTTTCATATTTTCCATGCAAAAATTATTTTATGTTGCCATATGTACACACTACCTTTACCCTGTTTATGTTTTTCATTACAAACTTTTATTTTTTACTTTTACTAGAAAGAGAATTAAATGTTAACATAAATTATTTCCTATCGTCAATCGTCATTCCTAAGTTAAATGATTGATCATTCATCTCTAACTTAGCCATAAATTTTCTATAATTTTTTTCACCCAAATCATCATGTGAACCATCTAGCTTGTGTATTTGATAATCATCTCTCATAATATAATTTAAACATAAGTTATTAGTTCTAGCCATATTTTTGTACACAAAAATGCTATAATGCAATATTTGGTAATTATGTTACGTTAGCTACAAGTTTGTCTAGTGTTTGGGTATAAGTGCATTAATTAGAAAATAAATGGGTATGATTACAATTTTATATATTGCATAAACTATTACAATGTTGGTAAATAAAAATCATTTACATTTTAATATTTTCTAAATAGATGGGTGATTTACGTTGAATGTGTCATATATATATATATTTGACATGTTTTCATTTTTCTGTATAAACATGATTTTTATTTCAAATTCTGTTAATTTTGGTATTATATGTGTTATATATTGTAAAAAGATTTATATATATGCACTTATATGTAGTTTAAGATTTAAAATGTAATATTTGAAAATACAAGAGTCTTATTACAAAACATGTACGTTCTACAATACAAATATGGTTATAAATACAAATTTTGCATGACATAAGGGGAATTTCGCAAGTTAGATATCAAAAATATTTTAAATATTATCAATAGTGTATAATTGCTAATACAATGTAGATCAACTACAAATTTCTAATTGCAAGTATAAAGATATAAAAATACAATAATATGATATTAGTAGAAGTGTGAATAGTTTAATTATAAACGATAAATAAATAAATAAAATTTACTAATCATAAATACTACCTACAAACCCATAATACTCAAATGCATAAAAAAAACTAAACATAAATAACCATTTAACAGATAAAACATTCTATCCATCTCATTTAATAACACGATAAATAGTAATATAGACCTACTAGTAAAATTAATAGTCTACCAAAATACATAAAAATGTAGTACATGTTCATATGTTTCAATCAACCTTAAGTAGGAGGTACAATAAGAGAGATAAAATCATTAACATACGATGGTAGGAATATCTACTACAAATCTCTAGTAATTTTTTGGTTCTTTATTGTCCCCTTTCTTCTTACTCCTTTCTTATTTTCTCAAATTATTGAGTGATGAAAGTATTGTGTTACCCGTATGGATTACAAATGAGTTAATTTTGTTTCTCGTGTTGTTAAACATTGAAGGTGGTTTGTGTGGTTAATTGATGGACTTGTTGTTTGCTAAAGAAATTTACAGTTATTTTCATCCCAAGGGTACCTTATTCTCCTCTATCTTCTTTTTCCGCTTATTCTTCTTCTTCTTCTTCTTTTATAAACATAAGATTATAAGAATTTAAGTTCTTTCATGAAAGTTTCAATTACAACTGAAATATTTGGACATAAAAAAATTAAAAAAAATAGATTATTACAATAATCAATGATTATCTAGAATAAAGTAATTTACAAGGTTTGTCAAATAACGGTCTAGAATTCGTGCAAATAATTATTTTATAAGTTCTTTTAAGCGAAATGAGTATTAATATTTTGTTATACTTTAGTTTAAAAACATTATTTACAGTAATATTAATGTTTGTACTAATTGAATATATTATAGAGTAATTTTTTATAAATGTTCATTATGTTTTCATTTTCATCTAATTTTACTATCCATATTTCAAATTAGTCAATTTAAACTATCACCTTTATAGTTTTTCCATCAATAATCGAAATCTATAAAATTGGGTAGTGAACTACATTAAGAACTATTAAGGGAAATGATATCATTTGAATTTATCTTTCAATTCTACAACATAATATACTTTTTTTCCATTTTAGACAACTATTTATCTTAGAATTTCTCATATTTAATAAATGATTTATCTTTTTATATTTCATTTTTGAGTAAATTATATATGTTTATTTCATGTGTTTGTTATGTCCCTTTTGTCACATTATAAACGTGATAATATATTTGATATCCATATTTATCACATATTAATGTTGCATATATTCTATGTCAATTAATTATAATTCTTTAATTTTCAATTGAATAAATTAATTGTTTTTCAAAGCAAATACTTATACATTCATATCTAACATGTAATGAAGTAGTATTTTTGGAACTAGCAACCAAAAGAGAAGCTCATGATGGAGAGTTTTTATCTTTAGCTGCATAGGCATGTCATTACATTTAAGAAGTTAAACCTATAATTGAAGCTCTAGACAATGAAATATAGGAACTGGACTACTTAGAAGAGGTAACTTGTGTATTAAAAATAAGGATTACGTGTACTAGTACATTCCCTTCATCGAGACCTACCATGAAGGATTTATTGAATATGTTGATCCAATGCACACAACAATCGATATACAAAATCATAGTTGACCGAAACGAAAATTGTTCAGGTCCGATTTCCAAGAACTCTGACCATGAGAGAACATTGGAATAGAAGATGACGATAGAAATTAAACATCAATTTTTTATCGTTTTTTATAATTATATATTATAGGTAGAGCTGATGTCAAGCAAATTTATCATTTTTTCTCACATATATTATCGTCATATACATATATATAATATACGCATGTGTATCCTCCATAAAATAGACACATAGTAGCGGTAAATAAATGTAATAAAAAAGTTGCAACAAGAGGGTGTACCCCAAACTTTATTCATTGTTACAATGTCTAGAGACATTAGTCTATGATTCGACTCAAGCTTTATGCGAGCAGGACACCAAGAAGAAAGGTAAATACAAGGGATAAGATTGTGATTAGCCCTCATATAAAAGTTGGTAAAATTCGAGGTCTTGGGAATTAGAAGCTGCCAAAAGGGCAGCTCCAATACTAGAGCCATCACTAGAATGCTCAATGGAGATATTTCGATAAGCCTCACCAAGCAACTCCTCAAGAGTACTCTCCAAAGTGTCTCTAAAGTAAGTATAATGCTCGTATAATTCTCCATCCATCGATATCACAGACTTTATCTTCTCTCTTCCCTTGTCTTCTACATCTCTACCCAATTTCTTCAAGATCCCAAGAATTCCGGCAGCAGCAAGACGAGCTCCACGTGTTGTCACGATCTCACATACTAGTACAATTACTCTTCTAATTCTCAACGAAGAATTACGTAGCTGTCACAACATTAAAAATAATTCAAATACGATATAAATAATAATATGCTATTTATAATTCCTTACATCAAGTATTTCATTCAGTTTCCTACCAACAACTTTGAGATCTGGAGATATATCTTGATGCATTGCCGAAATGTCGGGGGTCCTGTAAGTGTTATAATTTACAGAATTAGGAAAAACGATAACATACATTGAAGAACAAGAGAGAGTTCAATGGCTTATAGTACCCAAATATAAATGGTACTTTCAGATTTGGTGGGACAGTAACACCAAAAAAGGAAGTTTCTACGGCCATCCTAAGCAAAACTCTACGAACAATTTCTCCAAGATACATTCCAGAAATGAGCTTCTCGTAAATCTGCTCCCCAGGGTTTAAACTCTCGACATCTAGACTTTTGTCATATTTTGTTATTGGAAGATGTGGTGATTGGAAATTACCCCATTCCATGTTTATTACCTTTTATTATGATTAACAATAACTAAGCTAAATCGAAAAGGTAAAAAATAAAAAAAAGGTTTAAGCTAACCATTTCCCCTGACTTAGGTATGAAACCAAAAAACCTTCGGATTATATTAGCTTTCTCCACATATGCCGCATTACTTCCGGTACCCAAAATCACAGCAGCAATAACATTCGGGTTATTGTATCGACCTTTAGCTAAAGTTCCCACAGTATCATTCACCTAACATCACAAATTATTAGCCCAAAACAAATGAACAAAATATATAATACAAAAAGAGAGACTTACCAAAGCAGATATACGCATATCAAGTCCGACTCTATCCATCGCCTTTGTCAATTCCCAAACCACATCTTGTCCAACCTATTAAAAAACTTAACAATCAATATTCCCTATTAATTATAATTAGACAATAAAATTTAAAGACTAACCGTCTCTTCTATTGAGAAACCTTTTGTCCACTTAATAAGAGTCCCACATACGATTGATAATTGCTGAACAGGAAACGAAAAGGTAAATCCGAGCTCTCTCTGTACACCATGTGGAGGATGAAAATCTTCACCCTCATTAGCAACAAATTTTGCAAGTGCAGATGCAATAAAATCGAATAATTCCTGAAATAAATTACAATTTCAATTTGTTGAGCACGACAAATAACTTTAATATGATATTGCATAATTGCACACTTACATCCGATGTTGCAGTCATTAAATGTTGAGGAATTGAAACATCATCAAATTCTTGTTTAACAACACCGTTAACTCCGAGCTGCACACGCAAGACTCGAAAGTTTGTACCACCAAGATCCAATGCATAAAATATGCCTTTTTCATCACTTCATTAACAAAATAAATGAGTAATTGTATAATATAAACAATTAATACACATTCATACATATTGTATAAGTCAGACATACCCGGTTGGGAGATTGTCAACATGAGTGACTATCATCTTGACCTTATTGCTGCCTTCAGAGGCGAGTCCAGTAATCATCTCGGCCGTCATAGCATCCGCCACCTGCATCAGCTTCCCAGTAGGTGTCTCGCACCCCTCCTCTAACTCCTTTAAAATCTCAATTACCTTACCCCATCTCCCGAAGCTTTTAATTCTCTGTCTCACCAACACCGCCGCCAACGCACATGTTGCCGCCGCACCCATCATTGCCCACACCACCATCGCCTTTCCCATTAATAAAGTTAAAAAGACTGTGATTTGTACTGTTTTAGATTATGAGTGTAGTGTAAATGTTCTAATATATATCAAAGATGGAGTAAGATTATAAAGATTTTAGATTTAGCTAAAGGGTTGGGAAACACAATACTCAAACATATACTTATTACTCTGGAGTTAGTGAACTTGTATAATTTCATGTGTTTGTGACAACTTTTATAATTCTCCCATGTCACTCTTGTTATTTCTTTTTCTTTTCTCTTTTTTCACTGACAATCTTTTGAGTTTTTGCTAGCAAATTTCTAGTGGGGTATAAGTTTGTTTATCAAATGTTTATATGTAATAGATAAATAGATAGGTTACAAGGAGTCTCGAGCTATTTTTATGAAAAATGTCGAATAAAATAAAATAGCTACCGGTTTATTAAAAGAGCTGCCAGTTTATGAAAACCATGTGCCAAAAAAATATCTACACCTAGTTTATGAATAAACTACCTTTCAAATAAAGTATTTGTACATTGTTTATGAATAAAACAAATGTCACGCAGTGTGTCTGGTTTATGTATAAATTAGCTGGCAAACAAAATACCGGCACCTAGTTTATGAATAGACTATTTTCAAAATAAATTATTTGCCCATGGTTTATTATTGGGAAATATATGTAATTATCTTTTTTAAAATTATTTAAACAAGTACCTTGACAATAAGCATGTTCATTTATTTGGGAAAGAAAATTAAAATTTATATAATATTAATTCGGGTTCGTTCATTAAAAGTTACAATTAAAATTAAAATATTAGGACGTAGGATGCAAAAAATTTAAAAAAAAGAGAACTAATTATTTAACACGAGGAACTCTAAGTAGTATATGTTATAATAGTCAATTAAAGTAGAAGATATTCTCAAATAACATTGTAGAGGTCATGCAAATAATAAAAAAAAAATTGAGTCTTTCCACAAAACTTATTGAAATCCAATGACCTTCGAGATGCGAGAAGATAAAGATGCACATTTTAACAAAACACATTGCAAAATGATTTAAAGGAATAGGAATAAGTTGATTTAAAGAATCTGAGGACAAAGATAGTGTGAAAGTATGATATGATGTAATTTGAATCTACTATTTTTAATGATATGTATATAAAGATGGAGGCAACACAAAGTTAGGGTCCGATGACAATAATGGAGTATATTATGTTAATATTGTAAGGCTACAATTACTATTTTGTAATTTTTTTTTCAATTTTTGTTTAGCTAAATGAATATTAATCTGTTGTTATAAATTTATTATATTTTTTTAATAATATTATTAAATGTATTTTTAATTGAATATATTATAGGATAAATTTTAGTGAACGTCCATAATGTTTTCATAGTTTTTCCATTTTACCGTCCATATTTCATAGTAGTCAATTTAAGTCATCATCTTTAAAAGTTGCTTTTATCCATAATCCAAATCAAGAAAGATTCGATAGTGAACTACTCTTAGACCTGTTAAGGAAAAAGTTTACTTTTGAATTTTATTTTTCAATTCCATACTTTAGGATAATTTTTATTTTTTGCATTTTTTCCAACTTTAGACACTAATTTATCTTTTTAATTTCCCCTGGATATTCAAGGATTTACCTTTTGATTATTTGTTTAGTCTAAGTTATACATGTTAACTTCACTTGTTTGTTATGCCCAACTTTTCACATTATAAAAATGATATTGTATTAGATAGCCGTATCAATCACATATTAATTTTGCATATTTTCTATCTCAGTTAATTCTAATTATTAAAAGTTCAATTAATTGAACTCATTATTGTTCAAAGCACGTACTTTAATATTCATATCTCAATATATAATGAATATAAATCGAAACATATCCAACAGTAAACTTCAAAATAGCTCAAAGGATTAACAAAAAACAAATCTATTATAAAAACTTTTCCATGACATGTCGAAGTTTGTAAAAATGATTAAGATATTAGTTATCCCTTCATGACAACTCCCATAATACATTCCCTTCTCCTATTGGATGTCAAATTAATCCACACCATACAAAAATAAATGTTAGTGATTTTGGAAAGACAACAAAAACTGTTATTAGTGGTTTACATTTTACTTACTCTCTTCAACATCATATATTCGACGAAAACCATATATTAAACCTAAAATCATTAAAATCCCTTTTTACCAATTCCCTATCATTGATTTGACTATGGCAGAGATTCGTACGACACGAGTTTTATATTTGCATACTCATGATCTTAAAAAAAATAGTACATTTTTCATATTTTCCATGCAAAAATTATTTTATGTTGCCATATGTACACACTACCTTTACCCTGTTTATGTTTTTCATTACAAACTTTTATTTTTTACTTTTACTAGAAAGAGAATTAAATGTTAACATAAATTATTTCCTATCGTCAATCGTCATTCCTAAGTTAAATGATTGATCATTCATCTCTAACTTAGCCATAAATTTTCTATAATTTTTTTCACCCAAATCATCATGTGAACCATCTAGCATGTGTATTTGATAATCATCTCTCATAATATAATTTAAACATAAGTTATTAGTTCTAGCCATATTTTTGTACACAAAAATGCTATAATGCAATATTTGGTAATTATGTTACGTTAGCTACAAGTTTGTCTAGTGTTTGGGTATAAGTGCATTAATTAGAAAATAAATGGGTATGATTACAATTTTATATATTGCATAAACTATTACAATGTTGGTAAATAAAAATCATTTACATTTTAATATTTTCTAAATAGATGGGTGATTTACGTAGAATGTGTCATATATATATATATTTGACATGTTTTCATTTTTCTGTATAAACATGATTTTTATTTCAAATTCTGTTAATTTTGGTATTATATGTGTTATATATTGTAAAAAGATTTATATATATGCACTTATATGTAGTTTAAGATTTAAAATGTAATATTTGAAAATACAAGAGTCTTATTATAAAACATGTACGTTCTACAATACAAATATGGTTATAAATACAAATTTTGCATGACATAAGGGGAATTTCGCAAGTTAGATATCAAAAATATTTTAAATATTATCAATAGTGTATAATTGCTAATACAATGTAGATCAACTACAAATTTCTAATTGCAAGTATAAAGATATAAAAATACAATAATATGATATTAGTAGAAGTGTGAATAGTTTAATTATAAACGATAAATAAATAAATAAAATTTACTAATCATAAATACTACCTACAAACCCATAATACTCAAATGCATAAAAAAAACTAAACATAAATAACCATTTAACAGATAAAACATTCTATCCATCTCATTTAATAACACGATAAATAGTAATATAGACCTACTAGTAAAATTAATAGTCTACCAAAATACATAAAAATGTAGTACATGTTCATATGTTTCAATCAACCTTAAGTAGAAGGTACAATAAGAGAGATAAAATCATTAACATACGATGGTAGGAATATCTACTACAAATCTCTAGTAATTTTTTGGTTCTTTATTGTCCCCTTTCTTCTTACTCCTTTCTTATTTTCTCAAATTATTGAGTGATGAAAGTATTGTGTTACCCGTGTGGATTACAAATGAGTTAATTTTGTTTCTCGTGTTGTTAAACATTGAAGGTGGTTTGTGTGGTTAATTGATGGACTTGTTGTTTGCTAAAGAAATTTACACTTATTTTCATCCCAAGGGTACCTTATTCTCCTCTATCTTCATTTTCCGCTTCTTCTTCTTCTTCTTCTTCTTTTATAAACATAAGATTATAAGAATTTAGGTTCTTTCATAAAAGTTTCAATTACAACTGAAATATTTGGACATAAAAAAATTAAAAAAATAGATTATTACAATAATCAATGATTATCTAGAATAAAGTAATTTACAAGGTTTGTCAAATAAAGGTCTAGAAGTCGTGCAAATAATTATTTTATAAGTTCTTTTAAGCGAAATGAGTATTAATATTTTGTTATACTTTAGTTTAAAAACATTATTTACAGTAATATTAATGTTTGTACTAATTGAATATATTATAGAGTATTTTTTTGTAAATGTTCATTATTTTTTCATTTTCATCTAATTTTACTATACATATTTCAAATTAGTCAATTTAAACTATCACCTTTATAGTTTTTCCATCCATAATCGAAATCTATAAAATTGGGTAGTGAACTACATTAAGAACTATTAAGGGAAATGTTATCATTTGAATTTATCTTTCAATTCTACAACATAATATACTTTTTTTCCATTTTAGACAACTATTTATCTTAGAATTTCTCATATTTAATAAATGATTTATATTTTTATATTTCATTTTTGAGTTAATTATATATGTCTATTTCATGTGTTTGTTATGTCCCTTTTGTCACATTATAAACGTGATAATATATTTGATATCCATATTTATCACATATTAATGTTGCATATATTCTATGTCAATTAATTATAATTCTTTAATTTTCAATTGAATAAATTAATTGTTTTTCAAAGCAAATACTTATACATTCATATCTAACATGTAATGAAGTAGTATTTTTGGAACTAGCAACCAAAAGAGAAGCTCATGATGGAGAGTTTTTATCTTTAGCTGCATAGGCATGTCATTAAATTTAAGAAGTTAAACCTATAATTGAAGCTCTAGACAATGAAATATAGGAACTGGACTACTTAGAAGAGGTAACTTGTGTATTAAAAATAGGGATTACGTGTACTAGTACATTCCCTTCATCGAGACCTACCATGAAGGATTTATTGAATATGTTGATCCAATGCACACAACAATCGATATACAAAATCATAGTTGACCGAAACGAAAATTGTTCAGGTCCGATTTCCAAGAACTCTGACCATGAGAGAACATTGGAATAGAAGATGACGATAGAAATTAAACATCAATTTTTTATCGTTTTTTATAATTATATATTATAGGTAGAGCTGATGTCAAGCAAATTTATCATTTTTTCTCACATATATTATCGTCATATACATATATATAATATACACATGTGTATCCTCCATAAAATAAACACATAGTAGCGGTATATAAATGTAATAAAAAAGTTGCAACAAGAGGGTGTACCCCAAACTTTATTCATTGTTACAATGTCTAGAGACATTAGTCTATGATTCGACTCAAGCTTTATGCGAGAAGGACACCAAGAAGAAAGGTAAATACAAGGGATAAGATTGTGATTAGCCCTCATATAAAAGTTGGTAAAATTCGAGGTCTTGGGAATTAGAAGCTGCCAAAAGGGCAGCTCCAATACTAGAGCCATCACTAGAATGCTCAATGGAGATATTTCGATAAGCCTCACCAAGCAACTCCTCAAGAGTACTCTCCAAAGTGTCTCTAAAGTAAGTATAATGCTCGTATAATTCTCCATCCATCGATATCACAGACTTTATCTTCTCTCTTCCCTTGTCTTCTACATCTCTACCCAATTTCTTCAAGATCCCAAGAATTCCGGCAGCAGCAAGACGAGCTCCACGTGTTGTCACGATCTCACATACTAGTACAATTACTCTTCTAATTCTCAACGAAGAATTACGTAGCTGTCACAACATTAAAAATAATTAAAATACGATATAAATAATAATATGCTATTTATAATTCCTTACATCAAGTATTTTATTCAGTTTCCTACCAACAACTTTGAGATCTGGAGATATATCTTGATGCATTGCCGAAATGTCGGGGGTCCTGTAAGTGTTATAATTTACAGAATTAGGAAAAACGATAACATACATTGAAGAACAAGAGAGAGTTCAATGGCTTATAGTACCCAAATATAAATGGTACTTTCAGATTTGGTGGGACAGTAACACCAAAAAAGGAAGTTTCTTCGGCCATCCTAAGCAAAACTCTACGAACAATATCTCCAAGATACATTCCAGAAATGAGCTTCTCGTAAATCTGCTCCCCAGGGTTTAAACTCTCGACATCTAGACTTTTGTCATATTTTGTTATTGGAAGATGTGGTGATTGGAAATTACCCCATTCCATGTTTATTACCTTTTGTTATGATTAACAATAACTAAGCTAAATCGAAAAGGTAAAAAATAAAAAAAAGGTTTAAGCTAACCATTTCCCCTGACTTAGGTATGAAACCAAAAAACCTTCGGATTATATTAGCTTTCTCCACATATGCCGCATTACTTCCGGTACCCAAAATAACAGCAGCAATAACATCCGGGTTATTGTATCGACCTTTAGCTAAAGTTCCCACAGTATCATTCACCTAACATCACAAATTATTAGCCCAAAACAAATGAACGAAATATATAATACAAAAAGAGAGACTTACCAAAGCAGATATACGCATATCAAGTCCAACTCTATCCATTGCTTTTGTCAATTCCCAAACCACATCTTGTCCAACCTATTTAAAAACTTAACAATCAATATTCCCTATTAATTATAATTAGACAATAAAATTTAAAGACTAACCGTCTCTTCTATTGAGAAACCTTTTGTCCACTTAATAAGAGTCCCACATACGATTGATAATTGCTGAACAGGAAATGAAAAGGTAAATCCGAGCTCTCTCTGTACACCATGTGGAGGATGAAAATCTTCACCCTCATTAGCAACAAATTTTGCAAGTTCAGATGCAATAAAATCGAATAATTCCTGAAATAAATTACAATTTTAATTTGTTGAGCACGACAAATAACTTTAATATGATATTGCATAATTGCACACTTACATCCGATGTTGCAGTCATTAAATGTTGAGGAATTGAAACATCATCAAATTCTTGTTTAACAACACCGTTAACTCCGAGCTGCACACGCAAGACTCGAAAGTTTGTACCACCAAGATCCAATGCATAAAATATGCCTTTTTCATCACTTCATTAACAAAATAAATGAGTAATTGTATAATATAAACAATTAATACACATTCATACATATTGTATAAGAGAGACATACCCGGTTGGGAGATTGTCAACATGAGTGACTATCATCTTGACCTTATTGCTGCCTTCAGAGGCGAGTCCAGTAATCATCTCGGCCGTCATCGCATCCGCCACCTGCATCAGCTTCCCAGTAGGTGTCTCGCACCCCTCCTCTAACTCCTTTAAAATCTCAATTACCTTAACCCATCTCCCGAAGCTTTTAATTCTCTGTCTCACCAACACCGCCACCAACGCACATGTTGCCGCCGCACCCATCATTGCCCCCACCACCATCGCCTTTCCTATTAATAAAGTTAAAAAGACTGTGATTTGTACTGTTTTAGATTATGGGTGTAGTGTAAATGTTCTAATATATATCAAAGATGGAGTACGATTATAAAGATTTTAGATTTAGCTAAAGGGTTGGGAAACACAATACTCAAACATATACTTATTACTCTGGAGTTAGTGAACTTGTATAATTTCATATGTTTGTGACAACTTTTATAATTCTCCCATGTCACTCTTGTTATTTCTTTTTCTTTTCTCTTTTTTCACTGACAATCTTTTGAGTTTTTGCTAGCAAATTTCTAGTGGGGTATAAGTTTGTTTATCAAATGTTTATATGTAATAGATAAATAGATAGGTTACAAGGAGTCTCGAGCAATTTTTATGAAAAATGTCGAATAAAATAAAATAGCTACCGGTTTATTAAAAGAGCTGCCAGTTTATGAAAACCATGTGCCAAAAAAATATCTACACCTAGTTTATGAATAAACTACCTTTCAAATAAAGTATTTGTACATTGTTTATGAATAAAACAAATGTCACGCAGTGTGTCTGGTTTATGTATAAATTAGCTGGCAAACAAAATACCGGCACCTAGTTTATGAATAGACTATTTTCGAAATAAATTATTTGCCCATGGTTTATTATTGGGAAATATATGTAATTATCTTTTTTAAAATTATTTAAACAAGTACCTTGACAATAAGCATGTTCATTTATTTGGGAAAGAAAATTAAAATTTATATAATATTAATTCGGGTTCGTTCATTAAAAGTTACAATTAAAATTAAAATATTAGGACGTAGGATGCAAAAAATTTTAAAAAAAGAGAACTAATTATTTAACAAGAGGAACTCTAAGTAGTATATGTTATAATAGTCAATTAAAGTAGAAGATATTCTCAAATAACATTGTAGAGGTCATGCAAATAATAAAAAAAAAATTGAGTCTTTCCACAAAACTTATTGAAATCCAATGACCTTCGAGATGCGAGAAGATAAAGATGCACATTTTAACAAAACACATTGCAAAATGATTTAAAGGAATAGGAATAAGTTGATTTAAAGAATCTGAGGACAAAGATAGTGTGAAAGTATGATATGATGTAATTTGAATCTACTATTTTTAATGATATGTATATAAAGATGGAGGCAACACAAAGTGAGAGTCCGATGACAATAATGGAGTATATTATGTTAATATTGTAAGGCTACAATTACTATTTTGTAATTTTTTTTCAATTTTTGTTTAGCTAAATGAATATTAATCTGTTGTTATAAATTTATTATATTTTTTTAATAATATTATTAAATGTTTTTTTAATTGAATATATTATAGGATAAATTTTAGTGAACGTCCATAATGTTTTCATAGTTTTTCCATTTTACCGTCCATATTTCATAGTAGTCAATTTAAGTCATCATCTTTAAAAGTTGCTTTTATCCATAATCCAAATCAAGAAAGATTCGATAGTGAACTACTCTTAGACCTGTTAAGGAAAAAGTTTACTTTTGAATTTTATTTTTCAATTCCATACTTTAGGATAATTTTTATTTTTTGCATTTTTTCCAACTTTAGACACTAATTTATCTTTTTAATTTCCCCTGGATATTCAAGGATTTACCTTTTGATTATTTGTTTAGTCTAAGTTATACATGTTAACTTCACTTGTTTGTTATGCCCAACTTTTCACATTATAAAAATGATATTGTATTAGATAGCCGTATCAAACACATATTA
Organism: Nemophila menziesii; assembly: GCA_029959085.1. NCBI lineage: Eukaryota > Viridiplantae > Streptophyta > Magnoliopsida > Boraginales > Hydrophyllaceae > Nemophila > Nemophila menziesii. The sequence continues at coordinate 1,810,780 of JARWIR010000004.1, forward strand.
ATTTTGCATATTTTCTATCTCAGTTAATTCTAATTATTAAAAGTTCAATTAATTGAACTCATTATTGTTCAAAGCACGTACTTTAATATTCATATCTCAATATATAATGAATATAAATCGAAACATATCCAACAGTAAACTTCAAAATAGCTCAAAGGATTAACAAAAAACAAATCTATTATAAAAACTTTTCCATGACATGTCGAAGTTTGTAAAAATGATTAAGATATTAGTTATCCCTTCATGACAACTCCCATAATACATTCCCTTCTCCTATTGGATGTCAAATTAATTCACACCATACAAAAATAAATGTTAGTGATTTTGGAAAGACAACAAAAACTGTCATTAGTGGTTTACATTTTACTTACTCTCTTCAACATCATATATTCGACGAAAACCATATATTAAACCTAAAATCATTAAAATCCCTTTTTACCAATTCCCTATCATTGATTTGACTATGGCAGAGATTCGTACGACACGAGTTTTATATTTGCATACTCATGATCTTAAAAAAAATAGTACATTTTTCATATTTTCCATGCAAAAATTATTTTATGTTGCCATATGTACACACTACCTTTACCCTGTTTATGTTTTTCATTACAAACTTTTATTTTTTACTTTTACTAGAAAGAGAATTAAATGTTAACATAAATTATTTCCTATCGTCAATCGTCATTCCTAAGTTAAATGATTGATCATTCATCTCTAACTTAGCCATAAATTTTCTATAATTTTTTTCACCCAAATCATCATGTGAACCATCTAGCTTGTGTATTTGATAATCATCTCTCATAATATAATTTAAACATAAGTTATTAGTTCTAGCCATATTTTTGTACACAAAAATGCTATAATGCAATATTTGGTAATTATGTTACGTTAGCTACAAGTTTGTCTAGTGTTTGGGTATAAGTGCATTAATTAGAAAATAAATGGGTATGATTACAATTTTATATATTGCATAAACTATTACAATGTTGGTAAATAAAAATCATTTACATTTTAATATTTTCTAAATAGATGGGTGATTTACGTTGAATGTGTCATATATATATATATTTGACATGTTTTCATTTTTCTGTATAAACATGATTTTTATTTCAAATTCTGTTAATTTTGGTATTATATGTGTTATATATTGTAAAAAGATTTATATATATGCACTTATATGTAGTTTAAGATTTAAAATGTAATATTTGAAAATACAAGAGTCTTATTACAAAACATGTACGTTCTACAATACAAATATGGTTATAAATACAAATTTTGCATGACATAAGGGGAATTTCGCAAGTTAGATATCAAAAATATTTTAAATATTATCAATAGTGTATAATTGCTAATACAATGTAGATCAACTACAAATTTCTAATTGCAAGTATAAAGATATAAAAATACAATAATATGATATTAGTAGAAGTGTGAATAGTTTAATTATAAACGATAAATAAATAAATAAAATTTACTAATCATAAATACTACCTACAAACCCATAATACTCAAATGCATAAAAAAAACTAAACATAAATAACCATTTAACAGATAAAACATTCTATCCATCTCATTTAATAACACGATAAATAGTAATATAGACCTACTAGTAAAATTAATAGTCTACCAAAATACATAAAAATGTAGTACATGTTCATATGTTTCAATCAACCTTAAGTAGGAGGTACAATAAGAGAGATAAAATCATTAACATACGATGGTAGGAATATCTACTACAAATCTCTAGTAATTTTTTGGTTCTTTATTGTCCCCTTTCTTCTTACTCCTTTCTTATTTTCTCAAATTATTGAGTGATGAAAGTATTGTGTTACCCGTATGGATTACAAATGAGTTAATTTTGTTTCTCGTGTTGTTAAACATTGAAGGTGGTTTGTGTGGTTAATTGATGGACTTGTTGTTTGCTAAAGAAATTTACAGTTATTTTCATCCCAAGGGTACCTTATTCTCCTCTATCTTCTTTTTCCGCTTATTCTTCTTCTTCTTCTTCTTTTATAAACATAAGATTATAAGAATTTAAGTTCTTTCATGAAAGTTTCAATTACAACTGAAATATTTGGACATAAAAAAATTAAAAAAAATAGATTATTACAATAATCAATGATTATCTAGAATAAAGTAATTTACAAGGTTTGTCAAATAACGGTCTAGAATTCGTGCAAATAATTATTTTATAAGTTCTTTTAAGCGAAATGAGTATTAATATTTTGTTATACTTTAGTTTAAAAACATTATTTACAGTAATATTAATGTTTGTACTAATTGAATATATTATAGAGTAATTTTTTATAAATGTTCATTATGTTTTCATTTTCATCTAATTTTACTATCCATATTTCAAATTAGTCAATTTAAACTATCACCTTTATAGTTTTTCCATCAATAATCGAAATCTATAAAATTGGGTAGTGAACTACATTAAGAACTATTAAGGGAAATGATATCATTTGAATTTATCTTTCAATTCTACAACATAATATACTTTTTTTCCATTTTAGACAACTATTTATCTTAGAATTTCTCATATTTAATAAATGATTTATCTTTTTATATTTCATTTTTGAGTAAATTATATATGTTTATTTCATGTGTTTGTTATGTCCCTTTTGTCACATTATAAACGTGATAATATATTTGATATCCATATTTATCACATATTAATGTTGCATATATTCTATGTCAATTAATTATAATTCTTTAATTTTCAATTGAATAAATTAATTGTTTTTCAAAGCAAATACTTATACATTCATATCTAACATGTAATGAAGTAGTATTTTTGGAACTAGCAACCAAAAGAGAAGCTCATGATGGAGAGTTTTTATCTTTAGCTGCATAGGCATGTCATTACATTTAAGAAGTTAAACCTATAATTGAAGCTCTAGACAATGAAATATAGGAACTGGACTACTTAGAAGAGGTAACTTGTGTATTAAAAATAAGGATTACGTGTACTAGTACATTCCCTTCATCGAGACCTACCATGAAGGATTTATTGAATATGTTGATCCAATGCACACAACAATCGATATACAAAATCATAGTTGACCGAAACGAAAATTGTTCAGGTCCGATTTCCAAGAACTCTGACCATGAGAGAACATTGGAATAGAAGATGACGATAGAAATTAAACATCAATTTTTTATCGTTTTTTATAATTATATATTATAGGTAGAGCTGATGTCAAGCAAATTTATCATTTTTTCTCACATATATTATCGTCATATACATATATATAATATACGCATGTGTATCCTCCATAAAATAGACACATAGTAGCGGTAAATAAATGTAATAAAAAAGTTGCAACAAGAGGGTGTACCCCAAACTTTATTCATTGTTACAATGTCTAGAGACATTAGTCTATGATTCGACTCAAGCTTTATGCGAGCAGGACACCAAGAAGAAAGGTAAATACAAGGGATAAGATTGTGATTAGCCCTCATATAAAAGTTGGTAAAATTCGAGGTCTTGGGAATTAGAAGCTGCCAAAAGGGCAGCTCCAATACTAGAGCCATCACTAGAATGCTCAATGGAGATATTTCGATAAGCCTCACCAAGCAACTCCTCAAGAGTACTCTCCAAAGTGTCTCTAAAGTAAGTATAATGCTCGTATAATTCTCCATCCATCGATATCACAGACTTTATCTTCTCTCTTCCCTTGTCTTCTACATCTCTACCCAATTTCTTCAAGATCCCAAGAATTCCGGCAGCAGCAAGACGAGCTCCACGTGTTGTCACGATCTCACATACTAGTACAATTACTCTTCTAATTCTCAACGAAGAATTACGTAGCTGTCACAACATTAAAAATAATTCAAATACGATATAAATAATAATATGCTATTTATAATTCCTTACATCAAGTATTTCATTCAGTTTCCTACCAACAACTTTGAGATCTGGAGATATATCTTGATGCATTGCCGAAATGTCGGGGGTCCTGTAAGTGTTATAATTTACAGAATTAGGAAAAACGATAACATACATTGAAGAACAAGAGAGAGTTCAATGGCTTATAGTACCCAAATATAAATGGTACTTTCAGATTTGGTGGGACAGTAACACCAAAAAAGGAAGTTTCTACGGCCATCCTAAGCAAAACTCTACGAACAATTTCTCCAAGATACATTCCAGAAATGAGCTTCTCGTAAATCTGCTCCCCAGGGTTTAAACTCTCGACATCTAGACTTTTGTCATATTTTGTTATTGGAAGATGTGGTGATTGGAAATTACCCCATTCCATGTTTATTACCTTTTATTATGATTAACAATAACTAAGCTAAATCGAAAAGGTAAAAAATAAAAAAAAGGTTTAAGCTAACCATTTCCCCTGACTTAGGTATGAAACCAAAAAACCTTCGGATTATATTAGCTTTCTCCACATATGCCGCATTACTTCCGGTACCCAAAATCACAGCAGCAATAACATTCGGGTTATTGTATCGACCTTTAGCTAAAGTTCCCACAGTATCATTCACCTAACATCACAAATTATTAGCCCAAAACAAATGAACAAAATATATAATACAAAAAGAGAGACTTACCAAAGCAGATATACGCATATCAAGTCCGACTCTATCCATCGCCTTTGTCAATTCCCAAACCACATCTTGTCCAACCTATTAAAAAACTTAACAATCAATATTCCCTATTAATTATAATTAGACAATAAAATTTAAAGACTAACCGTCTCTTCTATTGAGAAACCTTTTGTCCACTTAATAAGAGTCCCACATACGATTGATAATTGCTGAACAGGAAACGAAAAGGTAAATCCGAGCTCTCTCTGTACACCATGTGGAGGATGAAAATCTTCACCCTCATTAGCAACAAATTTTGCAAGTGCAGATGCAATAAAATCGAATAATTCCTGAAATAAATTACAATTTCAATTTGTTGAGCACGACAAATAACTTTAATATGATATTGCATAATTGCACACTTACATCCGATGTTGCAGTCATTAAATGTTGAGGAATTGAAACATCATCAAATTCTTGTTTAACAACACCGTTAACTCCGAGCTGCACACGCAAGACTCGAAAGTTTGTACCACCAAGATCCAATGCATAAAATATGCCTTTTTCATCACTTCATTAACAAAATAAATGAGTAATTGTATAATATAAACAATTAATACACATTCATACATATTGTATAAGTCAGACATACCCGGTTGGGAGATTGTCAACATGAGTGACTATCATCTTGACCTTATTGCTGCCTTCAGAGGCGAGTCCAGTAATCATCTCGGCCGTCATAGCATCCGCCACCTGCATCAGCTTCCCAGTAGGTGTCTCGCACCCCTCCTCTAACTCCTTTAAAATCTCAATTACCTTACCCCATCTCCCGAAGCTTTTAATTCTCTGTCTCACCAACACCGCCGCCAACGCACATGTTGCCGCCGCACCCATCATTGCCCACACCACCATCGCCTTTCCCATTAATAAAGTTAAAAAGACTGTGATTTGTACTGTTTTAGATTATGAGTGTAGTGTAAATGTTCTAATATATATCAAAGATGGAGTAAGATTATAAAGATTTTAGATTTAGCTAAAGGGTTGGGAAACACAATACTCAAACATATACTTATTACTCTGGAGTTAGTGAACTTGTATAATTTCATGTGTTTGTGACAACTTTTATAATTCTCCCATGTCACTCTTGTTATTTCTTTTTCTTTTCTCTTTTTTCACTGACAATCTTTTGAGTTTTTGCTAGCAAATTTCTAGTGGGGTATAAGTTTGTTTATCAAATGTTTATATGTAATAGATAAATAGATAGGTTACAAGGAGTCTCGAGCTATTTTTATGAAAAATGTCGAATAAAATAAAATAGCTACCGGTTTATTAAAAGAGCTGCCAGTTTATGAAAACCATGTGCCAAAAAAATATCTACACCTAGTTTATGAATAAACTACCTTTCAAATAAAGTATTTGTACATTGTTTATGAATAAAACAAATGTCACGCAGTGTGTCTGGTTTATGTATAAATTAGCTGGCAAACAAAATACCGGCACCTAGTTTATGAATAGACTATTTTCAAAATAAATTATTTGCCCATGGTTTATTATTGGGAAATATATGTAATTATCTTTTTTAAAATTATTTAAACAAGTACCTTGACAATAAGCATGTTCATTTATTTGGGAAAGAAAATTAAAATTTATATAATATTAATTCGGGTTCGTTCATTAAAAGTTACAATTAAAATTAAAATATTAGGACGTAGGATGCAAAAAATTTAAAAAAAAGAGAACTAATTATTTAACACGAGGAACTCTAAGTAGTATATGTTATAATAGTCAATTAAAGTAGAAGATATTCTCAAATAACATTGTAGAGGTCATGCAAATAATAAAAAAAAAATTGAGTCTTTCCACAAAACTTATTGAAATCCAATGACCTTCGAGATGCGAGAAGATAAAGATGCACATTTTAACAAAACACATTGCAAAATGATTTAAAGGAATAGGAATAAGTTGATTTAAAGAATCTGAGGACAAAGATAGTGTGAAAGTATGATATGATGTAATTTGAATCTACTATTTTTAATGATATGTATATAAAGATGGAGGCAACACAAAGTTAGGGTCCGATGACAATAATGGAGTATATTATGTTAATATTGTAAGGCTACAATTACTATTTTGTAATTTTTTTTTCAATTTTTGTTTAGCTAAATGAATATTAATCTGTTGTTATAAATTTATTATATTTTTTTAATAATATTATTAAATGTATTTTTAATTGAATATATTATAGGATAAATTTTAGTGAACGTCCATAATGTTTTCATAGTTTTTCCATTTTACCGTCCATATTTCATAGTAGTCAATTTAAGTCATCATCTTTAAAAGTTGCTTTTATCCATAATCCAAATCAAGAAAGATTCGATAGTGAACTACTCTTAGACCTGTTAAGGAAAAAGTTTACTTTTGAATTTTATTTTTCAATTCCATACTTTAGGATAATTTTTATTTTTTGCATTTTTTCCAACTTTAGACACTAATTTATCTTTTTAATTTCCCCTGGATATTCAAGGATTTACCTTTTGATTATTTGTTTAGTCTAAGTTATACATGTTAACTTCACTTGTTTGTTATGCCCAACTTTTCACATTATAAAAATGATATTGTATTAGATAGCCGTATCAATCACATATTAATTTTGCATATTTTCTATCTCAGTTAATTCTAATTATTAAAAGTTCAATTAATTGAACTCATTATTGTTCAAAGCACGTACTTTAATATTCATATCTCAATATATAATGAATATAAATCGAAACATATCCAACAGTAAACTTCAAAATAGCTCAAAGGATTAACAAAAAACAAATCTATTATAAAAACTTTTCCATGACATGTCGAAGTTTGTAAAAATGATTAAGATATTAGTTATCCCTTCATGACAACTCCCATAATACATTCCCTTCTCCTATTGGATGTCAAATTAATCCACACCATACAAAAATAAATGTTAGTGATTTTGGAAAGACAACAAAAACTGTTATTAGTGGTTTACATTTTACTTACTCTCTTCAACATCATATATTCGACGAAAACCATATATTAAACCTAAAATCATTAAAATCCCTTTTTACCAATTCCCTATCATTGATTTGACTATGGCAGAGATTCGTACGACACGAGTTTTATATTTGCATACTCATGATCTTAAAAAAAATAGTACATTTTTCATATTTTCCATGCAAAAATTATTTTATGTTGCCATATGTACACACTACCTTTACCCTGTTTATGTTTTTCATTACAAACTTTTATTTTTTACTTTTACTAGAAAGAGAATTAAATGTTAACATAAATTATTTCCTATCGTCAATCGTCATTCCTAAGTTAAATGATTGATCATTCATCTCTAACTTAGCCATAAATTTTCTATAATTTTTTTCACCCAAATCATCATGTGAACCATCTAGCATGTGTATTTGATAATCATCTCTCATAATATAATTTAAACATAAGTTATTAGTTCTAGCCATATTTTTGTACACAAAAATGCTATAATGCAATATTTGGTAATTATGTTACGTTAGCTACAAGTTTGTCTAGTGTTTGGGTATAAGTGCATTAATTAGAAAATAAATGGGTATGATTACAATTTTATATATTGCATAAACTATTACAATGTTGGTAAATAAAAATCATTTACATTTAAATATTTTCTAAATAGATGGGTGATTTACGTAGAATGTGTCATATATATATATTTGACATGTTTTCATTTTTCTGTATAAACATGATTTTTATTTCAAATTCTGTTAATTTTGGTATTATATGTGTTATATATTGTAAAAAGATTTATATATATGCACTTATATGTAGTTTAAGATTTAAAATGTAATATTTGAAAATACAAGAGTCTTATTATAAAACATGTACGTTCTACAATACAAATATGGTTATAAATACAAATTTTGCATGACATAAGGGGAATTTCGCAAGTTAGATATCAAAAATATTTTAAATATTATCAATAGTGTATAATTGCTAATACAATGTAGATCAACTACAAATTTCTAATTGCAAGTATAAAGATATAAAAATACAATAATATGATATTAGTAGAAGTGTGAATAGTTTAATTATAAACGATAAATAAATAAATAAAATTTACTAATCATAAATACTACCTACAAACCCATAATACTCAAATGCATAAAAAAAACTAAACATAAATAACCATTTAACAGATAAAACATTCTATCCATCTCATTTAATAACACGATAAATAGTAATATAGACCTACTAGTAAAATTAATAGTCTACCAAAATACATAAAAATGTAGTACATGTTCATATGTTTCAATCAACCTTAAGTAGGAGGTACAATAAGAGAGATAAAATCAGTAACATACGATGGTAGGAATATCTACTACAAATCTCTAGTAATTTTTTGGTTCTTTATTGTCCCCTTTCTTCTTACTCCTTTCTTATTTTCTCAAATTATTGAGTGATGAAAGTATTGTGTTACCCGTATGGATTACAAATGAGTTAATTTTGTTTCTCGTGTTGTTAAACATTGAAGGTGGTTTGTGTGGTTAATTGATGGACTTGTTGTTTGCTAAAGAAATTTACAGTTATTTTCATCCCAAGGGTACCTTATTCTCCTCTATCTTCTTTTTCCGCTTATTCTTCTTCTTCTTCTTCTTCTTTTATAAACATAAGATTATAAGAATTTAAGTTCTTTCATGAAAGTTTCAATTACAACTGAAATATTTGGACATAAAAAAATTAAAAAAATAGATTATTACAATAATCAATGATTATCTAGAATAAAGTAATTTACAAGGTTTGTCAAATAACGGTCTAGAAGTCGTGCAAATAATTATTTTATAAGTTCTTTTAAGCGAAATGAGTATTAATATTTTGTTATACTTTAGTTTAAAAACATTATTTACAGTAATATTAATGTTTGTACTAATTGAATATATTATAGAGTAATTTTTTGTAAATGTTCATTATTTTTTCATTTTCATCTAATTTTACTATCCATATTTCAAATTAGTCAATTTAAACTATCACCTTTATAGTTTTTCCATCCATAATCGAAATCTATAAAATTGGGTAGTGAACTACATTAAGAACTATTAAGGGAAATGATATCATTTGAATTTATCTTTCAATTCTACAACATAATATACTTTTTTTCCATTTTAGACAACTATTTATCTTAGAATTTCTCATATTTAATAAATGATTTATCTTTTTATATTTCATTTTTGAGTAAATTATATATGTTTATTTCATGTGTTTGTTATGTCCCTTTTGTCACATTATAAACGTGATAATATATTTGATATCCATATTTATCACATATTAATGTTGCATATATTCTATGTCAATTAATTATAATTCTTTAATTTTCAATTGAATAAATTAATTGTTTTTCAAAGCAAATACTTATACATTCATATCTAACATGTAATGAAGTAGTATTTTTGGAACTAGCAACCAAAAGAGAAGCTCATGATGGAGAGTTTTTATCTTTAGCTGCATAGGCATGTCATTACATTTAAGAAGTTAAACCTATAATTGAAGCTCTAGACAATGAAATATAGGAACTGGACTACTTAGAAGAGGTAACTTGTGTATTAAAAATAAAGATTACGTGTACTAGTACATTCCCTTCATCGAGACCTACCATGAAGGATTTATTGAATATGTTGATCCAATGCACACAACAATCGATATACAAAATCATAGTTGACCGAAACGAAAATTGTTCAGGTCCGATTTCCAAGAACTCTGACCATGAGAGAACATTGGAATAGAAGATGACGATAGAAATTAAACATCAATTTTTTATCGTTTTTTATAATTATATATTATAGGTAGAGCTGATGTCAAGCAAATTCATCATTTTTTCTCACATATATTATCGTCATATACATATATATAATATACGCATGTGTATCCTCCATAAAATAGACACATAGTAGCGGTAAATAAATGTAATAAAAAAGTTGCAACAAGAGGGTGTACCCCAAACTTTATTCATTGTTACAATGTCTAGAGACATTAGTCTATGATTCGACTCAAGCTTTATGCGAGCAGGACACCAAGAAGAAAGGTAAATACAAGGGATAAGATTGTGATTAGCCCTCATATAAAAGTTGGTAAAATTCGAGGTCTTGGGAATTAGAAGCTGCCAAAAGGGCAGCTCCAATACTAGAGCCATCACTAGAATGCTCAATGGAGATATTTCGATAAGCCTCACCAAGCAACTCCTCAAGAGTACTCTCCAAAGTGTCTCTAAAGTAAGTATAATGCTCGTATAATTCTCCATCCATCGATATCACAGACTTTATCTTCTCTCTTCCCTTGTCTTCTAAATCTCTACCCAATTTCTTCAAGATCCCAAGAATTCCGGCAGCAGCAAGACGAGCTCCACGTGTTGTCACGATCTCACATACTAGTACAATTACTCTTCTAATTCTCAACGAAGAATTACGTAGCTGTCACAACATTAAAAATAATTCAAATACGATATAAATAATAATATGCTATTTATAATTCCTTACATCAAGTATTTCATTCAGTTTCCTACCAACAACTTTGAGATCTGGAGATATATCTTGATGCATTGCCGAAATGTCGGGGGTCCTGTAAGTGTTATAATTTACAGAATTAGGAAAAACGATAACATACATTGAAGAACAAGAGAGAGTTCAATGGCTTATAGTACCCAAATATAAATGGTACTTTCAGATTTGGTGGGACAGTAACACCAAAAAAGGAAGTTTCTTCGGCCATCCTAAGCAAAACTCTACGAACAATTTCTCCAAGATACATTCCAGAAATGAGCTTCTCGTAAATCTGCTCCCCAGGGTTTAAACTCTCGACATCTAGACTTTTGTCATATTTTGTTATTGGAAGATGTGGTGATTGGAAATTACCCCATTCCATGTTTATTACCTTTTATTATGATTAACAATAACTAAGCTAAATCGAAAAGGTAAAAAATAAAAAAAAGGTTTAAGCTAACCATTTCCCCTGACTTAGGTATGAAACCAAAAAACCTTCGGATTATATTAGCTTTCTCCACATATGCCGCATTACTTCCGGTACCCAAAATCACAGCAGCAATAACATCCGGGTTATTGTATCGACCTTTAGCTAAAGTTCCCACAGTATCATTCACCTAACATCACAAATTATTAGCCCAAAACAAATGAACGAAATATATAATACAAAAAGAGAGACTTACCAAAGCAGATATACGCATATCAAGTCCGACTCTATCCATCGCTTTTGTCAATTCCCAAACCACATCTTGTCCAACCTATTAAAAAACTTAACAATCAATATTCCCTATTAATTATAATTAGACAATAAAATTTAAAGACTAACCGTCTCTTCTATTGAGAAACCTTTTGTCCACTTAATAAGAGTCCCACATACGATTGATAATTGCTGAACAGGAAACGAAAAGGTAAATCCGAGCTCTCTCTGTACACCATGTGGAGGATGAAAATCTTCACCCTCATTAGCAATAAATTTTGCAAGTGCAGATGCAATAAAATCGAATAATTCCTGAAATAAATTACAATTTCAATTTGTTGAGCACGACAAATAACTTTAATATGATATTGCATAATTGCACACTTACATCCGATGTTGCAGTCATTAAATGTTGAGGAATTGAAACATCATCAAATTCTTGTTTAACAACACCGTTAACTCCGAGCTGCACACGCAAGACTCGAAAGTTTGTACCACCAAGATCCAATGCATAAAATATGCCTTTTTCATCACTTCATTAACAAAATAAATGAGTAATTGTATAATATAAACAATTAATACACATTCATACATATTGTATAAGTGAGACATACCCGGTTGGGAGATTGTCAACATGAGTGACTATCATCTTGACCTTATTGCTGCCTTCAGAGGCGAGTCCAGTAATCATCTCGGCCGTCATAGCATCCGCCACCTGCATCAGCTTCCCAGTAGGTGTCTCGCACCCCTCCTCTAACTCCTTTAAAATCTCAATTACCTTACCCCATCTCCCGAAGCTTTTAATTCTCTGTCTCACCAACACCGCCGCCAACGCACATGTTGCCGCCGCACCCATCATTGCCCCCACCACCATCGCCTTTCCCATTAATAAAGTTAAAAAGACTGTGATTTGTACTGTTTTAGATTATGAGTGCAGTGTAAATGTTCTAATATATATCAAAGATGGAGTAAGATTATAAAGATTTTAGATTTAGCTAAAGGGTTGGGAAACACAATACTCAAACATATACTTATTACTCTGGAGTTAGTGAACTTGTATAATTTCATGTGTTTGTGACAACTTTTATAATTCTCCCATGTCACTCTTGTTATTTCTTTTTCTTTTCTCTTTTTTCACTGACAATCTTTTGAGTTTTTGCTAGCAAATTTCTAGTGGGGTATAAGTTTGTTTATCAAATGTTTATATGTAATAGATAAATAGATAGGTTACAAGGAGTCTCGAGCTATTTTTATGAAAAATGTCGAATAAAATAAAATAGCTACCGGTTTATTAAAAGAGCTGCCAGTTTATGAAAACCATGTGCCAAAAAAATATCTACACCTAGTTTATGAATAAACTACCTTTCAAATAAAGTATTTGTACATTGTTTATTTATAAAACAAATGTCACGCAGTGTGTCTGGTTTATGTATAAATTAGCTGGCAAACAAAATACCGGCACCTAGTTTATGAATAGACTATTTTCAAAATAAATTATTTGCCCATGGTTTATTATTGGGAAATATATGTAATTATCTTTTTTAAAATTATTTAAACAAGTACCTTGACAATAAGCATGTTCATTTATTTGGGAAAGAAAATTAAAATTTATATAATATTAATTCGGGTTCGTTCATTAAAAGTTACAATTAAAATTAAAATATTAGGACGTAGGATGCAAAAAATTTAAAAAAAAAGAGAACTAATTATTTAACACGAGGAACTCTAAGTAGTATATGTTATAATAGTCAATTAAAGTAGAAGATATTCTCAAATAACATTGTAGAGGTCATGCAAATAATAAAAAAAAAATTGAGTCTTTCCACAAAACTTATTGAAATCCAATGACCTTCGAGATGCGAGAAGATAAAGATGCACATTTTAACAAAACACATTCCAAAATGATTTAAAGGAATAGGAATAAGTTCATTTAAAGAATCTGAGGACAAAGATAGTGTGAAAGTATGATATGATGTAATTTGAATCTACTATTTTTAATGATATGTATATAAAGATGGAGGCAACACAAAGTTAGGGTCCGATGACAATAATGGAGTATATTATGTTAATATTGTAAGGCTACAATTACTATTTTGTAATTTTTTTTTCAATTTTTGTTTAGCTAAATGAATATTAATCTGTTGTTATAAATTTATTATATTTTTTTAATAATATTATTAAATGTTTTTTTAATTGAATATATTATAGGATAAATTTTAGTGAACGTCCATAATGTTTTCATAGTTTTTCCATTTTACCGTCCATATTTCATAGTAGTCAATTTAAGTCATCATCTTTAAAAGTTTCTTTTATCCATAATCCAAATCAAGAAAGATTCGATAGTGAACTACTCTTAGACCTGTTAAGGAAAAAGTTTACTTTTGAATTTTATTTTTCAATTCCATACTTTAGGATAATTTTTATTTTTTGCATTTTTTCCAACTTTAGACACTAATTTATCTTTTTAATTTCTCCTGGATATTCAAGGATTTACCTTTTGATTATTTGTTTAGTCTAAGTTATACATGTTAACTTCACTTGTTTGTTATGCCCAACTTTTCACATTATAAAAATGATATTGTATTAGATAGCCGTATCAATCATATATTAATTTTGCATATTTTCTATCGCAGTTAATTCTAATTATTAAAAGTTCAATTAATTGAACTCATTATTGTTCAAAGCACGTACTTTAATATTCATATCTCAATATATAATGAATATAAATCGAAACATATCCAACAGTAAACTTCAAAATAGCTCAAAGGATTAACAAAAAACAAATCTATTATAAAAACTTTTCCATGACATGTCGAAGTTTGTAAAAATGATTAAGATATTAGTTATCCCTTCATGACAACTCCCATAATACATTCCCTTCTCCTATTGGATGTCAAATTAATCCACACCATACAAAAATAAATGGTAGTGATTTTGGAAAGACAACAAAAACTGTCATTAGTGGTTTACATTTTACTTACTCTCTTCAACATCATATATTCGACGAAAACCATATATTAAACCTAAAATCATTAAAATCCCTTTTTACCAATTCCCTATCATTGATTTGACTATGGCAGAGATTCGTACGACACGAGTTTTATATTTGCATACTCATGATCTTAAAAAAAATAGTACATTTTTCATATTTTCCATGCAAAAATTATTTTATGTTGCCATATGTACACACTGCCTTTACCCTGTTTATGTTTTTCATTACAAACTTTTATTTTTTACTTTTACTAGAAAGAGAATTAAATGTTAACATAAATTATTTCCTATCGTCAATCGTCATTCCTAAGTTAAATGATTGATCATTCATCTCTAACTTAGCCATAAATTTTCTATAATTTTTTTCACCCAAATCATCATGTGAACCATCTAGCTTGTGTATTTGATAATCATCTCTCATAATATAATTTAAACATAAGTTATTAGTTCTAGCCATATTTTTGTACACAAAAATGCTATAATGCAATATTTGGTAATTATGTTACGTTAGCTACAAGTTTGTCTAGTGTTTGGGTATAAGTGCATTAATTAGAAAATAAATGGGTATGATTACAATTTTATATATTGCATAAACTATTACAATGTTGGTAAATAAAAATCATTTACATTTTAATATTTTCTAAATAGATGGGTGATTTACGTAGAATGTGTCATATATATATATATTTGACACGTTTTCATTTTTCTGTATAAACATGATTTTTATTTCAAATTCTGTTAATTTTGGTATTATATGTGTTATATATTGTAAAAAGATTTATATATATGCACTTATATGTAGTTTAAGATTTAAAATGTAATATTTGAAAATACAAGAGTCTTATTACAAAACATGTACGTTCTACAATACAAATATGGTTATAAATACAAATTTTGCATGACATAAGGGGAATTTCGCAAGTTAGATATCAAAAATATTTTAAATATTATCAATAGTGTATAATTGCTAATACAATGTAGATCAACTACAAATTTCTAATTGCAAGTATAAAGATATAAAAATACAATAATATAATATTAGTAGAAGTGTGAATAGTTTAATTATAAACGATAAATAAATAAATAAAATTTACTAATCATAAATACTACCTACAAACCCATAATACTCAAATGCATAAAAAAAACTAAACATAAATAACCATTTAACAGATAAAACATTCTATCCATCTCATTTAATAACACGATAAATAGTAATATAGACCTACTAGTAAAATTAATAGTCTACCAAAATACATAAAAATGTAGTACATGTTCATATGTTTCAATCAACCTTAAGTAGGAGGTACAATAAGAGAGATAAAATCATTAACATACGATGGTAGGAATATCTACTACAAATCTCTAGTAATTTTTTGGTTCTTTATTGTCCCCTTTCTTCTTACTCCTTTTTTATTTTCTCAAATTATTGAGTGATGAAAGTATTGTGTTACCCGTATGGATTACAAATGAGTTAATTTTGTTTCTCGTGTTGTTAAACATTGAAGGTGGTTTGTGTGGTTAATTTATGGACTTGTTGTTTGCTAAAAAAATTTACACTTATTTTCATCCCAAGGGTACCTTATTCTCCTCTATCTTCTTTTTCCGCTTATTCTTCTTCTTCTTCTTCTTTTATAAACATAAGATTATAAGAACTTAAGTTCTTTCATAAAAGTTTCAATTACAACTGAAATATTTGGACATAAAAAAATTAAAAAAATAGATTATTACAATAATCAATGATTATCTAGAATAAAGTAATTTACAAGGTTTGTCAAATAACGGTCTAGAAGTCGTGCAAATAATTATTTTATAAGTTCTTTTAAGCGAAATGAGTATTAATATTTTGTTATACTTTAGTTTAAAAACATTATTTACAGTAATATTAATGTTTGTACTAATTGAATATATTATAGAGTAATTTTTTGTAAATGTTATTATTTTTTCATTTTCATCTAATTTTACTATCCATATTTCAAATTAGTCAATTTAAACTATCACCTTTATAGTTTTTCCATCCATAATCGAAATCTATAAAATTGGGTAGTGAACTACATTAAGAACTATTAAGGGAAATGATATCATTTGAATTTATCTTTCAATTCTACAACATAATATACTTTTTTTCCATTTTAGACAACTATTTATCTTAGAATTTCTCATATTTAATAAATGATTTATCTTTTTATATTTCATTTTTGAGTAAATTATATATGTTTATTTCATGTGTTTGTTATGTCCCTTTTGTCACATTATAAACGTGATAATATATTTGATATCCATATTTATCACATATTAATGATGCATATATTCTATGTCAATTAATTATAATTCTTTAATTTTCAATTGAATAAATTAATTGTTTTTCAAAGCAAATACTTATACATTCATATCTAACATGTAATGAAGTAGTATTTTTGGAACTAGCAACCAAAAGAGAAGCTCATGATGGAGAGTTTTTATCTTTAGCTGCATAGGCATGTCATTACATTTAAGAAGTTAAACTTGTAATTGAAGCTCTAGACAATGAAATATAGGAACTGGACTACTTAGAAGAGGTAACTTGTGTATTAAAAATAGGGATTACGTGTACTAGTACATTCCCTTCATCGAGACCTACCATGAAGGATTTATTGAATATGTTGATCCAATGCACACAACAATCGATATACAAAATCATAGTTGACCGAAATAAAAATTGTTCAGGTCCGATTTCCAAGAACTCTGACCATGAGAGAACATTGGAATAGAAGATGACGATAGAAATTAAACATCAATTTTTTATCGTTTTTTATAATTATATATTATAGGTAGAGCTGATGTCAAGCAAATTTATCATTTTTTCTCACATATATTATCGTCATATACATATATATAATATACGCATGTGTATCCTCCATAAAATAGACACATAGTAGCGGTAAATAAATGTAATAAAAAAGTTGCAACAAGAGGGTGTACCCCAAACTTTATTCATTGTTACAATGTCTAGAGACATTAGTCTATGATTCGACTCAAGCTTTATGCGAGCAGGACACCAAGAAGAAAGGTAAATACAAGGGATAAGATTGTGATTAGCCCTCATATAAAAGTTGGTAAAATTCGAGGTCTTGGGAATTAGAAGCTGCCAAAAGGGCAGCTCCAATACTAGAGCCATCACTAGAATGCTCAATGGAGATATTTCGATAAGCCTCACCAAGCAACTCCTCAAGAGTACTCTCCAAAGTGTCTCTAAAGTAAGTATAATGCTCGTATAATTCTCCATCCATCGATATCAAAGACTTTATCTTCTCTCTTCCCTTGTCTTCTACATCTCTACCCAATTTCTTCAAGATCCCAGGAATTCCGGCAGCAGCAAGACGAGCTCCACGTGTTGTCACGATCTCACATACTAGTACAATTACTCTTCTAATTCTCAACGAAGAATTACGTAGCTGTCACAACATTAAAAATAATTAAAATACGATATAAATAATAATATGCTATTTATAATTCCTTACATCAAGTATTTCATTTAGTTTCCTACCAACAACTTTGAGATCTGGAGATATATCTTGATGCATTGCCGAAATGTCGGGGGTCCTGTAAGTGTTATAATTTACAGAATTAGGAAAAACGATAACATACATTGAAGAACAAGAGAGAGTTTAATGGCTTATAGTACCCAAATATAAATGGTACTTTAGGATTTGGTGGGACAGTAACACCAAAAAAGGAAGTTTCTTCGGCCATCCTAAGCAAAACTCTACGAACAATTTCTCCAAGATACATTCCAGAAATGAGCTTCTCGTAAATCTGCTCCCCAGGGTTTAAACTCTCGACATCTAGACTTTTGTCATATTTTGTTATTGGAAGATGTGGTGATTGGAAATTACCCCATTCCATGTTTATTACCTTTTATTATGATTAACAATAACTAAGCTAAATCGAAAAGGTAAAAAATAAAAAAAAGGTTTAAGCTAACCATTTCCCCTGACTTAGGTATGAAACCAAAAAACCTTCGGATTATATTAGCTTTCTCCACATATGCCGCATTACTTCCGGTACCCAAAATCACAGCAGCAATAACATCCGGGTTATTGTATCGACCTTTAGCTAAAGTTCCCACAGTATCATTCACCTAACATCACAAATTATTAGCCCAAAACAAATGAACGAAATATATAATACAAAAAGAGAGACTTACCAAAGCAGATATACGCATATCAAGTCCGACTCTATCCATCGCTTTTGTCAATTCCCAAACCACATCTTGTCCAACCTATTAAAAAACTTAACAATCAATATTCCCTATTAATTATAATTAGACAATAAAATTTAAAGACTAACCGTCTCTTCTATTGAGAAACCTTTTGTCCACTTAATAAGAGTCCCACATACGATTGATAATTGCTGAACAGGAAACGAAAAGGTAAATCCGAGCTCTCTCTGTACACCATGTAGAGGATGAAAATCTTCACCCTCATTAGCAACAAATTTTGCAAGTGCAGATGCAATAAAATCGAATAATTCCTGAAATAAATTACAATTTCAATTTGTTGAGCACGACAAATAACTTTAATATGATATTGCATAATTGCACACTTACATCCGATGTTGCAGTCATTAAATGTTGAGGAATTGAAACATCATCAAATTCTTGTTTAACAACACCGTTAACTCCGAGCTGCACACGCAAGACTCGAAAGTTTGTACCACCAAGATCCAATGCATAAAATATGCCTTTTTCATCACTTCATTAACAAAATAAATGAGTAATTGTATAATATAAACAATTAATACACATTCATACATATTGTATAAGTGAGACATACCCGGTTGGGAGATTGTCAACATGAGTGACTATCATCTTGACCTTATTGCTGCCTTCAGAGGCGAGTCCAGTAATCATCTCGGCCGTCATAGCATCCGCCACCTGCATCAGCTTCCCAGTAGGTGTCTCGCACCCCTCCTCTAACTCCTTTAAAATCTCAATTACCTTACCCCATCTCCCGAAGCTTTTAATTCTCTGTCTCACCAACACCGCCGCCAACGCACATGTTGCCGCCGCACCCATCATTGCCCCCACCACCATCGCCTTTCCCATTAATAAAGTTAAAAAGTCTGTGATTTGTACTGTTTTAGATTATGAGTGTAGTGTAAATGTTCTAATATATATCAAAGATGGAGTAAGATTATAAAGATTTTAGATTTAGCTAAAGGGTTGGGAAACACAATACTCAAACATATACTTATTACTCTGGAGTTAGTGAACTTGTATAATTTCATGTGTTTGTGACAACTTTTATAATTCTCCCATGTCACTCTTGTTATTTCTTTTTCTTTTCTCTTTTTTCACGGACAATCTTTTGAGTTTTTGCTAGCAAATTTCTAGTGGGGTATAATTTTGTTTATCAAATGTTTATATGTAATAGATAAATAGATAGGTTACAAGGAGTCTCGAGCAATTTTTATGAAAAATGTCGAATAAAATAAAATAGCTACCGGTTTATTAAAAGAGCTGCCAGTTTATGAAAACCATGTGCCAAAAAAATATCTACACCAAGTTTATGAATAAACTACCTTTCAAATAAAGTATTTGTACATTGTTTATGAATAAAACAAATGTCACGCAGTGTGTCTGGTTTATGTATAAATTAGCTGGCAAACAAAATACCGGCACCTAGTTTATGAATAGACTATTTTCAAAATAAATTATTTGCCCATGGTTTATTATTGGGAAATATATGTAATTATCTTTTTTAAAATTATTTAAACGAGTACCTTGACAATAAGCATGTTCATTTATTTGGGAAAGAAAATTAAAATGTATATAATATTAATTCGGGTTTGTTCATTAAAAGTTACAATTAAAATTAAAATATTAAGACGTAGGATGAAAAAAATTTAAAAAATAGAGAACTAATTATTTAACACGAGGAACTCTAAGTAGTATATGTTATAATAATCAATTAAAATAGAAGATATTCTCAAATAACATTGTAGAGGTCATGCAAATAATAAAAAAAATTGAGTCTTTCCACAAAACTTATTGAAATGCAATGACCTTCGAGATGCGAGAAGATAAAGATGCACATTTTGACAAAACACATTGCAAAATGATTTAAAGGTATAGGAATAAGTTGATTTAAAGAATATGAGGACAAAGATAGTGTGAAAGTATGATATGATGTAATTTGAATCTACTATTTCTTATGATATGTATATAAAGATGGAGGCAACACAAAGTTAGGGTCCGATGACAATAATGGACTATATTATGTTATATACTGTAAGGCTACAATTACTATTTTGTAATTATTTTTTCAATTTTTGTTTAGCTAAATGAATATTAATCTGTTGTTATAAATTTATTATATTTTTTTTATAATATTATTAAATGTTTTTTTAATTGAATATATTATAGGATAAATTTTAGTGAACGTCCATAATGTTTTCATAGTTTTTCCATTTTACCGTCCATATTTCATAGTAGTCAATTTAAGTCATCATCTTTAAAAGTTGCTTTTATCCATAATCCAAATCAAGAAAGATTCGATAGTGAACTACTCTTAGACCTGTTAAGGAAAACGTTTACTTTTGAATTTTATTTTTCAATTCCATACTTTAGGATAATTTTTATTTTTTGCATTTTTTCCAACTTTAGACAATAATTTATCTTTTTAATTTCCCCTGGATATTCAAGGATTTACCTTTTGATTTTTTGTTTAGTCTAAGTTATACATGTTAACTTCACTTGTTTGTTATGCCCAACTTTTCACATTATAAAAATGATATTGTATTAGATAGCCGTATCAATCACATATTAATTTTGCATATTTTCTATCTCAGTTAATCCTAATTATTAAAAGTTCAATTACTTGAACTCATTATTGTTCAAAGCACGTACTTTAATATTCATATCTCAATATGTAATGAACATAAATCTAAACATATCCAACAGTAAACTTCAAAATAGCTCAAAGGATTAACAAAAAACAAATCTATTAAAAATACTTTTCCATGACATGTCGAAGTTTGTAAAAATGATTAAGATATTTGTTATCCTTTCATTACAACTCCCATAATACATTCCCTTCTCCTATTGGATGTCAAATTAATCCACACCATACAAAAATAAATGTTAGTGATTTTGGAAAGACAACAAAAACTGTCATTAGTGGTTTACATTTTACTTACTCTCTTCAAAATCATATATTCGACGAAAACCATATATTAAACCTGAAATCATTAAAATCCCTTTTTACCAATTCCCTATCATTGATTTGACTATGGCAGAGATTCGTACGACACGATTTTTATATTTGCATACTCATGATCTTAAAAATAGTACATTTTTCATATTTTCCATGCAAAAATTATTTTATGTTGCCATATATACACACTACCTTTACCCTGTTTATGTTTTTCATTACAAACTTTTATTTTTTACTTTTACTAGAAAGAGAATTAAATGTTAACATAAATTATTTCCTATCGTCAATCGTCATTCCTAAGTTAAATGATTGATCATTCATCTCTAACTAGCCATAAATTTTCTATAATTTTTTTCACCCAAATCATCATGTGAACCATCTAGCTTGTGTATTTGATAATCATCTCTCATAATATAATTTAAACATAAGTTATTAGTTCTAGCCATATTTTTGTACACAAAAATGCTATAATGTAATATTTGGTAAATATGTTACGTTAGCTACAAGTTTGTCTAGTGTTTGGGTATAAGTGCATTAATTAGAAAATAAATGGGTATGATTACAATTTTATAGATTGCATAAACTATTATAATGTTGGTAAATAAAAATCATTTACATTTTAATATTTTTTAAATAGATGGGTGATTTACGTAGAATGTGTCATATATATATTTGACATGTTTTCATTCTGTATAAACATGATTTTTATTTCAAATTCTGTTAATTTTGGTATTATATGTGTTATATATTGTAAGTAGATTTATATATATGCACTTATATGTAGTTTAAGATTTAAAATGTAATATTTAAAAATACAAGAGTCTTATTACAAAACATGTACATTCTACAATACAAATATGGTTATAAATACAAATTTTGCATGACATAAGGGAAATTTCGCAAGTTAGATATAAAAAATATTTTAAATATTATCAATAGTGTATTATTGCTAATACAATGTAGATCAACTACAAATTTCTAATTGCAAGTATAAAGATATAAACATACAATAATATGATATTGGTAGAAGTGTGAATAGTTTAATTATAAATGATAAATAAATAAATAAAATTTACAAATCATAAATACTACCTACAAACCCATAATACTCAAATGCATAAAAAAAACTAAATATAAATAACCATTTAACAGATAAAACATTCAATCCATCTCATTTAATAACACGATAAATAGTAATATAGACCTACTAGTAAAATTAATAGTCTACCAAAATACATACAAATGTAGTACATGTTCATATGTTTCAATTAACCTTAAGTAGGAGGTACAATAAGAGAGATAAAATCATTAACATACGATGATAGGAATATCTACTACAAATCTCTAGTAATTTTTTGGTTCTTTATTGTCCCCTTTATTCTTACTCCTTTCTTATTTTCTTAAATTATTGAGTGATGAAGGTATTGTGTTACCCGTATGGATTACAAATGAGTTAATTTTGTTTCTCGTGTTGTTAAACAATGAAGGTGGTTTGTGTGGTTAATTGATGGACTTGTTGTTTGCTAAAGAAATTTACACTTATTTTCATCCCAAGGGTACCTTATTCTCCTCCATCTTCTTTTTCCGCTTATTCTTCTTCTTCTTCTTTTATAAACATAAGATTATAAGAATTTAGGTTCTTTCATACAAGTTTCAATTACAACCGAAATATTTGGACATAAAAAAATTAAGAAAATAGATTATTACAATAATCAATGATTATCTAGAATAAAGTAATTTACAAGGTTTGTCAAATAACGGTCTAGAAGTCGTGCAAATAATTATTTTATCAGTTCTTTTAAGCGAAATGAGTATTAATATTTTGTTATACTTTAGTTTAAAAACATTATTTACAGTAATATTAATGTTTGTACTAATTGAATATATTATAGAGTAATTATTTGTAAATGTTCATTATTTTTTCATTTTCATCTAATTTTACTATCCATAATTCAAATTAGTCAATTTAAACTATCACCTTTATAGTTTTTCCATCCATAATCCAAACCTATAAAATTGGGTAGTGAACTACATTAAGAACTATTAAGGGAAATGATATCATTTGAATTTATCTTTCAATTCTACAACATAATATACTTTTTTTCCATTTTAGACAACTATTTATCTTAGAATTTCTCATATTTAATAAATGATTTACCTTTTTATATTTCATTTTTGAGTAAATTATATATGTTTATTTCATGTGTTTGTTATGTCCCTTTTGTCACATTATAAACGTGATAATATATTTGATATCCATATTTATCACATATTAATGTTGCATATATTCTATGTCAATTAATTATAATTCTTTAATTTTCAATTGAATAAATTAATTGTGTTTCAAAGCAAATACTTATACATTCATATCTAACATGTAATGAAGTAGTACTTTTGGAACTAGCAACCTAAAGAGAAGCTCATGATGGAGAGTTTTTATCTTTAGCTGCATAGGCATGTCATTACATTTAAGAAGTTAAACCTATAATTGAAGCTCTAGACAATGAAATATAGGAACTGTACTACTTAGAAGAGGTAACTTGTGTATTAAAAATAGGGATTACGTGTACTAGTACATTCCCTTCATCGAGACCTACCATGAAGGATTTATTGAATATGTTGATCTGATGCACACAACAATCGATATACAAAGTCATAGTTGACCGAAACGAAAATTGTTCAGGTCCGAATTCCAAGAACTCTGACCATGAGAGAACATTGGAATAGAAGATGACGATAGAAATTAAACATCAATATTTTTATCGTTTTTTATAATTATATATTATAGGTAGAGCTGATGTCAAGTAAAATTTATCATTTTTTCTCACATATATTATCATCATATACATATATATAATATACGCATGTGTATCCTCCATAAAATAGACACATAGTAGCGGTAAATAAATGTAATAAAAAAGTTGCAACAAGAGGGTGTACCCCAAACTTTATCATTGTTACAATGTCTAGAGACATTAGTCTATGATTTGACTCAAGCTTTATGCGAGCAGGACACCAAGAAGAAGGGTAAATACAAGGGATAAGATTGTGATTAGCCCTCGTATAAAAGTTGGTAAAATTCGAGGTCTTGTGAATTAGAAGCTGCCAAAAGGGCAGCTCCAATACTAGAGCCATCACTAGAATGCTCAATGGAGATATTTCGATAAGCCTCACCAAACAACTCCTCAAGAGTACTCTCCAAAGTGTCTCTAAAGTAAGTATAATGCTCGTATAATTCTCCATCCATCGATATCACAGACTTTATGTTCTCTCTTCCCTTGTCTTCTACATCTCTACCCTATTTCTTCAAGATCCCAAGAATTCCGGCAGCAGCAAGACGAGCTCCACGTGTTGTCACGATCTCACATACTAGTACAATTACTCTTCTAATTCTCAACGAAGAATTACGTAGCTGTCACAACATTAAAAATAATTAAAATACGATATAAATAATAATATGCTATTTATAATTCCTTACATCAAGTATTTCATTCAGTTTCCTACAAACAACTTTGAGATCTGGAGATATATCTTGATGCATTGCCGAAATTCGGGGGTCCTGTAAGTGTTATAATTTACAGAATTAGGAAAAACGATAACATACATTGAAGAACAAGAGAGAGTTCAGTGGCTTATAGTACCCAAATATAAATGGTACTTTCAGATTTGGTGGGACAGTAACACCAAAAAAGGAAGTTTCTTCGGCCATCCTAAGCAAAACTCTACGAACAATTTCTCCAAGATACATTCCAGGAATGAGCTTCTCTTAAATCGGCTCCCCAGGGTTTAAACTCTCGACATCTAGACTTTTGTCATATTTTGTTATTGGAAGATGTGGTGATTGGAAATTACCCCATTCCATGTTTATTACCTTTTATTATGATTAACAATAACTAAGCTAAATCGAAAAGGTAAAAAATAAAAAAAAGGTTTAAGCTAACCATTTCCCCTGACTTAGGTATGAAACCAAAAAACCTTCGGATTATATTAGCTTTCTCCACATATGCCGCATTACTTCCGGTACCCAAAATCACAGCAGCAATAACATCCGGGTTATTGTATCGACCTTTAGCTAAAGTTCCCACAGTATCATTCACCTAACATCACAAATTATTAGCCCAAAACAAATGAACGAAATATATAATACAAAAAGAGAGACTTACCAAAGCAGATATACGCATATCAAGTCCGACTCTATCCATCGCTTTTGTCAATTCCCAAACCACATCTTGTCCAACCTATTAAAAAACTTAACAATCACTATGCCCTATTAATTATAATTAGACAATAAAATTTAAAGACTAACCGTCTCTTCTATTGAGAAACCTTTTGTCCACTTAATAAGAGTCCCACATACGATTGATAATTGCTGAACAGGAAACGAAAAGGTAAATCCGAGCTCTCTTTGTACACCATGTGGAGGATGAAAATCTTCACCCTCATTAGCAACAAATTTTGCAAGTGCAGATGCAATAAAATCGAATAATTCCTGAAATAAATTACAATTTTAATTTGTTGAGCACGACAAATAACTTTAATATGATATTGCATAATTGCACACTTACATCCGATGTTGCAGTCATTAAATGTTGAGGAATTGAAACATCATCAAATTCTTGTTTAACAACACCGTTAACTCCGAGCTGCACACGCAAGACTCGAAAGTTTGTACCACCAAGATCCAATGCATAAAATATGCCTTTTTCATCACTTCATTAACAAAATAAATGATTAATTGTATAATTTAAATAATTAATACACATTCATACATATTGTATAAGAGAGACATACCCGGTTGGGAGATTGTCAACATGAGTGACGATCATCTTGACCTTATTGCTGCCTTCAGAGGCGAGTCCACTAATCATCTCGGTCGTCATAGCATCCGCCACCTGCATCAGCTTCCCAGTAGGTGTCTCGCACCCCTCCTCTAACTCCTTTAAAATCTCAATTACCTTACCCCATCTCCCGAAGCTTTTAATTCTCTGTCTCACCAACACCGCCGCCAACGCACATATTGCCGCCGCACCAATCATTGCCCCCACCACCATCGCCTTTCCCATTAATAAAGTTAAAAAGACTGTGATTTGTACTGTTTTAGATTATGGGTGTAGTGTAAATGTTCTAATATATATCAAAGATGGAGTAAGATTATAAAGATTTTAGATTTAGCTAAAGGGTTGGGAAACACAATACTCAAGCATATACTTATTACTCTGGAGTTAGTGAACTTGTATAATTTCATGTGTTTGTGACAACTTTTATAATTCTCCCATGTCACTCTTATTATTTCTTTTTCTTTTCTCTTTTTTCAATGACAATCTTTTGAGTTTTTTCTAGCAAATTTCTAGTGGGGTATAATTTTGTTTATCAAATGTTTATATGTAATAGATAAATAGATAGGTTACAAGGAGTCTCAAGAAATTTTTATGAAAAATGTCGAATAAAATAAAATAGCTACCGGTTTATTAAAAGAGCTGCCAGTTTATGAAAACCATGTGCCAAAAAAATATCTACACCTAGTTTATGAATAAACTACCTTTCAAATAAAGTATTTGTACATTGTTTATGAATAAAACAAATGTCACGCAATGTGTCTGGTTTATGTATAAATTAGCTGGCAAACAAAATACTGGCACCTAGTTTATGAATAGACTAGTTTCCAAATAAATTATTTGCCCATGGTTTATTATTGGGAAATATATGTAATTATCTTTTTTAAAATTATTTAAACGAGTACCTTGACAATAAGCATGTTCATTTATTTGGGAAAGAAAATTAAAATTTATATAATATTAATTCGGGTTTGTTCACTAAAAGTTACAATTAAAATTAAAATATTAGGACGTAGGATGCAAAAAATTTAAAAAAAAGAGAACTAATTATTTAACACGAGGAACTTTAAGTAGTATATGTTATAATAGTCAATTAAAGTAGAAGATATTCTCAAATAACATTGTAGAGGTCATGCAAATAATAAAAAAAATTGAGTCTTTCCACAAAACTTATTGAAATGCAATGACCTTCGAGATGCGAGAAGATAAAGATGCACATTTTGACAAAACACATTGCAAAATGATTTAAAGGAATAGGAATAAGTTGATTTAAAGAATATGAGGACAAAGATAGTGTGAAAGTATGATATGATGTAATTTGAATCTACTATTTTTAATGATATGTATATAAAGATGGAGGCAACACAAAGTTAGGGTCCGTTGACAATAATGGACTATATTATGTTATATATTATAAGGCTACAATTACTATTTTGTAATTATTTTTTCAATTTTTTTTAGCTAAATGAATATTAATCTGTTGTTATAAATTTATTATGTTTTTAAATAATATTATTAAATGTTTTTTTAATTGAATATATTATAGGATAAATTTTAGTGAACGTCCATAATGTTTTCATAGTTTTTCCATTTTACCGTCCATATCTCATAGTAGTCAATTTAAGTCATCATCTTTAAAAGTTGCTTTTATCCATAATCCAAATCAAGAAAGATTCGATAGTGAACTACTCTTAGACCTGTTAAGGAAAACGTTTACTTTTGAATTTTATTTTTCAATTCCATACTTTAGGATAATTTTTATTTTTTGCATTTTTTCCAACATTAGACAATAATTTATCTTTTTAATTTACCCTGGATATTCAAGGATTTACCTTTTGATTTTTTGTTTAGTCTAAGTTATACATGTTAACTTCACTTGTTTGTTATGCCCAACTTTTCACATTATAAAAATGATATTGTATTAGATAGCCGTATCAATCACATATTAATTTTGCATATTTTCTATCTCAGTTAATTCTAATATTAAAAGTTCAATTAATTGAACTCATTATTGTTCAAAGCACGTACTTTAATATTCATATCTCAATATGTAATGAATATAAATCGAAACATATCCAACAGTAACCTTCAAAATAGCTCAAAGGATTAACAAAAAACAAATCTATTATAAAAACTTTTCCATGACATGTCGAAGTTTGTAAAAATGATTAAGATATTAGTTATCCCTTCATGACAACTCCCATAATACATTCCCTTCTCCTATTGGATGTCAAATTAATCCACACCAAACAAAAATAAATGTTAGTGATTTTGGAAAGACAACAAAAACTGTCATTAGTGGTTTACATTTTACTTACTCTCTAAAACATCATATATTCGACGAAAACCGTATATTAAACCTAAAATCATTAAAATCCCTTTTTACCAATTCCCTATCATTGATTTGACTATGGTAGAGATTCGTACGACACGAGTTTTATATTTGCATACTCATGGTCTTAAAAAAAATAGTACATTTTTCATATTTTCCATGCAAAAATTATTTTATGTTGACATATGTACACACTACCTTTACCCTGTTTATGTTTTCATTACAAACTTTTATATTTTACTTTTACTAGAAAGAGAATTAAATGTTAACATAAATTATTTTCTATCGTCAACCGTCATTCCTAAGTTAAATGATTGATCATTCATCTCTAACTTAGCCATAAATTTTCTATAATTTTTTTCACCCAAATCATCATGTGAACCATCTAGCTTGTGTATTTGATAATCATCTCTCATAATATAATTTAAACATAAGTTATTAGTTCTAGCCATATTTTTGTACAAAAAAATGCTATAATGCAATATTTGGTAAATATGTTACGTTAGCTACAAGTTTGTCTAGTGTTTGGGTATAAGTGCATTAATTAGAAAATAAATGGGTATGACTACAATTTTATATATTGCATAAACTATTATAATGTTGGTAAATAAAAATCATTTACATTTTAATATTTTTTAAATAGATGAGTGATTTACGTAGAATGTGTCATATATATATATTTGACATGTTTTCATTTTTCTGTATAAACATGATTTTTATTTCAAATTCTGTTAATTTTGGTATTATATGTGTTATATATTGTAAGAAGATTTATATATATGCACTTATATGTAGTTTAAGACTTAAAATGTAATATTTGAAAATACAAGAGTCTTATTACAAAACATGTACATTCTACAATACAAATATGGTTATAAATACAAATTTTGCATGACATAAGGGGAATTTCGCAAGTTAGATATCAAAAATACTTTAAATATTATCAATAGTGTATAATTGCTAATACAATGTAGATCAACTACAAATTTCTAATTGCAAGTATAAAGATATAAACATACAATAATATGATATTAGTAGAAGTGTGAATAGTTTAATTATAAACGATAAATAAATAAATAAAATTTACTAATCATAAATACTACCTACAAACCCATAATACTCAAATGCATAAAAAAACTAAACATAAATAACCATTTAACAGATAAAACATTCAATCCATCTCATTTAATAACACGATAAATAGTAATATAGACCTACTAGTAAAATTAATAGTCTACCCAAATACATAAAAATGTAGTACATGTTCATATGTTTCAATCAACCTTAAGTAGGAGGTACAATAAGAGAGATAAAATCATTAACATACGATGGTAGGAATATCTACTACAAATCTCTAGTAATTTTTTGGTTCTTTATTGTCCCCTTTCTTCTTACTCCTTTCTTATTTTTTCAAATTATTGAGTGATGAAGTTATTGTGTTACCCGTATGGATTACAAATGAGTTAATTTTGTTTCTCGTGTTGTTAAACAATGAAGGTGGTTTGTGTGGTTAATTGATGGACTTGTTGTTTGCTAAAGAAATTTACACTTATTTTCATCCCATGGGTACCTTATTCTCCTCCATCTTCTTTTTCCGCTTATTCTTCTTCTTCTTCTTCTTCTTCTTCTTTTATAAACATAAGATTATCAGAATTTAGGTTCTTTCATAAAAGTTTCAATTACAACCGAAATATTTGGACATAAAAAAATTAAGAAAATAGATTATTACAATAATCAATGATTATCTAGAATAAAGTAATTTACAAGGTTTATCAAATAACGGTCTAGAAGTCGTGCAAATAATTATTTTATAAGTTCTTTTAAGCGAAATGAGTATTAATATTTTGTTATACTTTCGTTTAAAAATATTAATTACAGTAATATTAATGTTTGTACTAATTGAATATATTATAGAGTAATTTTTTGTAAATGTTCATTATTTTTTCATTTTCATCTAATTTTACTATCCATATTTCAAATTAGTCAATTTAAACTATCACCTTTATAGTTTTTCCATCCATAATCCAAATCTATAAAATTGGGTAGTGAACTACATTAAGAACTATTAAGGGAAATGATATCATTTGAATTTATCTTTCAATTCTACAACATAATATACTTTTTTTCCATTTTAGACAACTATTTATCTTAGAATTTCTCATATTTAATAAATGATTTACCTTTTTATATTTCATTTTTGAGTAAATTATATATGTTTATTTCATGTGTTTGTTATGTCCCTTTTTTGTCACATTATAAACGTGATAATATATTTGATATCCATATTTATCACATATTAATGTTGCATATATTCTATGTCAATTAATTATAATTCTTTAATTTTCAATTGAATAAATTAATTGTGTTTCAAAGCAAATACTTATACATTCATATCTAACATGTAATGAAGTAGTATTTTTGGAACTAGCAACCTAAAGAGAAGCTCACGATGGAGAGTTTTTATCTTTAGCTGCATAGGCATGTCATTACATTTAAGAAGTTAAACCTATAATTGAAGCTCTAGACAATGAAATATAGGAACTGTACTACTTAGAAGAGGTAACTTGTGTATTAAAAAAAGGAATTACGTGTACTAGTACATTCCCTTCATCGAGACCTACCATGAAGGATTTATTGAATATGTTGATCCGATGCACACAACAATCGATATACAAAGTCATAGTTGACCGAAACGAAAATTGTTCAGGTCCGATTTCCAAGAACTCTGACCATGAGAGAACATTGGAATAGAAGATGACGATAGAAATTAAACATCAATATTTTTATCGTTTTTTATAATTATATGTTATAGGTAGAGCTGATGTCAAGTAAAATTTATCATTTTTTCTCACATATATTATCATCATATACATATATATAATATACGCATGTGTATCCTCCATAAAATAGACACATAGTAGCGGTAAATAAATGTGTCAGTTTCTTTTGAATAGTTTTGTCGTTGTATCCTTGAGGTTAAAGCCATCAAACGTAAGACACCTGTACGTATCCTAAACACCTTAAAGACATCGGATCCAATCTGAGCCTCGACAAGTAAAGTTATTTATTTATCTACTTTTATTTTATTTTTATTTCTGCATTAGTTTTTATATTGTTTTACTGGTTTATACAACTAAAACACAACAATTTAAGGTATTTATGATTCACGCTGTGTAAACCAGAAAACATTTTTTTTTCGTTTTATAAACTTTACTTTTGCAATAATATCTGGGTCTGTGTATACAAAACATGATAGTTATATGTTATTTCTTTTCTCTTATTCTGATTTCTAGACTTGTGTATACATACTAGATAATTACTCACTTCGTAACGTCAAATTTCTACTTCATACAAAATATGGAGAAAAATACTGAACAAAGTGAAAACATTTAATTTTATGTTGTAAATATTAGTGTGTTTTGTAACAAATAATATTAATTTTGCTAATATCTGCTTACTTGTCGAACTTAGTGGTTTGAAATTTTTCTGCTTGAAAAGTTCTTAATTGATTGAGATTCCCTTTTACGTGAATTGATTATCTCTTTAATTTATTCGATCCTCTATAACAAGAATATAAAAACTTGAGGGACTAACAAGAATATGAAAACTTGGGAAATTAAAATTAATCATTTCGTCGAAAGAAAAAAATTAATTTTTATGTATGTTGGAAAATTTCGGACCTAGTTTTTTTTGTGTTTCTCTTAGTGAGAAAGGTTGAATAATTCATTTGTTTGATTTATTTATAATATTATGTATTCCTTGGTGATTGAAATGATGTCTACAAATATAAACAACATATACAGAAATAATGGAATCGGTAACAACATACCATCGACAACTTCACTTAAGAAAAATGCATTTATGGGACATGATCCTGACTCCTTTAGACCCGTTGAGGAGTCTAAGAGGTTAAATGGAAATGACTATCTGTGTAAAGGAATAGATGGCCGAAATCACAGAGAAAACGGTAAAGGCAACTCCATGAAAGGAAAACAAGGCCAAGCAACCATGACTAAGATCAAATAAGATTGAATTTACTACAATAGTTTCTGAAGTAAATTTGGTTGACAATACCAAATACTGGTGGGTGGATACTGGGGCCACCAACATGTATGTTCAAGACATACAAAGTTGCAACTATTGAAGAGACTTTATGTATAGGAAATT
Organism: Nemophila menziesii; assembly: GCA_029959085.1. NCBI lineage: Eukaryota > Viridiplantae > Streptophyta > Magnoliopsida > Boraginales > Hydrophyllaceae > Nemophila > Nemophila menziesii. The sequence continues at coordinate 1,844,067 of JARWIR010000004.1, forward strand.
TCTTAACATCAAAAGTAGTTGAATCTGGAATTGCTATTATAATAATGACTTCTAGAAAAGAGTTGAGTCTCAATAACGTTTTCTATGTGCCTAACATTAGAAAGAATCTAGTTTCAGGTTTGTTATTGAGCAAGAATGGCTTGAAACTAGTATTTGAGTCTAATAAGTTTATTCTCGCTAAAGGTGGGATATTTGTGGGCAAAGGATACCTATGTGACAGTTTATTTAAGATGAATGTTATGACCATAGTACCTACCGAAAATGTTACCGAGAAAGTAATATGCTTGACTCACCTAATTTATGGCATGATAAATTAGGACATGTTAATTTCAGTTTAATAAATAAGTTAGTAAACGCCGTGTTATTACCTAATGTGAATTTCAATTCTCAAAAGAAATGTGAAATATGTGTTGTCAAAATTAACCAAAACCTCGTTTAAATCGATAGAAAGGACTTCGGTACCTTTATATTAAATTCACAGTGACATTTGTGACTTGAAATTTGTGCAAACTAGAAGTGGGAAAAAGTATTTCATAACTTTCTTTTACAATTTTGCACAAGGTATTGTCAAATATACTTGCTTCAAAGTAAGAATGAGGCCTTAGAAGCATTTATGCAATACAAAACTGAAGTTGAAAATCAACTAAATAAAAAGATTAAGAATCTTAGAACAGATAGGGGAGGAGAATGTGTGTCTCCTTTTGAGGAGTTTTGCGCTGAACATGGAATCCTCTTATCGAACCACGACCCTCTACTCGCCTCAACAAAATGGGATTGCTGACGCAAGAACCGCACATTGAAGGAAATGATGAATGCCTTGCTGATTAACCCAAGGTTACTACAGAACTTGTGGGGAGAAGCTTTGCTCAGCGCAAACCACATCCTCAACAAGATACCACACAAGAAGGAAGATAGAACTCCTTGCGAATTATGGAAAGGAAGACCACCTTCCTTCAAATACTTAAAAGTGTGGCAATGCTTGGCAAAGGTATCAATTTCTACTCCTAAAATGGTCCAAATAGGACCAAAGACTTGTGTCTTTATTGGATATGCTCATAACAGTGCTGCATATAGATTCCCGGTGCAAAAATCTTATCATGTTGACATTCACGTCAATACGGTGATTGAATAAAGAAATGCACATTTCTTTGAAACAACCTTTCCGTACAAGACAACACATGAATCTGGTTCCTTAAAAAGAATACATGATGCAATTCAAGAAGAGCAAGATCAAGAATCATTTCCAACCGAAAAGCAAGATCCAAGATCATTGCCAAATGAAGGAGAACCAAGAAGAAGTAAGTGTATGAGAACCTCTATGTCTTTTGGTCCTGACTTTCTATCTTACATGCTAGATGACGAATCGCGAACATTCAAGGAGGCCATGTCAAACCCTTACACCCCATACTAGAAAGAAGCGGTAAATAGTGAGATAAATTCCATTATGCAAAACCATACATGGGAACTAGTGGATCTCCCTCCTGGGAATAAACCACTTGGATGCAAATGGATATTCAAGAAGAAAATAAAGACTGATGGGTCTATTGAAAAATAAAATGCTTGCCTTGTTGTAAAAGGTTATAGTAAAAAATAAGGACTTGACTATGTTGATACTTATTCTCCAATCACGAGAATATCATCTATTCGAATGTTAATCGCTATAGCTTCAATATACAAAATCAAAATACATCAAATGGATGTAAAAACAACCTTCCTAAATGGAGAACTAAATGAAGATATATATATATATATAGAACAACCTGAGGGTTACCTAGGTCCAGGTAAGAAGAAGAAAGTATGTAAGATTGTTAAATCTTTTTATGGTTTAAAACAGGAATTGAAGCAATGACATGACAAATTTGATAGATTCATGATCTCGAATGATTTCAAGATCAATGAATGTGACAAATGCTTTTATGTAACACGAAATGAGACAGGATATGTCATTGTATGTTTATATGTGGATGATATGTTAATCATTGGAAGTAAAATAATATGATTACATTCACCGAAAGGATGCTTTAAAGTAAGTTTGACATGAAAGATCTAGGCCTTGCGGATTTTATTTTGGGTATCAAGATTCTCCAAACATATGAAGGTATTATACTATCTCAGTCACACTATATTGAGAAAGTATTAGACAAATTTAGTAATGGAGACACAAATATCGCCAAGAAACCTTTTGATGTAAATTTACATCTTGCTAAGAACACTGGTGATACATCAACCAGTTGGAGTACTCTTGGACTATTGGGAGTCTCATGTGCCTAACAAACTGCACTAGGCCAGATAAAGTACATGCAGTAAGCAAGCTAAGTAGGTTTACACATAATCTGGGGAAGAACCACTAGATTGCTATTATAAGAGTTTTAAGGGATTATAGATACACTATGAACGAAGGGTTTTTGTACACGGTATATCCAGTTATACTATAAGGATACAGTGATGCAAATCAAATCCATAAGTGGATTTGTCTACATGTTAGGAGGAACAGCCGTGTCTTGGAAATCCACTAAGAAAACATGCATAACGAGATCCACTATGGAATCTGAGTTTATAGTTTTAGACAAAGCTGCTGAGGAAGCCGAGTGGTTTTAGAATTTCTTAGAGAATATTCCTAATTTACCAAAGCATGTGTCAGCTATCTACATACATTGCGATAGTCAAAGTTCCATTGGTAGGGAACTAAATAAAATGTATAATGGTAAGTCTAGACACATACGTCTTAGACACAATACCGTTAGACATCTTCTCTCAAACGGAGTTATCACAATTAATTATGTTCGATCAAAAGATAATATAGAGGATCCATTGACCAAATGTCTACAAAGAGAGAAAGTGCTAGTGTTGTCAAGGGGAATGGTTCTTAAGCCCATGAAAGCTGAGTTGCCATGATGCGAACCCTACCTAGCAGAGTGGAGATCCCACAATCTAGGTTCCAAGGGAAAACTGAATCATGAAACTATAGCTTGGTGCGATGCACTGTGGGGAGACCTCCCCTAACCATTCCTAGGACAAAATTAAACAGTGCTAGTTGTAAAAGTGAAGGATAAGTTAAACTTTTAATGGTTCTTGTATCTTCGATAACATAAGATAGAGTAATGTAGAATACTCTCAACAAGAGACCACCTATATTAATAACATGGATAGGGCCGCCCTACGAGAATTTTTTATAGGCGAAATTCTCCGACGGTTATTCATAAAATACCAGGAGTTGTCTAGGGCCGTAAATGGACAGAACCGTGAGACCCAAATAATGTTTGGAAGTATACTATGTAATTTCTATTGTCTTGGTTTACACAAAAGCTGAATAATTCAAGACACAACGTTCACTAGTTAGCAAGTAAATCAGATAGCTCTTACTACAGAAGGTTCAAGGCCAAAAACTACCTTTCTCGATGTAGTATTCTTCTACGCTTTACTCTCGCTCTCTCTCAAGTGTTTAGCATTATTTTGCATTATTTTTTAAGGTGCTTAGTCAATTTCCATTCATGTGGGGATTGTTGGACAAACGGGATTCTACCCAAGTGTTGACCATGTTTACGATGTTAATCGGTGACTCAATTCAATGAAATGATTCGGATATTAAAACATTGATTCAAGTGGTAAAGATTAACGTAATATATTCAATTGGTTAAAATCATTTTAAATTGAATGAGAAATTGAGTCATGTAACTTGGAGAAATTAAAAGCAAAAAACAATATATGTTGTTTTTGTTTCTTTTTGTTATAGAGCAAAGAAATTAAAAAAATAAAAGGTCCTGGTGGGGTCAAACCTAGAACATCAACCTTATTGGACTATTAAGTCTTAGGTTCATACCATCTGGATCAACCCAAGTTTTAGACATTATTAAGTAAACGTTGCATCTTATATTAATACAACGTGTATCCAAATGAAAGATCACAAATTTTGGCGAGCCACCTTTCATCTTCTATAAATAGTTGGCCAATTAAACCATTTTCTTCGTTCATATTTTTTAAAGCATCAAGCATTAAAATTATAAGAGAGAGATAGAAAGAATCAACTTTATTACGTTTGTTGAAATTCTTAAGAATTCGTGTGTCAGTTTCTTTTGAATAGTTTTGTCGTTGTATCCTGGAGGTTAAAGCTAGCGAACGTAAGACACCTGTACGTGTCCTAAATACCTTAAAGACACCAGATCCAATCTGAGCCTTGACAAGTAACATTATTTATTTATTTTTATTTTATTTTTATTTCTGCATTAGTTTTTATATTGTTTTACTGGTTTATACAAATAAAACACAATATTAAAGTCGCAATGCTAGAAGGTCACACTAATACTTATCTCATTGTGATGGCTATAGGGTGGTACTTGATCCTTACTTGCTTCGAACGCTCCACTTAACATACTCCCTAGTAGCTTACTATGTATCTAGGAATCACGAGAACTTTATGGTTTTAGCGTAGGCTTAGGGACGGTGTGGTATGTATATTTGGTAAATTTGAAGTGAGCTTTTGGCTCTCTCCTCACTTACCATCAACAACTGTCCATGAGCTTGAGTTTACACTCGAATAATGTTCTCACTCAACCCAATTGATGCACTAATTTAGCATCCCCAAGTTAACCCAACATAGACTAAGACGATTTCCAAAAATTTCCACCTTGTCGGGTAAGTTATTCTTTCTTTATTTTTATCTTCATTTCTTTTCCTCTTTTTTTGTGTACAGTAGCTAACCGGGTTCCTGGTTTGTGATGAATGGGTTCCCGGTCCTTACTATATTTATTTTTCTGATTCAATTTAATTTTCAATCCCGGCAAAGGGTTACAAATAATAATATCATCTGAAATTGTGCCTCAATACAAACACATACAATTCCCTCCCTATGTAACTTCCCAATGATGGACCCACCACCCCAAACTCAAGCTTGAGACATGTCTCAGGATTTTGATTCAAGTGCGGGTCATTTGGAAATGTCTAATAAACTAAGGGAATATGGGATTATATCGTGGTGACAAAAGAAAGGTTAAGGCTCAAAATTGGGCTAAGAAGGATAATATTAATACAAGGGATAGAAGGCTAAAAAGGTCTCAAATGGCTAACAAAGAACTGCGCCTATCATTTTCCTAATTACATAGTTTGCCTCTAGTTCATACCTAAGTGGGTTCTCTACTAATTTGGATCTCACGTTCTACAAACCAAACATTTTCCTTAAGTACAAGTTTACTTCTTTTGCATTGTTCATTAATTCTTCCTATTAATTACCTATGTTTGCATGCAATTACAGTGCGTTTAATACTCACCCCTAAAGTCCACTATTTACTATCATAGACTTATCAAACGTATGCTTAATGGGAACATTTAAGATCTTCTACAGTCAAACGCAACCCTTAATTATTTTAATAAAACACATAACACGTAAAATTGGGATGATGCAACGAACCCCACCCCAAAATCAAAAATAAGTCGTGTCCCCACGACTCGAAAAGACTTAAAGGAAATAAACTAATATACACTAAATGAGAAGGAATAGAAAACGTATCTTAACCAGCGCGAGGCTGGTTTTCGGTGTTGCGTCCAAGTAGAAATTCCTTCCTGAGTAATCCATAGGTGGCGTGCTGTATTGTGCTCACCCCAAGTAGCATATTTCTGAGAAGGTCTAACTCTTTTGCAATATTTACTAAAGTAGCAATCATCTTATCTTGATTCTCTTCCAACACTCGAATTTTATTTTCCAGCTAATTATCAGAATGTACCTTCTTCTTTGGTGGAGGAGCTCTAGGACTCTTCATTGGTTGTGTTGCTTAATTATGGGCATTCTCAATCAAATTCAATGTCATTGCACCCCTAGTTCTGAAGGCTCAACCTCTTCGCTCCTATGCTGTATTTTTGCGTCTAGACACAAGACAGTGATGGTACATGGGAACTTAAGGTTTTGCTAAGTAGTTGTGATTTTCTCAAACTCCATAATGGTGTCATAAATCACACGAGAAACATCAATTTATTGTTTCTCAATAATACACTTCATGAAGATAACATGCTCCTTCTTCTATTTGGAAGTGTGAGTAATGGAAAAAAAGGTAGGGATTATGAAACGGGACCATACCTTAGCACAAGGTAATAAAGAGCTACTATAAACTTGCCCAACATATCTCTCATGGAACAGGGCGTTTCTCATGAATCAAAACTTTATCCTAAAAATATTCCCAAGTAAAAGATGGATCATTAAGCGTTTCTTGATATGGGCAAGGACCAGTAAAGTTTGGAAATTTCAAAGTTTTGCGAATAAGCTCAATTGAGAAAGGTAATACCTTTTTGCGTATGATAATTGACTGTTTATTAGAAAAGGCTATTCCTCCATATAAATCAAGCACCATGGTGGGGATAAATGTAAGGTTTCTCTGTCTTAATTCGGTCCACCCAAACTTATCACAAGTAATAGCATAACCCTTAAACTCACTGTTCATAATACCTGAAGGGAATCCTTTTTCAACACTAAACTTCAAGTAATTAATTCTGTCACGAACCTGATCAGCCCAACTCATTGCTACTCTCTTTGGTTTCTGTGCCATAGTTTTCTACGGGTAGCTCTTTGTTCTGGAATGGGTTAGCTAGGAATTTCCTCTTCGACCTCTTCTTCGTCTTCAATTACCAAGGTAGGCTTTGTAGGAGTAGCCTTACTTGGGTTTTCTTTCCTCTTCATAGCAGTTTGAACTTCTCTAATTTTACGTTTAGGAGCCGAATCTGGAATCTCAATAGCTTTTTCTTGTGTAGAACCAGGATTGTTTCTTGTTCTTGGAGTGTTTCTTCGAGAATAGCTGAAAGAATCTGTCCGGTTAGTCATCTCAACTCACCCCAAACTCAAAACTTCAAAAATTCAAAAAACAAGTTTTGAACTTTGATGTTTTGAGGATAGAAGAAAGAAGATTAAGGTGAGTTATGAGATGTGTAAAGGCTATTTGATGTGTTTGTAGAGGATTAATGGATAAATTTAAAGCTTAGGTGAAGAAAATTCTTGGAGAAAAATTGGATTTTGATGGTGTTTCCGAAGGATTATGAGTTGATAATTGGTTTTTGTGGTGAAAGAGGGTAGAAATTGATGATTTTTTATTTTTTTGTTGATGACTTTCGGAGTCGTGAGAAGCTGAGAAACAAAATTGGAGGCTAACTTTAGAAGGAAGTAAAACGTATAGGGTTTAGAGCTCCAAAACCGCCTCTTACAGGCGACAACCGGGTTCCCGGTCAGCGTTAACTGGGTTCCCGGTTTGCGTCGCTGTGTCGACGCGACAAAATTACTATAAATTGATTTTTTTTACTTGGACGCTGGCTCCTTGCGTCTCGGGTTACCCAGGAGCCAGAGAGTTGGCCTTCATGACCGGGTTCCCGGTCAGCACAAAACCAGGTTCCCGGTTAGCGTCGATGGCGCACTGGTGGTCCCTTGTGTGTTCTAAAAATAATGCAATAAGGAAAAGAGAACCACAACTGCAAGTGTACAGTTGTCCCAAGTAATATGTGTGGTAAAACAGATTCGTTCTCAGGGACGGATTGGTTGACTCAATGCTTATCAAGTAGTGAATAATTGCACGTAAAAGCAAGTAAATGATTTTAAGATTGTTTGTTTTGTTTTCTATAACTAAGACAATAAATTAAAAGACTAAATTAATGCAAATATTAAGCTAGATGCCAGTAAATAAAACAGCTAGACGCAAGGTATGAAAGGTAGTACTTGAGCAATGCTAGGATTTCACCTAAATCTATTCATTCCATGTATTGTGTAAGGGACGAATTGGTAAATAATAGTGGTCGGGATTCGGGATTCTCCTTACCCCCGTCAGGGTGGACTAAGGAGCTCTTCTTAGGTGCTACAAACCCCGTCAGGGTGAATATAGTCCACCTTCGAATTATTAAGTTCTAATTACCCAATTGGCCATAAAATTAATTAAGCCTGTCAAGGTCAAATAATTTCTATCCTACATTCATTAATTATGTCCGTACCTAGACCCCCCGTCAAGGTGATCCATTCGCCACTAAATGGAATAGCCTAAGTACTAAGTCCTAATGTTGATTCGCAACTGCAATAATAGTTAATAATTGCAAATTAAGGAAAAATACTAATTACCCAATTCGATTTCAATTATAAAAATCCCAAAATCAAAAACATGAAATGAAGTAAATCGTTCTCAAGTACCAATTAAAGTTAGCTCATAATCGTAAAAACTAAAAAATTAAAGGTAATGGAATTCATAATTGTCTTACAGAAATAAAGATAACAAACCTAATTCAGGAGTTGATTCGGCTGGGAATTGGAGAAGTTGAATTTCTCTAGCTCTTGGCTTCTTCTCTTCCTTGCTTCTACTTCTTCTCTTGTTGTCTGACTTTGTGATAATGAATTGTGTATGAAAATAGAAGTTCAAAAGCCCTTTTATACTCATAAATTCGGACTAGGGCTTTTAATTAAATGAATAACCAAATATTAAAAGCCCAAGTCCACTCTTCAAGCCCAAAATCCCGTAACTGCTGTACACCCTTCACAAAAACGACTTTAACTTTCTCAATATAACTCCAAATTGACTCATTCAACTTGCTAATTCTTCGTAACTTGATAAGGTACGAATCGTCTTCATAACTCAGAGGCTGAATCCATCTTTAGGTAGCTCGAAATAAGCACTTTCAATTAGCCTTCCAGATTTTCAACTCAAATTTGTCAACTCCTTAGGATATTCTTTGTAGCTTTTGACTTCTTGACACGATCTTTGACTTCTATTCTTGATTCCTCTCCTTGCTAGTATTAGAAAACTACAAACTTTTCACTAAAACACACCATATTACGCACAAAAGCTTAATAGATTAAAAATAATAAAATCTAAGAAGAGAAAATGAGTATTACTAAAAGTCTATCTAAATAGCCAGATAATCATCTAATTTGATGTCTCCTAAAGGCATATAAATAGAACAAAAGAGGAGACATCAAGACCCCAAACTCAAACCTTTGTCGTCTCGACAAAGTAAAATTAAAAACAAAGGGAAAAGGTGATTACAGAGACGCAGACGCAAATAAATATACCCATTACATTACTGAAAATAAATCTCATATAGCAAACATTAGGAACTAATATACACATACACTAATCATGCAACATCAAACACAAATAAATTCAATCATAAAATTAACTTCGCAATGCTAGAAGGTTACACTTGTACTTATCTCAATATGATGGCTATAGGTTGTTCCTTGATCCTTACTCGCTTTGAACGCTTCACTTAGTATACTCCCTATTAACTTACCATGTACCTAGGAATCACGAGGACTTTACGGTTTTAGCGTAGGCTTAGGGATGGTGTGGTGTGTATATTTGGTAAATTTGAAGTGAGCTTTTGGCTCTCTCCTCACTTACCATCAACAAATGTCCACGAGTTTGAGTTTACACTCATATAATGTTCTCACTCAACCCATTTGATGCACTAAGTTAGCATCCCCAAGTTAACCCAATATCTAATAAGATGATGATCAGAAAACTACACTTTGCCGGTTATTAATTTAACTTTTTTTCTTATTATTTTTCTTTTCTTTTCCTTTTTTTTCTTGTTTTTGTACGAACAATTTCTCCAAGATACATTCCAGAAATATGCTTCCTGTAAATCTGCTCCCCAAGGTTTAAACTCTCGACATCTAGACTTTTGTCATATTTTGTTATTGGAAGATGTGGTGATTGGAGATTACCCCATTCCATGTTTATTACCTTTTATTATAATTAACAATAACTAAGCTAAATAAAAAAGGTAAAAAAAAAAAAGGTTTAAGCTAATCATTTCCCTTGACTTATGTAAGAAACCAAGAAACTTTGGGATTATATTAGCTTTCTACACATATGCCTCATTACTTCTGGTACCCAAAATCATAGCAGCAATAACATCCGGGTTATTATATCGAACTTTAGCTAAAGTTCCCATAGTATCATTCACCTAACATCACAAATTATTAGCCCAAAACAAATGAACCAAATATATAATACAAAAAGAGAGAATTACCAAAGCAGATATATGCATATCAAGTCCGACTCTATCCATCGCTTTTGTCAATTCCCAAACCACATCTTGTCCAACCTATTAAAAAACTTAACAATCAATATTCCCTATTAATTCTAATAAGACAATAAAATTAAAAGACTAACCGTCTCTTCTATTGAGAAACCCTTTGTCCACTTAATAAGAGTCCCTGATACGACTGATAATTGTTGAACACGAAACGAAAAGGTAAATCTGAGCTCTCTATGTATACCATGTGGAGGATGAAAATCTTCACCCTCATTGAATTTTGCAAGTGCAGATGCAATAAAATCGAATAATTCTTGAAATACATTAAAATTTTAATTTGATGAGCACGACAAATAACTTTAATATGATATTGCATAATTGCACACTTACATCCGATGTTGCAATCATTAAATGTTGAAGAATTGAAACATCATCAAATTTTTGTTTAACAACACCGTTAACTCCGAGTTGTACACGCAAGACTCGAAAGTTTGTACCACCAAGGTCCAATGCATAAAATATGCCTTTTTCATCACTTCATTAACAAAATAAATGAGTAATTGTATAATATAAACATATTGTATAAGAGAGACATACCCGGTTGGGAGATTTTCAACATGAGTGACGAGCATCTTGACCTTATTGCTGCATTCAGAGGCGAGTCCTGTAATCATCTCGGCCATCATAGCATCCGCCACTTGCATCAGCTTCCCAGTAGGTGTCTCGAACCCCTCCACTAACTCCTTTAAAATATCAATTACCTTAACCCATCTCCTGAAACTTTTAATTCTCTGTCTCACCAACACCGCCGCCAACGCACATGTTGCCGCCACACCCATCATTGCCGCCACCACCAATGCCTTCCCCATTAATAAAGATAAAAAGACTGTGATTTTTATAGTTTTAGATTATGGGTGTAGTGTAAATGTTCTAATATATATCAAAGATGGAGTAAGAATATTAAGATTTTAGATTTAGCTAAAGGGTTGGGAAACACAATACTCAAGCGTATACTTATTACTCGGGAGTTTGTGAACTTGTATAATTCGTGTGTTTGTGACATCTTTTATAATTCTCCGATATCACTCTTGTTATTTCTTTTCTTTTCTCGTCTTTCACTGACAATCTTTTGAGTTTTTGCTAGCAAATTTATAGTGGGGTATAATTTTGTTTATCAAATGTTTATATTAAATAGATAAATAAATAGGTTACAAGGAGTCTCAAGAAATATTTTGTGAAAAATGTCAAATAAAATAAAATAGCTACCGGTTTATTAAAAGAGCTACTAGAGCAAAAAAAAAATATCTGCACCTAGTTTATGAATAAACTACCTTTCAAATAAAGTATTTGTACATGGTTTATGAATAAAACAGCTGTCACGCAATGTGTCTGGTTTATGTATAAATTAGCTGCCAAACAAAATACCGGCACCTAGTTTATGAATAGACTAGTTTCCAAATAAATTATTTGCCCATGGTATATTTTTGGGAAATATATGTAATTATCTTTTTTAAAAATTATTTAAAGGAGTACCATGACAAAAACCATGTTCATTTATTTGGGAAAGAGAATTAAAACTTATATAATATTAATTCGGGTTCGTCCATAAAAAGTTACAATTAAAATTAAAATATTAAGATGTAGGATGAAAACAATTTAAAAAATAGAGAACTAATTATTTAACACGAGGAACTCTAAATAGTATATGTTATAATAATCAATTAAAATAGAAGATATTGTCAAATAACATTGTAGAGGTCATGCAAATAACTAAAAAAATTATTGAAATGCAATGACCTTAGAGATGCGAGAAGATAAATATGCTCATTTTGACAAAACACATTGAAAAATGATTTAAAGGAATAGGAATAAGTTGATTTAAAGAAAACAAGGACAAAGATAGTGGAAAGTATGATATGATGTAATTTAAATCTACTACTCTTTATAATATGTATATAAAGATGGAGGCAACACAAAGTTAGGGTCCGATAACAATAATGAACTGCATTATGTTATACACCATAAGGCTACAATTACTATTTTGTTATTATTTTTTTCAATTTTTGTTATGCTAAATGAATATTAATCAGTTGTTATAAATTTATTATATATTTTATATAATATTATTAAATATTATTTTAATTGAATATATTATAGGACAAATTTTCGTGAACGTCCATAATGTTTTCATAGTTTTTACATTTTACCATCCATATTTCATAGTAGTCAATTTAAGTCATCATCTTTATAGTTGCTTTTATCCATAATCCAAATCAAGAAAGATTCGATAGTGAACTACTCGTAGACCTGTTAAGGAAAACGTTTACTTTTGAATTTTATTTTTCAATTCCATACTTTAAGAAAAATTTTATTTTTCATTTTTTCCAACTTTAGACAACAATTTATCTTTTTAATTTCCCCTAGATATTCAAGGATTTACCTTTTGATTTTTTGTTTAGTTTAAGTTATACATGTTAACTTCACGTGTTTGTTATGCCAAACTTTTTACATTACAATAATGATATTGTATTAGATAGCCGTATCAATCACATATTAATGTTGCATATTTTATATCTCAATAAATCCTAATTATTAAAAGTTCAATTAATTTAATTAATTATTGTTCAAAGCACATACTTTAATATTCATATCTCAACATGTAATGAATATAAATCGAAACATATCCAACAGTCAACTTCAAAATAGCTCAATGGATTATACAAAAAACAAATCTATTAAAAAAACTTTTCCATGACATGTCGAAGTTCGTAATAATGATTGAGGTATTAGTTATATCTTCATGACAACTCACATTGTACATTCCCTTCTCCTATTGGATGTCAAAATAATCCCCACAATACTAAAATAAATGTTAGTGATTTTGGAAAGACAACAAAAACTGTAATTAGTGGTTTACATTTTACTTACTCTCTTCAACATCATATCATTCGACGACAACCATATATTAAACCTCAAATCATAAAAATCCCTTTTTACCAATTACCTATCATTGATTTGACTATGGCAGAGATTCGTACCACATGAGTGTTATATTTGCATACTCATGATCTTCAAAAAAATAGTACATTTTTCATATTTTCCATGCAAAAATTATATTATGTTTCCATATGTACACACTACCTTTACCCTGTTTATGTTATTCATTACAAACTTTTATCTTTTACTTTTACTAGAAAGAGAATTAAATGTTAACATAAATTCCTTCTTATCGTCAATCATCATTCCTAAGTTAAATGATTGATCATTCATCTCTAACTTAGCCATAAATTTCCTATAATTTTTCTCACCCAAATCATCATGTGAACCATCTAGCTTGTGTATTTGATAATCATCTCTCATAATAAAATTTAAACATAATATATTATTTCTAGCAATATTTCTGTACACAAAAATGCTATAATTGCAATATTTGGTAAATATGTTACGTTAGCTACAAGTTTGTCTAGTGTCTGGGTATAAGTGCATTAATTAGAAAATAAATGGGTATGATTACAATTTTATATATTTCATAAAATATTATAATATTGGTAAATAAAACCATTTACATTTTAATATTTTCTAAATAGATGGATGATTTAGGTAGAATGTGCCATATATATCTGACATGTTTTTATTTTTATGTATAAACATGATTTTTATTGCAAATTCTGTGAAATTTTGGGATCATATGTGTTATATATTGTAAGAAGATTTATATATATGCACTTATATGTAGTTAAATATTTAAAATGTAATATTTGAAAATACAAGAGTCATATTACAAAACATGTACATTTTACAATACAAATATGGTTATAAATACAAATTTTGCATGACATACGGGGAATTTTGCATGTTAGATATCAAAAATATTTTAAATATTATCAATAGTGTATAATTGCTAATACAATGTAGATCAACTACAAATTTTTAATTGCAAGTATAAAGATATAAACATACAATAATATGATATTAGTAGAAATTTGAATAGTTTAATTATAAAAGATAAATAAATAAAATTTACTAATCATAGATACTACCTACAAACCCATAATACTTAAATGCATAAAAAAAATATACTAAACATAAATTACCATTTAACAAATAAAATATTCAATCCATCTTATTTAATAACACGATAAATAGTAATATAGACCTACTAGTAAAATTAATAGTCTATAGAATACATAAAAATGTAGTACATGTTCATATGTTTCAATCAACCTCAAGTAGGAGGTACAATAAGAGAGATAAAATCATTAACTTACGATGGTAGGAATATCTACTACAAATCTCTAGTAATTTTTTGGTTCTTTATTGATCCCTTTCTTCTTACTCCTTTCTTATTTTCTCAAATTATTGAGTGATGAAGGTATTGTGTTACCCGTATGGATTAGAAATGAGTGAATTTTGTTTCTCATGTTGTTAAACAATGATGGTAGTTTGTGTGGTTAATTGATGGACTTGTTGTTCGCTAAAGAAATTTACACTTATTTTCATCCCAAGGGTACCTTATCCTCCTACATCTTCTTTTTTCGCTTATTCTTCTTCTTCTTCTTCTTCTTCTTCTTCTTCTTTTATAAACATATGGTTATAAGAGATTAGGTTCTTTCATAAAAAGTTTCAATTACAATTGAAATATTTGGACATAAAAAAATCTAAGAAAATCGAGAGATAATAATTTAAAGTGATTATCTCTAAGTAACATTAGTTATAATAATAATACACATGGTTTGTCAAATAATAGTTTAGAAGTCGTGCAAATAATTATTTTATAAGTTCCTTTTAGCTAAATGAGTATTAATTTTTTGTTACACTTTAGCTTATAATATTGTTTACAATAATATTAATGTTTGTACTGATTGAATATACTATATAATAATTTTTTGTATATGTTCATCATTTTTTCATTTTCATCTAATTTTATTTTCCATATTTAAAATTAGTCAATTTAAACTATCATCTTTATAGTTTTTTCCATCCATAATCCAAATCTATAAATTTGGGTAGTGAACTACATTAAGAACTATTAAGGAAAATGATATCATTTGAATTTATCTTTCAATTCTACAACATAATATATTTTTTTTCCATATTAGACAACTATTTATCTTAGAATTTCTCATATTTAATCAATGATTTACCTTTTGATTTTTCATTTTAGAGTAAATTATATATGTTTATTTCATGTGTTTGTTATGTCCCTTTTGTCACATTATAAACGTGATAATATATTTGATATCCATATTTATCAAATATTAATGCTGCATATATTCTATTCAATTAATTATAATTATTTAATTTTCAATTGAATAAATTAATTGTGTTTCAAAGCAAATACTTATACATTCATATCTAACATGTAATGAAGTAGTATTTTTGTAACTAGCAATCGAAAGAGAAGCTCATGATGGAGAGTTTTTATCTTTAGTTGCATAGGCATGGCATTACATTTAAGAAGTTAAACCTATAATTGAAGCTCTAGACAATGAAATATAGGAATTGTACTACGTAGAAGAGGTAACTTGTGTATTAAAAATAGGGATTACGTGTACTTGTACATTCCCTTTATCGAGACCAACCATGAAGGAGTTATTGAATATGTTGATCCAATGCACACAACAATCGCTATACAAAGTCATAGTTGACCGAAACGAAAATTGTTCTGGTCCGATTTCCAAGAACTCTGACCATGAGAGAACATTGGAATAGAAGATGACGATAGAAATTAAACATCAATATGTCTATCGTTTTTTATAATTATAGATTATAGGTAGAGCTAATGTCAAGCAAAATTTTTCATTTTTCCTCACATATATTATCATCATATACATATATATAATATACGCATGTGTATCATCCATAATATAAACACATTGTAGCGGTAAATTAATGTAATAAAAAAGGTGCAGCAAGAGGGTTTTCCCCAAACTTTATTCATTGTTACAATGTCTAGAGACATTAGTCTATGATGCGACTCAAGCTTTATGCGAGCAGGACACCAAGAAGAAGGGTAAATACAAGGGAAAAGATTGTGATTAGCCCTTATATAAAAGGTGATAAAATTCGAGGTCTTGGGAATTAAAAGGGCAGCTCCAATACTAGAGCCATCACTAGAATGCTCAATGGAGATATTTCGACAAGTCTCACCAAGCAACTCCTCAAGAGTACTCTCCAGAGAGTCTGTAAAGTAAGTATAATGCTCGTATAATTCTCCATCAATCGATATCACAAACTTTATCTTCTCTCTTCCCTTGTCTTCTACATCTCTACCCAATTTCTTCAAGATCCCAAGAATTCCAGCAGCAGCAAGACGAGCTCCACGTGTTGTCTCGATCTCGCATACTAGTACAATTACTCTTCTAATTCTCAACGAAGAATTATGTAGCTGTCACACCATTAAAAATAAATAATAATATGATATAAATAATAATATGCTATTTATAATTCAGTACATCAAGTATTTCATTCAGTTTTCTACCAACAACTTTGAGATCTGGAGATATATCTTGATGCATTGCCGAAATGTCGGGGGTCCTGTAAGTGTTATAATTTATAGAATTAGGAAAAACGATAACATACATTGAAGAACAAGAGAGAGTTCAGTGGCTTATAGTACCCAAATATAAATGGTACTTTCAGATTTGGTGGGACATTAATACTAAAAAAGGAAGTTTCTTCGGCCGTCCTAAGCAAAACTCTACGAACAATTTCTCCAAGATACATTCCAGAAATGAGCTTCACGTAAATTTGCTCCCTAGGGTTTAAACTCTCGACATCTAGACTTTTGTCATATTTTTTTATTAGAAGATGTGGTGATTAGAAATTACCCCATTCCATGTTTATTACCTTTTATTATGATTAACAATAATTAAGCTAAATCAAAAAGGTAAAAAAAAGGTTTAAGCTAACCATTTCCCCTGACTTAGGTAAGAAACCAAAAATCTTTGGGATTATATTAGCTTTCTCGACATATGCCGCATTACTTTCGGTAACATCCGAGTTATTGTATCGATATTTAGTTAAAGTTCCCACAGTATCATTCACCTATCATCACAAATTATTAGCCCAAAACAAATGAACCAAATATATAATACAAAAAGAGAGACTTACCAAAGCAGATATACGTATATCAAGTCCGACTCTATCCATCGCTTCTGTCTATTCCCAAACCACATCTTGTCCAACCTATTAAAAAACTTAACAATCAATATTCCCTATTAATTCTAATTAGACAATAAAATAAAAAGACTAACCGTCTCTTCTATTAAGAATACCTTTGTCCACTTAATAAGAGTCCCAGATACGACTGATAATTGCTGAACAGGAAACGAGAAGGTAAATCTGAGCTCTCTCTGTGTACCATGTGGAGGATGAAAATCTTCACCCTTATTAGCAACAAATTTTGCAAGTGCAGATGCAATAAAATCGAATAATTCCTGAAAAAAATTACAATTTTAATTTGATGAGCACGACACAAATAACTTTAATATGATATTGCCGATGTTGCACTCATTAAATGTTGAGGAATTGAAACATCATCAAAATCTTGTTTAACAACATCGTTAACTCCGAGCGGCACGCACGCGCAAGACTCTAAAGTTTGTACCACCAAGGTCAAATGCATAAAATATGCCTTTTTCATCACTTCATTAACAAAATAAATGAGTAATTGTATAATATAAATAATTAGTACACATTCATACACATTGTATAAGAGAGACATACCCGGTTGGGAGATTGTCAACATGAGTGCCGAGCATCTTGACCTTATTGCTGCCTTCAGAGGCGAGTCCAGTAATTATCTCGGCCGTCATATCATCCGCCTGCATCAGCTTCCCAGTCGGTGTTTCGCACCCCTCCTCTAACTCCTTTAAAATCTCAATTACCTCAACCCATCTCCCGAAACTTTTAATTCTCTTTCTCACCAACACCACCGCCGCCAACGCACATGTTGCCGCCGCACCCATCATTGCCGCCACCACCATCGCCTTTCCCATTAATAAAGATAAAACAGACTGTGATTTGTACAGTTTTAGATTATGGGTGTAGTGTAAATGTTCTAATATATATCAAAGATGGAGTAAGATTATAACGATTTTAAATTTAGCTAAAGGGTTGGGAAACACAATACTCAAGCGTATACTTATTACTCGGGAGTTTGTGAACTTGTATAATTTCGAGTGTTCTTGTTATTTTTATTTCTTTTCTCGTCTTTCACTGACAGTCTTTTGAGTTTTTTCTAGCAAATTTTTAGTGGGGTATAATTTTGTTTATGAAATGTTTATATTTAATAGATATATAGATAGGTTACAAGGAGTCTCAAGCATTTTTTTATGAAAAATGTCGAATAAAATAAAATAGCTACCGGTTTATTAAAAGAGCTGCTAGTTTATGAAAACCATGTGCCAAAAAATATCAGACACCTAGTTTAAGAATAAACTACCTCTCAAATAAAGTATTTGTACATGGTTTATGAATAAAACGACTGTCACACAATGTGTCTGGTTTATGTATAAATTAGCTGGCAAACAAAATACTGGCACCTAGTTTATGAATAGACTAGTTTTCAAATAAATTATTTGCCCATGGTTTATTATTGGGAAATATATGTAATTATCTTTTTTAAAAATTATTTAAACGAGTACCTTGACAATAACCATGTTCATTTATTTGGGAAAGAGAATTAAAATTGATATAATATTAATCCAGGTTCGTCCATAAAAAGCTACAATAAAAATAAAAATATTAGGATGTAGGATGCAAAAAATTTAAAAAATAGAGAACTAATTATTTAACACGAGGAACTCTAAATAGTATATGTTATAATAATCAATTAAAATAGAAGATATTGTCAAATAATATTGTAGAGGTCATGCAAATAATTAAAAAAATTGAGTCTTTCCACAAAACTTATTGAAATGCAATGATCTTCGAGAAGCCAGAAGATAAAGATGCACATTTTGACAAAACACATTGCAAAATGATTTAAAGGAATAAGAATAAGTTGATTTAAAGAAAACGAGGACAAAGATAGTGTGAAAGTATGATATGATGTAATTTGAATCTACTACTCTTTATGATATGTATATAAAGATGGAGGCAACACAAAGTTAGGGTCCGATAACAATAATGGACTTCATTATGTTATACACTGTAAGGCTACAATTACTATTTTGTAATTATTTTTTCAATTTTTGTTTAGCTAAATGAATATTAATCTATTGTTATAATTTTATTATATTTTTTATAATATTATTAAATGTTTTTTTAATCGAATATATTATATGATAAATTTTCGTGAACGTCCATAATGTTTTCATAGTTTTTTCATTTTACCATCCTTATTTCATAGTAGTCAATTTAAGTCATCATCTTTATAGTTGCTTTTATCCATAATCCAAATCAAGAAAGATTCGATAGTGAACTACTGTTAGACCTATTAAGGAAAACGTTTATTTTTGAATTTTACTTTTCAATTCCGTACTTTAGGATAATTTTTATTTTTTGCATTTTTTCCTACTTTAGACAACAATTTATCTTTTAATTTCCCCTGGATATTCAAGGATTTACCTTTTGATGTTTTGTTTAGTCTAAGTTATAAATGTTAACTTCACGTGTTTGTTATGCCAAACTTTTCACATTATAAAAATGATATTGTATTAGATAGCCGTATCAATCACATATTAATGTTGCATATTTTCTATCTCAGTTAATCTCAATCATTAAAAGTTCAATTAATTGAACTCATTATTGTTCAAAGCACGTACTTTTATATTCATATCTCAACATGTAATGAATATAAATCGAAACATATCCAACAGTAAACTTCAAAATAGCTCAAAGGATTATACAAAAAACAAATCTATTAAAAAAACTTTTCCATGACATGTCGAAGTTTGTAAAAATGATTAACACATTAGTTATCTCTTCATGACAACTCCCATTGTACATTCCCTTCTCCTATTGACAATCGCCATACAAAGTCATAGTTGACCGAAACGAAAATTGTTTAGGTCCGATTTCCAAGAACTCTGACCATGAGAGAACATTGGAATAGTAGATGACGATAGAAATTAAACATCAATATTTTTATAGTTTTTTATAATTATATATTATAGGTAGATTTGATGTCAAGCAAAATTTATAATTTTTTCTCACATATATTATCATCATATACATATATATAATATACGCATGTGTATCATCCATAAAATAGACACATAGTAGCGGTAAATAAATGTAATAAAAAAGTTGCAGCAAGAGGGTGTACCCCAAACTTTATTCATTGTTACAATGTTTAGAGACATTAGTCTATGATTCGACTCAAGCTTTATGCGAGCAGGACACCAAGAAGATGGGTAAATACAAGGGATAAGATTGTGATTAGCCCTCATATAAAAGTTGGTAAAATTCGAGGTCTTGGGAATTAGAAGCTGCCAAAAGGGCAGCTCCAATACTAGAGCCATCACTAGAATGCTCAACGGAGATATTTCGATAAGCCTCACCAAGCAACTCCTCAAGAGTACTCTCCAGAGTGTCTCTAAAGTAAGTATAATGCTCATATAATTCTCCATCCATCGATAACACATACTTTTTCTTCTCTCTTCCCTTGTCTTCTACATCTCTACCCAATTTCTTCAAGATCCCGAGAATTCTAGCAGCAGCAAGACGAGCTCCACGTGTTGTCACGATCTCACATACTGGTACAATTACTCTTCTAATTCTCAACGAAGAATTACGTAGCCGTCACAACATTAAAATACGATATAAATAATAATATGCTATTTATAATTCCTTACATCAAGTATTTCATTCAGTTTCCTACCAGCAACTTTGAGATCTGGAGATATATCTTGATGCATTGCCGAAATGTCGGGGGTCCTGTAAGTGTTATAATTTACAGAATTAGGAAAAACGATAACATACATTGAAGAACAAGAGAGAGTTCAGTGGCTTATAGTATCCAAATATAAATGGTACTTTCAGATTTGGTGGGACAGTAACACCAAAAAATGAAGTTTCTTCGGCCATCCTAAGCAAAACTCTACGAACAATTTCTCCAAGATACATTCCAGAAATGAGCTTCTCGAAAATCTGCTCCCCAGGGTTTAAACTCTCGACATCTAGACTTTTGTCATATTTTGTTATTGGAAGATGTGGTGATTGGAAATTACCCCATTCGATGTTTATTATCTTTTATTATGATTAACAATAACTAAGCTAAATCGAAAAGGTAAAAAAAAAAAAAAAGGTTTAAGCTAACCATTTCCCCTGACTTAGGTAAGAAACTAAAAAACTTTCAGATTATATTAGCTTTCTCCACATATGCCGTATTACTTCCGGTACCCAAAATCACAGCAGCAATAACATCCGGGTTATTGTATCGACCTTTAGCTAAAGTTCCCACAGTATCATTCACCTAACATCACAAATTATTAGCCCAAAACAAATGAACCAAATATATAACACAAAAAGAGAGACTTACCAAAGCAGATATACGCATATCAAGTCCGACTCTATCCATCGCTTTTGTCAATTCCTAAACCACATCTTGTCCAACCTATTAAAAAACTTTTCACATTATAAAGTGATATTGTATTAGATAGCCGTATCAATCACATATTAATTTTGCATATTTTCTATCTCAGTTAATCCTAATTATTAAAAGTTCAATTAATTGAACTCATTATTGTTCAAAGCACGTACTTTAATATTCATATCTCAATATGTAATGAATATAAATCGAAACATATCCAACAGTAAACTTCAAAATAGCTCAAAGGATTATACAAAAAACAAATCTATTAAAAAAACTTTTCCATGACATATCTAAGGTTGTAAAAATGATTAAGATATTAGTTATCTCTTCATGACAACTCCCATAATACATTCCCTTCTCCTATTGGATGTCAAATTAATCCACACCATACAAAAATAAATGTTAGTGATTTTGGAAAGACAACAAAAACTGTCATTATTGGTTTACATTTTACTTACTCTCTTCAACATCATATATTCGACGAAAACCATATATTAAACCTGAAATCATTAAAATTCCTTTTTACCAATTCCCTATCATTGATTTGACTATGGCAGAGATTCGTACGACACGAGTTTTATAGTTGCATACTCATGATCTTAAAAAAAAAACAGTACATTTTTCATATTTTCCATGCAAAAATTATTTTATGTTGCCATATGTACACACTACCTTTATCCTGTTTATGTTTTTCATTACAAACTTTTATTTTTTACTTTTACTAGAAAGAGAATTAAATGTTAACATAAATTATTTCCTATCGTCAATCGTCATTCCTAAGTTAAATGATTGATCATTCATCTCTAACTTAGCCATAAATTTTCTATAATTTTTTTCACCCAAATCATCATGTGAACCATCTAGCTTGTGTATTTGATAATCATCTCTCATAATATAATTTAAACATAAGTTATTAGTTCTAGCCATATATTTGTACACAAAAATGCTATAATTGTAATATTTGGTAAATATGTTACGTTAGCTACAAGTTTGTCTAGTGTTTGGGTATAAGTGCATTAATTAGAAAATAAATGGGTATGATTACAATTTTATATATTGCATAAACTATTATAATGTTGGTATATAAAAATCATTTACATTTTAATATTTTCTAAATAGATGGGTGATTTACGTAGAATGTGTCATATATATATTTGACATGTTTTCATTTTTCTGTATAAACATGATTTTTGTTTCAAATTTTGTAAATTTTGGTATTATATGTGTTATATATTGTAAGAAGATTTATATATATGCACTTATATGTAGTTTAAGATTTAAAATGTAATATTTGAAAATACAAGAGTCTTATTACAAAACATGTACATTCTACAATACAAATATGGTTATAAATACAAATTTTGCATGACATAAGGGGAGTTTCGCAAGTTAGATATCAAAAATATATTAAATATTATCAATAGTGTATAATTGCTAATACAATGAAGATCAACTACAAATTTCTAATTGCAAGTATAAAGATATAAACATACAATAATATGATATTAGTAGAAGTGTGAATAGTTTAATTATAAACGATAAATAAATAAATAAAATTTACTAATCATAAATACTACCTACAAACCCACAATACTCAAATGCATAAAAATAACTAAACATAAATAACCATTTAACAGATAAAACATTCAATCCATCTCATTTAATAACACAATAAATAGTAATATAGACCTACTAGTAAAATTAATAGTCTACCAAAATACATAAAAATGTAGTACATGTTCATATGTTTCAATCAACCTTAAGTAGGAGGTACAATAAGAGAGATAAAATCATTAACTTACGATGGTAGGAATATCTACTACAAATCTCTAGTAATTTTTTGGTTCTTTATTGTCCCCTTTCTTCTTACTCCTTTCTTATTTTCTCAAATTATTGAGTGATAAAGGTATTGTGTTACCAATATGGATTACAAATGAGTTAATTTTGTTTCTCGTGTTGTTAAACAATGAAGGTGGTTTGTGTGTTTAATTGATGGGCTTGTTGTTTGCTAAAGAAATTTACACTTATTTTCATCCCAAGGGTACCTTATTCTCCTCCATCTTCTCTTTCCGCTTATTCTTCTTCTTCTTCTTCTTTTATAAACATAAGATTATAAGAATTTAGGTTCTTTCATAAAAGTTTCAATTACAACTGAAATATTTGGACATAAAAAAAATTAAGAAAATAGATTATTACAATAATCAATGATTATCTAGAATAAAGTAATTTACAAGGTTTGTCAAATAACGGTCTAGAAGTCGTGCAAATAATTATTTATAAGTTCTTTTAAGTGAAATGAGTATTAATATTTTGTTATACTTTAGTTTAAAAACATTATTTACAGTAATATTAATGTTTGTACTAATTGAATATATTATAGAGTAATTTTTTGTAAATGTTCATTATTTTTTCATTTTCATCTAATTTTACTATCCATATTTCAAATTAGTCAATTTAAACTATCACCTTTATAGTTTTTCCATCCATAATCCAAATCTATAAAATTGGGTAGTGAACTACATTAAGAACTATTAAGGGAAATGATATCATTTGAATTTAACTTTCAATTCTACAACATAATATACTTTTTTTCCATTTTAGACAACTATTTATCTTAGAATTTCTCATATTTAATAAATGATTTATCTTTTGATATTTCATTTTTGTGTAAATTATATATGTTTATTTCATGTGTTTGTTATGTCCCTTTTGTCACATTATAAACGTGATAATATATTTGATATCCATATTTATGACATATTAATGTTGCATATATTCTATGTCAATTAATTATAATTGTTTAATTTTCAATTGAATAAATTAATTGTGTTTCAAAACAAATACTTATACATTCATATCTAACATGTAATGAAGTAGTATTTTTGGAACTAGCAACCAAAAGAGAATCTCATGATGGAGAGTTTTTATCTTTAGCTGCATAGGCATGGCATTACATTCAAGAAGTTAAACCTATAATTGAAGCTCTACACAATGAAATATAGGAACTGTACTACTTAGAAGAGGTAACTTGCGTATTAAAAATAGGGATTACGTGTACTAGTACAATCCCTTCATCGAGACCTACCATGAAGGATTTATTGAATATGTTGATCCAATGCACACAACAATCGATATACAAAGTCATAGTTGACCGAAACGAAAATTGTTCATGTCCGATTTCCAAGAACTCTGACCATGAGAGAACATTGGAATAGAAGATGACGATAGAAATTAAACATCAATATTTTTATCGTTTTTTATAATTATATATTATAGGTAGAGATGATGTTAAGCAAAATTTATCATTTTTTCTCACATATATTATCATCATATACATATATATAATATACGCATGTGTATCCTCCATAAAATAGACACATAGTAGCGGTAAATAAATGTAATAAAAAAGTTGCAACAAGAGGGTGTACCCCAAACTTTATTCATTGGTACAATGTCTAGAGACATTAGTCTATGATTCGACTCAAGCTTTATGCGAGCAGGACACCAAGAAGAAGGGTAAATACGAGGGATAAGATTGTGATTAGCCCTCATATAAAAGTTGGTAAAATTCGAGGTCTTGGGAATTAGAAGCTGCCAAAAGGGTAGCTCCAATACTAGAGCCATCACTAGAATGCTCAATGGAGATATTTCGATAAGCCTCACCAAGCAACTCCTCAAGAGTACTCTCCAAAGTGTCACTAAAGTAAGTATAATGCTCGTATAATTCTCCATCCATCGATATCACAGACTTTATCTTCTCTCTTCCCTTGTCTTCTACATCTCTACCCAATTTCTTCAAGATCCCAAGAATTCCAGCAGCAGCAAGACGAGCTCCACGTGTTGTCACGATCTCACATACTAGTACAATTACTCTTCTAATTCTCAACGAAGAATTACGTAGCTGTCACAACATTAAAATACGATATAAATAATAATATGCTATTTATAATTCCTTACATCAAGTATTTCATTCAGTTTCCTACCAACAACTTTGAGATCTGGAGATATATCTTGATGCATTGCCGAAATGTCGGGGGTCCTGTAAGTGTTATAATTTACTGAATTAGGAAAAACGATAACATACATTGAAGAACAAGAGAGAGTTCAGTGGCTTATAGTACCCAAATATAAATGGTACTTTCAGATTTGGTGGGACAGTAACACCAAAAAAGGAAGTTTCTTCGGCAGTCCTAAGCAAAACTCTACGAAAAATTTCTCCAAGATACATTCCAGAAATGAGCTTCTCATAAATCTGCTCCCCAGGGTTTAAACTCTCGACATCTAGACTTTTGTCATATTTTGTTATTGGAAGATGTGGTGATTGGAAATTACCCCATTCCATGTTTATTACCTTTTATTATGATTAACAATAACTAAGCTAATTCGAAAAGGTAAAAAATAAAAAAAAGGTTTAAGCTTACCATTTCCCCTGACTTAGGTATGAAACCAAAAAACTTTCGGTACCCAAAATCACAGCAGCAATAACATCCGGGTTATTGTATCGACCTTTAGCTAAAGTTCCCACAGTATCATTCACCTAACATCACAAATTATTAGCCCAAAACAAATGAACCAAATATATAATACAAAAAGAGAGACTTACCAAAGCAGATATACGCATATCAAGTCCGACTCTATCCATCGCTTTTGTCAATTTCCAAACCACGTCTTGTCCAACCTATTAAAAAACTTAACAATCAATACTCCCTATTAATTCTAATTAGACAATAAAATTAAAAGACTAACTGTCTCTTCTATTGAGAAACCCTTTGTCCACTTAATAAGAGTCCCAGATACGACTGATAATTGCTGAACACGAAACGAAAAGGTAAATCCGAGCTCTCACTGTATACCATGTGGAGGATGAAAATCTTTACCCTCATTAGCAACAAATTTTGCAAGTGCAGATGCAATAAAATCGAATAATTCCTGAAGTAAATTACAATTTTAATTTGATGAGCACGACAAATAACTTAATTTAATATGATATTGCATAATTGCACACTTACATCTGATGTTGCAGTCATTAAATGTTGAGGAATTGAAACATCATCAAATACTTGTTTAACAACACCGTTAACTCCGAGCTGCACACGCAAGACTCGAAAGTTTGTACCACCAAGATCCAATGCACTAAATATGCCTTTTTCATCACTTCATTAACAAAATAAATGAGTAATTGTATAATATAAATAATTAATACACATTCATACATATTGTATAAGAGAGACATACCCGGTTGGGAGATTGTCAACATGAGTGACGATCATCTTGACCTTATTGCTGCCTTCAGAGGCGAGTCCAGTAATCATCTCGGCCGTCATAGCATCCGCCACCTGCATCAGCTTCCCAGTAGGTGTCTCGCACCCCTCCTCTAACTCCTTTAAAATCTCAATTACCTTAACCCATCTCCCGAAGCTTTTAATTCTCTGTCTCACCAACACCGCCGCCAACGCACATGTTGCCGCCGCACCCATCATTGCCCCCACCACCATCGCCTTTCCCATTAATAAAGTTAAAAAGACTGTGATTTGTACTGTTTTAGATTATGGGTGTAGTGTAAATGTTCTAATATATATCAAAGATGGAGTAAGATTATAAAGATATTAGATTTAGCTAAAGGGTTGGGAAACACAATACTCAAGCGTATACTTATTACTCTAGAGTTAGTGAACTTGTATAATTTCGTGTGTTTGTGACAACTTTTATAATTCTCCCATGTCACTCTTGTTATTTCTTTTTCTTTTCTCTTTTTTCACTGACAATCTTTTGAATTTTTGCCAGCAAATTTCTAGTGGGGTATAATTTTGTTTATCAAATGTTTATATTTAATAGATAAATAGATAGGTTACAAGGAGTCTCAAGCAATTTTTATGAAAAATGTCGAATAAAATAAAATAGCTACCGGTTTATTAAAAAGAGCTGCCAGTTTATGAAAACCATGTGCCAAAAAAATATCTACACCTAGTTTATGAATAAACTACCTTTCAAATAAAGTATTTGTACATTGTTTATGAATAAAACAAATGTCACGCAATGTGTCTGGTTTATGTATAAATTAGCTGGCAAACAAAATACCGGCACCTAGTTTATGAATAGACTAGTTTCCAAATAAATTATTTGCCCATGGTTTATTATTGGGAAATATATATAATTATCTATTTTTAAAATTATTTAAACAAGTACCTTGACAATAAGCATGTTCATTTATTTGGGAAAGAAAATTAAAATTTATATAATATTAATTCGGGTTCGTTCATTAAAAGTTACAATTAAAATTAAAATATTAGGACGTAGGATGCAAAAAATTTAAAAAATAGAGAACTAATTATTTAACACGAGGAACTCAAAGTAGTATATGTTATAATAATCAATTAAAATAGAAGATGTTCTCAAATAACATTGTAGAGGTCATGCAAATAATAAAAAAATTGAGTCTTTCCACAAAACTTATTGAAATGCAATGACCTTCGAGATGCGAGAAGATAAAGATGCACATTTTGACAAAACACATTGCAAAATGATTTAAAGGAATAGGAATAAGTTGATTTAAAGAATATGAGGACAAAGATAGTGTGAAATTATGATATGATGTAATTTGAATCTACTATTTTTTATGATATGTATATAAAGATGGAGGCAACATAAAGTTAGGGTCCGATGACAATAATGGACTATACTATGTTATATACTGTAAGACTACAATTACTATTTTGTAATTATTTTTTCAATTTTTGTTTAGCTAAATGAATATTAATCTGTTGTTATAAATTTATTATATTTTTTTATAATATTATTAAATGTTTTTTTAATTGAATATATTATAGGATAAATTTTAGTGAACGTCCATAATGTTTTCATAGTTTTTCCATTTTACATTCCATATTTCATAATAGTCAATTTAAGTCATCATCTTTAAAGTTGCTTTTATCCATAATCCAAATCAAGAAAGATTCGATAGTGAACTACTCTTAGACCTGTTAAGGAAAACGTTTACTTTTGAATTTTATTTTTCAATTCCATACTTTAGGATAATTTTTATTTTTTGCATTTTTTCCAACTTTAGACAACAATTTATCTTTTTAATTTCCCCTGGATATTCAAGGATTCACCTTTTGATTTTTTGTTTAGTCTAAGTTATACATGTTAACTTCACTTGTTTGTTATGCCCAACTTTTCACATTATAAAAATGATATTGTATTACATAGCCGTATCAATCACATATTAATTTTGCATATTTTCTATCTCAGTTAATCATAATAATTAAAAGTTCAATTAATTGAACTCATTATTGTTCAAAGCACGTACTTTAATATTCATATCTCAATATGTAATGAATATAAATCGAAACATATCCAACAGTAAACTTCAAAATAGCTCAAAGGATTATACAAAAAACAAATCTATTAAAAAAACTTTTCCATGACATGTCAAAGTTTGTATAAATGATTAAGATATTAGTTATCCCTTCATGACAACTCCCATAATACATTCCTTTCTTCTATTGGATGTCAAATTAATCCACACCATACAAAAATAAATGTTAGTGATTTTGGAAAGACAACAAAAACTGTCATTAGTGGTTTACATTTTACTTACTCTCTTCAACATCATATATTCGACGAAAACCATATATTAAACCTCAAATCATTAAAATCCCTTTTTACCAATTACCTATCATTGATTTGACTATGGCAGAGATTCGTACGATACGAGTTTTATATTTGCATACTCATGATCTTAAGAAAATAGTACATTTTTCATATTTTCCATGCAAAAATTATTTTATGTTGCCATATGTACACACTACCTTTACCCTGTTTATGTTTTTCATTACAAACTTTTATTTTTTACTTTTACTAGAAAGAGAATTAAATGTTAACATAAATTATTTCCTATCGTCAATCGTCATTCCTAAGTTAAATGATTGATCATTCATCTCTAACTTAGCCATAAATTTTCTATAATTTTTTTCACCCAAATCATCATGTTAACCATCTAGCTTGTGTATTTGATAATCATCTCTCATAATAAAATTTAAATATAATTTATTATTTCTAGCAATATTTCTGTACACAAAAATGCTATAATTGCAATATTTGGTAAATATGTTACGTTAGCTACAAGTTTGTCTAGTGTTTGGGTATAAGTGCATTAATTATAAAATAAATGGGTATGATTACAATTTTATATATTTCATAAAATATTATAATATTGGTCAATAAAATCATTTACATTTTAATATTTTCTAAATAGATGGATGATTTACGTAGAATGTGCCATATATATCTGACATGTTTTTATTTTTAAACATGATTTTTATTGCAAATTCTGTGAAATTTTGGGATCATATGTTTTATATATTGTAAGAAGATTTATATATATGCACTTATATGTAGTTAAATATTTAAAGTGTAATATTTGAAAATACAAGAGTCTTATTACAAAACATGTACATTCTACAATACAAATATGGTTATAAATACAAATTTTGCATGACATACGGGGAATTTTGCATGTTAGATATCAAAAATATTTTAAATATTATCAATAGTGTATAATTGCTAATACAATGTAGATCAACTACAAATTTTTAATTGCAAGTATAAAGATATAAACATACAATAATATGATATTAGTAGAAATTTGAACAGTTTAATTATAAACGATAAATAAATAAAATTTACTAATCATAGATACTACCTACAAACCCATAATACTTAAATGCATAAAAAAAATATACTAAACATAAATTACCATTTAACAAATAAAATATTCAATCTATCTTATTTAATAACACGATAAATAGTAATATAGACCTACTAGTAAAATTAATAGTCTATAGAATACATAAAAATGTAGTACATGTTCATATGTTTCAATCAACCTCAAGTAGGAGGTACAATAAGAGAGATAAAATCATTAACTTACGATGGTAGGAATATCTACTACAAATCTCTAGTAATTTTTTTGTTCTTTATTGATCCCTTTCTTCTTACTCTTTTCTTATTTTCTCAAATTATTGAGTGATGAAGGTATTGTGTTACCTGTATGGATTAGAAATGAGTGAATTTTGTTTCTCGTGTTGTTAAACAATGAAGGTAGTTTGTGTTGTTTATTGATGGACTTGTTGTTCGCTAAAGAAATTTACACTTATTTTCATCCCAAGGGTACCTTATCCTCCTCCATCTTCTTTTTTCGCTTATTCTTCTTCTTCTTCTTCTTCTTCTTCTTCTTCTTTTATAAATATATGGTTATAAGAGATTAGGTTCTTTCATAAAAAGTTTCAATTACAATTGAAATATTTGGACATAAAAAAATCTAAGAAAATAGAGAGATAATAATTTAAAGTGATTATCTCTAAGTAACATTAGTTATAATAATAATATACATGGTTTGTCAAATAATAGTTTAGAAGTCGTGCAAATAATTATTTTATAAGTTCCTTTTAGCTAAATGAGTATTAATTTTTTGTTACACTTTAGTTTATAATATTATTTACAATAATATTAATGTTTGTACTAATTGAATATACTATAGAATAATTTTTTGTATATGTTCATCATTTTTTCATTTTCATCTAATTTTATTTTCCATATTTAAAATTAGTCAATTTAAACTATCATCTTTATAGTTTTTTCCATCCATAATCCAAATCTATAAATTTGGGTAGTGAACTACATTAAGAACTATTAAGGAAAATGATATCATTTGAATTTATCTTTCAATTCTACAACATAATATACTTTTTTTCCATATTAGACAACTATTTATCTTAGAATTTCTCATATTTAATCAATGATTTACCTTTTGATTTTTCATTTTAGAGTAAATTATATATGTTTATTTCATGTGTTTGTTATGTCCCTTTTGTCACATTATAAACGTGATAATATATTTGATATCCATATTTATCAAATATTAATGCTGCATATATTCTATTCAATTAATTATAATTATTTAATTTTCAATTGAATAAATTAATTGTGTTTCAAAGCAAATACTTATACATTCATATCTAACATGTTATGAAGTAGTATTTTTGTAACTAGCAATCGAAAGAGAAGCCCATGATGGAGAGTTTTTATCTTTAGTTGCATAGGCATGGCATTACATTTAAGAAGTTAAACCTATAATTGAAGCTCTAGACAATGAAATATAGGAATTGTACTACGTAGAAGAGGTAACTCATGTATTAAAAATAGGGATTACGTGTACTTGTACATTCCCTTCATCGAGACCAACCATGAAGGAGTTATTGAATATGTTGATCCAATGCACACAACAATCGCTATACAAAGTCATAGTTGACCGAAACGAAAATTGTTCTGGTCCGATTTCCAAGAACTCTGACCATGAGAGAACATTGGAATAGAAGATGACGACAGAAATTAAACATCAATATGTCTATCGGTTTTTATAATTATAGATTATAGGTAGAGCTAATGTCAAGCAAAATTTATCATTTTTCCTCACATATATTATCATCATATACATATATATAATATACGCATGTGTATCATCCATAATATAGACACATTGTAGCGGTAAATTAATGTAATAAAAAAGTTGCAGCAAGAGGGTTTTCCCTAAACTTTATTCATTGTTACAATGTCTAGAGACATTCGTCTATGATGCGACTCAAGCTTTATGCGAGCACGACACCAAGAAGAAGGGTAAATACAAGGGATAAGATTGTGATTAGCCCTCATATAAAAGGTGATAAAATTCGAGGTCTTGGGAATTAAAAGGGCAGCTCCAATACTAGAGTCATCACTAGAATGCTCAATGGAGATATTTCGACAAGCCTCACCAAGCAACTCCTCAAGAGTACTCTCCAGAGAGTCTGTAAAGTAAGTATAATGCTCGTATAATTCTCCATCAATCGATATCACAAACTTTATCTTCTCTCTTCCCTTGTCTTCTACATCTCTACCCAATTTCTTCAAGATCCCAAGAATTCCAGCAGCAGCAAGACGAGCTCCACGTGTTGTCTCGATCTCGCATACTAGTACAATTACTCTTCTAATTCTCAACAAAGAATTATGTAGCTGTCACACCATTAAAAATAAATAATAATATGATATAAATAATAATATGCTATTTATAATTCCGAACATCAAGTATTTCATTCAGTTTCCTACCAACAACTTTGAGATCTGGAGATATATCTTGATGCATTGCCGAAATGTCGGGGGTCCTGTAAGTGTTATAATTTACAGAATTAGGAAAAACGATAACATATATTGAAGAACAAGAGAGAGTTCAGTGGCTTATAGTACCCAAATATAAATGGTACTTTCAGATTTGGTGGGACATTAATACTAAAAAAGGAAGTTTCTTCGGCCGTCCTAAGAAAAACTCTACGAACAATTTCTCAAAGATACATTCCAGAAATGAGCTTCACGTAAATTTGCTCCCTAGGGTTTAAACTCTCGACATCTAGACTTTTGTCATATTTTTTTATTAGAAGATGTGGTGATTAGAAATTACCCCATTCCTTGTTTATTACCTTTTATTATGATTAACAATAATTAAGCTAAATCAAAAAGGTTAAAAAAAGGTTTAAGCTAACCATTTCCCCTGACTTAGGTAAGAAACCAAAAATCTTTGGGATTATATTAGCTTTCTCCACATATGCCGCATTACTTTCGGTAACATCCGGGTTATTGTATCGACATTTAGTTAAAGTTCCCACAGTATCATTCACCTATCATCACAAATTATTAGCCCAAAACAAATGAACCAAATATATAATACAAAAAGAGAGACTTACCAAAGCAGATATACGTATATCAAGTCCGACTCTATCCATCGCTTCTGTCTATTCCCAAACCACATCTTGTCCAACCTATTAAAAAACTTAACAATCAATATTCCCTATTAATTCTAATTAGACAATAAAATAAAAAGACTAACCGTCTCTTCTATTAAGAATACCTTTGTCCACTTAATAAGAGTCCCAGATACGACTGATAATTGCTGAACAGGAAACGAGAAGGTAAATCTGAGCTCTCTCTGTATACCATGTGGAGGATGAAAATCTTCACCCTCATTAGCAACAAATTTTGCAAGTGCAGATGCAATAAAATCGAATAATTCCTGAAAAAAATTACAATTTTAATTTGATGAGCACGACACAAATAACTTTAATATGATATTGCCGATGTTGCAGTCATTAAATGTTGAGGAATTGAAACATCATCAAAATCTTGTTTAACAACATCGTTAACTCCGAGCGGCACGCACGCGCAAGACTCGAAAGTTTGTACCACCAAGGTCAAATGCATAAAATATGCCTTTTTCATCACTTCATTAACAAAATAAATGAGTAATTGTATAATATAAATAATTAGTACACATTCATACACATTGTATAAGAGAGACATACCCGGTTGGGAGATTGTCAACATGAGTGACGAGCATCTTGACCTTATTGCTGCCTTCAGAGGCGAGTCCAGTAATCATCTCGGCCGTCATATCATCTGCCTGCATCAGCTTCCCAGTCGGTGTTTCGCACCCCTCCTCTAACTCCTTTAAAATCTCAATTACCTCAACCCATCTCCCGAAACTTTTAATTCTCTTTCTCACCAACACCACCGCCGCCAACGCACATGTTGCCGCCGCACCCATCATTGCCCCCACCACCATCGCCTTTCCCATTAATAAAGATAAAACAGACTGTGATTTGTACAGTTTTAGATTATGGGTGTAGTGTAAATGTTCTAATATATATCAAAGATGGAGTAAGATTATAATGATTTTAGATTTAGCTAAAGGGTTGGGAAACACAATACTCAAGCGTATACTTATTACTCGGGAGTTTGTGAACTTGTATAATTTCGAGTGTTTGTGAAAACTTTTATAATTCTCCGATGTCACTCTTGTTATTTTTTTTTCTTTTCTCGTCTTTCACTGACAGTCTTTTGAGTTTTTTCTTGCAAATTTTTAGTGGGGTATAATTTTGTTTATCAAATATTTATATTTAATAGATATATAGATAGGTTACAAGGAGTCTCAAGCATTTTTTTATGAAAAATGTCAAATAAAATAAAATAGCTACCGGTTTATTAAAAGAGCTGCCAGTTTATGAAAACCATGTGCCAAAAAATATCAGACACCTAGTTTATGAATAAACTACCTTTCAAATAAAGTATTTGTACATGGTTTATGAATAAAACAACTGTCACACAATGTTTCTGGTTTATGTATAAATTAGCTGGCAAACAAAATACTGGCACCTAGTTTATGAATAGACTAGTTTTCAAATAAATTATTTGCCCATGGTTTATTATTGGGAAATATATGTAATTATCTTTTTTTAAAATTATTTAAACGAGTACCTTGACAATAACCATGTTCATTTATTTGGGAAAGAGAATTAAAATTTATATAATATTAATCCGGGTTCGTCCATAAAAAGCTACAATTAAAATAAAAATATTAGGACGTAGGATGCAAAAAATTTAAAAAATAGAGAACTAATTATTTAACACGAGGAACTCTAAATAGTATATGTTATAATAATCAATTAAAATAGAAGATATTGTCAAATAATATTGTAGAGGTCATGCAAATAATTAAAAAAATTGAGTCTTTCCACAAAATTTATTGAAATGCAATGATCTTCGAGAAGCCAGAAGATAAAGATGCACATTTTGACAAAACACATTGCAAAATGATTTAAAGGAATAGGAATAAGTTGATTTAAAGAAAACGAGGACAAAGATAGTGTGAAAGTATGATATGATGTAATTTGAATCTACTATTTTTAATGATATGTATATAAAGATGGAGGCAACACAAAGTTAGGGTCCGATAACAATAATGGACTTCATTATGTTAATATTGTAAGGCTACAATTACTATTTTGTAATTGTTTTTTCAATTTTTGTTTAGCTAAATGAATATTAATCTGTTGTTATAATTTTATTATATTTTTTTAATAATATTATTAAATGTTTTTTTAATTGAATATATTATATGATAAATTTTAGTGAACGTCCATAATGTTTTCATAGTTTTTTCATTTTACCATCCATATTTCATAGTAGTCAATTTAAGTCATCATCTTTAAAAGTTGATTTTATCCATAATCCAAATCAAGAAAGATTCGATAGTGAACTACTGTTAGACCTATTAAGGAAAACGTTTATTTTTGAATTTTATTTTTCAATTCCATACTTTAGGATAATTTTTATTTTTTGCATTTTTTCCAACTTTAGACACTAATTTATCTTTTTAATTTCCCCTGGATATTCAAGGATTTACCTTTTGATTATTTGTTTAGTCTAAGTTATACATGTTAACTTCACTTGTTTGTTATGCCCAACTTTTCACATTATAAAAATGATATTGTATTAGATAGCCGTATCAATCACATATTAATTTTGCATATTTTCTATCTCAGTTAATTCTAATTATTAAAAGTTCAATTAATTGAACTCATTATTGTTCAAAGCACGTACTTTAATATTCATATCTCAATATATAATGAATATAAATCGAAACATATCCAACAGTAAACTTCAAAATAGCTCAAAGGATTAACAAAAAACAAATCTATTATAAAAACTTTTCCATGACATGTCGAAGTTTGTAAAAATGATTAAGATATTAGTTATCCCTTCATGACAACTCCCATAATACATTCCCTTCTCCTATTGGATGTCAAATTAATCCACACCATACAAAAATAAATGCTAGTGATTTTGGAAAGACAACAAAAACTGTCATTAGTGGTTTACATTTTACTTACTCTCTTCAACATCATATATTCGACGAAAACCATATATTAAACCTAAAATCTTTAAAATCCCTTTTTACCAATTCCCTATCATTGATTTGACTATGGCAGAGATTCGTACGACACGAGTTTTATATTTGCATACTCATGATCTTAAAAAAAATAGTACATTTTTCATATTTTCCATGCAAAAATTATTTTATGTTGCCATATGTACACACTACTTTTACCCTGTTTATGTTTTTCATTACAAACTTTTATTTTTTACTTTTACTAGAAAGAGAATTAAATGTTAACATAAATTATTTCCTATCGTCAATCGTCATTCCTAAGTTAAATGATTGATCATTCATCTCTAACTTAGCCATAAATTTTCTATAATATTTTTCACCCAAATCATCATGTGAACCATCTAGCTTGTGTATTTGATAATCATCTCTCATAATATAATTTAAACATAAGTTAGTAGTTCTAGCCATATTTTTGTACACAAAAATGCTATAATGCAATATTTGGTAATTATGTTACGTTAGCTACAAGTTTGTCTAGTGTTTGGGTATAAGTGCATTAATTAGAAAGTAAATGGGTATGATTACAATTTTATATATTGCATAAACTATTACAATGTTGGTAAATAAAAATCATTTACATTTTAATATTTTCTAAATAGATGGGTGATTTACGTAGAATGTGTCATATATATATATATTTGACATGTTTTCATTTTTCTGTATAAACATGATTTTTATTTCAAATTCTGTTAATTTTGGTATTATATGTGTTATATATTGTAAGAAGATTTATATATATGCACTTATATGTAATTTAAGATTTAAAATGTAATATTTGAAAATACAAGAGTCTTATTACAAAACATGTACGTTCTACAATACAAATATGGTTATAAATACAAATTTTGCATGACATAAGGGGAATTTCGCAAGTTAGATATCAAAAATATTTTAAATATTATCAATAGTGTATAATTGCTAATACAATGTAGATCAACTACAAATTTCTAATTGTAAGTATAAAGATATAAAAATACAATAATATGATATTAGTAGAAGTGTGAATAGTTTAATTATAAACGATAAATAAATAAATAAAATTTACTAATCATAAATACTACCTACAAACCCATAATACTCAAATGCATAAAAAAAACTAAACATAAATAACCATTTAACAGATAAAACATTCTATCCATCTCATTTAATAACACGATAAATAGTAATATAGACCTACTAGTAAAATTAATAGTCTACCAAAATACATAAAAATGTAGTACATGTTCATATGTTTCAATCAACCTTAAGTAGGAGGTACAATAAGAGAGATAAAATCATTAACATACGATGGTAGGAATATCTACTACAAATCTCTAGTAATTTTTTGGTTCTTTATTGTCCCCTTTCTTCTTACTCCTTTCTTATTTTCTCAAATTATTGAGTGATGAAAGTATTGTGTTACCCGTATGGATTACAAATGAGTTAATTTTGTTTCTCGTGTTGTTAAACATTGAAGGTGGTTTGTGTGGTTAATTGATGGACTTGTTGTTTGCTAAAGAAATTTACACTTATTTTCATCCCAAGGGTACCTTATTCTCCTCTATCTTCTTTTTCCGCTTATTCTTCTTCTTCTTCTTTTATAAACATAAGATTATAAGAATTTAGGTTCTTTCATAAAAGTTTCAATTACAACTGAAATATTTGGACATAAAAAAATTAAAAAAATAGATTATTACAATAATCAATGATTATGTAGAATAAAGTAATTTACAAGGTTTGTCAAATAACGGTCTAGAAGTCGTGCAAATAATTATTTTATAAGTTCTTTTAAGCGAAATGAGTATTAATATTTTGTTATACTTTAGTTTAAAAACATTATTTACAGTAATATTAATGTTTGTACTAATTGAATATATTATAGAGTATTTTTTGTAAATGTTCATTATTTTTTCATTTTCATCTAATTTTACTATCCATATTTCAAATTAGTCAATTTAAACTATCACCTTTATAGTTTTTCCATCCATAATCGAAATCTATAAAATTGGGTAGTGAACTACATAAAGAACTATTAAGGAAAATGATATCATTTGAATTTATCTTTCAATTCTACAACATAATATACTTTTTTTCCATTTTAGACAACTATTTATCTTAGAATTTCTCATATTTAATAAATGATTTATCTTTTTATATTTCATTTTTGAGTAAATTATATATGTTTATTTCATGTGTTTGTTATGTCCCTTTTGTCACATTATAAACATGATAATATATTTGATATCCATATTTATCACATATTAATGTTGCATATATTCTATGTCAATTAATTATAATTCTTTAATTTTCAATTGAATAAATTAATTGTTTTTCAAAGCAAATACTTATACATTCATATCTAACATGTAATGAAGTAGTATTTTTGGAACTAGCAACCAAAAGAGAAGCTCATGATGGAGAGTTTTTATCTTTAGCTGCATAGGCATGTCATTACATTTAAGAAGTTAAACCTATAATTGAAGCTCTAGACAATGAAATATAGGAACTGGACTACTTAGAAGAGGTAACTTGTGTATTAAAAATAGGGATTACGTGTACTAGTACATTCCCTTCATCGAGACCTACCATGAAGGATTTATTGAATATGTTGATCCAATGCACACAACAATCGATATACAAAATCATAGTTGACCGAAACGAAAATTGTTCAGGTCCGATTTCCAAGAACTCTGACCATGAGAGAACATTGGAATAGAAGATGACGATAGAAATTAAACATCAATTTTTTATCGTTTTTTATAATTATATATTATAGGTAGAACTGATGTCAAGCAAATTTATCATTTTTTCTCACATATAGTATCGTCATATACATATATATAATATACGCATGTGTATCCTCCATAAAATAGACACATAGTAGCGGTAAATAAATGTAATAAAAAAGTTGCAACAAGAGGGTGTACCCCAAACTTTATTCATTGTTACAATGTCTAGAGACATTAGTCTATGATTCGACTCAAGCTTTATGCGAGCAGGACACCAAGAAGAAAGGTAAATACAAGGGATAAGATTGTGATTAGCCCTCATAT
The DNA here is from genome assembly GCA_029959085.1 of Nemophila menziesii. Taxonomy (NCBI): domain Eukaryota; kingdom Viridiplantae; phylum Streptophyta; class Magnoliopsida; order Boraginales; family Hydrophyllaceae; genus Nemophila; species Nemophila menziesii. The sequence continues at coordinate 1,883,455 of JARWIR010000004.1, forward strand.
AAAAGTTGGTAAAATTCGAGGTCTTGGGAATTAGAAGCTGCCAAAAGGGCAGCTCCAATACTAGAGCCATCACTAGAATGCTCAATGGAGATATTTCGATAAGCCTCACCAAGCAACTCCTCAAGAGTACTCTCCAAAGTGTCTCTAAAGTAAGTATAATGCTCGTATAATTCTCCATCCATCGATATCACAGACTTTATCTTCTCTCTTCCCTTGTCTTCTACATCTCTACCCAATTTCTTCAAGATCCCAAGAATTCCGGCAGCAGCAAGACGAGCTCCACGTGTTGTCACGATCTCACATACTAGTACAATTACTCTTCTAATTCTCAACGAAGAATTACGTAGCTGTCACAACATTAAAAATAATTAAAATACGATATAAATAATAATATGCTATTTATAATTCCTTACATCAAGTATTTCATTCAGTTTCCTACCAACAACTTTGAGATCTGGAGATATATCTTGATGCATTGCTGAAATGTCGGGGGTCCTGTAAGTGTTATAATTTACAGAATTAGGAAAAACGATAACATACATTGAAGAACAAGAGAGAGTTCAATGGCTTATAGTACCCAAATATAAATGGTACTTTCAGATTTGGTGGGACAGTAACACCAAAAAAGGAAGTTTCTTCGGCCATCCTAAGCAAAACTCTACGAACAATATCTCCAAGATACATTCCAGAAATGAGCTTCTCGTAAATCTGCTCCCCAGGGTTTAAACTCTCGACATCTAGACTTTTGTCATATTTTGTTATTGGAAGATGTGGTGATTGGAAATTACCCCATTCCATGTTTATTACCTTTTGTTATGATTAACAATAACTAAGCTAAATCGAAAAGGTAAAAAATAAAAAAAAGGTTTAAGCTAACCATTTCCCCTGACTTAGGTATGAAACCAAAAAACCTTCGGATTATATTAGCTTTCTCCACATATGCCGCATTACTTCCGGTACCCAAAATAACAGCAGCAATAACATCCGGGTTATTGTATCGACCTTTAGCTAAAGTTCCCACAGTATCATTCACCTAACATCACAAATTATTAGCCCAAAACAAATGAACGAAATATATAATACAAAAAGAGAGACTTACCAAAGCAGATATACGCATATCAAGTCCGACTCTATCCATTGCTTTTGTCAATTCCCAAACCACATCTTGTCCAACCTATTTAAAAACTTAACAATCAATATTCCCTATTAATTATAATTAGACAATAAAATTTAAAGACTAACCGTCTCTTCTATTGAGAAACCTTTTGTCCACTTAATAAGAGTCCCACATACGATTGATAATTGCTGAACAGGAAATGAAAAGGTAAATCCGAGCTCTCTCTGTACACCATGTGGAGGATGAAAATCTTCACCCTCATTAGCAACAAATTTTGCAAGTTCAGATGCAATAAAATCGAATAATTCCTGAAATAAATTACAATTTTAATTTGTTGAGCACGACAAATAACTTTAATATGATATTGCATAATTGCACACTTACATCCGATGTTGCAGTCATTAAATGTTGAGGAATTGAAACATCATCAAATTCTTGTTTAACAACACCGTTAACTCCGAGCTGCACACGCAAGACTCGAAAGTTTGTACCACCAAGATCCAATGCATAAAATATGCCTTTTTCATCACTTCATTAACAAAATAAATGAGTAATTGTATAATATAAACAATTAATACACATTCATACATATTGTATAAGAGAGACATACCCGGTTGGGAGATTGTCAACATGAGTGACTATCATCTTGACCTTATTGCTGCCTTCAGAGGCGAGTCCAGTAATCATCTCGGCCGTCATCGCATCCGCCACCTGCATCAGCTTCCCAGTAGGTGTCTCGCACCCCTCCTCTAACTCCTTTAAAATCTCAATTACCTTACCCCATCTCCCGAAGCTTTTAATTCTCTGTCTCACCAACACCGCCACCAACGCACATGTTGCCGCCGCACCCATCATTGCCCCCACCACCATCGCCTTTCCTATTAATAAAGTTAAAAAGACTGTGATTTGTACTGTTTTAGATTATGGGTGTAGTGTAAATGTTCTAATATATATCAAAGATGGAGTAAGATTATAAAGATTTTAGATTTAGCTAAAGGGTTGGGAAACACAATACTCAAACATATACTTATTACTCTGGAGTTAGTGAACTTGTATAATTTCATGTGTTTGTGTCAACTTTTATAATTCTCCCATGTCACTCTTGTTATTTCTTTTTCTTTTCTCTTTTTTCACTGACAATCTTTTAGTTTTTGCTAGCAAATTTCTAGTGGGGTATAAGTTTGTTTATCAAATGTTTATATGTAATAGATAAATAGATAGGTTACAAGGAGTCTCGAGCAATTTTTATGAAAAATGTCGAATAAAATAAAATAGCTACCGGTTTATTAAAAGAGCTGCCAGTTTATGAAAACCATGTGCCAAAAAAATATCTACACTTAGTTTATGAATAAACTACCTTTCAAATAAAGTATTTGTACATTGTTTATGAATAAAACAAATGTCACGCAGTGTGTCTGGTTTATGTATAAATTAGCTGGCAAACAAAATACCGGCACCTAGTTTATGAATAGACTATTTTCAAAATAAATTATTTGCCCATGGTTTATTATTGGGAAATATATGTAATTATCTTTTTTAAAATTATTTAAACAAGTACCTTGACAATAAGCATGTTCATTTATTTGGGAAAGAAAATTAAAATTTATATAATATTAATTCGGGTTCGTTCATTAAAAGTTACAATTAAAATTAAAATATTAGGACGTAGGATGCAAAAAATTTAAAAAAAAGAGAACTAATTATTTAACACGAGGAACTCTAAGTAGTATATGTTATAATAGTCAATTAAAGTAGAAGATATTCTCAAATAACATTGTAGAGGTCATGCAAATAATAAAAAAAAAAATTGAGTCTTTCCACAAAACTTATTGAAATCCAATGACCTTCGAGATGCGAGAAGATAAAGATGCACATTTTAACAAAACACATTGCAAAATGATTTAAAGGAATAGGAATAAGTTGATTTAAAGAATCTGCGGACAAAGATAGTGTGAAAGTATGATATGATGTAATTTGAATCTACTATTTTTAATGATATGTATATAAAGATGGAGGCAACACAAAGTTAGGGTCCGATGACAATAATGGAGTATATTATGTTAATATTGTAAGGCTACAATTACTATTTTGTAATTTTTTTTTCAATTTTTGTTTAGCTAAATGAATATTAATCTGTTGTTATAAATTTATTATATTTTTTTAATAATATTATTAAATGTTTTTTTAATTGAATATATTATAGGATAAATTTTAGTGAACGTCCATAATGTTTTCATAGTTTTTCCATTTTACCGTCCATATTTCATAGTAGTCAATTTAAGTCATCATCTTTAAAAGTTGCTTTTATCCATAATCCAAATCAAGAAAGATTCGATAGTAAACTACTCTTAGACCTGTTAAGGAAAAAGTTTACTTTTGAATTTTATTTTTCAATTCCATACTTTAGGATAATTTTTATTTTTTGCATTTTTTCCAACTTTAGACACTAATTTATCTTTTTAATTTCCCCTGGATATTCAAGGATTTACCTTTTGATTATTTGTTTAGTCTAAGTTATACATGTTAACTTCACTTGTTTGTTATGCCCAACTTTTCACATTATAAAAATGATATTGTATTAGATAGCCGTATCAATCACATATTAATTTTGCATATTTTCTATCTCAGTTAATTCTAATTATTAAAAGTTCAATTAATTGAACTCATTATTGTTCAAAGCACGTACTTTAATATTCATATCTCAATATATAATGAATATAAATCGAAACATATCCAACAGTAAACTTCAAAATAGCTCAAAGGATTAACAAAAAACAAATCTATTATAAAAACTTTTCCATGACATGTCGAAGTTTGTAAAAATGATTAAGATATTAGTTATCCCTTCATGACAACTCCCATAATACATTCCCTTCTCCTATTGGATGTCAAATTAATCCACACCATACAAAAATAAATGTTAGTGATTTTGGAAAGACAACAAAAACTGTCATTAGTGGTTTACATTTTACTTACTCTCTTCAACATCATATATTCGACGAAAACCATATATTAAACCTAAAATCATTAAAATCCCTTTTTACCAATTCCCTATCATTGATTTGACTATGACAGAGATTCGTACGACACGAGTTTTATATTTGCATACTCATGATCTTAAAAAAAATAGTACATTTTTCATATTTTCCATGCAAAAATTATTTTATGTTGCCATATGTACACACTACCTTTACCCTGTTTATGTTTTTCATTACAAACTTTTATTTTTTACTTTTACTAGAAAGAGAATTAAATGTTAACATAAATTATTTCCTATCGTCAATCGTCATTCCTAAGTTAAATGATTGATCATTCATCTCTAACTTAGCCATAAATTTTCTATAATTTTTTTCACCCAAATCATCATGTGAACCATCTAGCTTGTGTATTTGATAATCATCTCTCATAATATAATTTAAACATAAGTTATTAGTTCTAGCCATATTTTTGTACACAAAAATGCTATAATGCAATATTTGGTAATTATGTTACGTTAGCTACAAATTTGTCTAGTGTTTGGGTATAAGTGCATTAATTAGAAAATAAATGGGTATGATTACAATTTTATATACTGCATAAACTATTACAATGTTGGTAAATAAAAATCATTTACATTTTAATATTTTCTAAATAGATGGGTGATTTACGTTGAATGTGTCATATATATATATATATATTTGACATGTTTTCATTTTTCTGTATAAACAAGATTTTTATTTCAAATTCTGTTAATTTTGGTATTATATGTGTTATATATTGTAAAAAGATTTATATATATGCACTTATATGTAGTTTAAGATTTAAAATGTAATATTTGAAAATACAAGAGTCTTATTACAAAACATGTACGTTCTACAATACAAATATGGTTATAAATACAAATTTTGCATGACATAAGGGGAATTTCGCAAGTTAGATATCAAAAATATTTTAAATATTATCAATAGTGTATAATTGCTAATACAATGTAGATCAACTACAAATTTCTAATTGCAAGTATAAAGATATAAAAATACAATAATATGATATTAGTAGAAGTGTGAATAGTTTAATTATAAACGATAAATAAATAAATAAAATTTACTAATCATAAATACTACCTACAAACCCATAATACTCAAATGCATAAAAAAAACTAAACATAAATAACCATTTAACAGATAAAACATTCTATCCATCTCATTTAATAACACGATAAATAGTAATATAGACCTACTAGTAAAATTAATAGTCTACCAAAATACATAAAAATGTAGTACATGTTCATATGTTTCAATCAACCTTAAGTAGGAGGTACAATAAGAGAGATAAAATCATTAACATACGATGGTAGGAATATCTACTACAAATCTCTAGTAATTTTTTGGTTCTTTATTGTCCCCTTTCTTCTTACTCCTTTCTTATTTTCTCAAATTATTGAGTGATGAAAGTATTGTGTTACCCGTATGGATTACAAATGAGTTAATTTTGTTTCTCGTGTTGTTAAACATTGAAGGTGGTTTGTGTGGTTAATTGATGGACTTGTTGTTTGCTAAAGAAATTTACACTTATTTTCATCCCAAGGGTACCTTATTCTCCTCTATCTTCTTTTTCCGCTTATTCTTCTTCTTCTTCTTCTTTTATAAACATAAGATTATAAGAATTTAGGTTCTTTCATAAAAGTTTCAATTACAACTGAAATATTTGGACATAAAAAAATTAAAAAAATAGATTATTACAATAATCAATGATTATCTAGAATAAAGTAATTTACAAGGTTTGTCAAATAACGGTCTAGAAGTCGTGCAAATAATTATTTTATAAGTTCTTTTAAGCGAAATGAGTATTAATATTTTGTTATACTTTAGTTTAAAAACATTATTTACAGTAATATTAATGTTTGTACTAATTGAATATATTATAGAGTATTTTTTTGTAAATGTTCATTATTTTTTCATTTTCATCTAATTTTACTATCCATATTTCAAATTAGTCAATTTAAACTATCACCTTTATAGTTTTTCCATCCATAATCGAAATATATAAAATTGGGTAGTGAACTACATTAAGAACTATTAAGGGAAATGTTATCATTTGAATTTATCTTTCAATTCTACAACATAATATACTTTTTTTCCATTTTAGACAACTATTTATCTTAGAATTTCTCATATTTAATAAATGATTTATCTTTTTATATTTCATTTTTGAGTTAATTATATATGTTTATTTCATGTGTTTGTTATGTCCCTTTTGTCACATTATAAACGTGATAATATATTTGATATCCATATTTATCACATATTAATGTTGCATATATTCTATGTCAATTAATTATAATTCTTTAATTTTCAATTGAATAAATTAATTGTTTTTCAAAGCAAATACTTATACATTCATATCTAACATGTAATGAAGTAGTATTTTTGGAACTAGCAACCAAAAGAGAAGCTCATGATGGAGAGTTTTTATCTTTAGCTGCATAGGCATGTCATTAAATTTAAGAAGTTAAACCTATAATTGAAGCTCTAGACAATGAAATATAGGAACTGGACTACTTAGAAGAGGTAACTTGTGTATTAAAAATAGGGATTACGTGTACTAGTACATTCCCTTCATCGAGACCTACCATGAAGGATTTATTGAATATGTTGATCCAATGCACACAACAATCGATATACAAAATCATAGTTGACCGAAACGAAAATTGTTCAGGTCCGATTTCCAAGAACTCTGACCATGAGAGAACATTGGAATAGAAGATGACGATAGAAATTAAACATCAATTTTTTATCGTTTTTTATAATTATATATTATAGGTAGAGCTGATGTCAAGCAAATTTATCATTTTTTCTCACATATATTATCGTCATATACATATATATAATATACGCATGTGTATCCTCCATAAAATAAACACATAGTAGCGGTATATAAATGTAATAAAAAAGTTGCAACAAGAGGGTGTACCCCAAACTTTATTCATTGTTACAATGTCTAGAGACATTAGTCTATGATTCGACTCAAGCTTTATGCGAGCAGGACACCAAGAAGAAAGGTAAATACAAGGGATAAGATTGTGATTAGCCCTCATATAAAAGTTGGTAAAATTCGAGGTCTTGGGAATTAGAAGCTGCCAAAAGGGCAGCTCCAATACTAGAGCCATCACTAGAATGCTCAATGGAGATATTTCGATAAGCCTCACCAAGCAACTCCTCAAGAGTACTCTCCAAAGTGTCTCTAAAGTAAGTATAATGCTCGTATAATTATCCATCCATCGATATCACAGACTTTATCTTCTCTCTTCCCTTGTCTTCTACATCTCTACCCAATTTCTTCAAGATCCCAAGAATTCCGGCAGCAGCAAGACGAGCTCCACGTGTTGTCACGATCTCACATACTAGTACAATTACTCTTCTAATTCTCAACGAAGAATTACGTAGCTGTCACAACATTAAAAATAATTAAAATACGATATAAATAATAATATGCTATTTATAATTCCTTACATCAAGTATTTCATTCAGTTTCCTACCAACAACTTTGAGATCTGGAGATATATCTTGATGCATTGCCGAAATGTCGGGGGTCCTGTAAGTGTTATAATTTACAGAATTACGAAAAACGATAACATACATTGAAGAACAAGAGAGAGTTCAATGGCTTATAGTACCCAAATATAAATGGTACTTTCAGATTTGGTGGGACAGTAACACCAAAAAAGGAAGTTTCTTCGGCCATCCTAAGCAAAACTCTACGAACAATATCTCCAAGATACATTCCAGAAATGAGCTTCTCGTAAATCTGCTCCCCAGGGTTTAAACTCTCGACATCTAGACTTTTGTCATATTTTGTTATTGGAAGATGTGGTGATTGGAAATTACCCCATTCCATGTTTATTACCTTTTGTTATGATTAACAATAACTAAGCTAAATCGAAAAGGTAAAAAATAAAAAAAAGGTTTAAGCTAACCATTTCCCCTGACTTAGGTATGAAACCAAAAAACCTTCGGATTATATTAGCTTTCTCCACATATGCCGCATTACTTTCGGTACCCAAAATAACACCAGCAATAACATCCGGGTTATTGTATCGACCTTTAGCTAAAGTTCCCACAGTATCATTCACCTAACATCACAAATTATTAGCCCAAAACAAATGAACGAAATATATAATACAAAAAGAGAGACTTACCAAAGCAGATATACGCATATCAAGTCCGACTCTATCCATTGCTTTTGTCAATTCCCAAACCACATCTTGTCCAACCTATTTAAAAACTTAACAATCAATATTCCCTATTAATTATAATTAGACAATAAAATTTAAAGACTAACCGTCTCTTCTATTGAGAAACCTTTTGTCCACTTAATAAGAGTCCCACATACGATTGATAATTGCTGAACAGGAAATGAAAAGGTAAATCCGAGCTCTCTCTGTACACCATGTGGAGGATGAAAATCTTCACCCTCATTAGCAACAAATTTTGCAAGTTCAGATGCAATAAAATCGAATAATTCCAGAAATAAATTACAATTTTAATTTGTTGAGCACGACAAATAACTTTAATATGATATTGCATAATTGCACACTTACATCCGATGTTGCAGTCATTAAATGTTGAGGAATTGAAACATCATCAAATTCTTGTTTAACAACACCGTTAACTCCGAGCTGCACACGCAAGACTCGAAAGTTTGTACCACCAAGATCCAATGCATAAAATATGCCTTTTTCATCACTTCATTAACAAAATAAATGAGTAATTGTATAATATAAACAATTAATACACATTCATACATATTGTATAAGAGAGACATACCCGGTTGGGAGATTGTCAACATGAGTGACTATCATCTTGACCTTATTGCTGCCTTCAGAGGCGAGTCCAGTAATCATCTCGGCCGTCATCGCATCCGCCACCTGCATCAGCTTCCCAGTAGGTGTCTCGCACCCCTCCTCTAACTCCTTTAAAATCTCAATTACCTTACCCCATCTCCCGAAGCTTTTAATTCTCTGTCTCACCAACACCGCCACCAACGCACATGTTGCCGCCGCACCCATCATTGCCCCCACCACCATCGCCTTTCCTATTAATAAAGTTAAAAAGACTGTGATTTGTACTGTTTTAGATTATGGGTGTAGTGTAAATGTTCTAATATATATCAAAGATGGAGTAAGATTATAAAGATTTTAGATTTAGCTAAAGGGTTGGGAAACACAATACTCAAACATATACTTATTACTCTGGAGTTAGTGAACTTGTATAATTTCATGTGTTTGTGACAACTTTTATAATTCTCCCATGTCACTCTTGTTATTTCTTTTTCTTTTCTCTTTTTTCACTGACAATCTTTTGAGTTTTTGCTAGCAAATTTCTAGTGGGGTATAAGTTTGTTTATCAAATGTTTATATGTAATAGATAAATAGATAGGTTACAAGGAGTGTCGAGCAATTTTTATGAAAAATGTCGAATAAAATAAAATAGCTACCGGTTTATTAAAAGAGCTGACAGTTTATGAAAACCATGTGCCAAAAAAATATCTACACCTAGTTTATGAATAAACTACCTTTCAAATAAAGTATTTGTACATTGTTTATGAATAAAACAAATGTCACGCAGTGTGTCTGGTTTATGTATAAATTAGCTGGCAAACAAAATACCGGCACCTAGTTTATGAATAGACTATTTTCAAAATAAATTATTTGCCCATGGTTTATTATTGGGAAATATATGTAATTATCTTTTTTAAAATTATTTAAACAAGTACCTTGACAATAAGCATGTTCATTTATTTGGGAAAGAAAATTAAAATTTATATAATATTAATTCGGGTTCGTTCATTAAAAGTTACAATTAAAATTAAAATATTAGGACGTAGGATGCAAAAAATTTTAAAAAAAAAGAACTAATTATTTAACACGAGGAACTCTAAGTAGTATATGTTATAATAGTCAATTAAAGTAGAAGATATTCTCAAATAACATTGTAGAGGTCATGCAAATAATAAAAAAAAAAATTGAGTCTTTCCACAAAACTTATTGAAATCCAATGACCTTCGAGATGCGAGAAGATAAAGATGCACATTTTAACAAAACACATTGCAAAATGATTTAAAGGAATAGGAATAAGTTGATTTAAAGAATCTGAGGACAAAGATAGTGTGAAAGTATGATATGATGTAATTTGAATCTACTATTTTTAATGATATATATATAAAGATGGAGGCAACACAAAGTTAGGGTCCGATGACAATAATGGAGTATATTATGTTAATATTGTAAGGCTACAATTACTATTTTGTAATTTTTTTTCAATTTTTGTTTAGCTAAATGAATATTAATCTGTTGTTATAAATTTATTATATTTTTTTAATAATATTATTAAATGTTTTTTTAATTGAATATATTATAGGATAAATTTTAGTGAACGTCCATAATGTTTTCATAGTTTTTCCATTTTACCGTCCATATTTCATAGTAGTCAATTTAAGTCATCATCTTTAAAAGTTGCTTTTATCCATAATCCAAATCAAGAAAGATTCGATAGTGAACTACTCTTAGACCTGTTAAGGAAAAAGTTTACTTTTGAATTTTATTTTTCAATTCCATACTTTAGGATAATTTTTATTTTTTGCATTTTTTCCAACTTTAGACACTAATTTATCTTTTTAATTTCCCCTGGATATTCAAGGATTTACCTTTTGATTATTTGTTTAGTCTAAGTTATACATGTTAACTTCACTTGTTTGTTATGCCCAACTTTTCACATTATAAAAATGATATTGTATTAGATAGCCGTATCAATCACATATTAATTTTGCATATTTTCTATCTCAGTTAATTCTAATTATTAAAAGTTCAATTAATTGAACTCATTATTGTTCAAAGCACGTACTTTAATATTCATATCTCAATATATAATGAATATAAATCGAAACATATCCAACAGTAAACTTCAAAATAGCTCAAAGGATTAACAAAAAACAAATCTATTATAAAAACTTTTCCATGACATGTCGAAGTTTGTAAAAATGATTAAGATATTAGTTATCCCTTCATGACAACTCCCATAATACATTCCCTTCTCCTATTGGATGTCAAATTAATCCACACCATACAAAAATAAATGTTAGTGATTTTGGAAAGACAACAAAAACTGTCATTCGTGGTTTACATTTTACTTACTCTCTTCAACATCATATATTCGACGAAAACCATATATTAAACCTAAAATCATTAAAATCCCTTTTTACCAATTCCCTATCATTGATTTGACTATGGCAGAGATTCGTACGACACGAGTTTTATATTTGCATACTCATGATCTTAAAAAAAATAGTACATTTTTCATATTTTCCATGCAAAAATTATTTTATGTTGCCATATGTACACACTACCTTTACCCTGTTTATGTTTTTCATTACAAACTTTTATTTTTTACTTTTACTAGAAAGAGAATTAAATGTTAACATAAATTATTTCCTATCGTCAATCGTCATTCCTAAGTTAAATGATTGATCATTCATCTCTAACTTAGCCATAAATTTTCTATAATTTTTTTCACCCAAATCATCATGTGAACCATCTAGCTTGTGTATTTGATAATCATCTCTCATAATATAATTTAAACATAAGTTATTAGTTCTAGCCATATTTTTGTACACAAAAATGCTATAATGCAATATTTGGTAATTATGTTACGTTAGCTACAAGTTTGTCTAGTGTTTGGGTATAAGTGCATTAATTAGAAAATAAATGGGTATGATTACAATTTTATATATTGCATAAACTATTACAATGTTGGTAAATAAAAATCATTTACATTTTAATATTTTCTAAATAGATGGGTGATTTACGTTGAATGTGTCATATATATATATATTTGACATGTTTTCATTTTTCTGTATAAACATGATTTTTATTTCAAATTCTGTTAATTTTGGTATTATATGTGTTATATATTGTAAAAAGATTTATATATATGCACTTATATGTAGTTTAAGATTTAAAATGTAATATTTGAAAATACAAGAGTCTTATTACAAAACATGTACGTTCTACAATACAAATATGGTTATAAATACAAATTTTGCATGACATAAGGGGAATTTCGCAAGTTAGATATCAAAAATATTTTAAATATTATCAATAGTGTATAATTGCTAATACAATGTAGATCAACTACAAATTTCTAATTGCAAGTATAAAGATATAAAAATACAATAATATGATATTAGTAGAAGTGTGAATAGTTTAATTATAAACGATAAATAAATAAATAAAATTTACTAATCATAAATACTACCTACAAACCCATAATACTCAAATGCATAAAAAAAACTAAACATAAATAACCATTTAACAGATAAAACATTCTATCCATCTCATTTAATAACACGATAAATAGTAATATAGACCTACTAGTAAAATTAATAGTCTACCAAAATACATAAAAATGTAGTACATGTTCATATGTTTCAATCAACCTTAAGTAGGAGGTACAATAAGAGAGATAAAATCATTAACATACGATGGTAGGAATATCTACTACAAATCTCTAGTAATTTTTTGGTTCTTTATTGTCCCCTTTCTTCTTACTCTTTTCTTATTTTCTCAAATTATTGAGTGATGAAAGTATTGTGTTACCCGTATGGATTACAAATGAGTTAATTTTGTTTCTCGTGTTGTTAAACATTGAAGGTGGTTTGTGTGGTTAATTGATGGACTTGTTGTTTGCTAAAGAAATTTACAGTTATTTTCATCCCAAGGGTACCTTATTCTCCTCTATCTTCTTTTTCCGCTTATTCTTCTTCTTCTTCTTCTTCTTTTATAAACATAAGATTATAAGAATTTAAGTTCTTTCATGAAAGTTTCAATTACAACTGAAATATTTGGACATAAAAAAATTAAAAAAATAGATTATTACAATAATCAATGATTATCTAGAATAAAGTAATTTACAAGGTTTGTCAAATAACGGTCTAGAAGTCGTGCAAATAATTATTTTATAAGTTCTTTTAAGCGAAATGAGTATTAATATTTTGTTATACTTTAGTTTAAAAACATTATTTACAGTAATATTAATGTTTGTACTAATTGAATATATTATAGAGTAATTTTTTGTAAATGTTCATTATGTTTTCATTTTCATCTAATTTTACTATCCATATTTCAAATTAGTCAATTTAAACTATCACCTTTATAGTTTTTCCATCCATAATCGAAATCTATAAAATTGGGTAGTGAACTACATTAAGAACTATTAAGGGAAATGATATCATTTGAATTTATCTTTCAATTCTACAACATAATATACTTTTTTTCCATTTTAGACAACTATTTATCTTAGAATTTCTCATATTTAATAAATGATTTATCTTTTTATATTTCATTTTTGAGTAAATTATATATATACTTATTTCATGTGTTTGTTATGTCCCTTTTGTCACATTATAAACGTGATAATATATTTGATATCCATATTTATCACATATTAATGTTGCATATATTCTATGTCAATTAATTATAATTCTTTAATTTTCAATTGAATAAATTAATTGTTTTTCAAAGCAAATACTTATACATTCATATCTAACATGTAATGAAGTAGTATTTTTGGAACTAGCAACCAAAAGAGAAGCTCATGATGGAGAGTTTTTATCTTTAGCTACATAGGCATGTCATTACATTTAAGAAGTTAAACCTATAATTGAAGCTCTAGACAATGAAATATAGGAACTGGACTACTTAGAAGAGGTAACTTGTGTATTAAAAATAAGGATTACGTGTACTAGTACATTCCCTTCATCGAGACCTACCATGAAGGATTTATTGAATATGTTGATCCAATGCACACAACAATCGATATACAAAATCATAGTTGACCGAAACGAAAATTGTTCAGGTCCGATTTCCAAGAACTCTGACCATGAGAGAACATTGGAATAGAAGATGACGATAGAAATTAAACATCAATTTTTTATCGTTTTTTATAAATATATATTATAGGTACAGCTGATGTCAAGCAAATTTATCATTTTTTCTCACATATATTATCGTCATATACATATATATAATATACGCATGTGTATCCTCCATAAAATAGACACATAGTAGCGGTAAATAAATGTAATAAAAAAGTTGCAACAAGAGGGTGTACCCCAAACTTTATTCATTGTTACAATGTCTAGAGACATTAGTCTATGATTCGACTCAAGCTTTATGCGAGCAGGACACCAAGAAGAAAGGTAAATACAAGGGATAAGATTGTGATTAGCCCTCATATAAAAGTTGGTAAATTCGAGGTCTTGGGAATTAGAAGCTGCCAAAAGGGCAGCTCCAATACTAGAGCCATCACTAGAATGCTCAATGGAGATATTTCGATAAGCCTCACCAAGCAACTCCTCAAGAGTACTCTCCAAAGTGTCTCTAAAGTAAGTATAATGCTCGTATAATTCTCCATCCATCGATATCACAGACTTTATCTTCTCTCTTCGCTTGTCTTCTACATCTCTACCCAATTTCTTCAAGATCCCAAGAATTCCGGCAGCAGCAAGACGAGCTCCACGTGTTGTCACGATCTCACATACTAGTACAATTACTCTTCTAATTCTCAACGAAGAATTACGTAGCTGTCACTACATTAAAAATAATTCAAATACGATATAAATAATAATATGCTATTTATAATTCCTTACATCAAGTATTTCATTCAGCTTCCTACCAACAACTTTGAGATCTGGAGATATATCTTGATGCATTGCCGAAATGTCGGGGGTCCTGTAAGTGTTATAATTTACAGAATTAGGAAAAACGATAACATACATTGAAGAACAAGAGAGAGTTCAATGGCTTATAGTACCCAAATATAAATGGTACTTTCAGATTTGGTGGGACAGTAACACCAAAAAAGGAAGTTTCTTCGGCCATCCTAAGCAAAACTCTACGAACAATTTCTCCAAGATACATTCCAGAAATGAGCTTCTCGTACATCTGCTCCCCAGGGTTTAAACTCTCGACATCTAGACTTTTGTCATATTTTGTTATTGGAAGATGTGGTGATTGGAAATTACCCCATTCCATGTTTATTACCTTTTATTATGATTAACAATAACTAAGCTAAATCGAAAAGGTAAAAAATAAAAAAAAGGTTTAAGCTAACCATTTCCCCTGACTTAGGTATGAAACCAAAAAACCTTCGGATTATATTAGCTTTCTCCACATATGCCGCATTACTTCCGGTACCCAAAATCACAGCAGCAATAACATTCGGGTTATTGTATCGACCTTTAGCTAAAGTTCCCACAGTATCATTCACCTAACATCACAAATTATTAGCCCAAAACAAATAAACAAAATATATAATACAAAAAGAGAGACTTACCAAAGCAGATATACGCATATCAAGTCCGACTCTATCCATCGCTTTTGTCAATTCCCAAACCACATCTTGTCCAACCTATTAAAAAACTTAACAATCAATATTCCCTATTAATTATAATTAGACAATAAAATTTAAAGACTAACCGTCTCTTCTATTGAGAAACCTTTTGTCCACTTAATAAGAGTCCCACATACGATTGATAATTGCTGAACAGGAAACGAAAAGGTAAATCCGAGCTCTCTCTGTACACCATGTGGAGGATGAAAATCTTCACCCTTATTAGCAACAAATTTTGCAAGTGCAGATGCAATAAAATCGAATAATTCCTGAAATAAATTACAATTTCAATTTGTTGAGCACGACAAATAACTTTAATATGATATTGCATAATTGCACACTTACATCCGATGTTGCAGTCATTAAATGTTGAGGAATTGAAACATCATCAAATTCTTGTTTAACAACACCGTTAACTCCGAGCTGCACACGCAAGACTCGAAAGTTTGTACCACCAAGATCCAATGCATAAAATATGCCTTTTTCATCACTTCATTAACAAAATAAATGAGTAATTGTATAATATAAACAATTAATACACATTCATACATATTGTATAAGTGAGACATACCCGGTTGGGAGATTGTCAACATGAGTGACTATCATCTTGACCTTATTGCTGCCTTCAGAGGCGAGTCCAGTAATCATCTCGGCCGTCATAGCATCCGCCACCTGCATCAGCTTCCCAGTAGGTGTCTCGCACCCCTCCTCTAACTCCTTTAAAATCTCAATTACCTTACCCCATCTCCCGAAGCTTTTAATTCTCTGTCTCACCAACACCGCCGCCAACGCACATGTTGCCGCCGCACCCATCATTGCCCCCACCACCATCGCCTTTCCCATTAATAAAGTTAAAAAGACTGTGATTTGTACTGTTTTAGATTATGAGTGTAGTGTAAATGTTCTAATATATATCAAAGATGGAGTAAGATTATAAAGATTTTAGATTTAGCTAAAGGGTTGGGAAACACAATACTCAAACATATACTTATTACTCTGGAGTTAGTGAACTTGTATAATTTCATGTGTTTGTGACAACTTTTATAATTCTCCCATGTCACTCTTGTTATTTCTTTTTCTTTTCTCTTTTTTCACTGACAATCTTTTGAGTTTTTGCTAGCAAATTTCTAGTGGGGTATAAGTTTGTTTATCAAATGTTTTTATGTAATAGATAAATAGATAGGTTACAAGGAGTCTCGAGCTATTTTTATGAAAAATGTCGAATAAAATAAAATAGCTACCGGTTTATTAAAAGAGCTGCCAGTTTATGAAAACCATGTGCCAAAAAAATATCTACACCTAGTTTATGAATAAACTACCTTTCAAATAAAGTATTTGTACATTGTTTATGAATGAAACAAATGTCACGCAGTGTGTCTGGTTTATGTATAAATTAGCTGGCAAACAAAATACCGGCACCTAGTTTATGAATAGACTATTTTCAAAATAAATTATTTGCCCATGGTTTATTATTGGGAAATATATGTAATTATCTTTTTTAAAATTATTTAAACAAGTACCTTGACAATAAGCATGTTCATTTATTTGGGAAAGAAAATTAAAATTTATATAATATTAATTCGGGTTCGTTCATTAAAAGTTACAATTAAAATTAAAATATTAGGACGTAGGATGCAAAAAATTTAAAAAAAAAGAGAACTAATTATTTAACACGAGGAACTCTAAGTAGTATATGTTATAATAGTCAATTAAAGTAGAAGATATTCTCAAATAACATTGTAGAGGTCATGCAAATAATAAAAAAAAAATTGAGTCTTTCCACAAAACTTATTGAAATCCAATGACCTTCGAGATGCGAGAAGATAAAGATGCACATTTTAACAAAACACATTGCAAAATGATTTAAAGGAATAGGAATAAGTTGATTTAAAGAATCTGAGGACAAAGATAGTGTGAAAGTATGATATGATGTAATTTGAATCTACTATTTTTAATGATATGTATATAAAGATGGAGGCAACACAAAGTTAGGGTCCGATGACAATAATGGAGTATATTATGTTAATATTGTAAGGCTACAATTACTATTTTGTAATTTTTTTTTCAATTTTTGTTTAGCTAAATGAATATTAATCTGTTGTTATAAATTTATTATATTTTTTTAATAATATTATTAAATGTGTTTTTAATTGAATATATTATAGGATAAATTTTAGTGAACGTCCATAATGTTTTCATAGTTTTTCCATTTTACCGTCCATATTTCATAGTAGTCAATTTAAGTCATCATCTTTAAAAGTTGCTTTTATCCATAATCCAAATCAAGAAAGATTCGATAGTGAACTACTCTTAGACCTGTTAAGGAAAAAGTTTACTTTTGAATTTTATTTTTCAATTCCATACTTTAGGATAATTTTTATTTTTTGCATTTTTTCCAACTTTAGACACTAATTTATCTTTTTAATTTCCCCTGGATATTCAAGGATTTACCTTTTGATTATTTGTTTAGTCTAAGTTATACATGTTAACTTCACTTGTTTGTTATGCCCAACTTTTCACATTATAAAAATGATATTGTATTAGATAGCCGTATCAATCACATATTAATTTTGCATATTTTCTATCTCAGTTAATTCTAATTATTAAAAGTTCAATTAATTGAACTCATTATTGTTCAAAGCACGTACTTTAATATTCATATCTCAATATAAAATGAATATAAATCGAAACATATCCAACAGTAAACTTCAAAATAGCTCAAAGGATTAACAAAAAACAAATCTATTATAAAAACTTTTCCATGACATGTCGAAGTTTGTAAAAATGATTAAGATATTAGTTATCCCTTCATGACAACTCCCATAATACATTCCCTTCTCCTATTGGATGTCAAATTAATCCACACCATACAAAAATAAATGTTAGTGATTTTGGAAAGACAACAAAAACTGTCATTAGTGGTTTACATTTTACTTACTCTCTTCAACATCATATATTCGACGAAAACCATATATTAAACCTAAAATCATTAAAATCCCTTTTTACCAATTCCCTATCATTGATTTGACTATGGCAGAGATTCGTACGACACGAGTTTTATATTTGCATACTCATGATCTTAAAAAAAATAGTACATTTTTCATATTTTCCATGCAAAAATTATTTTATGTTGCCATATGTACACACTACCTTTACCCTGTTTATGTTTTTCATTACAAACTTTTATTTTTTACTTTTACTAGAAAGAGAATTAAATGTTAACATAAATTATTTCCTATCGTCAATCGTCATTCCTAAGTTAAATGATTGATCATTCATCTCTAACTTAGCCATAAATTTTCTATAATTTTTTTCACCCAAATCATCATGTGAACCATCTAGCTTGTGTATTTGATAATCATCTCTCATAATATAATTTAAACATAAGTTATTAGTTCTAGCCATATTTTTGTACACAAAAATGCTATAATGCAATATTTGGTAATTATGTTACGTTAGCTACAAGTTTGTCTAGTGTTTGGGTATAAGTGCATTAATTAGAAAATAAATGGGTATGATTACAATTTTATATATTGCATAAACTATTACAATGTTGGTAAATAAAAATCATTTACATTTTAATATTTTCTAAATAGATGGGTGATTTACGTAGAATGTGTCATATATATATATTTGACATGTTTTCACTTTTCTGTATAAACATGATTTTTATTTCAAATTCTGTTAATTTTGGTATTATATGTGTTATATATTGTAAAAAGATTTATATATATGCACTTATATGTAGTTTAAGATTTAAAATGTAATATTTGAAAATACAAGTGTCTTATTATAAAACATGTACGCTCTACAATACAAATATGGTTATAAATACAAATTTTGCATGACATAAGGGGAATTTCGCAAGTTAGATATCAAAAATATTTTAAATATTATCAATAGTGTATAATTGCTAATACAATGTAGATCAACTACAAATTTCTAATTGCAAGTATAAAGATATAAAAATACAATAATATGATATTAGTAGAAGTGTGAATAGTTTAATTATAAACGATAAATAAATAAATAAAATTTACTAATCATAAATACTACCTACAAACCCATAATACTCAAATGCATAAAAAAAACTAAACATAAATAACCATTTAACAGATAAAACATTCTATCCATCTCATTTAATAACACCATAAATAGTAATATAGACCTACTAGTAAAATTAATAGTCTACCAAAATACATAAAAATGTAGTACATGTTCATATGTTTCAATCAACCTTAAGTAGGAGGTACAATAAGAGAGATAAAATCATTAACATACGATGGTAGGAATATCTACTACAAATCTCTAGTAATTTTTTGGTTCTTTATTGTCCCCTTTCTTCTTACTCCTTTCTTATTTTCTCAAATTATTGAGTGATGAAAGTATTGTGTTACCCGTATGGATTACAAATGAGTTAATTTTGTTTCTCGTGTTGTTAAACATTGAAGGTGGTTTGTGTGGTTAATTGATGGACTTGTTGTTTGCTAAAGAAATTTACAGTTATTTTCATCCCAAGGGTACCTTATTCTCCTCTATCTTCTTTTTCCGCTTATTCTTCTTCTTCTTCTTCTTCTTTTATAAACATAAGATTATAAGAATTTAAGTTCTTTCATGAAAGTTTCAATTACAACTGAAATATTTGGACATAAAAAAATTAAAAAAATAGATTATTACAATAATCAATGATTATCTAGAATAAAGTAATTTACAAGGTTTGTCAAATAACGGTCTAGAAGTCGTGCAAATAATTATTTTATAAGTACTTTTAAGCGAAATGAGTATTAATATTTTGTTATACTTTAGTTTAAAAACATTATTTACAGTAATATTAATGTTTGTACTAATTGAATATATTATAGAGTAATTTTTTGTAAATGTTCATTATTTTTTCATTTTCATCTAATTTTACTATCCATATTTCAAATTAGTCAATTTAAACTATCACCTTTATAGTTTTTCCATCCATAATCGAAATCTATAAAATTGGGTAGTGAACTACATTAAGAACTATTAAGGGAAATGATATCATTTGAATTTATCTTTCAATTCTACAACATAATATACTTTTTTTCCATTTTAGACAACTATTTATCTTAGAATTTCTCATATTTAATAAATGATTTATCTTTTTATATTTCATTTTTGAGTAAATTATATATGTTTATTTCATGTGTTTGTTATGTCCCTTTTGTCACATTATAAACGTGATAATATATTTGATATCCATATTTATCACATATTAATGTTGCATATATTCTATATCAATTAATTATAATTCTTTAATTTTCAATTGAATAAATTAATTGTTTTTCAAAGCAAATACTTATACATTCATATCTAACATGTAATGAAGTAGTATTTTTGGAACTAGCAACCAAAAGAGAAGCTCATGATGGAGAGTTTTTATCTTTAGCTG
Source organism: Nemophila menziesii (assembly GCA_029959085.1). NCBI lineage: Eukaryota > Viridiplantae > Streptophyta > Magnoliopsida > Boraginales > Hydrophyllaceae > Nemophila > Nemophila menziesii. The sequence goes on from JARWIR010000004.1 coordinate 1,904,414, forward strand.
CATAGGCATGTCATTACATTTAAGAAGTTAAACCTATAATTGAAGCTCTAGACAATGAAATATAGGAACTGGACTACTTAGAAGAGGTAACTTGTGTATTAAAAATAAGGATTACGTGTACTAGTACATTCCCTTCATCGAGACCTACCATGAAGGATTAATTGAATATGTTGATCCAATGCACACAACAATCGATATACAAAATCATAGTTGACCGAAACGAAAATTGTTCAGGTCCGATTTCCAAGAACTCTGACCATGAGAGAACATTGGAATAGAAGATGACGATAGAAATTAAACATCAATTTTTTATCGTTTTTTATAATTATATATTATAGGTAGAGCTGATGTCAAGCAAATTTATCATTTTTTTCTCACATATATTATCGTCATATACATATATATAATATACGCATGTGTATCCTCCATAAAATAGACAAATAGTAGCGGTAAATAAATGTAATAAAAAAGTTGCAACAAGAGGGTGTACCCCAAACTTTATTCATTGTTACAATGTCTAGAGACATTAGTCTATGATTCGACTCAAGCTTTATGCGAGCAGGACACCAAGAAGAAAGGTAAATACAAGGGATAAGATTGTGATTAGCCCTCATATAAAAGTTGGTAAAATTCGAGGTCTTGGGAATTAGAAGCTGCCAAAAGGGCAGCTCCAATACTAGAGCCATCACTAGAATGCTCAATGGAGATATTTCGATAAGCCTCACCAAGCAACTCCTCAAGAGTACTCTCCAAAGTGTCTCTAAAGTAAGTATAATGCTCGTATAATTCTCCATCCATCGATATCACAGACTTTATCTTCTCTCTTCCCTTGTCTTCTAAATCTCTACCCAATTTCTTCAAGATCCCAAGAATTCCGGCAGCAGCAAGACGAGCTCCACGTGTTGTCACGATCTCACATACTAGTACAATTACTCTTCTAATTCTCAACGAAGAATTACGTAGCTGTCACAACATTAAAAATAATTCAAATACGATATAAATAATAATATGCTATTTATAATTCCTTACATCAAGTATTTCATTCAGTTTCCTACCAACAACTTTGAGATCTGGAGATATATCTTGATGCATTGCCGAAATGTCGGGGGTCCTGTAAGTGTTATAATTTACAGAATTAGGAAAAACGATAACATACATTGAAGAACAAGAGAGAGTTCAATGGCTTATAGTACCCAAATATAAATGGTACTTTCAGATTTGGTGGGACAGTAACACCAAAAAAGGAAGTTTCTTCGGCCATCCTAAGCAAAAATCTACGAACAATTTCTCCAAGATACATTCCAGAAATGAGCTTCTCGTAAATCTGCTCCCCAGGGTTTAAACTCTCGACATCTAGACTTTTGTCATATTTTGTTATTGGAAGATGTGGTGATTGGAAATTACCCTATTCCATGTTTATTACCTTTTATTATGATTAACAATAACTAAGCTAAATCGAAAAGGTAAAAAATAAAAAAAAGGTTTAAGCTAACCATTTCCCCTGACTTAGGTATGAAACCAAAAAACCTTCGGATTATATTAGCTTTCTCCACATATGCCGCATTACTTCCGGTACCCAAAATCACAGCAGCAATAACATCCGGGTTATTGTATCGACCTTTAGCTAAAGTTCCCACAGTATCATTCACCTAACATCACAAATTATTAGCCCAAAACAAATGAACGAAATATATAATACAAAAAGAGAGACTTACCAAAGCAGATATACGCATATCAAGTCCGACTCTATCCATCGCTTTTGTCAATTCCCAAACCACATCTTGTCCAACCTATTAAAAAACTTAACAATCAATATTCCCTATTAATTATAATTAGACAATAAAATTTAAAGACTAACCGTCTCTTCTATTGAGAAACCTTTTGTCCACTTAATAAGAGTCCCACATACGATTGATAATTGCTGAACAGGAAACGAAAAGGTAAATCCGAGCTCTCTCTGTACACCATGTGGAGGATGAAAATCTTCACCCTCATTAGCAACAAATTTTGCAAGTGCAGATGCAATAAAATCGAATAATTCCTGAAATAAATTACAATTTCAATTTGTTGAGCACGACAAATAACTTTAATATGATATTGCATAATTGCACACTTACATCCGATGTTGCAGTCATTAAATGTTGAGGAATTGAAACATCATCAAATTCTTGTTTAACAACACCGTTAGCTCCGAGCTGCACACGCAAGACTCGAAAGTTTGTACCACCAAGATCCAATGCATAAAATATGCCTTTTTCATCACTTCATTAACAAAATAAATGAGTAATTGTATAATATAAACAATTAATACACATTCATACATATTGTATAAGTGAGACATACCCGGTTGGGAGATTGTCAACATGAGTGACTATCATCTTGACCTTATTGCTGCCTTCAGAGGCGAGTCCAGTAATCATCTCGGCCGTCATAGCATCCGCCACCTGCATCAGCTTCCCAGTAGGTGTCTCGCACCCCTCCTCTAACTCCTTTAAAATCTCAATTACCTTACCCCATCTCCCGAAGCTTTTAATTCTCTGTCTCACCAACACCGCCGCCAACGCACATGTTGCCGCCGCACCCATCATTGCCCCCACCACCATCGCCTTTCCCACTAATAAAGTTAAAAAGACTGTGATTTGTACTGTTTTAGATTATGAGTGTAGTGTAAATGTTCTAATATATATCAAAGATGGAGTAAGATTATAAAGATTTTAGATTTAGCTAAAGGGTTGGGAAACACAATACTCAAACATATACTTATTACTCTGGAGTTAGTGAACTTGTATAATTTCATGTGTTTGTGACAACTTTTATAATTCTCCCATGTCACTCTTGTTATTTCTTTTTCTTTTCTCTTTTTTCACTGACAATCTTTTGAGTTTTTGCTAGCAAATTCCTAGTGGGGTATAAGTTTGTTTATCAAATGTTTATATGGAATAGATAAATAGATAGGTTACAAGGAGTCTCGAGCTATTTTTATGAAAAATGTCGAATAAAATAAAATAGCTACCGGTTTATTAAAAGAGCTGCCAGTTTATGAAAACCATGTGCCAAAAAAATATCTACACCTAGTTTATGAATAAAATACCTTTCAAATAAAGTATTTGTACATTGTTTATTTATAAAACAAATGTCACGCAGTGTGTCTGGTTTATGTATAAATTAGCTGACAAACAAAATACCGGCACCTAGTTTATGAATAGACTATTTTCAAAATAAATTATTTGCCCATGGTTTATTATTGGGAAATATATGTAATTATCTTTTTTAAAATTATTTAAACAAGTACCTTGACAATAAGCATGTTCATTTATTTGGGAAAGAAAATTAAAATTTATATAATATTAATTCGGGTTCGTTCATTAAAAGTTACAATTAAAATTAAAATATTAGGACGTAGGATGCAAAAAATTTAAAAAAAAAGAGAACTAATTATTTAACACGAGGAACTCTAAGTAGTATATGTTATAATAGTCAATTACAGTAGAAGATATTCTCAAATAACATTGTAGAGGTCATGCAAATAATAAAAAAAAAATTGAGTCTTTCCACAAAACTTATTGAAATCCAATGACCTTCGAGATGCGAGAAGATAAAGATGCACATTTTAACAAAACACATTGCAAAATGATTTAAAGGAATAGGAATAAGTTGATTTAAAGAATCTGAGGACAAAGATAGTGTGAAAGTATGATATGATGTAATTTGAATCTACTATTTTAATGATATGTATATAAAGATGGAGGCAACACAAAGTTAGGGTCCGATGACAATAATGGAGTATATTATGTTAATATTGTAAGGCTACAATTACTATTTTGTAATTTTTTTTCAATTTTTGTTTAGCTAAATGAATATTAATCTGTTGTTATAAATTTATTATATTTTTTTAATAATATTATTAAATGTTTTTTTAATTGAATATATTATAGGATAAATTTTAGTGAACGTCCATAATGTTTTCATAGTTTTTCCATTTTACCGTCCATATTTCATAGTAGTCAATTTAAGTCATCATCTTTAAAAGTTGCTTTTATCCATAATCCAAATCAAGAAAGATTCGATAGTGAACTACTCTTAGACCTGTTAAGGAAAAAGTTTACTTTTGAATTTTATTTTTCAATTCCATACTTTAGGATAATTTTTATTTTTTGCATTTTTTCCAACTTTAGACACTAATTTATCTTTTTAATTTCCCCTGGATATTCAAGGATTTACCTTTTGATTATTTGTTTAGTCTAAGTTATACATGTTAACTTCACTTGTTTGTTATGCCCAACTTTTCACATTATAAAAATGATATTGTATTAGATAGCCGTATCAATCATATATTAATTTTGCATATTTTCTATCTCAGTTAATTCTAATTATTAAAAGTTCAATTAATTGAACTCATTATTGTTCAAAGCACGTACTTTAATATTCATATCTCAATATATAATGAATATAAATCGAAACATATCCAACAGTAAACTTCAAAATAGCTCAAAGGATTAACAAAAAACAAATCTATTATAAAAACTTTTCCATGACATGTCGAAGTTTGTAAAAATGATTAAGATATTAGTTATCCCTTCATGACAACTCCCATAATACATTCCCTTCTCCTATTGGATGTCAAATTAATCCACACCATACAAAAATAAATGGTAGTGATTTTGGAAAGACAACAAAAACTGTCATTAGTGGTTTACATTTTACTTACTCTCTTCAACATCATATATTCGACGAAAACCATATATTAAACCTAAAATCATTAAAATCCCTTTTTACCAATTCCTTATCATTGATTTGACTATGGCAGAGATTCGTACGACACGAGTTTTATATTTGCATACTCATGATCTTAAAAAAAATAGTACATTTTTCATATTTTCCATGCAAAAATTATTTTATGTTGCCATATGTACACACTACCTTTACCCTGTTTATGTTTTTCATTACAAACTTTTATTTTTTACTTTTACTAGAAAGAGAATTAAATGTTAACATAAATTATTTCCTATCGTCAATCGTCATTCCTAAGTTAAATGATTGATCATTCATCTCTAACTTAGCCATAAATTTTCTATAATTTTTTTCACCCAAATCATCATGTGAACCATCTAGTTTGTGTATTTGATAATCATCTCTCATAATATAATTTAAACATAAGTTATTAGTTCTAGCCATATTTTTGTACACAAAAATGCTATAATGCAATATTTGGTAATTATGTTACGTTAGCTACAAGTTTGTCTAGTGTTTGGGTATAAGTGCATTAATTAGAAAATAAATGGGTATGATTACAATTTTATATATTGCATAAACTATTACAATGTTGGTAAATAAAAATCATTTACATTTTAATATTTTCTAAATAGATGGGTGATTTACGTAGAATGTGTCATATATATATATTTGACATGTTTTCATTTTTCTGTATAAACATGATTTTTATTTCAAATTCTGTTAATTTTGGTATTATATGTGTTATATATTGTAAAAAGATTTATATATATGCACTTATATGTAGTTTAAGATTTAAAATGTAATATTTTAAAATACAAGAGTCTTATTACAAAACATGTACGTTCTACAATACAAATATGGTTATAAATACAAATTTTGCATGACATAAGGGGAATTTCGCAAGTTAGATATCAAAAATATTTTAAATATTATCAATAGTGTATAATTGCTAATACAATGTAGATCAACTACAAATTTCTAATTGCAAGTATAAAGATATAAAAATACAATAATATGATATTAGTAGAAGTGTGAATAGTTTAATTATAAACGATAAATAAATAAATAAAATTTACTAATCATAAATACTACCTACAAACCCATAATACTCAAATGCATAAAAAAAACTAAACATAAATAACCATTTAACAGATAAAACATTCTATCCATCTCATTTAATAACACGATAAATAGTAATATAGACCTACTAGTAAAATTAATAGTCTACCAAAATACATAAAAATGTAGTACATGTTCATATGTTTCAATCAACCTTAAGTAGGAGGTACAATAAGAGAGATAAAATCATTAACATACGATGGTAGGAATATCTACTACAAATCTCTAGTAATTTTTTGGTTCTTTATTGTCCCCTTTCTTCTTACTCCTTTTTTATTTTCTCAAATTATTGAGTGATGAAAGTATTGTGTTACCCGTATGGATTACAAATGAGTTAATTTTGTTTCTCGTGTTGTTAAACATTGAAGGTGGTTTGTGTGGTTAATTTATGGACTTGTTGTTTGCTAAAAAAATTTACACTTATTTTCATCCCAAGGGTACCTTATTCTCCTCTATCTTCTTTTTCCGCTTATTCTTCTTCTTCTTCTTCTTTTATAAACATAAGATTATAAGAATTTAAGTTCTTTCATAAAAGTTTCAATTACAACTGAAATATTTGGACATAAAAAAATTAAAAAAATAGATTATTACAATAATCAATGATTATCTAGAATAAAGTAATTTACAAGGTTTGTCAAATAACGGTCTAGAAGTCGTGCAAATAATTATTTTATAAGTTCTTTTAAGCGAAATGAGTATTAATATTTTGTTATACTTTAGTTTAAAAACATTATTTACAGTAATATTAATGTTTGTACTAATTGAATATATTATAGAGTAATTTTTTGTAAATGTTCATTATGTTTTCATTTTCATCTAATTTTACTATCCATATTTCAAATTAGTCAATTTAAACTATCACCTTTATAGTTTTTCCATCCATAATCGAAATCTATAAAATTGGGTAGTGAACTACATTAAGAACTATTAAGGGAAATGATATCATTTGAATTTATCTTTCAATTCTACAACATAATATACTTTTTTTCCATTTTAGACAACTATTTATCTTAGAATTTCTCATATTTAATAAATGATTTATCTTTTTATATTTCATTTTTGAGTAAATTATATATATACTTATTTCATGTGTTTGTTATGTCTCTTTTGTCACATTATAAACGTGATAATATATTTGATATCCATATTTATCACATATTAATGTTGCATATATTCTATGTCAATTAATTATAATTCTTTAATTTTCAATTGAATAAATTAATTGTTTTTCAAAGCAAATACTTATACATTCATATCTAACATGTAATGAAGTAGTATTTTTGGAACTAGCAACCAAAAGAGAAGCTCATGATGGAGAGTTTTTATCTTTAGCTACATAGGCATGTCATTACATTTAAGAAGTTAAACCTATAATTGAAGCTCTAGACAATGAAATATAGGAACTGGACTACTTAGAAGAGGTAACTTGTGTATTAAAAATAGGGATTACGTGTACTAGTACATTCCCTTCATCGAGACCTACCATGAAGGATTTATTGAATATGTTGATCCAATGCACACAACAATCGATATACAAAATCATAGTTGACCGAAATAAAAATTGTTCAGGTCCGATTTCCAAGAACTCTGACCATGAGAGAACATTGGAATAGAAGATGACGATAGAAATTAAACATCAATTTTTTATCGTTTTTTATAATTATATATTATAGGTAGAGCTGATGTCAAGCAAATTTATCATTTTTTCTCACATATATTATCGTCATATACATATATATAATATACGCATGTGTATCCTCCATAAAATAGACACATAGTAGCGGTAAATAAATGTAATAAAAAAGTTGCAACAAGAGGGTGTACCCCAAACTTTATTCATTGTTACAATGTCTAGAGACATTAGTCTATGATTCGACTCAAGCTTTATGCGAGCAGGACACCAAGAAGAAAGGTAAATACAAGGGATAAGATTGTGATTAGCCCTCATATAAAAGTTGGTAAAATTCGAGGTCTTGGGAATTAGAAGCTGCCAAAAGGGCAGCTCCAATACTAGAGCCATCACTAGAATGCTCAATGGAGATATTTCGATAAGCCTCACCAAGAAACTCCTCAAGAGTACTCTCCAAAGTGTCTCTAAAGTAAGTATAATGCTCGTATAATTCTCCATCCATCGATATCACAGACTTTATCTTCTCTCTTCCCTTGTCTTCTACATCTCTACCCAATTTCTTCAAGATCCCAAGAATTCCGGCAGCAGCAAGACGAGCTCCACGTGTTGTCACGATCTCACATACTAGTACAATTACTCTTCTAATTCTCAACGAAGAATTACGTAGCTGTCACAACATTAAAAATAATTAAAATACGATATAAATAATAATATGCTATTTATAATTCCTTACATCAAGTATTTCATTTAGTTTCCTACCAACAACTTTGAGATCTGGAGATATATCTTGATGCATTGCCGAAATGTCGGGGGTCCTGTAAGTGTTATAATTTACAGATTTAGGAAAAACGATAACATACATTGAAGAACAAGAGAGAGTTCAATGGCTTATAGTACCCAAATATAAATGGTACTTTCAGATTTGGTGGGACAGTAACACCAAAAAAGGAAGTTTCTTCGGCCATCCTAAGCAAAACTCTACGAACAATTTCTCCAAGATACATTCCAGAAATGAGCTTCTCGTAAATCTGCTCCCCAGGGTTTAAACTCTCGACATCTAGACTTTTGTCATATTTTGTTATTGGAAGATGTGGTGATTGGAAATTACCCCATTCCATGTTTATTACCTTTTATTATGATTAACAATAACTAAGCTAAATCGAAAAGGTAAAAAATAAAAAAAAGGTTTAAGCTAACCATTTCCCCTGACTTAGGTATGAAACCAAAAAACCTTCGGATTATATTAGCTTTCTCCACATATGCCGCATTACTTCCGGTACCCAAAATCACAGCAGCAATAACATTCGGGTTATTGTATCGACCTTTAGCTAAAGTTCCCACAGTATCATTCACCTAACATCACAAATTATTAGCCCAAAACAAATGAACAAAATATATAATACAAAAAGAGAGACTTACCAAAGCAGATATACGCATATCAAGTCCGACTCTATCCATCGCTTTTGTCAATTCCCAAACCACATCTTGTCCAACCTATTAAAAAACTTAACAATCAATATTCCCTATTAATTATAATTAGACAATAAAATTTAAAGACTAACCGTCTCTTCTATTGAGAAACCTTTTGTCCACTTAATAAGAGTCCCACATACGATTGATAATTGCTGAACAGGAAACGAAAAGGTAAATCCGAGCTCTCTCTGTACACCATGTGGAGGATGAAAATCTTCACCCTTATTAGCAACAAATTTTGCAAGTGCAGATGCAATAAAATCGAATAATTCCTGAAATAAATTACAATTTCAATTTGTTGAGCACGACAAATAACTTTAATATGATATTGCATAATTGCACACTTACATCCGATGTTGCAGTCATTAAATGTTGAGGAATTGAAACATCATCAAATTCTTGTTTAACAACACCGTTAACTCCGAGCTGCACACGCAAGACTCGAAAGTTTGTACCACCAAGATCCAATGCATAAAATATGCCTTTTTCATCACTTCATTAACAAAATAAATGAGTAATTGTATAATATAAACAAGTAATACACATTCATACATATTGTATAAGAGAGACATACCCGGTTGGGAGATTGTCAACATGAGTGACTATCATCTTGACCTTATTGCTGCCTTCAGAGGCGAGTCCAGTAATCATCTCGGCCGTCATAGCATCCGCCACCTGCATCAGCTTCCCAGTAGGTGTCTCGCACCCCTCCTCTAACTCCTTTAAAATCTCAATTACCTTACCCCATCTCCCGAAGCTTTTAATTCTCTGTCTCACCAACACCGCCGCCAACGCACATGTTGCCGCCGCACCCATCATTGCCCCCACCACCATCGCCTTTCCCATTAATAAAGTTAAAAATACTGTGATTTGTACTGTTTTAGATTATGAGTGTAGTGTAAATGTTCTAATATATATCAAAGATGGAGTAAGATTATAAAGATTTTAGATTTAGCTAAAGGGTTGGGAAACACAATACTCAAACATATACTTATTACTCTGGAGTTAGTGAACTTGTATAATTTCATGTGTTTGTGACAACTTTTATAATTCTCCCATGTCACTCTTGTTATTTCTTTTTCTTTTCTCTTTTTTCACGGACAATCTTTTGAGTTTTTGCTAGCAAATTTCTAGTGGGGTATAATTTTGTTTATCAAATGTTTATATGTAATAGATAAATAGATAGGTTACAAGGAGTCTCGAGCAATTTTTATGAAAAATGTCGAATAAAATAAAATAGCTACCGGTTTATTAAAAGAGCTGCCAGTTTATGAAAACCATGTGCCAAAAAAATATCTACACCAAGTTTATGAATAAACTACCTTTCAAATAAAGTATTTGTACATTGTTTATGAATAAAACAAATGTCACGCAGTGTGTCTGGTTTATGTATAAATTAGCTGGCAAACAAAATACCGGCACCTAGTTTATGAATAGACTATTTTCAAAATAAATTATTTGCCCATGGTTTATTATTGGGAAATATATGTAATTATCTTTTTTAAAATTATTTAAACGAGTACCTTGACAATAAGCATGTTCATTTATTTGGGAAAGAAAATTAAAATGTATATAATATTAATTCGGGTTTGTTCATTAAAAGTTACAATTAAAATTAAAATATTAAGACGTAGGATGAAAAAAATTTAAAAAATAGAGAACTAATTATTTAACACGAGGAACTCTAAGTAGTATATGTTATAATAATCAATTAAAATAGAAGATATTCTCAAATAACATTGTAAAGGTCATGCAAATAATAAAAAAAATTGAGTCTTTCCACAAAACTTATTGAAATGCAATGACCTTCGAGATGCGAGAAGATAAAGATACACATTTTGACAAAACACATTGCAAAATGATTTAAAGGTATAGGAATAAGTTGATTTAAAGAATATGAGGACAAAGATAGTGTGAAAGTATGATATGATGTAATTTGAATCTACTATTTCTTATGATATGTATATAAAGATGGAGGCAACACAAAGTTAGGGTCCGATGACAATAATGGACTATATTATGTTATATACTGTAAGGCTACAATTACTATTTTGTAATTATTTTTTCAATTTTTGTTTAGCTAAATGAATATTAATCTGTTGTTATAAATTTATTATATTTTTTTATAATATTATTAAATGTTTTTTTAGTTGAATATATTATAGGATAAATTTTAGTGAACGTCCATAATGTTTTCATAGTTTTTCCATTTTACCGTCCATATTTCATAGTAGTCAATTTAAGTCATCATCTTTAAAAGTTGCTTTTATCCATAATCCAAATCAAGAAAGATTCGATAGTGAACTACTCTTAGACCTGTTAAGGAAAACGTTTACTTTTGAATTTTATTTTTCAATTCCATACTTTAGGATAATTTTTATTTTTTGCATTTTTTCCAACTTTAGACAATAATTTATCTTTTTAATTTCCCCTGGATATTCAAGGATTTACCTTTTGATTTTTTGTTTAGTCTAAGTTATACATGTTAACTTCACTTGTTTGTTATGCCCAACTTTTCACATTATAAAAATGATATTGTATTAGATAGCCGTATCAATCACATATTAATTTTGCATATTTTCTATCTCAGTTAATCCTAATTATTAAAAGTTCAATTACTTGAACTCATTATTGTTCAAAGCACGTACTTTAATATTCATATCTCAATATGTAATGAATATAAATCTAAACATATCCAACAGTAAACTTCAAAATAGCTCAAAGGATTAACAAAAAACAAATCTATTAAAAATACTTTTCCATGACATGTCGAAGTTTGTAAAAATGATTAAGATATTAGTTATCCTTTCATGACAACTCCCATAATACATTCCCTTCTCCTATTGGATGTCAAATTAATCCACACCATACAAAAATAAATGTTAGTGATTTTGGAAAGACAACAAAAACTGTCATTAGTGGTTTACATTTTACTTACTCTCTTCAACATCATATATTCGACGAAAACCATATATTAAACCTGAAATCATTAAAATCCCTTTTTACCAATTCCCTATCATTGATTTGACTATGGCAGAGATTCGTACGACACGATTTTTATATTTGCATACTCATGATCTTAAAAATAGTACATTTTTCATATTTTCCATGCAAAAATTATTTTATGTTGCCATATATACACACTACCTTTACCCTGTTTATGTTTTTCATTACAAACTTTTATTTTTTACTTTTACTAGAAAGAGAATTAAATGTTAACATAAATTATTTCCTATCGTCAATCGTCATTCCTAAGTTAAATGATTGATCATTCATCTCTAACTAGCCATAAATTTTCTATAATTTTTTTCACCCAAATCATCATGTGAACCATCTAGCTTGTGTATTTGATAATCATCTCTCATAATATAATTTAAACATAAGTTATTAGTTCTAGCCATATTTTTGTACACAAAAATGCTATAATGTAATATTTGGTAAATATGTTACGTTAGCTACAAGTTTGTCTAGTGTTTTGGGTATAAGTGCATTAATTAGAAAATAAATGGGTATGATTACAATTTTATATATTGCATAAACTATTATAATGTTGGTAAATAAAAATCATTTACATTTTAATATTTTTTAAATAGATGGGTGATTTACGTAGAATGTGTCATATATATATTTGACATGTTTTCATTCTGTATAAACATGATTTTTATTTCAAATTCTGTTAATTTTGGTATTATATGTGTTATATATTGTAAGTAGATTTATATATATGCACTTATATGTAGTTTAAGATTTAAAATGTAATATTTGAAAATACAAGAGTCTTATTACAAAACATGTACATTCTACAATACAAATATGGTTATAAATACAAATTTTGCATGACATAAGGGAAATTTCGCAAGTTAGATATAAAAAGTATTTTAAATATTATCAATAGTGTATTATTGCTAATACAATGTAGATCAACTACAAATTTCTAATTGCAAGTATAAAGATATAAACATACAATAATATGATATTAGTAGAAGTGTGAATAGTTTAATTATAAATGATAAATAAATAAATAAAATTTACAAATCATAAATACTATCTACAAACCCATAATACTCAAATGCATAAAAAAAACTAAACATAAATAACCATTTAACAGATAAAACATTCAATCCATCTCATTTAATAACACGATAAATAGTAATATAGACCTACTAGTAAAATTAATAGTCTACCAAAATACATAAAAATGTAGTACATGTTCATATGTTTCAATTAACCTTAAGTAGGAGGTACAATAAGAGAGATAAAATCATTAACATACGATGATAGGAATATCTACTACAAATCTCTAGTAATTTTTTGGTTCTTTATTGTCCCCTTTATTCTTACTCCTTTCTTATTTTCTTAAATTATTGAGTGATGAAGGTATTGTGTTACCCGTATGGATTACAATGAGTTAATTTTTTTTCTCGTGTTGTTAAACAATGAAGGTGGTTTGTGTGGTTAATTGATGGACTTGTTGTTTGCTAAAGAAATTTACACTTATTTTCATCCCAAGGGTACCTTATTCTCCTCCATCTTCTTTTTCCGCTTATTCTTCTTCTTCTTCTTTTATAAACATAAGATTATAAGAATTTAGGTTCTTTCATACAAGTTTCATTTACAACCGAAATATTTGGACATAAAAAAATTAAGAAAATAGATTATTACAATAATCAATGATTATCTAGAATAAAGTAATTTACAAGGTTTGTCAAATAACGGTCTAGAAGTCGTGCAAATAATTATTTTATAAGTTCTTTTAAGCGAAATGAGTATTAATATTTTGTTATACTTTAGTTTAAAAACATTATTTACAGTAATATTAATGTTTGTACTAATTGAATATATTATAGAGTAATTATTTGTAAATGTTCATTATTTTTTCATTTTCATCTAATTTTACTATCCATAATTCAAATTAGTCAATTTAAACTATCACCTTTATAGTTTTTCCATCCATAATCCAAATCTATAAAATTGGGTAGTGAACTACATTAAGAACTATTAAGGGAAATGATATCATTTGAATTTATCTTTCAATTCTACAACATAATATACTTTTTTTCCATTTTAGACAACTATTTATCTTAGAATTTCTCATATTTAATAAATGATTTACCTTTTTATATTTCATTTTTGAGTAAATTATATATGTTTATTTCATGTGTTTGTTATGTCCCTTTTGTCACATTATAAACGTGATAATATATTTGATATCCATATTTATCACATATTAATGTTGCATATATTCTATGTCAATTAATTATAATTCTTTAATTTTCAATTGAATAAATTAATTGTGTTTCAAAGCAAATACTTATACATTCATATCTAACATGTAATGAAGTAGTACTTTTGGAACTAGCAACCTAAAGAGAAGCTCATGATGGAGAGTTTTTATCTTTAGCTGCATAGGCATGTCATTACATTTAAGAAGTTAAACCTATAATTGAAGCTCTAGACAATGAAATATAGGAACTGTACTACTTAGAAGAGGTAACTTGTGTATTAAAAATAGGGATTACGTGTACTAGTACATTCCCTTCATCGAGACCTACCATGAAGGATTTATTGAATATGTTGATCTGATGCACACAACAATCGATATACAAAGTCATAGTTGACCGAAACGAAAATTGTTCAGGTCCGAATTCCAAGAACTCTGACCATGAGAGAACATTGGAATAGAAGATGACGATAGAAATTAAACATCAATATTTTTATCGTTTTTTATAATTATATATTATAGGTAGAGATGATGTCAAGTAAAATTTATCATTTTTTCTCACATATATTATCATCATATACATATATATAATATACGCATGTGTATCCTCCATAAAATAGACACATAGTAGCGGTAAATAAATGTAATAAAAAAGTTGCAACAAGAGGGTGTACCCCAAACTTTATCATTGTTACAATGTCTAGAGACATTAGTCTATGATTTGACTCAAGCTTTATGCGAGCAGGACACCAAGAAGAAGGGTAAATACAAGGGATAAGATTGTGATTAGCCCTCGTATAAAAGTTGGTAAAATTCGAGGTCTTGGGAATTAGAAGCTGCCAAAAGGGCAGCTCCAATACTAGAGCCATCACTAGAATGCTCAATGGAGATATTTCGATAAGCCTCACCAAACAACTCCTCAAGAGTACTCTCCAAAGTGTCTCTAAAGTAAGTATAATGCTCTTCTCCATCATCGATATCACAGACTTTATGTTCTCTCTTCCCTTGTCTTCTACATCTCTACCCAATTTCTTCAAGATCCCAAGAATTCCGGCAGCAGCAAGACGAGCTCCACGTGTTGTCACGATCTCACATACTAGTACAATTACTCTTCTAATTCTCAACAAAGAATTACGTAGCTGTCACAACATTAAAAATAATTAAAATACGATATAAATAATAATATGCTATTTATAATTCCTTACATCAAGTATTTCATTCAGTTTCCTACCAACAACTTTGAGATCTGGAGATATATCTTGATGCATTGCCGAAATTCGGGGGTCCTGTAAGTGTTATAATTTACAGAATTAGGAAAAACGATAACATACATTGAAGAACAAGAGAGAGTTCAGTGGCTTATAGTACCCAAATATAAATGGTACTTTCAGATTTGGTGGGACAGTAACACCAAAAAAGGAAGTTTCTTCGGCCATCCTAAGCAAAACTCTACGAACAATTTCTCCAAGATACATTCCAGGAATGAGCTTCTCTTAAATCGGCTCCCCAGGGTTTAAACTCTCGACATCTAGACTTTTGTCATATTTTGTTATTGGAAGATGTGGTGATTGGAAATTACCCCATTCCATGTTTATTACCTTTTATTATGATTAACAATAACTAAGCTAAATCGAAAAGGTAAAAAATAAAAAAAAGGTTTAAGCTAACCATTTCCCCTGACTTAGGTATGAAACCAAAAAACCTTCGGATTATATTAGCTTTCTCCACATATGCCGCATTACTTCCGGTACCCAAAATCACAGCAGCAATAACATCCGGGTTATTGTATCGACCTTTAGCTAAAGTTCCCACAGTATCATTCACCTAACATCACAAATTATTAGCCCAAAACAAATGAACGAAATATATAATACAAAAAGAGAGACTTACCAAAGCAGATATACGCATATCAAGTCCGACTCTATCCATCGCTTTTGTCAATTCCCAAACCACATCTTGTCCAACCTATTAAAAAACTTAACAATCAATATTCCCTATTAATTATAATTAGACAATAAAATTTAAAGACTAACCGTCTCTTCTATTGAGAAACCTTTTGTCCACTTAATAAGAGTCCCACATACGATTGATAATTGCTGAACAGGAAACGAAAAGGTAAATCCAAGCTCTCTCTGTACACCATGTGGAGGATGAAAATCTTCACCCTCGTTAGCAACAAATTTTGCAAGTGCAGATGCAATAAAATCGAATAATTCCTGAAATAAATTACAATTTTAATTTGTTGAGCACGACAAATAACTTTAATATGATATTGCATAATTGCACACTTACATCCGATGTTGCAGTCATTAAATGTTGAGGAATTGAAACATCATCAAATTCTTGTTTAACAACACCGTTAACTCCGAGCTGCACACGCAAGACTCGAAAGTTTGTACCACCAAGATCCAATGCATAAAATATGCCTTTTTCATCACTTCATTAACAAAATAAATGATTAATTGTATAATTTAAATAATTAATACACATTCATACATATTGTATAAGAGAGACATACCCGGTCGGGAGATTGTCAACATGAGTGACGATCATCTTGACCTTATTGCTGCCTTCAGAGGCGAGTCCACTAATCATCTCGGTCGTCATAGCATCCGCCACCTGCATCAGCTTCCCAGTAGGTGTCTCGCACCCCTCCTCTAACTCCTTTAAAATCTCAATTACCTTACCCCATCTCCCGAAGCTTTTAATTCTCTGTCTCACCAACACCGCCGCCAACGCACATATTGCCGCCGCACCAATCATTGCCCCCACCACCATCGCCTTTCCCATTAATAAAGTTAAAAAGACTGTGATTTGTACTGTTTTAGATTATGGGTGTAGTGTAAATGTTCTAATATATATCAAAGATGGAGTAAGATTATAAAGATTTTAGATTTAGCTAAAGGGTTGGGAAACACAATACTCAAGCATATACTTATTACTCTGGAGTTAGTGAACTTGTATAATTTCATGTGTTTGTGACAACTTTTATAATTCTCCCATGTCACTCTTGTTATTTCTTTTTCTTTTCTCTTTTTTCAATGACAATCTTTTGAGTTTTTGCTAGCAAATTTCTAGTGGGGTATAATTTTGTTTATCAAATGTTTATATGTAATAGATAAATAGATAGGTTACAAGGAGTCTCAAGCAATTTTTATGAAAAATGTCGAATAAAATAAAATAGCTACCGGTTTATTAAAAGAGCTGCCAGTTTATGAAAACCATGTGCCAAAAAAATATCTACACCTAGTTTATGAATAAACTACCTTTCAAATAAAGTATTTGTACATTGTTTATGAATAAAACAAATGTCACGCAATGTGTCTGGTTTATGTATAAATTAGCTGGCAAACAAAATACTGGCACCTAGTTTATGAATAGACTAGTTTCCAAATAAATTATTTGCCCATGGTTTATTATTTGGAAATATATGTAATTATCTTTTTTAAAATTATTTAAACGAGTACCTTGACAATAAGCATGTTCATTTATTTGGGAAAGAAAATTAAAATTTATATAATATTAATTCGGGTTTGTTCATTAAAAGTTACAATTAAAATTAAAATATTAGGACGTAGGATGCAAAAAATTTAAAAAAAAGAGAACTAATTATTTAACACAAGGAACTTTAAGTAGTATATGTTATAATAGTCAATTAAAGTAGAAGATATTCTCAAATAACATTGTAGAGGTCATGCAAATAATAAAAAAAATTGAGTCTTTCCACAAAACTTATTGAAATGCAATGACCTTCGAGATGCGAGAAGATAAAGATGCACATTTTGACAAAACACATTGCAAAATGATTTAAAGGAATAGGAATAAGTTGATTTAAAGAATATGAGGACAAAGATAGTGTGAAAGTATGATATGATGTAATTTGAATCTACTATTTTTAATGATATGTATATAAAGATGGAGGCAACACAAAGTTAGGGTCCGTTGACAATAATGGACTATATTATGTTATATATTATAAGGCTACAATTACTATTTTGTAATTATTTTTTCAATTTTTGTTTAGCTAAATGAATATTAATCTGTTGTTATAAATTTATTATATTTTTAAATAATATTATTAAATGTTTTTTTAATTGAATATATTATAGGATAAATTTTAGTGAACGTCCATAATGTTTTCATAGTTTTTCCATTTTACCGTCCATATCTCATAGTAGTCAATTTAAGTCATCATCTTTAAAAGTTGCTTTTATCCATAATCCAAATCAAGAAAGATTCGATAGTGAACTACTCTTAGACCTGTTAAGGAAAACGTTTACTTTTGAATTTTATTTTTCAATTCCATACTTTAGGATAATTTTTATTTTTTGCATTTTTTCCAACATTAGACAATAATTTATCTTTTTAATTTACCCTGGATATTCAAGGATTTACCTTTTGATTTTTTGTTTAGTCTAAGTTATACATGTTAACTTCACTTGTTTGTTATGCCCAACTTTTCACATTATAAAAATGATATTGTATTAGATAGCCGTATCAATCACATATTAATTTTGCATATTTTCTATCTCAGTTAATTCTAATATTAAAAGTTCAATTAATTGAACTCATTATTGTTCAAAGCACGTACTTTAATATTCATATCTCAATATGTAATGAATATAAATCGAAACATATCCAACAGTAACCTTCAAAATAGCTCAAAGGATTAACAAAAAACAAATCTATTATAAAAACTTTTCCATGACATGTCGAAGTTTGTAAAAATGATTAAGATATTAGTTATCCCTTCATGACAACTCCCATAATACATTCCCTTCTCCTATTGGATGTCAAATTAATCCACACCAAACAAAAATAAATGTTAGTGATTTTGGAAAGACAACAAAAACTGTCATTAGTGGTTTACATTTTACTTACTCTCTAAAACATCATATATTCGACGAAAACCGTATATTAAACCTAAAATCATTAAAATCCCTTTTTACCAATTCCCTATCATTGATTTGACTATGGTAGAGATTCGTACGACACGAGTTTTATATTTGCATACTCATGGTCTTAAAAAAAATAGTACATTTTTCATATTTTCCATGCAAAAATTATATTATGTTGACATATGTACACACTACCTTTACCCTGTTTATGTTTTCTTTACAAACTTTTATATTTTACTTTTACTAGAAAGAGAATTAAATGTTAACATAAATTATTTTCTATCGTCAACCGTCATTCCTAAGTTAAATGATTGATCATTCATCTCTAACTTAGCCATAAATTTTCTATAATTTTTTTCACCCAAATCATCATGTGAACCATCTAGCTTGTGTATTTGATAATCATCTCTCATAATATAATTTAAACATAAGTTATTAGTTCTAGCCATATTTTTGTACAAAAAAATGCTATAATGCAATATTTGGTAAATATGTTACGTTAGCTACAAGTTTGTCTAGTGTTTGGGTATAAGTGCATTAATTAGAAAATAAATGGGTATGACTACAATTTTATATATTGCATAAACTATTATAATGTTGGTAAATAAAAATCATTTACATTTTAATATTTTTTAAATAGATGGGTGATTTACGTAGAATGTGTCATATATATATATTTGACATGTTTTCATTTTTCTGTATAAACATGATTTTTATTTCAAATTCTGTTAATTTTGGTATTATATGTGTTATATATTGTAAGAAGATTTATATATATGCACTTATATGTAGTTTAAGACTTAAAATGTAATATTTGAAAATACAAGAGTCTTATTACAAAACATGTACATTCTACAATACAAATATGGTTATAAATACAAATTTTGCATGACATAAGGGGAATTTCGCAAGTTAGATATCAAAAATACTTTAAATATTATCAATAGTGTATAATTGCTAATACAATGTAGATCAACTACAAATTTCTAATTGCAAGTATAAAGATATAAACATACAATAATATGATATTAGTAGAAGTGTGAATAGTTTAATTATAAACGATAAATAAATAAATAAAATTTACTAATCATAAATACTACCTACAAACCCATAATACTCAAATGCATAAAAAAACTAAACATAAATAACCATTTAACAGATAAAACATTCAATCCATCTCATTTAATAACACGATAAATAGTAATATAGACCTACTAGTAAAATTAATAGTCTACCCAAATACATAAAAATGTAGTACATGTTCATATGTTTCAATCAACCTTAAGTAGGAGGTACAATAAGAGAGATAAAATCATTAACATACGATGGTAGGAATATCTACTACAAATCTCTAGTAATTTTTTGGTTCTTTATTGTCCCCTTTCTTCTTACTCCTTTCTTATTTTTTCAAATTATTGAGTGATGAAGTTATTGTGTTACCCGTATGGATTACAAATGAGTTAATTTTGTTTCTCGTGTTGTTAAACAATGAAGGTGGTTTGTGTGGTTAATTGATGGACTTGTTGTTTGCTAAAGAAATTTACACTTATTTTCATCCCATGGGTACCTTATTCTCCTCCATCTTCTTTTTCCGCTTATTCTTCTTCTTCTTCTTCTTCTTCTTTTATAAACATAAGATTATAAGAATTTAGGTTCTTTCATAAAAGTTTCAATTACAACCGAAATATTTGGACATAAAAAAATTAAGAAAATAGATTATTACAATAATCAATGATTATCTAGAATAAAGTAATTTACAAGGTTTATCAAATAACGGTCTAGAAGTCGTGCAAATAATTATTTTATAAGTTCTTTTAAGCGAAATGAGTATTAATATTTTGTTATACTTTCGTTTAAAAATATTATTTACAGTAATATTAATGTTTGTACTAATTGAATATATTATAGAGTAATTTTTTGTAAATGTTCATAATTTTTTTATTTTCATCTAATTTTACTATCCATATTTCAAATTAGTCAATTTAAACTATCACCTTTATAGTTTTTCCATCCATAATCCAAATCTATAAAATTGGGTAGTGAACTACATTAAGAACTATTAAGGGAAATGATATCATTTGAATTTATCTTTCAATTCTACAACATAATATACTTTTTTTCCATTTTAGACAACTATTTATCTTAGAATTTCTCATATTTAATAAATGATTTACCTTTTTATATTTCATTTTTGAGTAAATTATATATGTTTATTTCATGTGTTTGTTATGTCCCTTTTTTGTCACATTATAAACGTGATAATATATTTGATATCCATATTTATCACATATTAATGTTGCATATATTCTATGTCAATTAATTATAATTCTTTAATTTTCAATTGAATAAATTAATTGTGTTTCAAAGCAAATACTTATACATTCATATCTAACATGTAATGAAGTAGTATTTTTGGAACTAGCAACCTAAAGAGAAGCTCACGATGGAGAGTTTTTATCTTTAGCTGCATAGGCATGTCATTACATTTAAGAAGTTAAACCTATAATTGAAGCTCTAGACAATGAAATATAGGAACTGTACTACTTAGAAGAGGTAACTTGTGTATTAAAAATAGGAATTACGTGTACTAGTACATTCCCTTCATCGAGACCTACCATGAAGGATTTATTGAATATGTTGATCCGATGCACACAACAATCGATATACAAAGTCATAGTTGACCGAAACGAAAATTGTTCAGGTCCGATTTCCAAGAACTCTGACCATGAGAGAACATTGGAATAGAAGATGACGATAGAAATTAAACATCAATATTTTTATCGTTTTTTATAATTATATGTTATAGTTAGAGCTGATGTCAAGTAAAATTTATCATTTTTTCTCACATATATTATCATCATATACATATATATAATATACGCATGTGTATCCTCCATAAAATAGACACATAGTAGCGGTAAATAAATGTAATAAAAAAGTTGCAACAAGAGGGTGTACCCCAAACTTTATCATTGTTACAATGTCTAGAGACATTAGTCTATGATTCGACTCAAGCTTTATGCGAGCAGGACACCAAGAAGAAGGGTAAATACAAGGGATAAGATTGTGATTAGCCCTCATATAAAAGTTTGTAAAATTCGAGGTCTTGGGAATTAGAAGCTGCCAAAACGGCAGCTCCAATACTAGAGCCATCACTAGAATGCTCAATGGAGATATTTCGATAAGCCTCACCAAGCAACTCCTCAAGAGTACTCTCCAAAGTGTCTCTAAAGTAAGTATAATGCTCGTATAATTCTCCATCCATCGATATCACAGACTTTATCTTCTCTCTTCCCTTGTCTTCTATATCTCTACCCAATTTCTTCAAGATCCCAAGAATTCCGGCAGCAGCAAGACGAGCTCCACGTGTTGTCACGATCTCACATACTAGTACAATTACTCTATTAATTCTCAACGAAGAATTACGTAGCTGTCACAACATTAAAAATAATTAAAATACGATATAAATAATAATATGCTATTTATAATTCCTTACATCAAGTATTTCATTCAGTTTCCTATCAACAACTTTGAGATCTGGAGATATATCTTGATGCATTGCCGAAATGTCGGGGTCCTGTAAGTGTTATAATTTACAGAATTAGGAAAAACGATAACATACATTGAAGAACAAGAGAGAGTTCAGTGGCTTATAGTACCCAAATATAAATGGTACTTTCAGATTTGGTGGGACAGTAACACCAAAAAAGGAAGTTTCTTCGGCCATCCTAAGCAAAACTCTACGAACAATTTCTCCAAGATAAATTCCAGAAATGAGCTTCTCGTAAATCTGCTCCCCAGGGTTTAAACTCTCGACATCTAGACTTTTGTCATATTTTGTTATTGGAAGATGTGGTGATTGGAAATTACCCCATTCCATGTTTATTACCTTTTATTATGATTAACAATAACTAAGCTAAATCGAAAAGGTAAAAAATAAAAAAAAGGTTTAAGCTAACCATTTCCCCTGACTTAGGTATGAAACCAAAAAACTTTCGGATTATATTAGCTTTCTCCACATATGCCGCATTACTTCCGGTACCCAAAATCACAGCAGCAATAACATCCGGATTATTGTATCGACCTTTAGCTAAAGTTCCAACAGTATCATTCACCTAACATCACAAATTATTAGCCCAAAACAAATGAACGAAATATATAATACAAAAAGAGAGACTTACCAAAGCAGATATACTCATATCAAGTCCGACTCTATCCATCGCTTTTGTCAATTCCCAAACCACATCTTGTCCAACCTATTAAAAAACTTAACAATCAATATTCCCTATTAATTCTAATTAGACAATAAAATTTAAAGACTAACCGTCTCTTCTATTGAGAAACCCTTTGTCCACTTAATAAGAGTCCCAGATACGATTGATAATTGCTGAACAGGAAACGAAAAGATAAATCCGAGCTCTCTCTGTACACCATGTGGAGGATGAAAATCTTCACCCTCATTAGCAACAAATTTTGCAAGTGCAGATGCATTAAAATTGAATAATTCCTGAAATAAATTACAATTTTAATTTGTTGAGCACGACAAATAACTTTAATATGATATTGCATAATTGCACACTTACATCCGATGTTGCAGTCATTAAATGTTGAGGAATTGAAACATCATCAAATTCTTGTTTAACAACACCGTTAACTCCGAGCTGCACACGCAAGACTCGAAAGTTTGTACCACCAAGATCCAATGCATAAAATATGCCTTTTTCATCACTTCATTAACAAAATAAATGATTAAGTTTATAATTTAAATAATTAATACACATTCATACATATTGTATAAGAGAGACATACCCGGTTGGGAGATTGTCAACATGAGTGACGATCATCTTGACCTTATTGCTGCCTTCAGAGGCGAGTCCAGTAATCATCTCGGTCGTCATAGCATCCGCCACCTGCATCAGCTTCCCAGTAGGTGTCTCGCACCCCTCCTCTAACTCCTTTAAAATCTCAATTACCTTACCCCATCTCCCGAAGCTTTTAATTCTCTGTCTCACCAACACCGCCGCCAACGCACATGTTGCCGCCGCACCAATCATTGCCCCCACCACCATCGCCTTTCCCATTAATAAAGTTAAAAAGACTGTGATTTGTACTGTTTTAGATTATGGGTGTAGTGTAAATGTTCTAATATATATCAAAGATGGAGTAAGATTATAAAGATTTTAGATTTAGCTAAAGGGTTGGGAAACACAATACTCAAGCATATACTTATTACTCTGGAGTTAGTGAACTTGTATAATTTCATGTGTTTGTGACAACTTTTATAATTCTCCCATGTCACTCTTGTTATTTCTTTTTCTTTTCTCTTTTTTCACTAACAATCTTTTGAGTTTTTGCTAGCAAATTTCTAGTGGGGTATAATTTTGTTTATCAAATGTTTATATGTAATAGATAAATAGATAGGTTACAAGGAGTCTCGAGCAATTTTTATGAAAAATGTCGAATAAAATAAAATAGCTACCGGTTTATTAAAAGAGCTGCCAGTTTATGAAAACCATGTGCCAAAAAAATATCTACACCTAGTTTATGAATAAACTACCTTTCAAATAAAGTATTTGTACATTGTTTATGAATAAAACAAATGTCACGCAATGTGTCTGGTTTATGTATAAATTAGCTGGCAAACAAAATACTGGCACCTAGTTTATGAATAGACTAGTTTCCAAATAAATTATTTGCCCATGGTTTATTATTGGGAAATATATGTAATTATCTTTTTTAAAATTATTTAAACGAGTACCTTGACAATAAGCATGTTCATTTATTTTGGAAAGAAAATTAAAATTTATATAATATTAATTCGGGTTCGTTCATTAAAAGTTACAATTAAAATTAAAATATTAGGACGTAGGATGCAAAAAATTTAAAAAATAGAGAACTAATTATTTAACACGAGGAACTCTAAGTAGTATATGTTATAATAGTCAATTAAAGTAGAAGATATTCTCAAATAACATTGTAGAGGTCATGCAAATAAAAAAAATTTGAGTCTTTCCACAAAACTTATTGAAATGCAATGACCTTCGAGATGCGAGAAGATAAAGATGCACATTTTGACAAAACACATTGCAAAATGATTTAAAGGAATAGGAATAAGTTGATTTAAAGAATATGAGGACAAAGATAGTGTGAAAGTATGATATAATGTAATTTGAATCTACTATTTTTAATGATATGTATATAAAGATGGAGGCAACACAAAGGTAGGGTCCAATGACAATAATGGACTATATTATGTTATATATTATAAGGCTACAATTACTATTTTGTAATTATTTTTTCAATTTTTGTTTAGCTAAATGAATATTAATCTGTTGTTATAAATTTATTATATTTTTAAATAATATTATTAAATGTTTTTTTAATTGAATATATTATAGGATAAATTTTAGTGAACGTCCATAATGTTTTCATAGTTTTTCCATTTTATCGTCCATATCTCATAGTAGTCAATTTAAGTCATCATCTTTAAAGTTGTTTTTATCCATAATCCAAATCAAGAAAGATTCGATAGTGAACTACTCTTAGACCTGTTAAGGAAAACGTTTACTTTTGAATTTTATTTTTCAATTCCATACTTTAGAATAATTTTTATTTTTTGCATTTTTTCCAACATTACACAATAATTTATCTTTTTAATTTACCCTGGATATTCAAGGATTTACCTTTTGATTTTTTGTTTAGTCTAAGTTATACATGTTAACTTCACTTGTTTGTTATGCCCAACTTTTCACATTATAAAAATGATATTGTATTAGATAGCCGTATCAATCACATATTAATTTTGCATATTTTCTATCTCAGTTAATTCTAATATTAAAAGTTCAATTAATTGAACTCTTTATTGTTCAAAGCACGTACTTTAATATTCATATCTCAATATGTAATAAATATAAATCGAAACATATCCAACAGTAACCTTCAAAATAGCTCAAAGGATTAACAAAAAACAAATCTATTATAAAAACTTTTCCATGACATGTCGAAGTTTGTAAAAATGATTAAGATATTAGTTATCCCTTCATGACAACTCCCATAATACATTCCCTTCTCCTATTGGATGTCAAATTAATCCACACCAAACAAAAATAAATGTAAGTGATTTTGGAAAGACAACAAAAACTGTCATTAGTGGTTTACATTTTACTTACTCTCTTCAACATCATATATTCGACGAAAACCGTATATTAAACCTAAAATCATTAAAATCCCTTTTTACCAATTCCCTATCATTGATTTTAATATGGCAGAGATTCGTACGACACGAGTTTTATATTTGCATACTCATGGTCTTAAAAAAAATAGTACATTTTTCATATTTTCCATGCAAAAATTATATTATGTTGCCATATGTACACACTACCTTTACCCTGTTTATGTTTTTCATTACAAACTTTTATTTTTTACTTTTACTAGAAAGAGAATTAAATGTTAACATAAATTATTTCCTATCGTCAATCGTCATTCCTAAGTTAAATGATTGATCATTCATCTCTAACTTAGCCATAAATTTTCTATAATTTTTTTCACCCAAATCATCATGTGAACCATCTAGCTTGTGTATTTGATAATCATCTCTCATAATATAATTTAAGCATAAGTTATTAGTTCTAGCCATATTTCTGTACACAAAAATGCTATAATGCAATATTTGGTAAATATGTTACGTTAGCTACAAGTTTGTCTAGTGTTTGGGTATAAGTGCATTAATTAGAAAATAAATGGGTATGATTACAATTTTATATATTGCATAAACTATTATAATGTTGGTAAATAAAAATCATTTACATTTTAATATTTTCTAAATAGATGGGTGATTTACGTAGAATGTGCCATATATATTTAACATGTTTTCATTTTTTTGTATAAACATGATTTTTTATTTCAAATTCTGTTAATTTTGGTATTATATGTGTTATATATTGTAAGAAGATTTATATATATGCACTTATATGTAATTTAAGATTTAAAATGTAATATTTGAAAATACAAGAGTCTTATTACAAAACATGTACATTCTACAATACAAATATGGTTATAAATAAAGATTTTGCATGACATAAGGGGAATTTTGCAAGTTAGATATCAAAAATATTTTAAATATTATCAATAGTGTATAATTGCTAATACAATGTAGATCAACTACAAATTTCTAATTGCAAGTATAAAGATATAAACATACAATAATATGATATTAGTAGAAGTGTGAATAGTTTAATTATAAACGATAAATAAATAAATAAAATTTACTAATCATAAATACTACCTACAAACCCATAATACTTAAATGAATAAAAAAACTAAACATAAATAACCATTTAGCAGATAAAACATTCAATACATCTCATTTAATAACACGATAAATAGTAATATAGAGAGAGATACATAAAATTAATAGTCTACCAAAATACATAAAAATGTAGTAGATGTTCATATGTTTCAATCAACCTCAAGTAGGAGGTACAATAAGAGAGATAAAATCATTAACATACGATGGTAGGAATATCTACTACAAATCTCTAGTAATTTTTTGGTTCTTTATTGTCCCCTTTCTTCTTACTCCTTTCTTATTTTCTCAAATTATTGAGTGATGAAGTTATTGTGTTACCCGTATGGATTACAAATGAGTTAATTTTGTTTCTCGTGTTGTTAAACAATGAAGGTGGTTTGTGTGGTTAATTGATGGACTTGTTGTTTGCTAAAGAAATTTACACTTATTTTCATCCCAAGGGTACCTTATTCTCCTCCATCTTCTTTTTCCGCTTATTCTTCTTCTTTTATAAACATAAGATTATAAGAATTTAGGTTCTTTCATAAAAGTTTCAATTACAACTGAAATATTTGGACATAAAAAAATTAAGAAAATAGATTATTACAATAATCAATGATTATCTAGAATAAAGTAATTTACAAGGTTTGTCAAATAACGGTCTAGAAGTCGTGCAAATAATTATTTTATAAGTTCTTTTAAGCGAAATGAGTATTAATATTTTGTTATACTTTAGCTTAAAAACATTATTTACAGTAATATTAATGTTTGTACTAATTGAATATATTATAGAGTAATTTTTTATAAATGTTCATTATTTTTTCATTTTCATCTAATTTTACTATCCATATTTCAAATTAGTCAATTTAAACTATCACCTTTATAGTTTTTCCATCCATAATCCAAATCTATAAAATTGGATAGTGAACTACATTAAGAACTATTAAGGGAAATGATATCATTTGAATTTGTCTTTCAATTCTACAACATAATATACTTTTTTTCCATTTTTGACAACTATTTATCTTAGAATTTCTCATATTTAATAAATGATTTACCTTTTGATATTTCATTTTTGAGTAAATTATATATGTTTATTTCATGTGTTTGTTATGTCCCTTTTGTCACATTATAAACGTGATAATATATTTGATATCCATATTTATCACATATTTATGTTGCATATATTCTATGTCAATTAATTATAATTCTTTAATTTTCAATTGAATAAATTAATTGTGTTTCAAAGCAAATACTTATACATTCATATCTAACATGTAATGAAGTAGTATTTTTGGAACTAGCAACCAAAAGAGAAGCTCATGATGGAGAGTTTTTATCTTTAGCTGCATAGGCATGTCATTACATTTAAGAAGTTAAACCTATAATTGAAGCTCTAGACAATGAAATATAGGAACTGTACTACTTAGAAGAGGTAACTTATGTATTAAAAATAGGGATAACGTGTACTAGTACATTTCCTTCATCGAGACCTACCATGAAGGATTTATTGAATATGTTGATCCAATGCACACAACAATCGATATACAAAGTCATAGTTGACCGAAACGAAAATTGTTCAGGTCCGATTTCCAAGAACTCTGACCATGAGAGAACATTGGAATAGAAGATGACGATAGAAATTAAACATCAATATTTTTATCGTTTTTTATAATTATATATTATAGGTAGAGCTGATGTCAAGCAAAATTTATCATTTTTTCTCACATATATTATCATCATATACATATATATAATATACGCATGTGTATCCTCCATAAAATAGACACATACACTACTGGAATTCGATTGTTTACCGACGACACGTCTCGTCGGTAAACTCCGATAATTCGTCGCTAAACGTGATTAGCGACGACGGATCGTCGGTAACACGTCGTTCCTAAAAATTGGTCGGTAAATCAAGACTTACCGGCGAATAAAGCAGTGTTCGTCGGCAATCTTACCGACGAAACGACGTCGTCGTTGATTGGCAAGATTACCGACGGCAAGCATCGCCGGTAAAATGTATTTTGTTTTTCTTTTTTTTTCCGTGCCGATAATTGAATTTCTTTATTCTTTTTTTTATTCAATTTGCCGACAATTATTAGCGACGAAAGGTTGTCGCTAATGTTTTTTTTTATTTAATTCAGGATTAAATAATTATTTTTTTAAGAATTAACGACGACTTTCAAATGATGAATGTCGTCGTAAATACAATGAATATCGTCGGTAATTTTTTTTTTTTTTTTAAATTTTAAAATTCACTTTTTTTTTAATTTTAAAATACAATTTGATTTTGTTTTAATTATTTTTTTTTTTGTTTTGATTTGAGGTTTGATTTTATTATAAATATAATACGAATAAAATTCAATAATTAATAGAAAAAACCGAATCATAACTAAAACCGTAAAAAATGTCTTACATAAAGTCAAATGTAGTCAACATAATTTAAACACACCAAACAAAAGTCTTAAAAAAACCCAATCAAAAGTCAAATTCTTACAAACCAAATAAAACGTAAATAAAAACCAACTCAAACTAAGCATCATCATCATCATCTTCATCTTCTCGTTCCTCGGGACTCCTTCTCGGGGGCGGCTGGGGGGGCTGGGGGTGGGCGATCGGGGCTAGTCCTTGAGCCATCCTCATACCATTTAAGGCATCGAAGAGCGTGTCCGTTAAGCTCGGAGGCTGACTCGACTGGCTCGAAGAAGCAGTGGGCCTGGTCGATGTGGAGGATGGATCTGGTATAGGCTCAAGTCCTTGTTTTACTCGAAGCTCGTTCATGCCTGCGAACATCGCCTTCAGTAGCTCCTCGCTCGCAGCATCGGCTTTTGTTTGTTTCCGTGATTTCTTCCGGACAGGTCCAATGGTAGGCACCCAGTGTCTTGTCTTCGGTGGGGCCATGACCTCCATAATGGTCTCTAAAATCGCATCCATCTGCTCCTCCGTAGTAATCTCGGTGCCCTCGGCTGCAGCCTCCACAACCTCCTTCTGCATCTTCTCTTGTAAAACAGCCTGTAATTATATTTAATTTTAAAATAAATTAGTTTAATATCAAAGTAAAGTAAAAAATAAAATTTTTAAGTGATGAAAAAAAAACTTACACTAGCTTTTTCTAATCGCGCGTCCCGATAGCTGTCACTAGCCGAATCGTATGCAAGATGATCGAAGTAGCCGCTCAATGGAGGAAGCTCCATCTCCTCTTGGATTTCTTCGTTCGTGAAAATCATCGGCTCCTTCGTCACGGTCTTAAGCGTCCCCTATACAATTTTCAATACCAAATATTAAATAACTAAACATAAATAAATTATTAAGATACTAAATTATATTTTTATTAAATGTAATTATACCTCCATAATAACCTCCCTAGTCTGGGATAGGTTCCGAGACCCAGCCTTACTCGCACTAGTCTGCTGCTCCCGGTTTTTCCGATTAATCTCCGCCTGGGCCTACAAATAATTAACAAAAAAGTTATAAATCTAATAAATAACGAAAAATAGATGTAATAAATAATTTTTTTTGTTACCTGGGCATTCTGATCGTCCCAATTCTTCTTGGCAATAGCCCAATACTCGGGTTTAACATCCGGGGGAGCGAGACCGTTGTTGTAGTAATCCGACTTCAAGTCGGATTTCCATCTCCGATAGCAGGCCGAGGACATGCTGTTCAGCTTTTCGGAAATTTCCTCCCAGTCACCTCTTCTCCTCCACCCCTCCACGTCAAAAAATTCTTGAAGACAGTTGTAAATACCCCCTATCCGACCTTCGGGGACATCTATCCACTGTTTGTACATGGGGGGTACAAATTCTTGAACCGCGTGCCCAATTACCTGACCCACATGTTTATAGTGGGGGCCCACTATATTCCACGTCTTGTCGATGACGGAGAATTCGATCGATATGGGCCACCCAACTCTCTTAAGCGTCTCTTGGGCGGTTCGGATAGAGGTGGTGCTTCGGGGTTTCCGAAGTCTTCTATTCGGATTTCCTGTTACATTGAGTATAATTTATTAATTATTTATTCGAAAAAAAATCAAATTTATGAAATTAAAATTTATTAAGTATTTTTACCTGAAGGTTGGTCGCAGTCTTGGAGTCCCCGATTAGGACCCCTCGGGGGATCGCTTCCGAATCCATCACCATCGTGACCACGTCCCATAACATCAGCCATCTACAATTTTAGAAATTACTTATTATTCCCCATAGTTTAATTAATTACAAATAAGCCCTTATACTTTTTAATATATTGCAAAAAGGTCCCTATATTTTCATATATTGCAAAAAGGTCCCTATATTTTAATATATTGGAAAAAAAAGTCCCTATATTTTTCAACTATACATTTTGGTCCATTTTTCATTTAATCATACAATTTTAATATATTGCGAAAAAGTCCCTATATTTTTCAACTTTACATTTTGGTCCATTTTTCATTTAATCATACAATTTTAATATATTGCAAAAAGTCCCTATATTTTTCAACTATACATTTTGGTCTATTTTTCATTTAATCATACAATTTTAATATATTGCAAAAAGGCCCCTATATTTTTCAACTTTACATTTTGGTCCATTTTTCATTTAATCATACAATTTTAATATATTGCAAAAAGGCCCCTATATCACATAACAAGTCATTTAATCTCTGAAAATCATATCGTAAACATATCATACATATTAAACAATGCAAAAATCCTATCAAAACCCTAGTTTTCTATCAAAAATCATAAAATTCATCATTCTGTTATGTTTTTAATTCCAAAAATATACTAAACAGCCTAAAATAGCATCATCAAAATTCGGAATATGCTAAAAACATCATTACAATCACAAAAAAAAATTCAATCCAAAAAGCCCAAAAAAAAAACAAAAAAAAAATCGAAAATTGTTACCTGTTACGTGGATAATGTGTAGTTTTCATCCATGAATCCATGCCAGAAACAAGGAAACAAAAAACAAAACAAACAAAAAAGATATTAGAAATTGAAATTAAAAATTAAAAATTAGAAATTGAATGGTGTTTATGGAAGGATTAAGCTTACCTTGTTGTTGGATTTGTTGTTGTATTGCCTCGGAATGGATTGGAATGGGAGGAAATGGCGTTTTTTGGGTGTAATATTTGTGGTGAGTGAGGAATAAATGAGCTCGGTTAGGTCATATAGAAAAAGAAATTACCGACGACACGCTTAGCCGTCGGTAATATGTAGTTCGTCGTCGGTAATTGTGGACACGTGGCCCACTTCGTACACACGACGCTAGCGTGTCCTTGATTACCAACGACAAGGTCGTCGCTATTCAAAAAAATTCGTCGCTAATTTTCGTGGGCGGGAAACTTGACCGCCCATGTTGGCCAATGAAAATTTTGAGAAATATTAGCGACAAGAAGGAAATTGTGTATCGTCGCTAAAAATTACCGACGACATTCATCATTTGAATGTCGTCGCTATATACTTGCATGTCGTCGCTAATTTTTTTTTTTTTTTTTTTTTAAGAAAAATTTTCTTATGTTTTCTATGATTCTCCTATTATATATTTCTTTCTTTTTTCCATTAAATTTTCTTCAATCTTATTCATTGGTGTGGTTGGTCAACTAAAGGAGTCAAGTGATAGTGTTTGGTGTGTTTGGTCAACTATAGAAGTCAAACTTGAGTCAAGTGATAGTGTTTGGTGTGTTTGGTCAACAATAGGAGTCAAGTGATAGTGTTTAATGTGTTTGGTCAACTATAGGAGTCAAGTGATAGTGTTTGATGTGTTTGGTCAACTATAGGAGTCAAGTGATAGTGTTTGGTGTGTTTGGTCAACTATAGGAGTCAAGTGATAGTGTTTGATGTGTTTGGTCAACTATAGGAGTCAAACTTGAGTCAAGTGATAGTGTTTGGTGTGTTTGGTCAACTATAGGAGTCAAGTGATAGTGTTTGATGTGTTTGGTCAACTATAGGAGTCAAGTGATAGTGTTTGGTGTGTTTGGTCAACTATAGGAGTCAAGTGATAGTGTTTGGTGTGTTTGGTCAACTATAGGAGTCAAGTGATAGTGTTTGATGTGTTTGGTCAACTATAGGAGTCAAACTTGAGTCAAGTGATAGTGTTTGGTGTTTTGGTCAACTATAGGAGTCAAGTGATAGTGTTTGGTGTGTTTGGTCAACTATAGGAGTCAAGTGAAAATTCAAATTCAAATACAAAAAACAAAAAATACTTGTAATAAAAAAAAATAGTCAAATAAAGTTATCAACTAGTCAGTTTCATCTCCACTGTCAACTATAGGCTCACCATCACTATCAAACTCAATAGGTTCTTCGTCTCCATATTCTTCCCACGTGTCGTCCTCCATTTCCTCGTTCTCAACAGTAATAATTTCAAAAGGCAATTGAATACGAAAATGAGATTTGTCAATCTCGACCTCCTCCGTAGTTCAGAGTAATGCTGGGTATCACCCAAAAAGTGATCAACCAAATATCACCTTTTTTATTTTTTTCTCTTTCTTCTATTATTGGTCCACCTAACCGCCACATCATGGGTGATGTTTAGGTGATGGCTTTTTGGGTGATACCCAGCATTACTCTAACGGAAAAATTACCAGGGTTAACCAAAGGTATTGTTATTCTCTCATTGTTGGTAGGTAATGATTCCGAACCCCATAACTCGGGACTCCATCCATACCGATCATTTATTTCCCAAACGGCCTTCCATTCTTTCGATGTTTTCTTTGCACGAATCTCGTCAATATAAAACACTTTCTTTGCTTGCGATGCTAGAATGTATGGTTCGTTTGGCCAATCAACGCTTGTTGTGTTGATAAAGGTTACCCCGTGTTCTATCCTTGATTCACTCTTCTTGTACCACTTACATACAAATATAGCAACCGAGCACCCTCCAGTGTATGTTAGCTCCAAGATTTTCAATAATTCGCCGTAATATGGTGACCCATCGTACATGACGCATACACCGTAATCTTGCGTCACTCTTTTTTCTCCTTTACTCTTTGTTATCCACTTTACACCGTTCACAACACATGAATCGTACATATGCACCGCACCATAAGGCATGTTTGCCAATGACACTATCTCAGGGGTAGCTAACGGATCACCACGGGATTCCATTCCATGAACCTGTCATTAAAAAAACATGAGATACATTGAAAATAAAAAGAATACTATTTAAACCAGTGTTACATACCTTATCCAAAAACCAATCCTTAAACATTTGACGGTGCATATAATCTATTTCGTCAGTCGTTCCCGAAAGTGTGGATCTTTGTTCACTATAATTGAAATGGTATATACATAAATCATTATAAATATAAATATATAAATATATAAATATATAAATATATTAATATATCAATAACAACGTTACTTACGTCCTAAATGTCTCGATTTCGTCGCAATTATTCAAAATATAATAAATGACGTGCTCCTTATCCTTATACGCTAAAGCACCAGATACTTTCTTGCCAACTGGAGTACACTGGGACTTGAAAACGGATAACTCTCTATGCACTGGCGGTGGTTCGTTGTATCTGCCTGAATCGTTGAACTTTGTTTTTTCTTCACTAAGGTACCTATAAATATATAAATATATAAATATAAATAAATAAAGATATAAATATAAATAACAATGTTGAACTTTGTTTTTTCTTCACTAAGGTACCTGGATATGAAATTCAACGTCTCTTCCGCCACGTAACCCTCGGCTATTGAACCCTCTGGTCTAGCTGGGTTTCGAATATACTCTTTCTACTTTTTTTAAATACCTTTCAAATGGGTACATCCACCGCATTTGAACCGGGCCCCCTAGCAATGCTTCATCATACAAGTGTATCACCAGGTGGATCATTATGTCAAAAAATGCAGGAGGCAGGATAGTTTCTAGTTTGCACCTCACTTCAGCCACTTTTGCCTTACCGGTTAACAACTGTTTCCTACTCAAATTCTTGCTACAAACAACTCTAAACACGTTCGCTAAGCCAATTACCGCATCGCTAATCGGCTTATCCTCTAAAAGACCGGGAAGACATCAAACAAAGAGATACTGCATCATAACGTGACAATCATGCGATTTCATTCCAATAATCTTTCCCGTATCAATGTGAACATTATTCCTCAAACTAGACGCGAAACCATCTGGAAACCTTTGTGCCCGTAACAACTCGAGAAAAATCTTCCTCTTCTCCGCTGATAACGTATACTTTCCTCGCTTTAGTATCGTCTTACCTTCTTCGGATGAGATCCACAACTCCTTTCTAATTCCCAAATCCATAAGATCCATTCGCGCCTTCACGTTATCTTTGTTTATTTTACCATCAACTCCTATAACCGTACCAAGCAAACTGTCGCACACATTCTTCTCGCAATGCATTACATCGATGTTATGTTTTAACAAATTTTCTGACCAATACGGTAAACGATAAAAAATACTCTTTTTTTCCAGTTTGTCTCACGCGGCCTTGTTTTTTTTGTCACCTTGCCCCCAAAATCCTTGTGTTTACCGGGAAACACAATCGGAAGCCCATCTAGCTGTGTCTGAATACTAGCAGGACTATGTTTCCTCGGTGGGGCACGTTTATCGGTTTACTTGTACGAAACCGTATCATCTCTGAGATCATGTTTGATAGGTAACCAACGTCTATGATCAAAGTAAACGACCCCTTTCCTCACCTTCAACGAAGGAGTGGAATCCATGCATTCTGGGCAAGCCATGTAACCTTGACCCGACCATCCTGGAGCGTATGACCGAGCGGGGTAATCATTGGTCGTGGACAACACACAAACCTTCAATAAAAACATTTGCTTCGTGTGGGCGTCATACGTATGGATACCTGTTCTCCACAACATGTCCAACTCGTCTATAATAGGGCGGAGAAAGACATACATGTCCTTTCCGGGTGAGCGGGGACCCAGAATTAACAAACAAAGCTGAAATGTGGTCTCCTTCATGCATGTCCACGGTGGCAAGTTGTAGACGGTCAATATGATAGGCCACATACTGTAGGAGTTGTTCTGCATGGAGAACGGACAAAACCCATCGAGTCCAAGGCCCAAATATACATTCCGAGGTTCACTGGCGAACTCAGGATGTAGCGCTGCAAATCTCTTCCAACTATCACCATCAACCGGATGACGCAACACATCTGGATCGGAACTTCTTCCGGTATGGTGCCAAATCATTTCTTCAGCGGTGTGTTTCGATGCGTATAGTCGCTGCAATCTCGGAGCAATCGGAAAGTAACGAAGCTTCTTATGCGGTACTTTGTTACCCTTCTTCGGGTCATATCTTGATTCACCACATACTGGACAATTGTCAAGTTTTTCATTCTCCTTGTAAAAGATTGCACAATCATTCAAACAAACATCGATAGTAACATACCCCATGCCCAAACTTTTAAGTTTCTTGTTGCATGCTTCGTAAGAATCGGGCAAGTTGTGAGGTTTCGGTAAAACACGACCAACCAACTCTAACAGCTCGGAGAATGATGTGTTACTCCACTTGGTCTTTACTTTTACGTGCATAAGCTTGGCAATGAAATTCAATGAACTCATCGCTGCACAAGCAGGATATAATTCTGTCTCCAATTCTTCGAACAATGAATCAAAACTGTTTTGACTAGGAAGATGTGCGTCTCTCATTTCAATATCTCCCGGATGACCACCAACATAGTAACTTTGTCTCACATCCTCATAAACACGATGCATTTCGCTATCTATGTTTGGTACTTGAATTGTCTCGGGAATTACCACCTCGTTCTCGCCGTGCTTTGTCCAAACAAGATATGTTTTGTTGAAACCTTGTTTAAGAAGGTGGGCCCTAACTTCGTCGATGGGTTTTCGAGAGTAATTATTACACTTCGTACACGGACAAGACAGTGGTACAATCTTCATTTTTCTCTGCATATTCGATAAAACAAAGAACCCCAGATACATATTCTTTCGTATAGTAATTAGTTGTATCGATCCAACTCTTATCCAAATCCGGATTCATCTCTTCGCAACAATTTTATACAACTAGACAAATAAAATATATAATTATTACAACCCAATTAAAAAGAAGAATAAAAATTACAACACAATAAATGACATAATAAAAATTACAAACCATTGAATGAATAATTATTACAAACCATTGAATGAATAAAATTACAAACCATTGAATAAATAAAATTACAACACAATATATAGATAATAAATTTCATATAATTAATAAAACAAATAATAATATATGAACACAAAAAATTAAATACAACCAAACATGCATACTACAAAACATAATAATAAAAAAGTAAAGCAAATCACATGTAATTCATCAACCTAATCATGTCTAATTATAGCAACTAACACATATCAATTAAAAAAATTAAAAAACATGAAATTTCTTGAAAATACCTTGAATTGGATGGTTAAGAAGAGGATTGATGACCACAACCCACCTAGACAATGTACTAATACACCTAATCACATCATATATCAACAATTAAACACAATTCTAAAATAAAAATTAAATTTTAAAAACATGGAATTTCATGAATTTACCTTAAATATTTTGATGAAAATGGATATTGATAATGCCCCACCTTGATTATGGACCCGGGAATGGTGCAAGACAAATTGGAGAATCAATTAGGATAGATAAAAAAAAAATCTTGGATTTTTTGGGAGAAATTCGGAGGTGTTTTTGGGTGTGTGTGGGTGTTTTATGAGATAAAAAACCTGCAACCTTAAAAAATACATTAATTAATTACCGACGACACGTAAATTCGCCGGTAATTATAATAAACTCGTCGCTAATTAAGGGCGAAAAACGTCGTCGTCCTCATTAGCAACGACAAATTTACGTTTAAAAAAAAAAATTCAAACCAACTAATTAACGACGAAGTCGATACTTTTAACGAGGGCGGTTTGTCGGTAAATATTAGCGACTACGTCGTCGTCGGTAATCTTATACGTTTACCGACGACCCGTGATTCGCCGGTGATCTGTCGTCGGTAAACAGGCGAAATGTAGTAGTGATAGTAGTGGTAAATAAATGTAATAAAAAAGTTGCAACAAGAGGGTGTACCCAAAACTTTATTCATTGTTACAATGTCTAGAGACATTAGTCTATGATTCGACTCAAGCTTTATGCGAGCAGGACACCAAGAAGAAGGGTAAATACAAGGGATACGATTGTGATTAGCCCTCATATAAAAGTTGGTAAAATTCGAGGTCTTGGGAATTAGAAGCTGCCAAAAGGGCAGCTCCAATACTAGAGCCATCACTAGAATGCTCAATGGAGATATTTCGATAAGCCTCACCAAGAAACTCCTCAAGAGTACTCTCCAAAGTGTCTCTAAAGTAAGTATAATGCTCGTATAATTCTCCATCCATTGATATCACAGACTTTATCTTCTCTCTTCCCTTGTCTTCTACATCTCTACCCAATTTCTTCAAGATCCCAAGAATTCCGGCAGCAGCAAGACGAGCTCCACGTATTGTCACGATCTCACATACTAGTACAATTACTCTTCTAATTCTCAACGAAGAATTACGTAGCTGTCACAACATTAAAAATAATTAAAATACGATATAAATAATAATATGCTATTTATAATTCCTTACATCAAGTATTTCATTTAGTTTCCTACCAACAACTTTGAGATCTGGAGATATATCTTGATGTATTGCCGAAATGTCGGGGGTCCTGTAAGTGTTATAATTTACAGAATTAGGAAAAACGATAACATACATTGAAGAAGAAGAGAGAGTTAAGTGGCTTATAGTACCCAAACATAAATGGTACTTTCAGATTTGGTGGGACAGTAACACCAAAAAAGAAAGTTTCTTCGGCCATCCTAAGCAAAACTCTACGAACAATTTCTCCAAGAAACATTCCAGAAATGAGCTTCTCGTAAATCTGCTCCCCAGGGTTTAAACTCTCGACATCTAGACTTTTGTCATATTTTGTTATTGGAAGATGTGGTGATTGGAAATTACCCCATTCCATGTTTATTACCTTTTATTATGATTAACAATAACTAAGCTAAATCGAAAAGGTAAAAAATAAAAAAAAAGTTTAAGCTAACCATTTCCCCTGACTTAGGTATGAAACCAAAAAACTTTCGGATTATATTAGCTTTCTCCACATATGCCGCATTACTTCCGGTACCAAAAATCACAGCAGCAATAACATCCGGGTTATTGTATCGACCTTTAGCTAAAGTTCCCACAGTATCATTCACCTAACATCACAAATTATTAGCCCAAAACAAATGAACGAAATATATAATACAAAAAGAGAGACTTACCAAAGCAGATATACGCATATCAAGTCCGACTCTATCCATCGCTTTTGTCAATTACCAAACCACATCTTGTCCAACCTATTAAAAAACTTAACAATCAATACTCCCTATTAATTCTAATTAGACAATAAAATTAAAAGACTAACCGTCTCTTCTATTGAGAAACCCTTTGTCCACTTAATAAGAGTCCCAGATACGACTGATAATTGCTGAACAGGAAACGAAAAGGTAAATCCGAGCTCTCTCTGTATACCATGTGGAGGATGAAAATCTTCACCCTCATTAGTAACAAATTTTGCAAGTGCAGATGCAATAAAATCGAATAATTCCTGAAATAAATTACAATTTTAATTTGATGAGCACGACAAATAACTTTAATATGATACTGCATAATTGCACACTTACATCCGATGTTGCAGTCATTAAATGTTGAGGAATTGAAACATCATCAAGTTCTTGTTTAACAACACCGTTAACTCCGAGCTGCACACGCAAGACTCGAAAGTTTGAACCACCAAGATCCAATGCATAAAATATGCCTTTTTCATCACTTCATTAACAAAATAAATGAGTAATTGTATAATATAAATAATTAATACACATTCATACATATTTTATAAGAGATACATATCCGGTTGGGAGATTGTCAACATGAGTGATGATCATCTTGACCTTACTGCTGCCTTCAGAGGCGAGTCCAGCAATCATCTCGGCCGTCATAGCATCCGCCACCTGCATCAGCTTCCCAGTAGGTGTCTCGCACCTCTCCTCTAACTCCTTTAAAATCTCAATTACCTTACCCCATCTCCCGAAGCTTTTAATTCTCTGTCTCACCAACACCGCCGCCAATGCACATGTTGCCGCCGCACCCATCATTGCCCCCACCACCATCGCCTTTCCCATTAATAAAGTTAAAAAGACTGTGATTTGTACTGTTTTAGATTATGGGTGTAGTGTAAATGTTCTAATATATATCAAAGATGGAGTAAGATTATAAAGATTTTGGATTTAGCTAAAGGGTTGGGAAACACAATACTCAAGCATATACATATTACTCTGGAGTTAGTGAACTTGTATAATTTCATGTGTTTGTGACAACTTTTATAATTCTCCCATGTCACTCTTGTTATTTCTTTTTCTTTTCTCTTTTTTCATTGACAATCTTTTGAATTTTTGCTAGCAAATTTCTAGTGGGGTATAATTTTGTTTATCAAATGTTTATATGTAAT
This sequence comes from Nemophila menziesii, assembly GCA_029959085.1. NCBI lineage: Eukaryota > Viridiplantae > Streptophyta > Magnoliopsida > Boraginales > Hydrophyllaceae > Nemophila > Nemophila menziesii. The sequence goes on from JARWIR010000004.1 coordinate 1,945,276, forward strand.
AGATAAATAGATAGGTTACAAGGAGTCTCGAGCAATTTTTATGAAAAATATCGAATAAAATAAAATAGCTACCGGTTTATTAAAAGAGCTGCCAGTTTATGAAAACCATGTGCCAAAAATATATCTACACCTAGTTTATGAATAAACTACATTTCAAATAAAGTATTTGTACATTGTTTATGAATAAAACAAATGTCACGCAATGTGTCTGGTTTATGTATAAATTAGCTGGCAAACAAAATACCGGCACCTAGTTTATGAATAGACTAGTTTCCAAATAAATTATTTGCCCATGGTTTATTATTGGGAAATATATGTAATTATCTTTTTTAAAATTATTTAAACGAGTACCTTGACAATAAGCATGTTCATTTATTTGGAAAAGAAAATTAAAATTTATATAATATTAATTCGGGTTCGTTCATTAAAAGTTACAATTAAAATTAAAATATTAGGACGTAGGATACAAAAGATTTAAAAAAAAAAGAACTAATTATTTAACACGAGGAACTCTAAGTAGTATATGTTATAATAGTCAATTAAAGTAGAAGATATTCTCAAATAACATTGTAGAGGTCATGCAAATAATAAAAAAATTGAGTCTTTCCACAAAACTTATTGAAATGCATTGACCTTCGAGATGCGAGAAGATAAAGATGCACATTTTGACAAAACACATTGCAAAATGATTTAAAGGAATAGGAATAAGTTGATTTAAAGAATATGAGGACAAATATTGTGTGAAAGTATGATATGATGTAATTTGAATCTACTATTTTTTATGATATGTATATAAAGATGGAGGCAACACAAAGTTAGGGTCCGATGACAATAATGGACTATATTATGTTATATACTGTAAGGCTACAATTACTATTTTGTAATTATTTTTTCAATTTTTGTTCAGCTAAATGAATATTAATCTGTTGTTATAAATTTATTATATTTTTTATAATATTATTAAATGTTTTTTTAATTGAATATATTATAGGATAAATTTTAGTGAACGTCTATAATGTTTTCATAGTTTTTCCATTTTACCGTCCATATTTCATAGTAGTCAATTTAAGTCATCATCTTTAAAGTTGCTTTTATCCATAATCCAAATCAAGACAGATTCAATAGTGAACTACTCTTAGACCTGTTAAGGAAAACGTTTACTTTTGAATTTTATTTTTCAATTCCATACTTTAGGATAATTTTTATTTTTTGCATTTTTTCCAACTTTAGACAATAATTTATCTTTTTAATTTCCCCTGGATATTCAAGGATTTACCTTTTGATTTTTTGTTTAGTCTAAGTTATACATGTTAACTTCACTTGTTTGTTATGCCCAACTTTTCACATTATAAAAATTATATTGTATTAGATAGCCGTATCAATCACATATTAATTTTGCATATTTTCTATCTCAGTTAATCCTAATTATTAAAAGTTCAATTAATTGAACTCATTATTGTTCAAAGCACGTACTTTAATATTCATATCTCAATATGTAATGAATATAAATCGAAACATATCCAACAGTAAACTTCAAAATAGCTCAAAGGATTATACAAAAAACAAATCTATTAAAAAAACCTTTCCATGACATGTCGAAGTTTGTAAAAATGATTAAGATATTAGTTATCCCTTCATGACAACTCCCATAATACATTCCCCTCTCCTATTGGATGTCGAATTAATCCACACTATACAAAAATATATGTTAGTGATTTTGGAAAGACAACAAAAACTGTCATTTGTGGTTTACATTTTACTTACTCTCTTCAACATCATATATTCGACGAAAACCATATATTAAACCTCAAATCATTAAAATCCCTTTTTACCAATTCCCTTTCATTAATTTGACTATGGCAGAGATTCGTACGACACGAGTTTTATATTTGCATACTCATGATCTTAAAAAAAAATTACATTTTTCATATTTTCCATGCAAAAATTATTTTATGTTGCCATATGTACACACTACCTTTACCCTGTTTATGTTTTTCATTACAAACTTTTATTTTTTACTTTTACTAGAAAGAGAATTAAATGTTAACATAAATTATTTCCTATCGTCAATCGTCATTTCTAAGTTAAATGATTGATCATTCATCTCTAACTTAGCCATAAATTTTCTATAATTTTTTTCACCCAAATCATCATGTGAACCATCTAGCTTGTGTATTTGATAATCATCTCTCATAATATAATTTAAGCATAAGTTATTAGTTCTAGCCATATTTCTGTACACAAAAATGCTATAATGCAATATTTGGTAAATATGTTACGTTAGCTACAAGTTTGTCTAGTGTTTGGGTATAAGTGCATTAATTAGAAAATAAATGGGTATGATTACAATTTTATATATTGCATAAACTATTATAATGTTGGTAAATAAAAATCATTTACATTTTAATATTTTCTAAATAGATGGGTGATTTACGTAGAATGTGCCATATATATTTAACATGTTTTCATTTTTTTGTATAAACATGATTTTTTATTTCAAATTCTGTTAATTTTGGTATTATATGTGTTATATATTGTAAGAAGATTTATATATATGCACTTATATGTAATTTAAGATTTAAAATGTAATATTTGAAAATACAAGAGTCTTATTACAAAACATGTACATTCTACAATACAAATATGGTTATAAATACAAATTTTGCATGACATAAGGGGAATTTTGCAAGTTAGATATCAAAAATATTTTAAATATTATCAATAGTGTATAATTGCTAATACAATGTAGATCAACTACAAATTTCTAATTGCAAGTATAAAGATAGAAACATACAATAATATGATATTAGTAGAAGTTTGAATAGTTTAAATATAAACGATAAATAAATAAATAAAATTTACTAATCATAAATACTACCTACAAATCCATAATACTTAAATGAATAAAAAAACTAAACATAAATAACCATTTAACAGATAAAACATTCAATACATCTCATTTAATAACACGATAAATAGTAATATAGAGAGAGATACATAAAATTAATAGTCTACCAAAATACATAAAAATGTAGTACATGTTCATATGTTTCAATCAACCTCAAGTAGGAGGTACAATAAGAGAGATAAAATCATTAACATACGATGGTAGGAATATCTACTATAAATCTCTAGTAATTTTTTGGTTCTTTATTGTCCCCTTTCTTCTTACTCTTTTCTTATTTTCTCATATTATTGAGTGATGAAGGTATTGTGTTACCCGTATGGATTACAAATGAGTTAATTTTGTTTCTCGTGTTGTTAAACAATGAAGGTGGTTTGTGTGGTTAATCGAATGACTTGTTGTTTGCTAAAGAAATTTACACTTATTTTCATCCTAATGGTACCATATTCTCCTCCATCTTCTTTTTCCGCTTATTATTCTTCTTCTTCTTTTATAAACATAAGATTATAAGAATTTAGGTTCTTTCATAAAAAGGTTCAATTACAATTAAAATATTTGGACATAAAAGAAATTAAGAAAATAGATTATTACAATAATCAATGATTATCTAGAATAAAGTAATTTACAAGGTTTGTCAAATAACGGTCTAGAAGTCATGCAAATAATTATTTTATAAGTTCTTTTAAGCGAAATGAGTATTAATATTTTGTTATACTTTAGTTTAAAACATTATTTACGGTAATATTAATGTTTATACTAATCGAATATATTATAGAGTAATATTTTGTAAATGTTCATTAGTTTTTCATTTTCATCTAATTTTACTATCTATATTTCAAATTAGTCAATTTAAGCTATCACCTTTATAGTTTTTCCATCCATAATCCAAATCTATAAAATTGGGTAGTGGTGGTCCTTTGTGTGTTCTAAAAAATAATGCAATAAATAATCGAACCACAACCGCAAGTGTACGGTAGTCCCAAGTTATAATAGTGATAATACAGATTCATTCCAAGGACGGGATGGTTGACTACAATGCTTATCGATTAATGAATGATTGCACTTATGAAAGCAAATAAGGATAATATGTTTGATTTGATTTTTGTATTAATCTATGTAATAAAAGACTAAATGGAAAATACAATTAAAAGCTAAGACGCGAGTAAAATGATGTAAAACGCAAGTGTGAGAAGATAGCACTTGAGAACGCAAGGGGTCTTCCTAATCCTATTTCATAACCTATGCTGTTTAAGGGTTAAATTGGTCAATTATAATGGTCGGGATTCTAATTCCTTATACCCCCGTCAGGGTGGACTATAAGGCTATCCTAGAGTGTCACTAGTCCCGTCAGGGTAAATATGATCCACTTTTGGATGATTAAGTTAATTACCTCATTGGCCCTAGAATTAGCTAAGTTCGTCAGAATCAATAGCTTCTATCCTAGATTGAATAAAATTCTGTATCTAAACCCTCCGTCAGGATGATCCAATCGCCACTAATTGGAATAGCCTAGATACTAACACCTGTTCCTAGTTCATGACGCTAAAAACAGTAAATATTCTCACTTTATCGAAAAGAGTAAAAGACACAATCTAATTTAATTTAACAGAAACCCAAATTAAACATATGAAATTCAATACGATTTGGAATCATCCATTTAGAATTCTCAAGCACTAAAATGTGTTTAGCTCATATTAATTGAAAATAAAACTAAAGTAAATAAAATGGAATTCATATTGTTTTACAAAATTAAGGATAAAAGAACCTAATTTCCGGAATAGGAATGACTGAGAACGGAGATATAGACCCTCTCCAGCTCTTGCAACTTCTTCTTTCTTCCTTTTGTTGCTTCTCTCTGGTGTTTAATCTTGTAGAATGTGAATTGTTGCGAAAATAGAAGTGAAAGGCTCCTTTTATAAGTGTAAAAACGGATTAGGGCTTGGACCTAGGAATAAAACACAAATTAAATGTCCAAGCCCAAATTCTAAGCCCAAAATCCTGTAACTGCTGATACACCTTCACTAGCTTTTCCCGCTTCGTTATGACTCCGATTGACTTGATTCCAGTTGCTAAAGTTCGGTAACTCGATAAGGAATGTTTTCTCTCCAAAGGTCAGCGGCTAAATCATCTCTTAAGCACCTCGAAATCAGCAATCTATGGCCTGGAAAACAAATTTTCAGCTCTAAAAATAATTTCTTCGGGATTTATCTTCAAGTCTTGACTCCATATCACGATCTTTGACTTTATCCTCGGATTCCTCTTCTAGCTAACATCCAAAACCTGTAAACTTTTCACTAAAAATACCAATATTACGTGCAAAAGCTTAATAAATTAAAAATGCTAGAAATAAAAGAGGAAAATCATATTATTGCATATTTAGTCCAAAAGTCTATCAAAATAAACGAATAAACACCAAAAATGATGTCTCCTAAGGGTCGAAAATAAGAACAATTAAGGAGACATCAAGACCCCCAACTCAAACCTTTGTCGTCCCGACAATGCAAAACAAAACAAAACAAAACAAGGGGTAGAAGTAAACGCAAGAACAAATAGAAGCTAGCAGATACACCTAAAGCAATTCCTAAGATAAATCTCATAAAGCAAAACTCTAGGAACTAATATACACATACATTTATCATGCAAAATCGAACATAAATAATCTCAATCATAAAATTAAAGTTGCAATGCTTGAAGGTTACACTTGTACTCATATCTGTATGATGGCTATAGGGTGGTCATTAATCCTAACTCGCTTTGAACGTTCCACCTAGTATATTCCCTATTAACAGAATTATAAATTCACAATGCACTTAGGAATCACGAGGTCTTTATGGTTTAAATAATGGCTTAAGGACGGTATGGATGTATATTTGGTAAATTTGAAGTGAGCTTTTGGCTCTCTCCTCACTTACCATCAACAATGTCCTGGGGTTGAGTTTACGCTAAAAAATGTTCTCACTCACCCCTTTGACGCATTAATGTTGCGTCCCAATGTCAACCCAAATAAATCTAAGATGATTTCCAAAAATATTCCACTTTGCCGGTTTATTTTATTCTTTCTTTCTTTTTATTTTCTTTTTCATTTCTTTTATTTTTTGTACAAGATACCTATGACCATCCTCTTGATGTGTAAAGTCATGTCTCTTAAAATTATTATTATTATTTTTTTTCTTTTTCAAAGCTCGGCAAAGGGTTACAAATAATAATATCATCTTTTATTTTTGTGTCTTAATACAAACACATATAATCCCTTCCCAATGTAAATTCCCAAATGTGGACCCTCCACCCCAAACTCAAGCTCGAGACAAGTCTCAGGATCGTGATTCAATTGCTGGTCATTTGGTCATGCCTAATAATCTAAAGGATAATGGGCTTATATTGTGGCTACAAAATAAAAGGCTTAAGGCTAAAAATTGGGCTAAGATGGATAAAATTATAATAAGGGATAGCAAGCTAAAAGGCTTCAAATGGCTAACAAAGAACTGCCCCTATCATTTTCCTAAGTACATAGCTTGTCTTTAGTCCATATCTAGGTGGGTTCTCTACTAATTAGGATTTCACGTTCTACACACCAAACATATTCCTTAAGTACAAGCTTACTTAATTTGCATTGTTCATTAATTTTTCATATCAATTACCTATGTTCGCATGCAATTCTAAGTGCGTTTTATATTATTCCCTATAGTCCACTATTTACTATCATTGATTCATCAAAAGTATGCTTAAAGGGATATTTAAAGTCTTCTATAGTCAAACGCAACTCCGAAAATTATTTTATTGAAAGCAAGTAAAACGCATAACACATAAAAACTGGGATGAGGCAACGAACCCCACCCCAAACTCAAAAATGAGTCGTGTCACCACGACTCGAAAAGACTCAACGCAATAAAAAAACTAAACTAAACTAAAACGCGAAAGTGATAGAAAACGTATCTTAACCAGCACGTGGCTGGTTATCGGTGTTGCGTCCATGAACTTTCTCTTGCGTAAGTAAACCATAGGTGGCGTGTTGAATTGTGCTCACCCCCATTAACATGTTTAGGAGAAGTTCTAACTCTTTTGTAACGTTTCCCAAAGATGCAATCATCTTCACTTGATTCTCTTCTAACACCTTTACTTTCGCTTCCAACTCATTAGTAGTATGCATCTTCTTCTTTGGAGGAGCTCTAGGAGTTCTTACTGCTCTTATCACTTCATCATGAATATTCTGAACCAAAGCTATACCCATGCTCTCACCAACTACTACACGGTCAATCTCTGCGTCTTTACGCGAAACTTTTGCGTCTAAGCATAAAGTAGTGATGGTACAAGGAAATTTGAGATTTTGTTGTGAAGTAGGAATTCTAGAAAATTCCATAATGGTATCATATATCACACGAGCAACATCCATAGGTTTCTCCTCAAGAATACATTTAATGAACAAAAGATGCTCCTTCTTCACTTCCGATATATGTTTATTTCCGAAGAAGGTAGGGATTATGAAACGGGACCATACCTTAGCACATGGTAACAAATTACTACTATACATCTGTTTAGGATATCTCTCTCCTTCGGGAATTGGGCGGGCCCCATCAACAAGTACTTTTCCCCAAAGGGACTCATAATCAAAAGAAGGTTTTTGAAGAGACTCTTGGAACGGACATATTCCAGAGAATTCGGGTAGTTTTAATGATGTACGAATAAGCTCAACGGAGAAAGGAACTACCTTTTTGCGAATAATAACAGCTTCTGTGGAGAAGGCGATTCCTTCATAAAAATCTCGCACCAAGGTAGGAATATACTCAAGCTTCCTTTCTCTCAATTCTTTCCAACCCAATTTGTCACACGTAATACCATAATCTTTATAAGCACTAGTCATAATACCCTTTGGAAGATTCATCTCCTCACCAAACTTCAAAAATTGAATTCTATCACGAACCTGAGTATCCTATGGAATGAAGACTCTCTTAGGCTTTTGAGCCCATGTTTTCCTACGCGGAGGTTTCTGTTGTTGCACGAGTTATTCGGGAACTTCTTGTTCTGTTTTTTCCTCAATTTCTTCTTCAACTTCTTCCTCACTTTCTTCATCACTTTCATCAATTAACCTACTATTTTTTGGATTAGCCTCACTTGGATTTTCTTTTCTTTTCGGAGCAATTGGGATTCTTTCAGTCTTTTTGGATCGCGAATCTGGAATCTCAATTGCTTGGTCTGGGCTAGCTCCAACAGTGTTCCTGTTTCTTGGTAAATTTCTTCGATAGTTACACATGGAAGCAGTTCTGTTAGTCATCTCTTTTCACCCCAAACTCAAAACTTCAAATAGAGAAAAAGCTAGAGGAAAGCTTTGAAATTTGATGTTTTAAGGCTTAAAACTTGAAGAATATGGTGGAATATGAGATGGGTTAAGGTTTATTGAAGGGAATTGTGGAAGAATTGGGTTTAATTTCAAGTTAGGAAGAGGGAATTTATGGAGAAAAGGTCAAATTTGGTGATGTTTTGGAGAAGATATGAGTTGATTGTGTGTTTTTGTGATGAAAAAAGGCTTGATTTGATGATTGTATAGCTGTTTGTTTATGATTTTTGGAGTAGGTGGAGGCAAGGATTCGGAATATGAGGTTAACTTGGAGAAAGAGGCAACAAACTAGGTTAAATAAACTCAAAACCGCCTCCCGCAACAGCGCACCGGCTAGCCGGTGGATTCGCCGGCATGCCGGTTGCGAGGGCTGCGAAAAAAATTTACTAAACCCGATTATTTTTTATTTTTTTTACCTCAGACGCAAGCACCTTGCGTCATTGCTGACGCAGTGATCAAAGATTTCGTTCTCCTTGGCCGGCTAGCCGGCAGATTCGCCGGCATGCCGGTGGCATGTCGATGGCGCATTTCGAGACGCAGCGACCTTGCGTCGTTGCTGACTCAAGGACCAGAACCTTCACCTTCTTTGGCCGGCTAGCCCGTCAGCTGACCGGCATGCCGACGGAATCTCGCTGGCGCAAATCGTGACACAGCAATGCTGCGTCATTGCTGACGCAGTGGTCAGAGAGTTTGGGGTCCTTCAGCTCTTTTGGCCGGTATGCCGGCCAGCTCGCCGGCTAGCCAGTCAAACCTGCTGTGGACTTCAAATTTTTTTCGTTTTCTCATCGTTTTGACCCCAAACTCATGACCATTATACCCCTGGAATCATCAAAAACAAACACCCTTCCTCATTTCTTAAAAATAAACACTGACTGCAACGAAAATTTAATTAATTTACACTACGGAAATTGAAATGCTTAAACTAATATACACGAAATTGGCTTTTGTTTAACGTCGTTAAGCTCGACAGGTTACCTCGTGCTTCTAAGGAGCTTCGAGGAGGTACATGACCTCTCTGGGATGTGGGTCTTTTGCACGATCGGTATCTTCACCTCCATGATATATCTTTAAACAATGTATGTTCACCATGAATGTACGGTTTTCAAGTGGATGTTCTATCTCTATAGATCCATGAGGTGTAACTTTGGTTACGATGTAAGGTCCTGACCACTTCGATCTTAATTTCCCCGGATAATTACTGAACTTTGAATTATATTTCAACACTCTTTGTCCCACTACAAAGTTCTTCTCTCAAATTCGATTATCATGCCATCTCTTGGTATTTTCTTTGTAAAGTTTAGCATTTTCATAAGCATGTAATCGAAATTCATCGAGCTCATTAAGTTTCATCAATCGATTCTGACCAGCTAGAGTAGGATCTAAGTTTAACTTTCCAATAGCCCAATATGCACCCATCTCAAGCTCAAGAGGTAAGTGACAAGCCTTACCATATACCATTCGATACGGAGAAGCACCAACTGGAGTTTTGAACGCAGTACAATAGGCCCATAGTGCATCATCTAATTTCATTGACCAATCTTTTCTAGTAGGACCAACGGTTTTCTCTAAAATAGATTTTACCTCACGATTTGAGACTTCGGCTTGACCATTGGCTTGTGGATGATAAGCAGTAGATACACGATGTCTCACCCCATATTTCTCTAAGACGGTCTTTAAATACTTATTAACGAAATGAGTACCTCCATCGCTAATAATTACCCTCGGAGTGCCATGTCTAGTGAAAATATGTGATTTCAAGAACTTAATCACCACTCGTGAATCATTGGTTGGTAAAGCCACAGCTTCTACCCACTTAGACACGTAATCAACAGCTAATAGGATGTAGAGGTTACCATTTGAAGGAACGAAAGGACCCATAAAGTCTATACCCCAAACATCGAATATCTCAACTTCTAACACATTATTACGTGGCATCTCCTCCCTCTTGGATTTGTTTCCGGTAAATTGACATCTTTCGCATCTTTTGGCATATTCATGACAATATTTTATAATAGAAGGCCAATAAAAACCAGACTGTAATACCTTAGCAGCAGTTCGATCTCCTTTAAAATGTCCACCATAAGGTGAATCGTGACACCCAGCTATAATTGCCTCAATTTCTTCCTTGGCTACACATCTTCTTACTATTTGATCAGCACACACTTTGTAGAAGAAAGGATCCTCCCAAAATAATTGTCTTGCACGGTGAGCTAATCTCTTTCTCTCTTGATAAGTTAAACCTTAAGGGAAAGAACCACTTACCACTAAATTCGCAATATCCGCATACCAAGGAGCTTCATAGTCACAAACAACAAATAAGCTCTCATCAGGAAATTCTTCTCTAACGGCTTCATTACCACTATTCATTTCTGAACCTTCTAACCGCGATAGGTGATCTGCAACCTGATTCTCACACCCTTTTCTATCCTTGATCTCTAAATCGAACTCTTGAAGCAATAAAACCCATCTGATTAACCTCGGTTTAGCATCCTTCTTCTCCATAAGATATCGAATCGCTGAATGATCTGTATAAACAATAACTTTCGCTCCAAGAAGATAAGAGCGAAATTTATCGAATGAATACACAACTGCTAGCAACTCCTTTTTTGTAACTGTATAATTAACTTGAGCACCATTAAAAGTTTTACTAGCATAATAAATCGAATGAAAAACTTTCTCTTTTCTTTGTCCTAATACAGCTCCCATACACAAATCACTCGCATCACACATAACCTCAAACGGTAAATTCCAATCTGGAGGTAATACTATAGGAGCAGAAATAAGCTTTTCTTTGATTGCTTTGAAGGCCGCTAAACAAGCTTCATCAAAAAGGAATTTGGAATCCTTTTCGAGCAAGTTGCATAATGGTTTAGCAATTTTAGAAAAGTCTTTAATAAATCGCCTATAAAAGCCAGCATGGACAAGAAAACTTCTTACCCCTTTAATAGAAACAGGAGGGGGAAGAGTTTTGATTACCTCTATCTTTGCTCTATCCACTTCTAATCCAGCACTCGAAACTTTGTGACCCAGAACAATACCTTCGCGAACCATGAAATGACACTTCTCCCAGTTTAAGACCAAATCTGTTTCTTTGCATCTAATTAACACTTTCTCCAAGTTATCTATACATTTATCAAAATCATCACCAAACACGGAGAAATCGTCCATAAACACTTCAAGAAAGTTATCGATCACATCCCAGAAGATGGCCATCATACATCTTTGAAAGGTAGCAGGAGCATTACAAAACCCAAATGGCATTCTGCGATATGCAAAAGTACCAAAGGGGCATGTAAATGTTGTTTTATGTTGATCTTCTGGAGCCACGTAAATTTGATTATACCCAGAATAACCATCCAAGAAACAATAATATTCTCTTCCGGCTAATTTATCTAACATTTGATCAATGAAAGGAAGAGGGAAATGATCATTTCTTGTGGCTTTGTTCAGCTTTTTGTAATCCATGCAAACTCTCCAACCAACTACCGTTCTTGAAGGAATCGCTTCATTTTTATCATTAAGAACTGTTGTCATTCCTCCTTTCTTTGGTACACACTGAACTGGACTCACCCATTCACTACTCGAGATGGGATAAATAATTCCCGCATTTAGAAGCTTGATCACCTCTTTCTTTACTACATCTTTCATAACGGGCATTAATCTTCTTTGACCTTCAACTGAGCGTGCGTTAACATCTTCAAGTATAATTTTGTGTTGACAATAGGATGGACTAATGCCTTTGATGTCAGCAATTGTCCAACCTATTACCTCTTTGTTGGCTCTCAACACACGCAACAGTTTATCTTCTTGAGGACCTGTTAAATTAGTTGAACCAATGACAGGTAGAGTTTCATTAGTACCTAAATACGCATACCTCAAGTGTGCTGGTAACGGTTTTTCTTCCAATTCCGGAGGAGATTCAATTGAAGGTTTCCTTTTAGGAATAATCTCCCCCGGTTCTCTTACAGGTTCATAGGCAAGACGCCTATACTTTGGATTTTCAGAATTTAGAGCTGCCACTGTTTCGGCAAGCTCTTCCATCATCTCAGGTGAATCTAATGTCAAAGCGGCCTGCAAGATATCATCAAAATTTAAGCAATTAAATACCTCTAGCGATGCTTGCTCAACTACATCCATTCTGAAGCAATCTTCCTGAGAATCTGGAAATTTCATAGCTCGAAATACATTGAATTTGACCTCCTCGTCTTGTATCCTCATCGTTAATTCGCCATTCTCTACATCAATCAAAGTACGCCCCGTGGCTATAAATGGTCTACCCAAAATGATGGGGACATTTCTATCCGCGTCGTATTCAAGTATTACGAAATCAACGGGAAATATAAGTGTACCTGCCTTAACGAGGACATCTTCAATCCGACCTTCAGGATGTGCAAGAGACCTGTCCGCCATTTGCAAGACCATAGAAGTAGGTCTTGCTTCTCCAATTTTTAGCCTATCAAAGATCGATTTGGGCATCAAATTGATGCTAGCACCCAAGTCGCATAGCGCTTTTCCTTTCCATTCTTCTCCAATCGATATCGGAATCGTGAAACTCCCCGGATCAATTAACTTTGGAGGAAATTTACTCTGACAAATCGCACTACACTCTTCAGGAAGACCAATAATCTCATTATCACAATAAGGCCTTTTGTTAGTGAGGGCCCTCTTCAAAAACTTTGTATACTTAGGAATATCTCGAATAGCCTCTAGTAACGGAATATTTATACTTAGGCCCTTCACTCTATTAAAGAATTTTTAAAAATTGGCCAAATCACCCTTTTTCTGAACTCGAGATGGAAACGGTGGTGGAGGGCGATTACTAACAATATCATCTTTCTTCTTTGGAATCTCACTTGGCCTCGCTATTTCTTCAACCTCACTATCTTTTTCTTTCTCTTTCTCTTTCTCTTTCTCACCCACTTCCTCTTCTTTTCTTATAACTTCTTTCTCTTTCATAACGGGAAAAGGAGGTAGAGTAAGGTTCTTACCACTTCTTAATGTAACAGCTTTACAATCTTCATGTTGTCTCGGATTTTCTGTGTCACTAGGGAGTTGCCCTTGTGGACGCTGATTAAGCTGTTTTGCAAATTGCTCCATTTGATTCTGCATTAACTTCATATTTGCTTCAGATGCTTGTTGACGTTCCATAGCTTGTGTCTGAAGAGCAATTAAACGATCAACAGTTTTCTGAAGGGTAACTACTCCTTCTTGTGGATGGGCAGGTAAGGCTTCTTGGTTCATGGTTTCATCGTATGTGTTTTGAGGAGCTTGTATTTGTACGTAATTACCCTAATTCTGTCCTCCTTGATAATTGTTGTGTGGTCATGGATTGTAGTTGTTACCTTGGGGGCGTGGCTGATACGCATATGTAGGATTGGCTGCTCCATTAGGATTCGAGTATTGAAACCCATGATGGTTTTAGTTAGGCTGATATCCATTACCACTTGAATTAAAGTTACCTCTGTTGGACACAAACATCACAGGCTCTTGGTTATTCGGACAATTTTCCTCATCATGATCATCTACCCTACAAATCGAACACATATAAACCTCTTGTGCAGCTTGCACAACTACCTTCTTTCCCGAAAATCCTTCTTTTACAGCTAAAGTAAGTTGTTTCAACTGTTGCTCTATAGTAGTTTGAATCTTATTTTCAAGCGTAGCAAATTTTTCTTCGATATTAACATTATTCACTCCTTTAACCGGGGTTCTCACCGAAGTCAACCCAACTTCATTCTTGACTGTTCTTTCCAAAATGATTTTAGCATGAACGGGTTGAACTTGAAGAATCCCGCACCACATAGCAAATCCAATTTTTCTCTCGAAGTCCCATCAAGGCCTTTGTAAAATATTTTTAGTTGTTGTTGTTCTGTAAAGCCATGATCGGGAACCCTTCGTAAACACATCTGAAATCTTGTCCAGCTCTTACCCAAAGTTTCATCATACTCTTGTCGGAAATGTGTTAACTCAAGTTGATCATCTAACCTCATGTTACTTGGGTAATACCTGTCAAAGAAAGCAGTTTCTAATTGGTCCCAGTTTGTTATCTTTGTAGGATCTTGTGTATCGTGCCATTCACTTGCTCCATCAATGACAAAAAATCGAAACGCAGCGAAATACAGTTGTTCTCTTGATACCCCTTGCGTGATGTAAGAATCACATATCTGCTTGAATTTCTGTACAGCTCGGATAGGATCTTCTCCTGGTCTACCACGAAAATTTCCAAAATTTTGGAATTGAGCTAACATACCCGAATCTGGACGAAATCTTGGAACATTAATATCTGGAGCACCTACTCCTAGAGCAGGAGAACGGAATGGAGCTTCTGGTGGACCATTAACAAACCATGGATCTTGATTCATCACTATCTGAACTTGAGGATTAGGATTTAGTGGTTGAACTTGAGGAATAATGCCTGGTGGCGCTATTGGTTGGCCATTTGCGTCTAGCTGACCTTGTCCGTTATTTTGTTGGTTCTGAATATTGATATTCTCCATTCTGTTAATTAATTCTTCTACTTCTAAAGCTTTTTGTTCTCTCCTTCTCTTGTTAGCAAGTCTGATTAATGATTTTGGATTATTAAGGATTGGAGGTGTTGGCTCTAGATCCTTGAATAGTCTTCTTCGCATACACCGAACCTCAAAACCTGAAAAAGATAAACAAACAAAAAGCGTAAAACTGAAATTTTAAATAAATGCAACTATCACTAAAGGAATAAACACCGTGGTCACACGCTACCGTCCCCGGCAGCGGCGCCAAAAACTTGGTGGTCCTTTGTGTGTTCTAAAAAATAATGCAATAAATAATCGAACCACAATCGCAAGTGTACGGTTGACCCAAGTAATAATAGTGATAATAGAGATTCGTTCCAAGGACGGGATGGTTGACTATAATGATTATCGATTAATGAATGATTGCACTTATGAAAGCAAATAAGGATAATATGTTTAATTTGATTTTTGTATTAATTATACGTAATAAAAGACTAAATGGAAAATGCAATTAAAAGCTAAGACGCAAGTAAAATGATGTAAAACGCAAGTGTGAGAAGATAGCACTTGAGAACGCAAGGGGTCTTCCTAATCCTATTTCATAACCTATGTTGTTTAATGGTTAAATTGGTCAATTACAATGGTAGGGATTCTAAATTCCTTATACCCCCGTCAGGGTGGACTATAAGGCTATCCTAGAGTGTCACTAGTCCCGTCAGGGTAAATATGATCCACTTTTGGATGATTAAGTTAATTACCTCATTGGCCCTAGAATTAGCTAAGTTCGTCAGAATCAATAGCTTCTATCCTAGATTGAATAAATAATTCAGTATCTAAACCCTCCGTCAGTATGATCCAATCGCCACTAATTGGAATAGCCTAGATACTAACACATGTTCCTAGTTCATGACGCTAAAAACAGTAAATATTCTCACTTTATCGAAAAGAGTAAAAGACACAATCTAATTTAATTTAACAGAAGCACAAATTAAACATATGAAATTCAATACGATTTGGAATCACCCATTTAGCATTCTCAAGCACTAAAATGTGTTTAGCTCATATTAATTGAAAATAAAACTAAATTAAATAAAATGGAATTCATATTGTTTTACAAAATTAAGGATAAAAGAACCTAATTTCTGGAATAGGTATGACTGAGAACGGAGATATAGACCCTCTCCAGCTCTTGCAACTTCTTCTTTCTTCCTTTTGTTGCTTCTCTCTGGTGTTTAATCTTGTAGAATCTGAATTGTTGTGAAAATAGAAGTGAAAGGCTCCTTTTATAAGTGTAAAAACGGATTAGGGCATTGACCTATGAATAAAACACTAATTAAATGTCCAAGCCCAAATTCTAAGCCCAAAATCCCGTAACTGCTGATACACCTTCACTAAAACGGGTTTTCCCGCTTCGTTATGACTCCGATTGACTTGATTCCAGTTGCTAAAGTTCGGTAACTCGATAAGGAATGTTTTCTCTCCAAAGGTCAGCGGCTAAATCATCTCTTAAGCACCTCGAAATCAGCAATCTATGGCCTGGAAGATTTTCAGCTCTAAAAATAATTTCTTCGGGATTTATCTTCAAATCTTGACTCCATATCACGATCTTTGACTTTCTCCTCGGATTCCTCTTCTAGCTAACATCCAAAACCTGTAAACCTTTCACTAAAAATACCAATATATGCGCAAAAGCTTAACAAATTAAAAATGCTAGAAATAAAAGAGGAAAATCATATTATTGCATATTTAGTCCAAAAGTGTATCAAAATAAACGAATAAACACAAAAAATGATGTCTCCTAAGGGTCGAAAATAAGAACAATTAAGGAGACATCAGGTAGTGAACTACATTAAGAACTATTAAGGGAAATGATATCATTTGAATTTATCTTTCAGTTCTACAACATAATATACTTTTTTTCCATTTTAGACAACTATTTATCTTAGAATTTCTCATATTTAATAAATGATTTACCTTTTGATTTTTCATTTTAGAGTAAATTATATATGTTTATTTCATGTGTTTGTTATGTCCCTATTGTCACATTATAAACGTGATAATATATTTGATATCCATATTTATCACATATTAATGTTGCATATATTCTATGTCAATTAATTATAATTATTTAATTTTCAATTGAATAAATTAATTGTGTTTCAAAGAAAATACTTATACATTCATATCTAACATGTAATGAAGTAGTATTCTTGGAACTAGCAACAAAAAGAGAAGCTCATGATGGAGAGTTTTTATCTTTAGCTGCATAGGCATGGCATTGCATTTAAGAAGTTAAACCTATGATTGGATCTCTAGACAATGAAATATAGGAACTGTACTATTTAGAAGAGGTAACTTGTGTATTAAAAATAGGGATTACGTGTACTAGTACATTCCCTTCATCGAGACCTACCATAAAGGAGTTATTGAATATGTTGATCCAATGCACATAACAATCGATATACAAAGTCATAGTTGACCGAAACGAAAATTGTTCAGGTCCGATTTCCAAGAACTCTGACCATGAGAGAACATTGGAATAGAAGATGACGATAGAAATTAAACATCAATATTTTTATCGTTTTTTATAATTATATATTATAGGTAGAGCTGATGTCAAGCAAAATTTATCATTTTTTCTCACATATATTATCATCATATACATATATATAATATACGCATGTGTATCCTCCATAAAATAGACACATAGTAGCGGTAAATAAATGTAATAAAAAAGTTGCAACAAGAGGGTGTACCCCAAACTTTATTCATTGTTACAATGTCTAGAGACATTAGTCTATGATTCGACTCAAGCTTTATGCGAGCAGGACACCAAGAAGAAGGGTAAATACAAGGGATAAGATTGTGATTAGCCCTCATATAAAAGTTGGTAAAGTTCGAGGTCTTGGGAATTAGAAGATGCCAAAAGGGCAGCTCCAATACTAGAGCCATCACTAGAATGCTCAATGGAGATATTTCGATAAGCCTCACCAAGCAACTCCTCAAGAGTACTCTCCAGAGTGTCTCTAAAGTAAGTATAATGCTCGTATAATTCTCCATCCATCGATATCACAGACTTTATCTTCTCTCTTCCCTTGTCTTCTACATCTCTACCCAATTTCTTCAAGATCCCAAGAATTCCAGCAGCAGCAAGACGAGCTCCACGTGTTGTCACGATCTCACATACTAGTAAAATTACTCTTCTAATTCTCAACGAAGAATTACGTAGCTGTCACAACATTAAAAATAATTAAAATACGATATAAATAATAATATGCTATTTATAATGCCTTACATCAAGTATTTCATTCAGTTTCCTACCAACAACTTTGAGATCTGGAGATATATCTTGATGCATTGCTGAAATGTCGGGGGTCCTATAAGTGTTATAATTTACAGAATTAGGAAAAACGATAACATACATTGAAGAACAAGAGAGAGTTCAGTGGCTTATAGTACCCAAATATAAATGGTACTTTCAGATTTGGTGGGATAGTAACACCAAAAAAGGAAGTTTCTTCGACCATCCTAAGCAAAACTCTACGAACAATTTCTCCAAGATACATTCCAGAAATGAGCTTCTCGTAAATCTGCTCCCCAGGGTTTAAACTCTCGACATCTAGACTTTTGTCATATTTTGTTATTGGAAGATGTGGTGATTGGAAATTACCCCATTCCATGTTTATTACCTTTTATTATGATTAACAATAACTAAGCTAAATCGAAAAGGTAAAAAAAAAAAAAAGGTTTAAGCTAACCATTTCCCCTGACTTAGGTATGAAACCAAAAAACTTTCGGATTATATTAGCTTTCTCCACATATGCCGCATTACTTCCGGTACCCCAAATCACAGCAGCAATAACATCCGGGTTATTGTATCGACCTTTAGCTAAAGTTCCCACAGTATCATTCACCTAACATCACAAATTATTAGCCCAAAACAAATGAACCAAATATATAATAGAAAAAGAGAGACTTACCAAAGCAAATATACGCATATCAAGTCCGACTATATCCATCGCTTTTGTTAATTCCTAAACCACATCTTGTCCAACCTATTAAAAAATTAACAATAAATATTCCCTATTAATTCTAATTAGACAATAAAATTAAAAGACTAATCGTCTCTTTTATTGAGAAACCCTTTGTCCACTTAATAAGAGTCCCAGATACGACTGATAATTGCTGAACAGGAAACGAAAAGGTAAATCCGGGCTATCTCTGTATACCATGTGGAGGATGAAAATCTTCACCCTCATTAGCAACAAATTTTGCAAGTGCAGATGCAATAAAATCGAATAATTCCTGAAATAAATTACAATTTTAATTTGATGAGCACGACAAATAACTTTAATATGATATTGCATAATTGCACACTTACATCCGATGTTCCAGTCATTAAATGTTGAGGAATTGAAACATCATCAAATTCTTGTTTAACAACACCGTTAACTCCGAGCTGCACGCGCAAGACTCGAAAGTTTGTACCACCAAGATCCAATGCATAAAATATGCCTTTTTCATCACTTCATTAACAAAATAAATGAGTAATTGTATAATATAAATAATTAATACACATCCATACATATTGTATAAGAGAGACATACCCGGTTGGGAGATTGTCAACATGAGTGACGATCATCTTGACCTTATTGCTGCCTTCAGAGGCGAGTCCAGTAATCATCTCGGCTGTCATAGCATCCGCCACCTGCATCAGATTCCCAGTAGGTTTTTTGCACCCCTCCTCTAACTCCTTCAAAATCTCAATTACCTTAACCCATCTCCCGAAGCTTTTAAATCTCTGTCTCACCAACACCGCCGCCAACGCACATGTTGCCGCCGCACCCATCATTGCCGCCACCAGGTCGCCTTTCCCATTAATAAAGTTAAAAAGACTGTGATTTGTACAGTTTTAGATTATGGGTGTAGTGTAAATGTTCTAATATATATCAATGATGGAGTAAGATTATAAAGATTTTAGATTTAGCTAAAGGGTTGGGAAACACAATACTCGAGCGTATACTTATTACTAGGGAGTTTGTGAACTTGTATAATTTCGTGTGTTTGTGACAACTTTTATAATTCTCCCATGTCACTCTTGTTATTTCTTTTTCTTTTCTCTTTTTCCATTGACAATCTTTTGAGTTTTTCCTTGCAAATTTCTAGTGGTGTAAAATTTTGTTTATCAAATGTTTATATTTAATAGATAAATAGATAGGTTAGAAGGAGTCTCAAGCAATTTTTATGAAAAATGTCGAATAAAATAAAATAGCTACCGGTTTATTAAAAGAGCTGCCAGTTTATGAAAACCATGTGCCAAAAAATTATCTACACCTAGTTTATGAATAAACTACCTTTCAAATAAAGTATTTGTAAATGGTTTATGAATAAAACAACTGTCACGCAATGTGTCTGGTTTATGTATAAATTAGTTGGCAAACAAAATACCGGCACCTAGTTTATGAATAGACTAGTTTCCAAATAAATTATTTGCCCATGGTTTATTATTGGGAAATATATGTAACTATCTTTTTTTAAAATTATTTAAACGAGTACCTTGACAATAAGCATGTTCATTTATTTGGGAAAGAGAATTAAAATTTATATAATATTAATTCGGGTTTGTCCATAAAAAGTTACAATTAAAATTAAAATATTAGGACGTATGATGCAAAAAATTTAAAAAATAGAGAACTAATTATTTAACACGAGGAACTCTAAGTAGTATATGTTATAATAATCAATTAAAATAGAAGATATTCTCAAATAACATTATAGAGGTCATGCAAATAATTAGAAAAATTGAGTCTTTCCACAAAACTTATTGAAATGCAATGACCTTCGAAATGCGAGAAGATAAAGATGCACATTTTGACAAAACACATTGCAAAATGATTTAAGGGAATAGGAATAAGTTGATTAAAAGAAAATGAGGACAAAGATAGTGTGAAAGTATGATATGATGTAATTTGAATCTACTATTTTTTATGATATGTATATAAAGATGGAGGCAACACAAAGTTAGGGTCCGATGACAATAATGGACTATATTATGTTATACACTGTAAGGCTATAATTACTATTTTGTAATTATTTTTTCAATTTTTGTTTAGCTAAATTAATATTAATCTGTTGTTATTAATTTATTATATTTTTTATAATATTATTAAAGTTTTTTTTAATTGAATATATTATAGGATAAATTTTAGTGAACATCCATAATGTTTTCATAGTTTTTCCATTTTACCGTCTATATTTCATAGTATTCAATTTAAGTCATCATCTTTATAGTTGCTTTTATCCATAATCCAAATCAAGAAAGATTCGATAGTGAACTACTCGTAGACCTGTTAAGGAAAACGTTTACTTTTGAATTTTATTTCTCAATTCCATACATTAGGATAATTTTTATTTTTTGCATTTTTTCCAACTTTAGACAACAATTTATCTTTTTAATTTCCCCTGGATATTCAAGGATTTACCTTTTGATTTTATGATTAGTCTAAGTTATACATGTTAACTTCACGTGTTTGTCATGCCAAACTTTTCAAAATATAAAAATGATATTGTATTAGATAGCCGTATCAATCACATATTAATTTTGCATATTTTCTATCTCAATTAATCCTAATTATTAAAAGTTCAATTAATTGAACTCATTATTGTTCAAAGCACGTACTTTAATATACTATCTCAATATGTAATGAATATAAATTGAAACATATCCAACAGTGAACTTCAAAATAGCTCAAAGGATTATACAAAAAACAATTCTATTAAAAAAAATTTCCATGACATGTCGAAGTTTGTAAAAATGATTAAGATATTAGTTATCTCTTCATGACAACTCCCATAATACATTCCCTTCTCCTATTGGATGTCAAATTAATCCACACCATAAAAAAATAAATGTTAGTGATTTTGGAAAGACAACAAAAACTGTCATTAGTTGTTACCATTTTACTTACTCTCTTCAACATCATATATTAGACGAAAACTATATATTAAACCTCAAATCATTGAAATCCATTTCTACCAATTCCCTATCATTGATTTGACTATGGCAGAGATTCGTACGACACGAGTTTTATATTTGCATACTCATGATCTTCAAAAAAATAGTACATTTTTCATATTTTCTATGCAAATATTATTTTATGTTGCCATATGTACACACTACCTTTACCCTGTTTATGTTTTTCATTGCAAACTTTTATTTTTTACTTTTACTAGAAAGAGAATTAAATGTTAGCATAAATTATTTCCTATCGTCAATCGTCATTCCTAAGTTAAATGATTGATCATTCATCTCTAAATTAACCATAAATTTTCTATAATTTTTTTCAACCAAATCATCATGTGAACCATCTAACTTGTGTATTTGATAATCATCTCTCATAATATAATTTAAACATAAGTTATTAGTTCTAGCCATGTTTCTGTACACAAAAATGCTATAATGCAATATTTGGTAAATATGTTACGTTAGCTACAAGTTTGTCTAGTGTTTGGGTATAAGTGCATTAATTAGAAAATAAATGGGTATGATTACAATTTTATATATTGCATAAACTATTATAATGTTGGTAAATAATAATCATTTACATTTTAATATTTTCTAAATAGATGGGTGATTTACGTAGAATGTGCCATATATATTTGACATGTTTTCATTTTTCTGTATAAACATGATTTTTATTTCAAATTCTGTTAATTTTGGTATTATATGTGTTATATATTGTAAGAAGATTTATATATATGCACTTATATGTAGTTTAAGATTTAAAATATAATATTTGAAAATACAAGAGTCCTATTACAAAACATGTACATTCTACAATACAAATATGGTTATAAATACAAATTTTGCATGACATAACAGGAATTTTGCAAGTTAGATATCAAAAATATTTTAAATATTATCAATAGTGTATAATTGCTAATACAATGTAGATCAACTACAAATTTCTAATTGCAAGTATAAAGATATAAACATACAATAATATGATATTAGTAGAAGTTTGAATAGTTTAATTATAAACGATAAATAAATAAATAAAATTTACTAATCATAAATACTACCTACAAACCCATAATACTTAAATGCATAAAAAAACTAAACATAAATAATCATTTAACAGATAAAAAATTCAATCCATCTCATTTAATAACACGATAAATAGTAATATAGACCTACTAGTAAAATTAATAGTCTACCAAAATACATAAAAATGTAGTACATGTTCATATGTTTCAATCAACCTCAAGTAGGAGGTACAATAAGAGAGATAAAATCATTAACATACGATGGTAGGAATATCTACTACAAATCTCTAATAATTTTTTGGTTCTTTATTGTCCCCTTTCTTCTTACTCCTTTCTTATTTTCTCAAATTATTGAGTGATGAAGGTATTGTGTTACCCGTATGGATTACAAATGAGTTAATTTTTTTTCTCGTGTTGTTAAATAATGAAGGTGGTTTGTGTGGTTAATTGATGGACTTGTTGTTTGATAAATAAATTTACACTTATTTTCATCCCAAGGGTACCTTATTCTCCTCCATCTTCTTTTTCCGCTTATTCTTCTTCTTCTTCTTTTATAACCATAAGATTATAAGATTCTTAAGGTTCTTTCATAAAAAGTTTCAATTACAATTAAAATATTTGGACATAAAAATATTAAGAGAATAGATTATTACAATAATCAATGATTCACTAGAATAAAGTAATTTACAAGGTTTGTCAAATAACGGTCTAGAAGTCGTGCAAATAATTATTTTATAAGTTCTTTTAAGCGAAATGAGTATTAATATTTTGTTATACTTTAGTTTAAAACATTATTTACAGTAATATTAATGTTTGTACTAATTGAATATATTATAGAGTAATTTTTTGTAAATGTTCATTATTTTTTCATTTTCATCTAATTTTACTATCCATATTTCAAATTAGTCAATTTAAACTATCACCTTTATAGTTTTTCCATCCATAATCCAAATGTATAAAATTGGGTAGTGAACTACATTAAGAACTATTAAGGGAAATGATATCATTTGAATTTATCTTTCAATTCTACAACATAATATACTTTTTTTCCATTTTAGACAACTATTTATCTTAGAATTTCACATATTTAATAAATGATTTACCTTTTGATTTTTCATTTTAGAGTAAATTATATATGTTTAATTCATGTGTTTGTTATGTCCCTATTGTCACATTATAAACGTGATAATATATTTGATATCCATATTTATCACATATTAATGTTGCATATATTCTATGTCAATTAATTATAATTATATAATTTTCAATTGAATAAATTAATTGTGTTTCAAAGCAAATACTTATACATTCATAACTAACATGTAATGAAGTAGTATTTTTGGAACTAGCAACCAAAAGAGAAGCTCATGATGGAGAGTTTTTATCTTTAGCTGCATAGGCATGGCATTACATTTAAGAAGTTAAACCTATAATTGAAGCTCTAGACAATGAAATATAGGAACTGGACTACTTAGAAGAGGTAACTTGTGTATTAAAAATAGGGATTACGTGTACTAGTACATTCCCTTCATCGAGACCTACCATGAAGGATTTATTGAATATGTTGATCCAATGCACACAACAATCGATATACAAAATCATAGTTGACCGAAACGAAAATTGTTCAGGTCCGATTTCCAAGAACTCTGACCATGAGAGAACATTGGAATAGAAGATGACGATAGAAATTAAACATCAATTTTTTATCGTTTTTTATAATTATATATTATAGGTAGAGCTGATGTCAAGCAAATTTATCATTTTTTCTCACATATATTATCGTCATATACATATATATAATATACGCATGTGTATCCTCCATAAAATAAACACATAGTAGCGGTATATAAATGTAATAAAAAAGTTGCAACAAGAGGGTGTACCCCAAACTTTATTCATTGTTACAATGTCTAGAGACATTAGTCTATGATTCGACTCAAGCTTTATGCGAGCAGGACACCAAGAAGAAAGGTAAATACAAGGGATAAGATTGTGATTAGCCCTTATATAAAAGTTGGTAAAATTCGAGGTCTTGGGAATTAGAAGCTGCCAAAAGGGCAGCTCCAATACTAGAGCCATCACTAGAATGCTCAATGGAGATATTTCGATAAGCCTCACCAAGCAACTCTTCAAGAGTACTCTCCAAAGTGTCTCTAAAGTAAGTATAATGCTCGTATAATTCTCCATCCATCGATATCACAGACTTTATCTTCTCTCTTCCCTTGTCTTCTACATCTCTACCCAATTTCTTCAAGATCCCAAGAATTCCGGCAGCAGCAAGACGAGCTCCACGTGTTGTCACGATCTCACATACTAGTACAATTACTCTTCTAATTCTCAACGAAGAATTACGTAGCTGTCACAACATTAAAAATAATTAAAATACGATATAAATAATAATATGCTATTTATAATTCCTTACATCAAGTATTTCATTCAGTTTCCTACCAACAACTTTGAGATCTGGAGATATATCTTGATGCATTGCCGAAATGTCGGGGGTCCTGTAAGTGTTATAATTTACAGAATTAGGAAAAACGATAACATACATTGAAGAACAAGAGAGAGTTCAATGGCTTATAGTACCCAAATATAAATGGTACTTTCAGATTTGGTGGGACAGTAACACCAAAAAAGGAAGTTTCTTCGGCCATCCTAAGCAAAACTCTACGAACAATATCTCCAAGATACATTCCAGAAATGAGCTTCTCGTAAATCTGCTCCCCAGGGTTTAAACTCTCGACATCTAGACTTTTGTCATATTTTGTTATTGGAAGATGTGGTGATTGGAAATTACCCCATTCCATGTTTATTACCTTTTGTTATGATTAACAATAACTAAGCTAAATCGAAAAGGTAAAAAATAAAAAAAAGGTTTAAGCTAACCATTTCCCCTGACTTAGGTATGAAACCAAAAAACCTTCGGATTATATTAGCTTTCTCCACATATGCCGCATTACTTCCGGTACCCAAAATAACAGCAGCAATAACATCCGGGTTATTGTATCGACCTTTAGCTAAAGTTCCCACAGTATCATTCACCTAACATCACAAATTATTAGCCCAAAACAAATGAACGAAATATATAATACAAAAAGAGAGACTTACCAAAGCAGATATACGCATATCAAGTCCGACTCTATCCATTGCTTTTGTCAATTCCCAAACCACATCTTGTCCAACCTATTTAAAAACTTAACAATCAATATTCCCTATTAATTATAATTAGACAATAAAATTTAAAGACTAACCGTCTCTTCTATTGAGAAACCTTTTGTCCACTTAATAAGAGTCCCACATACGATTGATAATTGCTGAACAGGAAATGAAAAGGTAAATCCGAGCTCTCTCTGTACACCATGTGGAGGATGAAAATCTTCACCCTCATTAGCAACAAATTTTGCAAGTTCAGATGCAATAAAATCGAATAATTCCAGAAATAAATTACAATTTTAATTTGTTGAGCACGACAAATAACTTTAATATGATATTGCATAATTGCACACTTACATCCGATGTTGCAGTCATTAAATGTTGAGGAATTGAAACATCATCAAATTCTTGTTTAACAACACCGTTAACTCCGAGCTGCACACGCAAGACTCGAAAGTTTGTACCACCAAGATCCAATGCATAAAATATGCCTTTTTCATCACTTCATTAACAAAATAAATGAGTAATTGTATAATATAAACAATTAATACACATTCATACATATTGTATAAGAGAGACATACCCGGTTGGGAGATTGTCAACATGAGTGACTATCATCTTGACCTTATTGCTGCCTTCAGAGGCGAGTCCAGTAATCATCTCGGCCGTCATCGCATCCGCCACCTGCATCAGCTTCCCAGTAGGTGTCTCGCACCCCTCCTCTAACTCCTTTAAAATCTCAATTACCTTACCCCATCTCCCGAAGCTTTTAATTCTCTGTCTCACCAACACCGCCACCAACGCACATGTTGCCGCCGCACCCATCATTGCCCCCACCACCATCGCCTTTCCTATTAATAAAGTTAAAAAGACTGTGATTTGTACTGTTTTAGATTATGGGTGTAGTGTAAATGTTCTAATATATATCAAAGATGGAGTAAGATTATAAAGATTTTAGATTTAGCTAAAGGGTTGGGAAACACAATACTCAAACATATACTTATTACTCTGGAGTTAGTGAACTTGTATAATTTCATGTGTTTGTGACAACTTTTATAATTCTCCCATGTCACTCTTGTTATTTCTTTTTCTTTTCTCTTTTTTCACTGACAATCTTTTGAGTTTTTGCTAGCAAATTTCTAGTGGGGTATAAGTTTGTTTATCAAATGTTTATATGTAATAGATAAATAGATAGGTTACAAGGAGTCTCGAGCAATTTTTATGAAAAATGTCGAATAAAATAAAATAGCTACCGGTTTATTAAAAGAGCTGCCAGTTTATGAAAACCATGTGCCAAAAAAATATCTACACCTAGTTTATGAATAAACTACCTTTCAAATAAAGTATTTGTACATTGTTTATGAATAAAACAAATGTCACGCAGTGTGTCTGGTTTATGTATAAATTAGCTGGCAAACAAAATACC
This sequence comes from Nemophila menziesii, assembly GCA_029959085.1. Classification (NCBI taxonomy): domain Eukaryota; kingdom Viridiplantae; phylum Streptophyta; class Magnoliopsida; order Boraginales; family Hydrophyllaceae; genus Nemophila; species Nemophila menziesii. The sequence continues at coordinate 1,972,629 of JARWIR010000004.1, forward strand.
GGCACCTAGTTTATGAATAGACTATTTTCAAAATAAATTATTTGCCCATGGTTTATTATTGGGAAATATATGTAATTATCTTTTTTAAAATTATTTAAACAAGTACCTTGACAATAAGCATGTTCATTTATTTGGGAAAGAAAATTAAAATTTATATAATATTAATTCGGGTTCGTTCATTAAAAGTTACAATTAAAATTAAAATATTAGGACGTAGGATGCAAAAAATTTAAAAAAAAGAGAACTAATTATTTAACACGAGGAACTCTAAGTAGTATATGTTATAATAGTTAATTAAAGTAGAAGATATTCTCAAATAACATTGTAGAGGTCATGCAAATAATAAAAAAAAAATTGAGTCTTTCCACAGAACTTATTGAAATCCAATGACCTTCGAGATGCGAGAAGATAAAGATGCACATTTTAACAAAACACATTGCAAAATGATTTAAAGGAATAGGAATAAGTTGATTTAAAGAATCTGGGGACAAAGATAGTGTGAAAGTATGATATGATGTAATTTGAATCTACTATTTTTAATGATATGTATATAAAGATGGAGGCAACACAAAGTTAGGGTCCGATGACAATAATGGAGTATATTATGTTAATATTGTAAGGCTACAATTACTATTTTGTAATTTTTTTTTCAATTTTTGTTTAGCTAAATGAATATTAATCTGTTGTTATAAATTTATTATATTTTTTTAATAATATTATTAAATGTTTTTTTAATTGAATATATTATAGGATAAATTTTAGTGAACGTCCATAATGTTTTCATAGTTTTTCCATTTTACCGTCCATATTTCATAGTAGTCAATTTAAGTCATCATCTTTAAAAGTTGCTTTTATCCATAATCCAAATCAAGAAAGATTCGATAGTGAACTACTCTTAGACCTGTTAAGGAAAAAGTTTACTTTTGAATTTTATTTTTCAATTCCATACTTTAGGATAATTTTTATTTTTTGCATTTTTTCCAACTTTAGACACTAATTTATCTTTTTAATTTCCCCTGGATATTCAAGGATTTACCTTTTGATTATTTGTTTAGTCTAAGTTATACATGTTAACTTCACTTGTTTGTTATGCCCAACTTTTCACATTATAAAAATGATATTGTATTAGATAGCCGTATCAATCACATATTAATTTTGCATATTTTCTATCTCAGTTAATTCTAATTATTAAAAGTTCAATTAATTGAACTCATTATTGTTCAAAGCACGTACTTTAATATTCATATCTCAATATATAATGAATATAAATCGAAACATATCCAACAGTAAACTTCAAAATAGCTCAAAGGATTAACAAAAAACAAATCTATTATAAAAACTTTTCCATGACATGTCGAAGTTTGTAAAAATGATTAAGATATTAGTTATCCCTTCATGACAACTCCCATAATACATTCCCTTCTCCTATTGGATGTCAAATTAATCCACACCATACAAAAATAAATGTTAGTGATTTTGGAGAGACAACAAAAACTGTCATTAGTGGTTTACATTTTACTTACTCTCTTCAACATCATATATTCGACGAAAACCATATATTAAACCTAAAATCATTAAAATCCCTTTTTACCAATTCCCTATCATTGATTTGACTATGGCAGAGATTCGTACGACACGAGTTTTATATTTGCATACTCATGATCTTAAAAAAAATAGTACATTTTTCATATTTTCCATGCAAAAATTATTTTATGTTGCCATATGTACACACTACCTTTACCCTGTTTATGTTTTTCATTACAAACTTTTATTTTTTACTTTTACTAGAAAGAGAATTAAATGTTAACATAAATTATTTCCTATCGTCAATCGTCATTCCTAAGTTAAATGATTGATCATTCATCTCTAACTTAGCCATAAATTTTCTATAATTTTTTTCACCCAAATCATCATGTGAACCATCTAGCTTGTGTATTTGATAATCATCTCTCATAATATAATTTAAACATAAGTTATTAGTTCTAGCCATATTTTTGTACACAAAAATGCTATAATGCAATATTTGGTAATTATGTTACGTTAGCTGCAAATTTGTCTAGTGTTTGGGTATAAGTGCATTAATTAGAAAATAAATGGGTATGATTACAATTTTATATATTGCATAAACTATTACAATGTTGGTAAATAAAAATCATTTACATTTTAATATTTTTCTAAATAGATGGGTGATTTACGTTGAATGTGTCATATATATATATATTTGACATCTTTTCATTTTTCTGTATAAACATGATTTTTATTTCAAATTCTGTTAATTTTGGTATTATATGTGTTATATATTGTAAAAAGATTTATATATATGCACTTATATGTAGTTTAAGATTTAAAATGTAATATTTGAAAATACAAGAGTCTTATTACAAAACATGTACGTTCTACAATACAAATATGGTTATAAATACAAATTTTGCATGACATAAGGGGAATTTCGCAAGTTAGATATCAAAAATATTTTAAATATTATCAATAGTGTATAATTGCTAATACAATGTAGATCAACTACAAATTTCTAATTGCAAGTATAAAGATATAAAAATACAATAATATGATATTAGTAGAAGTGTGAATAGTTTAATTATAAACGATAAATAAATAAATAAAATTTACTAATCATAAATACTACCTACAAACCCATAATACTCAAATGCATAAAAAAAACTAAACATAAATAACCATTTAACAGATAAAACATTCTATCCATCTCATTTAATAACACGATAAATAGTAATATAGACCTACTAGTAAAATTAATAGTCTACCAAAATACATAAAAATGTAGTACATGTTCATATGTTTCAATCAACCTTAAGTAGGAGGTACAATAAGAGAGATAAAATCATTAACATACGATGGTAGGAATATCTACTACAAATCTCTAGTAATTTTTTGGTTCTTTATTGTCCCCTTTCTTCTTACTCCTTTCTTATTTTCTCAAATTATTGAGTGATGAAAGTATTGTGTTACCCGTATGGATTACAAATGAGTTAATTTTGTTTCTCGTGTTGTTAAACATTGAAGGTGGTTTGTGTGGTTAATTGATGGACTTGTTGTTTGCTAAAGAAATTTACAGTTATTTTCATCCCAAGGGTACCTTATTCTCCTCTATCTTCTTTTTCCGCTTATTCTTCTTCTTCTTCTTCTTCTTTTATAAACATAAGATTATAAGAATTTAGGTTCTTTCATAAAAGTTTCAATTACAACTGAAATATTTGGACATAAAAAAATTAAAAAAATAGATTATTACAATAATCAATGATTATCTAGAATAAAGTAATTTACAAGGTTTGTCAAATAACGGTCTAGAAGTCGTGCAAATAATTATTTTATAAGTTCTTTTAAGCGAAATGAGTATTAATATTTTGTTATACTTTAGTTTAAAAACATTATTTACAGTAATATTAATGTTTGTACTAATTGAATATATTATAGAGTATTTTTTTGTAAATGTTCATTATTTTTTCATTTTCATCTAATTTTACTATCCATATTTCAAATTAGTCAATTTAAACTATCACCTTTATAGTTTTTCCATCCATAATCGAAATCTATAAAATTGGGTAGTGAACTACATTAAGAACTATTAAGGGAAATGTTATCATTTGAATTTATCTTTCAATTCTACAACATAATATACTTTTTTTCCATTTTAGACAACTATTTATCTTAGAATTTCTCATATTTAATAAATGATTTATCTTTTTATATTTCATTTTTGAGTTAATTATATATGTTTATTTCATGTGTTTGTTATGTCCCTTTTGTCACATTATAAACGTGATAATATATTTGATATCCATATTTATCACATATTAATGTTGCATATATTCTATGTCAATTAATTATAATTCTTTAATTTTCAATTGAATAAATTAATTGTTTTTCAAAGCAAATACTTATACATTCATATCTAACATGTAATGAAGTAGTATTTTTGGAACTAGCAACCAAAAGAGAAGCTCATGATGGAGAGTTTTTATCTTTAGCTGCATAGGCATGTCATTAAATTTAAGAAGTTGAACCTATAATTGAAGCTCTAGACAATGAAATATAGGAACTGGACTACTTAGAAGAGGTAACTTGTGTATTAAAAATAGGGATTACGTGTACTAGTACATTCCCTTCATCGAGACCTACCATGAAGGATTTATTGAATATGTTGATCCAATGCACACAACAATCGATATACAAAATCATAGTTGACCGAAACGAAAATTGTTCAGGTCCGATTTCCAAGAACTCTGACCATGAGAGAACATTGGAATAGAAGATGACGATAGAAATTAAACATCAATTTTTTATCGTTTTTTATAATTATATATTATAGGTAGAGCTGATGTCAAGCAAATTTATCATTTTTTCTCACATATATTATCGTCATATACATATATATAATATACGCATGTGTATCCTCCATAAAATAAACACATAGTAGCGGTATATAAATGTAATAAAAAAGTTGCAACAAGAGGGTGTACCCCAAACTTTATTCATTGTTACAATGTCTAGAGACATTAGTCTATGATTCGACTCAAGCTTTATGCGAGCAGGACACCAAGAAGAAAGGTAAATACAAGGGATAAGATTGTGATTAGCCCTCATATAAAAGTTGGTAAAATTCGAGGTCTTGGGAATTAGAAGCTGCCAAAAGGGCAGCTCCAATACTAGAGCCATCCCTAGAATGCTCAATGGAGATATTTCGATAAGCCTCACCAAGCAACTCCTCAAGAGTACTCTCCAAAGTGTCTCTAAAGTAAGTATAATGCTCGTATAATTCTCCATCCATCGATATCACAGACTTTATCTTCTCTCTTCCCTTGTCTTCTATATCTCTACCCAATTTCTTCAAGATCCCAAGAATTCCGGCAGCAGCAAGACGAGCTCCACGTGTTGTCACGATCTCACATACTAGTACAATTACTCTTCTAATTCTCAACGAAGAATTACGTAGCTGTCACAACATTAAAAATAATTAAAATACGATATAAATAATAATATGCTATTTATAATTCCTTACATCAAGTATTTCATTCAGTTTCCTACCAACAACTTTGAGATCTGGAGATATATCTTGATGCATTGCCGAAATGTCGGGGGTCCTGTAAGTGTTATAATTTACAGAATTAGGAAAAACGATAACATACATTGAAGAACAAGAGAGAGTTCAATGGCTTATAGTACCCAAATATAAATGGTACTTTCAGATTTGGTGGGACAGTAACACCAAAAAAGGAAGTTTCTTCGGCCATCCTAAGCAAAACTCTACGAACAATATCTCCAAGATACATTCCAGAAATGAGCTTCTCGTAAATCTGCTCCCCAGGGTTTAAACTCTCGACATCTAGACTTTTGTCATATTTTGTTATTGGAAGATGTGGTGATTGGAAATTACCCCATTCCATGTTTATTACCTTTTGTTATGATTAACAATAACTAAGCTAAATCGAAAAGGTAAAAAATAAAAAAAAGGTTTAAGCTAACCATTTCCCCTGACTTAGGTATGAAACCAAAAAACCTTCGTATTATATTAGCTTTCTCCACATATGCCGCATTACTTCCGGTACCCAAAATAACAGCAGCAATAACATCCGGGTTATTGTATCGACCTTTAGCTAAAGTTCCCACAGTATCATTCACCTAACATCACAAATTATTAGCCCAAAACAAATGAACGAAATATATAATACAAAAAGAGAGACTTACCAAAGCAGATATACGCATATCAAGTCCGACTCTATCCATTGCTTTTGTCAATTCCCAAACCACATCTTGTCCAACCTATTTAAAAACTTAACAATCAATATTCCCTATTAATTATAATTAGACAATAAAATTTAAAGACTAACCGTCTCTTCTATTGAGAAACCTTTTGTCCACTTAATAAGAGTCCCACATACGATTGATAATTGCTGAACAGGAAATGAAAAGGTAAATCCGAGCTCTCTCTGTACACCATGTGGAGGATGAAAATCTTCACCCTCATTAGCAACAAATTTTGCAAGTTCAGATGCAATAAAATCGAATAATTCCAGAAATAAATTACAATTTTAATTTGTTGAGCACGACAAATAACTTTAATATGATATTGCATAATTGCACACTTACATCCGATGTTGCAGTCATTAAATGTTGAGGAATTGAAACATCATCAAATTCTTGTTTAACAACACCGTTAACTCCGAGCTGCACACGCAAGACTCGAAAGTTTGTACCACCAAGATCCAATGCATAAAATATGCCTTTTTCATCACTTCATTAACAAAATAAATGAGTAATTGTATAATATAAACAATTAATACACATTCATACATATTGTATAAGAGAGACATACCCGGTTGGGAGATTGTCAACATGAGTGACTATCATCTTGACCTTATTGCTGCCTTCAGAGGCGAGTCCAGTAATCATCTCGGCCGTCATCGCATCCGCCACCTGCATCAGCTTCCCAGTAGGTGTCTCGCACCCCTCCTCTAACTCCTTTAAAATCTCAATTACCTTACCCCATCTCCCGAAGCTTTTAATTCTCTGTCTCACCAACACCGCCACCAACGCACATGTTGCCGCCGCACCCATCATTGCCCCCACCACCATCGCCTTTCCTATTAATAAAGTTAAAAAGACTGTGATTTGTACTGTTTTAGATTATGGGTGTAGTGTAAATGTTCTAATATATATCAAAGATGGAGTAAGATTATAAAGATTTTAGATTTAGCTAAAGGGTTGGGAAACACAATACTCAAACATATACTTATTACTCTGGAGTTAGTGAACTTGTATAATTTCATGTGTTTGTGACAACTTTTATAATTCTCCCATGTCACTCTTGTTATTTCTTTTTCTTTTCTCTTTTTTCACTGACAATCTTTTGAGTTTTTGCTAGCAAATTTCTAGTGGGGTATAAGTTTGTTTATCAAATGTTTATATGTAATAGATAAATAGATAGGTTACAAGGAGTCTCGAGCAATTTTTATGAAAAATGTCGAATAAAATAAAATAGCTACCGGTTTATTAAAAGAGCTGCCAGTTTATGAAAACCATGTGCCAAAAAAATATCTACACCTAGTTTATGAATAAACTACCTTTCAAATAAAGTATTTGTACATTGTTTATGAATAAAACAAATGTCACGCAGTGTGTCTGGTTTATGTATAAATTAGCTGGCAAACAAAATACCGGCACCTAGTTTATGAATAGACTATTTTCAAAATAAATTATTTGCCCATGGTTTATTATTGGGAAATATATGTAATTATCTTTTTTAAAATTATTTAAACAAGTACCTTGACAATAAGCATGTTCATTTATTTGGGAAAGAAAATTAAAATTTATATAATATTAATTCGGGTTCGTTCATTAAAAGTTACAATTAAAATTAAAATATTAGGACGTAGGATGCAAAAAATTTTAAAAAAAGAGAACTAATTATTTAACACGAGGAACTCTAAGTAGTATATGTTATAATAGTCAATTAAAGTAGAAGATATTCTCAAATAACATTGTAGAGGTCATGCAAATAATAAAAAAAAAATTGAGTCTTTCCACAAAACTTATTGAAATCCAATGACCTTCGAGATGCGAGAAGATAAAGATGCACATTTTAACAAAACACATTGCAAAATGATTTAAAGGAATAGGAATAAGTTGATTTAAAGAATCTGAGGACAAAGATAGTGTGAAAGTATGATATGATGTAATTTGAATCTACTATTTTTAATGATATGTATATAAAGATAGAGGCAACACAAAGTTAGGGTCCGATGACAATAATGGAGTATATTATGTTAATATTGTAAGGCTACAATTACTATTTTGTAATTTTTTTTCAATTTTTGTTTAGCTAAATGAATATTAATCTGTTGTTATAAATTTATTATATTTTTTTAATAATATTATTAAATGTTTTTTTAATTGAATATATTATAGGATAAATTTTAGTGAACGTCCATAATGTTTTCATAGTTTTTCCATTTTACCGTCCATATTTCATAGTAGTCAATTTAAGTCATCATCTTTAAAAGTTGCTTTTATCCATAATCCAAATCAAGAAAGATTCGATAGTGAACTACTCTTAGACCTGTTAAGGAAAAAGTTTACTTTTGAATTTTATTTTTCAATTCCATACTTTAGGATAATTTTTATTTTTTGCATTTTTTCCAACTTTAGACACTAATTTATCTTTTTAATTTCCCCTGGATATTCAAGGATTTACCTTTTGATTATTTGTTTAGTCTAAGTTATACATGTTAACTTCACTTTTTGTTATGCCCAACTTTTCACATTATAAAAATGATATTGTATTAGATAGCCGTATCAATCACATATTAATTTTGCATATTTTCTATCTCAGTTAATTCTAATTATTAAAAGTTCAATTAATTGAACTCATTATTGTTCAAAGCACGTACTTTAATATTCATATCTCAATATATAATGAATATAAATCGAAACATATCCAACAGTAAACTTCAAAATAGCTCAAAGGATTAACAAAAAACAAATCTATTATAAAAACTTTTCCATGACATGTCGAAGTTTGTAAAAATGATTAAGATATTAGTTATCCCTTCATGACAACTCCCATAATACATTCCCTTCTCCTATTGGATGTCAAATTAATCCACACCATACAAAAATAAATGTTAGTGATTTTGGAAAGACAACAAAAACTGTCATTAGTGGTTTACATTTTACTTACTCTCTTCAACATCATATATTCGACGAAAACCATATATTAAACCTAAAATCATTAAAATCCCTTTTTACCAATTCCCTATCATTGATTTGACTATGGCAGAGATTCGTACGACACGAGTTTTATATTTGCATACTCATGATCTTAAAAAAAATAGTACATTTTTCATATTTTCCATGCAAAAATTATTTTATGTTGCCATATGTACACACTACCTTTACCCTGTTTATGTTTTTCATTACAAACTTTTATTTTTTACTTTTACTAGAAAGAGAATTAAATGTTAACATAAATTATTTCCTATCGTCAATCGTCATTCCTAAGTTAAATGATTGATCATTCATCTCTAACTTAGCCATAAATTTTCTATAATTTTTTTCACCCAAATCATCATGTGAACCATCTAGCTTGTGTATTTGATAATCATCTCTCATAATATAATTTAAACATAAGTTATTAGTTCTAGCCATATTTTTGTACACAAAAATGCTATAATGCAATATTTGGTAATTATGTTACGTTAGCTACAAGTTTGTCTAGTGTTTGGGTATAAGTGCATTAATTAGAAAATTAATGGGTATGATTACAATTTTATATATTGCATAAACTATTACAATGTTGGTAAATAAAAATCATTTACATTTTAATATTTTCTAAATAGATGGGTGATTTACGTTGAATGTGTCATATATATATATATATTTGACATGTTTTCATTTTTCTGTATAAACATGATTTTTATTTCAAATTCTGTTAATTTTGGTATTATATGTGTTATATATTGTAAAAAGATTTATATATATGCACTTATATGTAGTTTAAGATTTAAAATGTAATATTTGAAAATACAAGAGTCTTATTACAAAACATGTACGTTCTACAATACAAATATGGTTATAAATACAAATTTTGCATGACATAAGGGGAATTTCGCAAGTTAGATATCAAAAATATTTTAAATATTATCAATAGTGTATAATTGCTAATACAATGTAGATCAACTACAAATTTCTAATTGCAAGTATAAAGATATAAAAATACAATAATATGATATTAGTAGAAGTGTGAATAGTTTAATTATAAACGATAAATAAATAAATAAAATTTACTAATCATAAATACTACCTACAAACCCATAATACTCAAATGCATAAAAAAAACTAAACATAAATAACCATTTAACAGATAAAACATTCTATCCATCTCATTTAATAACACGATAAATAGTAATATAGACCTACTAGTAAAATTAATAGTCTACCAAAATACATAAAAATGTAGTACATGTTCATATGTTTCAATCAACCTTAAGTAGGAGGTACAATAAGAGAGATAAAATCATTAACATACGATGGTAGGAATATCTACTACAAATCTCTAGTAATTTTTTGGTTCTTTATTGTCCCCTTTCTTCTTACTTTTTTCTTATTTTCTCAAATTATTGAGTGATGAAAGTATTGTGTTACCCGTATGGATTACAAATGAGTTAATTTTGTTTCTCATGTTGTTAAACATTGAAGGTGGTTTGTGTGGTTAATTGATGGACTTGTTGTTTGCTAAAGAAATTTACAGTTATTTTCATCCCAAGGGTACCTTATTCTCCTCTATCTTCTTTTTCCGCTTATTCTTCTTCTTCTTCTTCTTTTATAAACATAAGATTATAAGAATTTAAGTTCTTTCATGAAAGTTTCAATTACAACTGAAATATTTGGACATAAAAAAATTAAAAAAATAGATTATTACAATAATCAATGATTATCTAGAATAAAGTAATTTACAAGGTTTGTCAAATAACGGTCTAGAAGTCGTGCAAATAATTATTTTATAAGTTCTTTTAAGCGAAATGAGTATTAATATTTTGTTATACTTTAGTTTAAAAACATTATTTACAGTAATATTAATGTTTGTACTAATTGAATATATTATAGAGTAATTTTTTGTAAATGTTCATTATGTTTTCATTTTCATCTAATTTTACTATCCATATTTCAAATTAGTCAATTTAAACTATCACCTTTATAGTTTTTCCATCCATAATCGAAATCTATAAAATTGGGTAGTGAACTACATTAAGAACTATTAAGGGAAATGATATCATTTGAATTTATCTTTCAATTCTACAACATAATATACTTTTTTTCCATTTTAGACAACTATTTATCTTAGAATTTCTCATATTTAATAAATGATTTATCTTTTTATATTTCATTTTTGAGTAAATTATATATGTTTATTTCATGTGTTTGTTATGTCCCTTTTGTCACATTATAAACGTGATAATATATTTGATATCCATATTTATCACATATTAATGTTGCATATATTCTATGTCAATTAATTATAATTCTTTAATTTTCAATTGAATAAATTAATTGTTTTTCAAAGAAAATACTTATACATTCATATCTAACATGTAATGAAGTAGTATTTTTGGAACTAGCAACCAAAAGAGAAGCTCATGATGGAGAGTTTTTATCTTTAGCTGCATAGGCATGTCATTACATTTAAGAAGTTAAACCTATAATTGAAGCTCTAGACAATGAAATATAGGAACTGGACTACTTAGAAGAGGTAACTTGTGTATTAAAAATAAGGATTACGTGTACTAGTACATTCCCTTCATCGAGACCTACCATGAAGGATTTATTGAATATGTTGATCCAATGCACACAACAATCGATATACAAAATCATAGTTGACCGAAACGAAAATTGTTCAGGTCCGATTTCCAAGAACTCTGACCATGAGAGAACATTGGAATAGAAGATGACGATAGAAATTAAACATCAATTTTTTATCGTTTTTTATAAATATATATTATAGGTAGAGCTGATGTCAAGCAAATTTATCATTTTTTCTCACATATATTATCGTCATATACATATATATAATATACGCATGTGTATCCTCCATAAAATAGACACATAGTAGCGGTAAATAAATGTTATAAAAAAGTTGCAACAAGAGGGTGTACCCCAAACTTTATTCATTGTTACAATGTCTAGAGACATTAGTCTATGATTCGACTCAAGCTTTATGCGAGCAGGACACCAAGAAGAAAGGTAAATACAAGGGATAAGATTGTGATTAGCCCTCATATAAAAGTTGGTAAAATTCGAGGTCTTGGGAATTAGAAGCTGCCAAAAGGGCAGCTCCAATACTAGAGCCATCACTAGAATGCTCAATGGAGATATTTCGATAAGCCTCACCAAGCAACTCCTCAAGAGTACTCTCCAAAGTGTCTCTAAAGTAAGTATAATGCTCGTATAATTCTCCATCCATCGATATCACAGACTTTATCTTCTCTCTTCCCTTGTCTTCTACATCTCTACCCAATTTCTTCAAGATCCCAAGAATTCCGGCAGCAGCAAGACGAGCTCCACGTGTTGTCACGATCTCACATACTAGTACAATTACTCTTCTAATTCTCAACGAAGAATTACGTAGCTGTCACAACATTAAAAATAATTCAAATACGATATAAATAATAATATGCTATTTATAATTCCTTACATCAAGTATTTCATTCAGTTTCCTACCAACAACTTTGAGATCTGGAGATATATCTTGATGCATTGCCGAAATGTCGGGGGTCCTGTAAGTGTTATAATTTACAGAATTAGGAAAAACGATAACATACATTGAAGAACAAGAGAGAGTTCAATGGCTTATAGTACCCAAATATAAATGGTACTTTCAGATTTGGTGGGACAGTAACACCAAAAAAGGAAGTTTCTTCGGCCATCCTAAGCAAAACTCTACGAACAATTTCTCCAAGATACATTCCAGAAATGAGCTTCTCGTAAATCTGCTCCCCAGGGTTTAAACTCTCGACATCTAGACTTTTGTCATATTTTGTTATTGGAAGATGTGGTGATTGGAAATTACCCCATTCCATGTTTATTACCTTTTATTATGATTAACAATAACTAAGCTAAATCGAAAAGGTAAAAAATAAAAAAAAGGTTTAAGCTAACCATTTCCCCTGACTTAGGTATGAAACCAAAAAACCTTCGGATTATATTAGCTTTCTCCACATATGCCGCATTACTTCCGGTACCCAAAATCACAGCAGCAATAACATTCGGGTTATTGTATCGACCTTTAGCTAAAGTTCCCACAGTATCATTCACCTAACATCACAAATTATTAGCCCAAAACAAATGAACAAAATATATAATACAAAAAGAGAGACTTACCAAAGCAGATATACGCATATCAAGCCCGACTCTATCCATCGCTTTTGTCAATTCCCAAACCACATCTTGTCCAACCTATTAAAAAACTTAACAATCAATATTCCCTATTAATTATAATTAGACAATAAAATTTAAAGACTAACCGTCTCTTCTATTGAGAAACCTTTTGTCCACTTAATAAGAGTCCCACATACGATTGATAATTGCAGAACAGGAAACGAAAAGGTAAATCCGAGCTCTCTCTGTACACCATGTGGAGGATGAAAATCTTCACCCTCATTAGCAACAAATTTTGCAAGTGCAGATGCAATAAAATCGAATAATTCCTGAAATAAATTACAATTTCAATTTGTTGAGCACGACAAATAACTTTAATATGATATTGCATAATTGCACACTTACATCCGATGTTGCAGTCATTAAATGTTGAGGAATTGAAACATCATCAAATTCTTGTTTAACAACACCGTTAACTCCGAGCTGCACACGCAAGACTCGAAAGTTTGTACCACCAAGATCCAATGCATAAAATATGCCTTTTTCATCACTTCATTAACAAAATAAATGAGTAATTGTATAATATAAACAATTAATACACATTCATACATATTGTATAAGTGAGACATACCCGGTTGGGAGATTGTCAACATGAGTGACTATCATCTTGACCTTATTGCTGCCTTCAGAGGCGAGTCCAGTAATCATCTCGGCCGTCATAGCATCCGCCACCTGCATCAGCTTCCCAGTAGGTGTCTCGCACCCCTCCTCTAACTCCTTTAAAATCTCAATTACCTTACCCCATCTCCCGAAGCTTTTAATTCTCTGTCTCACCAACACCGCCGCCAACGCACATGTTGCCGCCGCACCCATCATTGCCCCCACCACCATCGCCTTTCCCATTAATAAAGTTAAAAAGACTGTGATTTGTACTGTTTTAGATTATGAGTGTAGTGTAAATGTTCTAATATATATCAAAGATGGAGTAAGATTATAAAGATTTTAGATTTAGCTAAACGGTTGGGAAACACAATACTCAAACATATACTTATTACTCTGGAGTTAGTGAACTTGTATAATTTCATGTGTTTGTGACAACTTTTATAATTCTCCCATGTCACTCTTGTTATTTCTTTTTCTTTTCTCTTTTTTCACTGACAATCTTTTGAGTTTTTGCTAGCAAATTTCTAGTGGGGTATAAGTTTGTTTATCAAATGTTTATATGTAATAGATAAATAGATAGGTTACAAGGAGTCTCGAGCTATTTTTATGAAAAATGTCGAATAAAATAAAATAGCTACCGGTTTATTAAAAGAGCTGCCAGTTTATGAAAACCATGTGCCAAAAAAATATCTACACCTAGTTTATGAATAAACTACCTTTCAAATAAAGTATTTGTACATTGTTTATGAATGAAACAAATGTCACGCAGTGTGTCTGGTTTATGTATAAATTAGCTGGCAAACAAAATACCGGCACCTAGTTTATGAATAGACTATTTTCAAAATAAATTATTTGCCCATGGTTTATTATTGGGAAATATATGTAATTATCTTTTTTAAAATTATTTAAACAAGTACCTTGACAATAAGCATGTTCATTTATTTGGGAAAGAAAATTAAAATTTATATAATATTAATTCGGGTTCGTTCATTAAAAGTTACAATTAAAATTAAAATATTAGGACGTAGGATGCAAAAAATTTAAAAAAAAAAAGAGAACTAATTATTTAACACGAGGAACTCTAAGTAGTATATGTTATAATAGTCAATTAAAGTAGAAGATATTCTCAAATAACATTGTAGAGGTCATGCAAATAATAAAAAAAAATTGAGTCTTTCCACAAAACTTATTGAAATCCAATGACCTTCGAGATGCGAGAAGATAAAGATGCACATTTGAACAAAACACATTGCAAAATGATTTAAAGGAATAGGAATAAGTTGATTTAAAGAATCTGAGGACAAAGATAGTGTGAAAGTATGATATGATGTAATTTGAATCTACTATTTTTAATGATATGTATATAAAGATGGAGGCAACACAAAGTTAGGGTCCGATGACAATAATGGAGTATATTATGTTAATATTGTAAGGCTACAATTACTATTTTGTAATTTTTTTTTCAATTTTTGTTTAGCTAAATGAATATTAATCTGTTGTTATAAATTTATTATATTTTTTTAATAATATTATTAAATGTTTTTTTAATTGAATATATTATAGGATAAATTTTAGTGAACGTCCATAATGTTTTCATAGTTTTTCCATTTTACCGTCCATATTTCATAGTAGTCAATTTAACTCATCATCTTTAAAAGTTGCTTTTATCCATAATCCAAATCAAGAAAGATTCGATAGTGAACTACTCTTAGACCTGTTAAGGAAAAAGTTTACTTTTGAATTTTATTTTTCAATTCCATACTTTAGGATAATTTTTATTTTTTGCATTTTTTCCAACTTTAGACACTAATTTATCTTTTTAATTTCCCCTGGATATTCAAGGATTTACCTTTTGATTATTTGTTTAGTCTAAGTTATACATGTTAACTTCACTTGTTTGTTATGCCCAACTTTTCACATTATAAAAATGATATTGTATTAGATAGCCGTATCAATCACATATTAATTTTGCATATTTTCTATCTCAGTTAATTCTAATTATTAAAAGTTCAATTAATTGAACTCATTATTGTTCAAAGCACGTACTTTAATATTCATATCTCAATATATAATGAATATAAATCGAAACATATCCAACAGTAAACTTCAAAATAGCTCAAAGGATTAACAAAAAACAAATCTATTATAAAAACTTTTCCATGACATGTCGAAGTTTGTAAAAATGATTAAGATATTAGTTATCCCTTCATGACAACTCCCATAATACATTCCCTTCTCCTATTGGATGTCAAATTAATCCACACCATACAAAAATAAATGTTAGTGATTTTGGAAAGACAACAAAAACTGTCATTAGTGGTTTACATTTTACTTACTCTCTTCAACATCATATATTCGACGAAAACCATATATTAAACCTAAAATCATTAAAATCCCTTTTTACCAATTCCCTATCATTGATTTGACTATGGCAGAGATTCGTACGACACGAGTTTTATATTTGCATACTCATGATCTTAAAAAAAATAGTACATTTTTCATATTTTCCATGCAAAAATTATTTTATGTTGCCATATGTACACACTACCTTTACCCTGTTTATGTTTTTCATTACAAACTTTTATTTTTTACTTTTACTAGAAAGAGAATTAAATGTTAACATAAATTATTTCCTATCGTTAATCGTCATTCCTAAGTTAAATGATTGATCATTCATCTCTAACTTAGCCATAAATTTTCTATAATTTTTTTCACCCAAATCATCATGTGAACCATCTAGCTTGTGTATTTGATAATCATCTCTCATAATATAATTTAAACATAAGTTATTAGTTCTAGCCATATTTTTGTACACAAAAATGCTATAATGCAATATTTGGTAATTATGTTACGTTAGCTACAAGTTTGTCTAGTGTTTGGGTATAAGTGCATTAATTAGAAAATAAATGGGTATGATTACAATTTTATATATTGCATAAACTATTACAATGTTGGTAAATAAAAATCATTTACATTTTAATATTTTCTAAATAGATGGGTGATTTACGTAGAATGTGTCATATATATATTTGACATGTTTTCACTTTTCTGTATAAACATGATTTTTATTTCAAATTCTGTTAATTTTGGTATTATATGTGTTATATATTGTAAAACGATTTATATATATGCACTTATATGTAGTTTAAGATTTAAAATGTAATATTTGAAAATACAAGAGTCTTATTATAAAACATGTACGTTCTACAATACAAATATGGTTATAAATACAAATTTTGCATGACATAAGGGGAATTTCGCAAGTTAGATATCAAAAATATTTTAAATATTATCAATAGTGTATAATTGCTAATACAATGTAGATCAACTACAAATTTCTAATTGCAAGTATAAAGATATAAAAATACAATAATATGATATTAGTAGAAGTGTGAATAGTTTAATTATAAACGATAAATAAATAAATAAAATTTACTAATCATAAATACTACCTAGAAACCCATAATACTCAAATGCATAAAAAAAACTAAACATAAATAACCATTTAACAGATAAAACATTCTATCCATCTCATTTAATAACACCATAAATAGTAATATAGACCTACTAGTAAAATTAATAGTCTACCAAAATACATAAAAATGTAGTACATGTTCATATGTTTCAATCAACCTTAAGTAGGAGGTACAATAAGAGAGATAAAATCATTAACATACGATGGTAGGAATATCTACTACAAATCTCTAGTAATTTTTTGGTTCTTTATTGTCCCCTTTCTTCTTACTCCTTTCTTATTTTCTCAAATTATTGAGTGATGAAAGTATTGTGTTACCCGTATGGATTACAAATGAGTTAATTTTGTTTCTCGTGTTGTTAAACATTGAAGGTGGTTTGTGTGGTTAATTGATGGACTTGTTGTTTGCTAAAGAAATTTACAGTTATTTTCATCCCAAGGGTACCTTATTCTCCTCTATCTTCTTTTTCCGCTTATTCTTCTTCTTCTTCTTCTTCTTTTATAAACATAAGATTATAAGAATTTAAGTTCTTTCATGAAAGTTTCAATTACAACTGAAATATTTGGACATAAAAAAATTAAAAAAATAGATTATTACAATAATCAATGATTATCTAGAATAAAGTAATTTACAAGGTTGGTCAAATAACGGTCTAGAAGTCGTGCAAATAATTATTTTATAAGTTCTTTTAAGCGAAATGAGTATTAATATTTTGTTATACTTTAGTTTAAAAACATTATTTACAGTAATATTAATGTTTGTACTAATTGAATATATTATAGAGTAATTTTTTGTAAATGTTCATTATTTTTTCATTTTCATCTAATTTTACTATCCATATTTCAAATTAGTCAATTTAAACTATCACCTTTATAGTTTTTCCATCCATAATCGAAATCTATAAAATTGGGTAGTGAACTACATTAAGAACTATTAAGGGAAATGATATCATTTGAATTTATCTTTCAGTTCTACAACATAATATACTTTTTTTCCATTTTAGACAACTATTTATCTTAGAATTTCTCATATTTAATAAATGATTTATCTTTTTATATTTCATTTTTGAGTAAATTATATATGTTTATTT
Source organism: Nemophila menziesii (assembly GCA_029959085.1). Taxonomy (NCBI): domain Eukaryota; kingdom Viridiplantae; phylum Streptophyta; class Magnoliopsida; order Boraginales; family Hydrophyllaceae; genus Nemophila; species Nemophila menziesii. The sequence continues at coordinate 1,990,764 of JARWIR010000004.1, forward strand.
CATGTGTTTGTTATGTCCCTTTTGTCACATTATAAACGTGATAATATATTTGATATCCATATTTATCACATATTAATGTTGCATATATTCTATGTCAATTAATTATAATTCTTTAATTTTCAATTGAATAAATTAATTGTTTTTCAAAGCAAATACTTATACATTCATATCTAACATGTAATGAAGTAGTATTTTTGGAACTAGCAACCAAAAGAGAAGCTCATGATGGAGAGTTTTTATCTTTAGCTGCATAGGCATGTCATTACATTTAAGAAGTTAAACCTATAATTGAAGCTCTAGACAATGAAATATAGGAACTGGACTACTTAGAAGAGGTAACTTGTGTATTAAAAATAAGGATTACGTGTACTAGTACATTCCCTTCATCGAGACCTACCATGAAGGATTTATTGAATATGTTGATCCAATGCACACAACAATCGATATACAAAATCATAGTTGACCGAAACGAAAATTGTTCAGGTCCGATTTCCAAGAACTCTGACCATGAGAGAACATTGGAATAGAAGATGACGATAGAAATTAAACATCAATTTTTTATCGTTTTTTATAATTATATATTATAGGTAGAGCTGATGTCAAGCAAATTTATCATTTTTTCTCACATATATTATCGTCATATACATATATATAATATACGCATGTGTATCCTCCATAAAATAGACAAATAGTAGCGGTAAATAAATGTAATAAAAAAGTTGCAACAAGAGGGTGTACCCCAAACTTTATTCATTGTTACAATGTCTAGAGACATTAGTCTATGATTCGACTCAAGCTTTATGCGAGCAGGACACCAAGAAGAAAGGTAAATACAAGGGATAAGATTGTGATTAGCCCTCATATAAAAGTTGGTAAAATTCGAGGTCTTGGGAATTAGAAGCTGCCAAAAGGGCAGCTCCAATACTAGAGCCATCACTAGAATGCTCAATGGAGATATTTCGATAAGCCTCACCAAGCAACTCCTCAAGAGTACTCTCCAAAGTGTCTCTAAAGTAAGTATAATGCTCGTATAATTCTCCATCCATCGATATCACAGACTTTATCTTCTCTCTTCCCTTGTCTTCTAAATCTCTACCCAATTTCTTCAAGATCCCAAGAATTCCGGCAGCAGCAAGACGAGCTCCACGTGTTGTCACGATCTCACATACTAGTACAATTACTCTTCTAATTCTCAACGAAGAATTACGTAGCTGTCACAACATTAAAAATAATTCAAATACGATATAAATAATAATATGCTATTTATAATTCCTTACATCAAGTATTTCATTCAGTTTCCTACCAACAACTTTGAGATCTGGAGATATATCTTGATGCATTGCCGAAATGTCGGGGGTCCTGTAAGTGTTATAATTTACAGAATTAGGAAAAACGATAACATACATTGAAGAACAAGAGAGAGTTCAATGGCTTATAGTACCCAAATATAAATGGTACTTTCAGATTTGGTGGGACAGTAACACCAAAAAAGGAAGTTTCTTCGGCCATCCTAAGCAAAACTCTACGAACAATTTCTCCAAGATACATTCCAGAAATGAGCTTCTCGTAAATCTGCTCCCCAGGGTTTAAACTCTCGACATCTAGACTTTTGTCATATTTTGTTATTGGAAGATGTGGTGATTGGAAATTACCCTATTCCATGTTTATTACCTTTTATTATGATTAACAATAACTAAGCTAAATCGAAAAGGTAAAAAATAAAAAAAAGGTTTAAGCTAACCATTTCCCCTGACTTAGGTATGAAACCAAAAAACCTTCGGATTATATTAGCTTTCTCCACATATGCCGCATTACTTCCGGTACCCAAAATCACAGCAGCAATAACATCCGGGTTATTGTATCGACCTTTAGCTAAAGTTCCCACAGTATCATTCACCTAACATCACAAATTATTAGCCCAAAACAAATGAACGAAATATATAATACAAAAAGAGAGACTTACCAAAGCAGATATACGCATATCAAGTCCGACTCTATCCATCGCTTTTGTCAATTCCCAAACCACATCTTGTCCAACCTATTAAAAAACTTAACAATCAATATTCCCTATTAATTATAATTAGACAATAAAATTTAAAGACTAACCGTCTCTTCTATTGAGAAACCTTTTGTCCACTTAATAAGAGTCCCACATACGATTGATAATTGCTGAATAGGAAACGAAAAGGTAAATCCGAGCTCTCTCTGTACACCATGTGGAGGATGAAAATCTTCACCCTCATTAGCAACAAATTTTGCAAGTGCAGATGCAATAAAATCGAATAATTCCTGAAATAAATTACAATTTCAATTTGTTGAGCACGACAAATAACTTTAATATGATATTGCATAATTGCACACTTACATCCGATGTTGCAGTCATTAAATGTTGAGGAATTGAAACATCATCAAATTCTTGTTTAACAACACCGTTAACTTCGAGCTGCACACGCAAGACTCGAAAGTTTGTACCACCAAGATCCAATGCATAAAATATGCCTTTTTCATCACTTCATTAACAAAATAAATGAGTAATTGTATAATATAAACAATTAATACACATTCATACATATTGTATAAGTGAGACATACCCGGTTGGGAGATTGTCAACATGAGTGACTATCATCTTGACCTTATTGCTGCCTTCAGAGGCGAGTCCAGTAATCATCTCGGCCGTCATAGCATCCGCCACCTGCATCAGCTTCCCAGTAGGTGTCTCGCACCCCTCCTCTAACTCCTTTAAAATCTCAATTACCTTACCCCATCTCCCGAAGCTTTTAATTCTCTGTCTCACCAACACCGCCGCCAACGCACATGTTGCCGCCGCACCCATCATTGCCCCCACCACCATCGCCTTTCCCATTAATAAAGTTAAAAAGACTGTGATTTGTACTGTTTTAGATTATGAGTGTAGTGTAAATGTTCTAATATATATCAAAGATGGAGTAAGATTATAAAGATTTTAGATTTAGCTAAAGGGTTGGGAAACACAATACTCAAACATATACTTATTACTCTGGAGTTAGTGAACTTGTATAATTTCATGTGTTTGTGACAACTTTTATAATTCTCCCATGTCACTCTTGTTATTTCTTTTTCTTTTCTCTTTTTTCACTGACAATCTTTTGAGTTTTTGCTAGCAAATTCCTAGTGGGGTATAAGTTTGTTTATCAAATGTTTATATGGAATAGATAAATAGATAGGTTACAAGGAGTCTCGAGCTATTTTTATGAAAAATGTCGAATAAAATAAAATAGCTACCGGTTTATTAAAAGAGCTGCCAGTTTATGAAAACCATGTGCCAAAAAAATATCTACACCTAGTTTATGAATAAACTACCTTTCAAATAAAGTATTTGTACATTGTTTATTTATAAAACAAATGTCACGCAGTGTGTCTGGTTTATGTATAAATTAGCTGGCAAACAAAATACCGGCACCTAGTTTATGAATAGACTATTTTCAAAATAAATTATTTGCCCATGGTTTATTATTGGGAAATATATGTAATTATCTTTTTTAAAATTATTTAAACAAGTACCTTGACAATAAGCATGTTCATTTATTTGGGAAAGAAAATTAAAATTTATATAATATTAATTCGGGTTCGTTCATTAAAAGTTACAATTAAAATTAAAATATTAGGACGTAGGATGCAAAAAATTTAAAAAAAAAGAGAACTAATTATTTAACACGAGGAACTCTAAGTAGTATATGTTATAATAGTCAATTAAAGTAGAAGATATTCTCAAATAACATTGTAGAGGTCATGCAAATAATAAAAAAAAATTGAGTCTTTCCACAAAACTTATTGAAATCCAATGACCTTCGAGATGCGAGAAGATAAAGATGCACATTTTAACAAAACACATTGCAAAATGATTTAAAGGAATAGGAATAAGTTGATTTAAAGAATCTGAGGACAAAGATAGTGTGAAAGTATGATATGATGTAATTTGAATCTACTATTTTTAATGATATGTATATAAAGATGGAGGCAACACAAAGTTAGGGTCCGATGACAATAATGGAGTATATTATGTTAATATTGTAAGGCTACAATTACTATTTTGTAATTTTTTTTTCAATTTTTGTTTAGCTAAATGAATATTAATCTGTTGTTATAAATTTATTATATTTTTTTAATAATATTATTAAATGTTTTTTTAATTGAATATATTATAGGATAAATTTTAGTGAACGTCCATAATGTTTTCATAGATTTTCCATTTTACCGTCCATATTTCATAGTAGTCAATTTAAGTCATCATCTTTAAAAGTTGCTTTTATCCATAATCCAAATCAAGAAAGATTCGATAGTGAACTACTCTTAGACTTGTTAAGGAAAAAGTTTACTTTTGAATTTTATTTTTCAATTCCATACTTTAGGATAATTTTTATCTTTTGCATTTTTTCCAACTTTAGACACTAATTTATCTTTTTAATTTCCCCTGGATATTCAAGGATTTACCTTTTGATTATTTGTTTAGTCTAAGTTATACATGTTAACTTCACTTGTTTGTTATGCCCAACTTTTCACATTATAAAAATGATATTGTATTAGATAGCCGTATCAATCATATATTAATTTTGCATATTTTCTATCTCAGTTAATTCTAATTATTAAAAGTTCAATTAATTGAACTCATTATTGTTCAAAGCACGTACTTTAATATTCATATCTCAATATATAATGAATATAAATCGAAACATATCCAACAGTAAACTTCAAAATAGCTCAAAGGATTAACAAAAAACAAATCTATTATAAAAACTTTTCCATGACATGTCGAAGTTTGTAAAAATGATTAAGATATTAGTTATCCCTTCATGACAACTCCCATAATACATTCCCTTCTCCTATTGGATGTCAAATTAATCCACACCATACAAAAATAAATGGTAGTGATTTTGGAAAGACAACAAAAACTGTCATTAGTGGTTTACATTTTACTTACTCTCTTCAACATCATATATTCGACGAAAACCATATATTAAACCTAAAATCATTAAAATCCCTTTTTACCAATTCCCTATCATTGATTTGACTATGGCAGAGATTCGTACGACACGAGTTTTATATTTGCATACTCATGATCTTAAAAAAAATAGTACATTTTTCATATTTTCCATGCAAAAATTATTTTATGTTGCCATATGTACACACTACCTTTACCCTGTTTATGTTTTTCATTACAAACTTTTATTTTTTACTTTTACTAGAAAGAGAATTAAATGTTAACATAAATTATTTCCTATCGTCAATCGTCATTCCTAAGTTAAATGATTGATCATTCATCTCTAACTTAGCCATAAATTTTCTATAATTTTTTTCACCCAAATCATCATGTGAACCATCTAGCTTGTGTATTTGATAATCATCTCTCATAATATAATTTAAACATAAGTTATTAGTTCTAGCCATATTTTTGTACACAAAAATGCTATAATGCAATATTTGGTAATTATGTTACGTTAGCTACAAGTTTGTCTAGTGTTTGGGTATAAGTGCATTAATTAGAAAATAAATGGGTATGATTACAATTTTATATATGGCATAAACTATTACAATGTTGGTAAATAAAAATCATTTACATTTTAATATTTTCTAAATAGATGGGTGATTTACGTAGAATGTGTCATATATATATATTTGACATGTTTTCATTTTTCTGTATAAACATGATTTTTATTTCAAATTCTGTTAATTTTGGTATTATATGTGTTATATATTGTAAAAAGATTTATATATATGCACTTATATGTAGTTTAAGATTTAAAATGTAATATTTGAAAATACAAGAGTCTTATTACAAAACATGTACGTTCTACAATACAAATATGGTTATAAATACAAATTTTGCATGACATAAGGGGAATTTCGCAAGTTAGATATCAAAAATATTTTAAATATTATCAATAGTGTATAATTGCTAATACAATGTAGATCAACTACAAATTTCTAATTGCAAGTATAAATATATAAAAATACAATAATATGATATTAGTAGAAGTGTGAATAGTTTAATTATAAACGATAAATAAATAAATAAAATTTACTAATCATAAATACTACCTACAAACCCATAATACTCAAATGCATAAAAAAAACTAAACATAAATAACCATTTAACAGATAAAACATTCTATCCATCTCATTTAATAACACGATAAACAGTAATATAGACCTACTAGTAAAATTAATAGTCTACCAAAATACATAAAAATGTAGTACATGTTCATATGTTTCAATCAACCTTAAGTAGGAGGTACAATAAGAGAGATAAAATCATTAACATACGATGGTAGGAATATCTACTACAAATCTCTAGTAATTTTTTGGTTCTTTATTGTCCCCTTTCTTCTTACTCCTTTTTTATTTTCTCAAATTATTGAGTGATGAAAGTATTGTGTTACCCGTATGGATTACAAATGAGTTAATTTTGTTTCTCGTGTTGTTAAACATTGAAGGTGGTTTGTGTGGTTAATTTATGGACTTGTTGTTTGCTAAAAAAATTTACACTTATTTTCATCCCAAGGGTACCTTATTCTCCTCTATCTTCTTTTTCCGCTTATTCTTCTTCTTCTTCTTCTTCTTTTATAAACATAAGATTATAAGAATTTAAGTTCTTTCATAAAAGTTTCAATTACAACTGAAATATTTGGACATAAAAAAATTAAAAAAATAGATTATTACAATAATCAATGATTATCTAGAATAAAGTAATTTACAAGGTTTGTCAAATAACGGTCTAGAAGTCGTGCAAATAATTATTTTATAAGTTCTTTTAAGCGAAATGAGTATTAATATTTTGTTATACTTTAGTTTAAAAACATTATTTACAGTAATATTAATGTTTGTACTAATTGAATATATTATAGAGTAATTTTTTGTAAATGTTCATTATTTTTTCATTTTCATCTAATTTTACTATCCATATTTCAAATTAGTCAATTTAAACTATCACCTTTATAGTTTTTCCATCCATAATCGAAATCTATAAAATTGGGTAGTGAACTACATTAAGAACTATTAAGGGAAATGATATCATTTGAATTTATCTTTCAATTCTACAACATAATATACTTTTTTTCCATTTTAGACAACTATTTATCTTAGAATTTCTCATATTTAATAAATGATTTATCTTTTTATATTTCATTTTTGAGTAAATTATATATGTTTATTTCATGTGTTTGTTATGTCCCTTTTGTCACATTATAAACGTGATAATATATTTGATATCCATATTTATCACATATTAATGATGCATATATTCTATGTCAATTAATTATAATTCTTTAATTTTCAATTGAATAAATTAATTGTTTTTCAAAGCAAATACTTATACATTCATATCTAACATGTAATGAAGTAGTATTTTTGGAACTAGCAACCAAAAGAGAAGCTCATGATGGAGAGTTTTTATCTTTAGCTGCATAGGCATGTCATTACATTTAAGAAGTTAAACCTGTAATTGAAGCTCTAGACAATGAAATATAGGAACTGGACTACTTAGAAGAGGTAACTTGTGTATTAAAAATAGGGATTACGTGTACTAGTACATTCCCTTCATCGAGACCTACCATGAAGGATTTATTGAATATGTTGATCCAATGCACACAACAATCGATATACAAAATCATAGTTGACCGAAATAAAAATTGTTCAGGTCCGATTTCCAAGAACTCTGACCATGAGAGAACATTGGAATAGAAGATGACGATAGAAATTAAACATCAATTTTTTATCGTTTTTTATAATTATATATTATAGGTAGAGCTGATGTCAAGCAAATTTATCATTTTTTCTCACATATATTATCGTCATATACATATATATAATATACGCATGTGTATCCTCCATAAAATAGACACATAGTAGCGGTAAATAAATGTAATAAAAAAGTTGCAACAAGAGGGTGTACCCCAAACTTTATTCATTGTTACAATGTCTAGAGACATTAGTCTATGATTCGACTCAAGCTTTATGCGAGCAGGACACCAAGAAGAAAGGTAAATACAAGGGATAAGATTGTGATTAGCCCTCATATAAAAGTTGGTAAAATTCGAGGTCTTGGGAATTAGAAGCTGCCAAAAGGGCAGCTCCAATACTAGAGCCATCACTAGAATGCTCAATGGAGATATTTCGATAAGCCTCACCAAGCAACTCCTCAAGAGTACTCTCCAAAGTGTCTCTAAAGTAAGTATAATGCTCGTATAATTCTCCATCCATCGATATCACAGACTTTATCTTCTCTCTTCCCTTGTCTTCTACATCTCTACCCAATTTCTTCAAGATCCCAAGAATTCCGGCAGCAGCAAGACGAGCTCCACGTGTTGTCACGATCTCACATACTAGTACAATTACTCTTCTAATTCTCAACGAAGAATTACGTAGCTGTCACAACATTAAAAATAATTAAAATACGATATAAATAATAATATGCTATTTATAATTCCTTACATCAAGTATTTCATTTAGTTTCCTACCAACAACTTTGAGATCTGGAGATATATCTTGATGCATTGCCGAAATGTCGGGGGTCCTGTAAGTGTTATAATTTACAGATTTAGGAAAAACGATAACATACATTGAAGAACAAGAGAGAGTTCAATGGCTTATAGTACCCAAATATAAATGGTACTTTCAGATTTGGTGGGACAGTAACACCAAAAAAGGAAGTTTCTTCGGCCATCCTAAGCAAAACTCTACGAACAATTTCTCCAAGATACATTCCAGAAATGAGCTTCTCGTAAATCTGCTCCCCAGGGTTTAAACTCTCGACATCTAGACTTTTGTCATATTTTGTTATTGGAAGATGTGGTGATTGGAAATTACCCCATTCCATGTTTATTACCTTTTATTATGATTAACAATAACTAAGCTAAATCGAAAAGGTAAAAAATAAAAAAAAGGTTTAAGCTAACCATTTCCCCTGACTTAGGTATGAAACCAAAAAACCTTCGGATTATATTAGCTTTCTCCACATATGCCGCATTACTTCCGGTACCCAAAATCACAGCAGCAATAACATCCGGGTTATTGTATCGACCTTTAGCTAAAGTTCCCACAGTATCATTCACCTAACATCACAAATTATTAGCCCAAAACAAATGAACGAAATATATAATACAAAAAGAGAGACTTACCAAAGCAGATATACGCATATCAAGTCCGACTCTATCCATCGCTTTTGTCAATTCCCAAACCACATCTTGTCCAACCTATTAAAAAACTTAACAATCAATATTCCCTATTAATTATAATTAGACAATAAAATTTAAAGACTAACCGTCTCTTCTATTGAGAAACCTTTTGTCCACTTAATAAGAGTCCCACATACGATTGATAATTGCTGAACAGGAAACGAAAAGGTAAATCCGAGCTCTCTCTGTACACCATGTGGAGGATGAAAATCTTCACCCTCATTAGCAACAAATTTTGCAAGTGCAGATGCAATAAAATCGAATAATTCCTGAAATAAATTACAATTTCAATTTGTTGAGCACGACAAATAACTTTAATATGATATTGCATAATTGCACACTTACATCCGATGTTGCAGTCATTAAATGTTGAGGAATTGAAACATCATCAAATTCTTGTTTAACAACACCGTTAACTCCGAGCTGCACACGCAAGACTCGAAAGTTTGTACCACCAAGATCCAATGCATAAAATATGCCTTTTTCATCACTTCATTAACAAAATAAATGAGTAATTGTATAATATAAACAAGTAATACACATTCATACATATTGTATAAGAGAGACATACCCGGTTGGGAGATTGTCAACATGAGTGACTATCATCTTGACCTTATTGCTGCCTTCAGAGGCGAGTCCAGTAATCATCTCGGCCGTCATAGCATCCGCCACCTGCATCAGCTTCCCAGTAGGTGTCTCGCACCCCTCCTCTAACTCCTTTAAAATCTCAATTACCTTACCCCATCTCCCAAAGCTTTTAATTCTCTGTCTCACCAACACCGCCGCCAACGCACATGTTGCCGCCGCACCCATCATTGCCCCCACCACCATCGCCTTTCCCATTAATAAAGTTAAAAAGACTGTGATTTGTACTGTTTTAGATTATGAGTGTAGTGTAAATGTTCTAATATATATCAAAGATGGAGTAAGATTATAAAGATTTTAGATTTAGCTAAAGGGTTGGGAAACACAATACTCAAACATATACTTATTACTCTGGAGTTAGTGAACTTGTATAATTTCATGTGTTTGTGACAACTTTTATAATTCTCCCATGTCACTCTTGTTATTTCTTTTTCTTTTCTCTTTTTTCACGGACAATCTTTTGAGTTTTTGCTAGCAAATTTCTAGTGGGGTATAATTTTGTTTATCAAATGTTTATATGTAATAGATAAATAGATAGGTTACAAGGAGTCTCGAGCAATTTTTATGAAAAATGTCGAATAAAATAAAATAGCTACCGGTTTATTAAAAGAGCTGCCAGTTTATGAAAACCATGTGCCAAAAAAATATCTACACCAAGTTTATGAATAAACTACCTTTCAAATAAAGTATTTGTACATTGTTTATGAATAAAACAAATGTCACGCAGTGTGTCTGGTTTATGTATAAATTAGCTGGCAAACAAAATACCGGCACCTAGTTTATGAATAGACTATTTTCAAAATAAATTATTTGCCCATGGTTTATTATTGGGAAATATATGTAATTATCTTTTTTAAAATTATTTAAACGAGTACCTTGACAATAAGCATGTTCATTTATTTGGGAAAGAAAATTAAAATGTATATAATATTAATTCGGGTTTGTTCATTAAAAGTTACAATTAAAATTAAAATATTAAGACGTAGGATGAAAAAAATTTAAAAAATAGAGAACTAATTATTTAACACGAGGAACTCTAAGTAGTATATGTTATAATAATCAATTAAAATAGAAGATATTTCTAATAACATTGTAGAGGTCATGCAAATAATAAAAAAAATTGAGTCTTTCCACAAAACTTATTGAAATGCAATGACCTTCGAGATGCGAGAAGATAAAGATACACATTTTGACAAAACACATTGCAAAATGATTTAAAGGTATAGGAATAAGTTGATTTAAAGAATATGAGGACAAAGATAGCCGTAGCGGTAAATAAATGTAATAAAAAAGTTGCAACAAGAGGGTGTACCCCAAACTTTATTCATTGTTACAATGTCTAGAGACATTAGTCTATGATTCGACTCAAGCTTTATGCGAGCAGGACACCAAGAAGAAGGGTAAATACAAGGGATAAGATTGTGATTAGCCCTCGTATAAAAGTTGGTAAAGTTCGAGGTCTTGGGAATTAGAAGATGCCAAAAGGGCAGCTCCAATACTAGAGCCATCACTAGAATGCTCAATGGAGATATTTCGATAAGCCTCACCAAGCAACTCCTCAAGAGTACTCTCCAGAGTGTCTCTAAAGTAAGTATAATGCTCGTATAATTCTCCATCCATCGATATCACAGACTTTATCTTCTCTCTTCCCTTGTCTTCTACATCTCTACCCAATTTCTTCAAGATCCCAAGAATTCCGGCAGCAGCAAGACGAGCTCCACGTGTTGTCACGATCTCACATACTAGTAAAATTACTCTTCTAATTCTCAACGAAGAATTACGTAGCTGTCACAACATTAAAAATAATTAAAATACGATATAAATAATAATATGCTATTTATAATGCCTTACATCAAGTATTTCATTCAGTTTCCTACCAGCAACTTTGAGATCTGGAGATATATCTTGATGCATTGCTGAAATGTCGGGGGTCCTATAAGTGTTATAATTTACAGAATTAGGAAAAACGATAACATACATTGAAGAACAAGAGAGAGTTCAGTGGCTTACAGTACCCAAATATAAATGGTACTTTCAGATTTGGTGGGATAGTAACACCAAAAAAGGAAGTTTCTTCGACCATCCTAAGCAAAACTCTACGAACAATTTCTCCAAGATACATTCCAGAAATGAGCTTCTCGTAAATCTGCTCCCCAGGGTTTAAACTCTCGACATCTAGACTTTTGTCATATTTTGTTATTGGAAGATGTGGTGATTGGAAATTACCCCATTCCATGTTTATTACCTTTTATTATGATTAACAATAACTAAACTAAATCGAAAAGGTAAAAAAAAAAAAAGGTTTAAGCTAACCATTTCCCCTGACTTAGGTATGAAACCAAAAAACTTTCGGATTATATTAGCTTTCTCCACATATGCCGCATTACTTCCGGTACCCCAAATCACAGCAGCAATAACATCCGGGTTATTGTATCGACCTTTAGCTAAAGTTCCCACAGTATCATTCACCTAACATCACAAATTATTAGCCCAAAACAAATGAACCAAATATATAATAGAAAAAGAGAGACTTACCAAAGCAAATATACGCATATCAAGTCCGACTCTATCCATCGCTTTTGTTAATTCCTAAACCACATCTTGTCCAACCTATTAAAAAATTAACAATAAATATTCCCTATTAATTCTAATTAGACAATAAAATTAAAAGACTAATTGTCTCTTTTATTGAGAAACCCTTTGTCCACTTAATAAGAGTCCCAGATACGACTGATAATTGCTGAACAGGAAACGAAAAGGTAAATCCGAGCTATCTCTGTATACCATGTGGAGGATGAAAATCTTCACCCTCATTAGCAACAAATTTTGCAAGTGCAGATGCAATAAAATCGAATAATTCCTGAAATAAATTACAATTTTAATTTGATGAGCACGACAAATAACTTTAATATGATATTGCATAATTGCACACTTACATCCGATGTTCCAGTCATTAAATGTTGAGGAATTGAAACATCATCAAATTCTTGTTTAACAACACCGTTAACTCCGAGCTGCACGCGCAAGACTCGAAAGTTTGTACCACCAAGATCCAATGCATAAAATATGCCTTTTTCATCACTTCATTAACAAAATAAATGAGTAATTGTATAATATAAATAATTAATACACATCCATACATATTGTATAAGAGAGACATACCCGGTTGGGAGATTGTCAACATGAGTGACGATCATCTTGACCTTATTGCTGCCTTCAGAGGCGAGTCCAGTAATCATCTCGGCTGTCATAGCATCCGCCACCTGCATCAGATTCCCAGTAGGTTTTTTGCACCCCTCCTCTAACTCCTTCAAAATCTCAATTACCTTAACCCATCTCCCGAAGCTTTTAAATCTCTGTCTCACCAACACCGCCGCCAACGCACATGTTGCCGCCGCACCCATCATTGCCGCCACCACGTCGCCTTTCCCATTAATAAAGTTAAAAAGACTGTAATTTGTACTATTTTAGATTATGGGTGTAGTGTAAATGTTCTAATATATATCAATGATGGAGTAAGATTATAAAGATTTTAGATTTAGCTAAAGGGTTGGGAAACACAATACTCGAGCGTATACTTATTACTAGGGAGTTTGTGAACTTGTATAATTTCGTGTGTTTGTGACAACTTTTATAATTCTCCCATGTCACTCTTGTTATTTCTTTTTCTTTTCTCTTTTTCCATTGACAATCTTTTGAGTTTTTCCTTGCAAATTTCTAGTGGTGTAAAATTTTGTTTATCAAATGTTTATATTTAATAGATAAATAGATAGGTTAGAAGGAGTCTCAAGCAATTTTTATGAAAAATGTCGAATAAAATAAAATAGCTACCGGTTTATTAAAAGAGCTGCCAGTTTATGAAAACCATGTGCCAAAAAATTATCTACACCTAGTTTATGAATAAACTACCTTTCAAATAAAGTATTTGTAAATGGTTTATGAATAAAACAACTGTCACGCAATGTGTCTGGTTTATGTATAAATTAGTTGGCAAACAAAATACCGGCACCTAGTTTATGAATAGACTAGTTTCCAAATAAATTATTTGCCCATGGTTTATTATTGGGAAATATATGTAACTATCTTTTTTTAAAATTATTTAAACGAGTACCTTGACAATAAGCATGTTCATTTATTTGGGAAAGAGAATTAAAATTTATATAATATTAATTCGGGTTTGTCCATAAAAAGTTACAATTAAAATTAAAATATTAGGACGTATGATGCAAAAAATTTAAAAAATAGAGAACTAATTATTTAACACGAGGAACTCTAAGTAGTATATGTTATAATAATCAATTAAAATAGAAGATATTCTCAAATAACATTATAGAGGTCATGCAAATAATTAGAAAAATTGAGTCTTTCCACAAAACTTATTGAAATGCAATGACCTTCGAAATGCGAGAAGATAAAGATGCACATTTTGACAAAACACATTGCAAAATGATTTAAGGGAATAGGAATAAGTTGATTAAAAGAAAATGAGGACAAAGATAGTGTGAAAGTATGATATGATGTAATTTGAATCTACTATTTTTTATGATATGTATATAAAGATGGAGGCAACACAAAGTTAGGGTCCGATGACAATAATGGACTATATTATGTTATACACTGTAAGGCTATAATTACTATTTTGTAATTATTTTTTCAATTTTTGTTTAGCTAAATTAATATTAATCTGTTGTTATTAATTTATTATATTTTTTATAATATTATTAAAGTTTTTTTTAATTGAATATATTATAGGATAAATTTTAGTGAACATCCATAATGTTTTCATAGTTTTTCCATTTTACCATCTATATTTCATAGTATTCAATTTAAGTCATCATCTTTATACTTGCTTTTATCCATAATCCAAATCAAGAAAGATTCGATAGTGAACTACTCGTAGACCTGTTAAGGAAAACGTTTACTTTTGAATTTTATTTCTCAATTCCATACATTAGGATAATTTTTATTTTTTGCATTTTTTCCAACATTACACAATAATTTATCTTTTTAATTTCCCCTGGATATTCAAGGATTTACCTTTTGATTTTATGATTAGTCTAAGTTATACATGTTAACTTCACGTGTTTGTCATGCCAAACTTTTCAAAATATAAAAATGATATTGTATTAGATAGCCGTATCAATCACATATTAATTTTGCATATTTTCTATCTCAATTAATCCTAATTATTAAAAGTTCAATTAATTGAACTCATTATTGTTCAAAGCACGTACTTTAATATACTATCTCAATATGTAATGAACATAAATTGAAACATATCCAACAGTAAACTTCAAAATAGCTCAAAGGATTATACAAAAAACAATTCTATTAAAAAAAATTTCCATGACATGTCGAAGTTTGTAAAAATGATTAAGATATTAGTTATCTCTTCATGACAACTCCCATAATACATTCCCTTCTCCTATTGGATGTCAAATTAATCCACACCATAAAAAAATAAATGTTAGTGATTTTGGAAAGACAACAAAAACTGTCATTAGTTGTTACCATTTTACTTACTCTCTTCAACATCATATATTAGACGAAAACTATATATTAAACCTCAAATCATTGAAATCCATTTCTACCAATTCCCTATCATTGATTTTAATATGGCAGAGATTCGTACGACACGAGTTTTATATTTGCATACTCATGGTCTTAAAAAAAATAGTACATTTTTCATATTTTCCATGCAAATATTATTTTATGTTGCCATATGTACACACTACCTTTACCCTGTTTATGTTTTTCATTGCAAACTTTTATTTTTTACTTTTACTAGAAAGAGAATTAAATGTTAGCATAAATTATTTCCTATCGTCAATCGTCATTCCTAAGTTAAATGATTGATCATTCATCTCTAAATTAACCATAAATTTTCTATAATTTTTTTCAACCAAATCATCATGTGAACCATCTAACTTGTGTATTTGATAATCATCTCTCATAATATAATTTAAACATAAGTTATTAGTTCTAGCCATATTTCTGTACACAAAAATGCTATAATGCAATATTTGGTAAATATGTTACGTTAGCTACAAGTTTGTCTAGTGTTTGGGTATAAGTGCATTAATTAGAAAATAAATGGGTATGATTACAATTTTATATATTGCATAAACTATTATAATGTTGGTAAATAATAATCATTTACATTTTAATATTTTCTAAATAGATGGGTGATTTACGTAGAATGTGCCATATATATTTGACATGTTTTCATTTTTCTGTATAAACATGATTTTTATTTCAAATTCTGTTAATTTTGGTATTATATGTGTTATATATTGTAAGAAGATTTATATATATGCACTTATATGTAGTTTAAGATTTAAAATATAATATTTGAAAATACAAGAGTCCTATTACAAAACATGTACATTCTACAATACAAATATGGTTATAAATACAAATTTTGCATGACATAACAGGAATTTTGCAAGTTAGATATCAAAAATATTTTAAATATTATCAATAGTGTATAATTGCTAATACAATGTAGATCAACTACAAATTTCTAATTGCAAGTATAAAGATATAAACATACAATAATATGATATTAGTAGAAGTTTGAATAGTTTAATTATAAACGATAAATAAATAAATAAAATTTACTAATCATAAATACTACCTACAAACCCATAATACTTAAATGCATAAAAAAACTAAACATAAATAATCATTTAACAGATAAAAAATTCAATCCATCTCATTTAATAACACGATAAATAGTAATATAGACCTACTAGTAAAATTAATAGTCTACCAAAATACATAAAAATGTAGTACATGTTCATATGTTTCAATCAACCTCAAGTAGGAGGTACAATAAGAGAGATAAAATCATTAACATACGATGGTAGGAATATCTACTACAAATCTCTAATAATTTTTTGGTTCTTTATTGTCCCCTTTCTTCTTACTCCTTTCTTATTTTCTCAAATTATTGAGTGATGAAGGTATTGTGTTACCCGTATGGATTACAAATGAGTTAATTTTTTTTCTCGTGTTGTTAAATAATGAAGGTGGTTTGTGTGGTTAATTGATGGACTTGTTGTTTGATAAATAAATTTACACTTATTTTCATCCCAAGGGTACCTTATTCTCCTCCATCTTCTTTTTCCGCTTATTCTTCTTCTTCTTCTTCTTTTATAACCATAAGATTATAAGATTCTTAAGGTTCTTTCATAAAAAGTTTCAATTACAATTAAAATATTTGGACATAAAAATATTAAGAGAATAGATTATTACAATAATCAATGATTCACTAGAATAAAGTAATTTACAAGGTTTGTCAAATAACGGTCTAGAAGTCGTGCAAATAATTATTTTATAAGTTCTTTTAAGCGAAATGAGTATTAATATTTTGTTATACTTTAGTTTAAAACATTATTTACAGTAATATTAATGTTTGTACTAATTGAATATATTATAGAGTAATTTTTTGTAAATGTTCATTATTTTTTCATTTTCATCTAATTTTACTATCCATATTTCAAATTAGTCAATTTAAACTATCACCTTTATAGTTTTTCCATCCATAATCCAAATGTATAAAATTGGGTAGTGAACTACATTAAGAACTATTAAGGGAAATGATATCATTTGAATTTATCTTTCAATTCTACAACATAATATACTTTTTTTCCATTTTAGACAACTATTTATCTTAGAATTTCACATATTTAATAAATGATTTACCTTTTGATTTTTCATTTTAGAGTAAATTATATATGTTTAATTCATGTGTTTGTTATGTCCCTTTTGTAACATTATAAACGTGATAATATATTTGATATCCATATTTATCACATATTAATGTTGCATATATTCTATGTCAATTAATTATAATTATATAATTTTCAATTGAATAAATTAATTGTGTTTCAAAGCAAATACTTACACATTCATAACTAACATGTAATGAAGTAGTATTTTTGGAACTAGCAACCAAAAGAGAAGCTCATGATGGAGAGTTTTTATCTTTAGCTGCATAGGCATGGCATTACATTTAAGAAGAACGATAACATACATTGAAGAACAAGAGAGAGTTCAGTGACTTATAGTACCCAAATATAAATGGTACTTTCAGATTTGGTGGGACAGTAACACCAAAAAAGGAAGTTTCTTCGGCCATCCTAAGCAAAACTCTACGAACAATTTCTCCAAGATACATTCCAGAAATGAGCTTCTCGTAAATCTGCTCCCCAGGGTTTAAACTCTCGACATCTAGACTTTTGTCATATTTTGTTATTGGAAGATGTGGTGATTGCAAATTACCCCATTCCATGTTTACCTTTTATTATGATTAACAATAACTAAGCTAAATTGAAAAGGTAAAAAATAAAAAAAGGTTTAAGCTAAACATTTCCCCTGACTTAGGTATGAAACCAAAAAACTTTCGGATTATATTAGCTTTCTCCACATATGCCGCATTACTTCCGGTACCCAAAATCACAGCAGCAATAACATCCGGGTTAATGTATCGACCTTTAGCTAAAGTTCCCACAGTATCATTCACCTAACATCACAAATTATTCGCCCAAAACAAAGGTACCAAATATATAATACAAAAAGAGAGACTTACCAAAGTAGATATACGCATATCAAGTCCAACTCTATCCATCGCTTTTGTCAATTCCCAAACCACATCTTGTCCAACCTATTAAAAAACTTAACAATCAATATTCCCTATTAATTCTAATTAGACAATAAAATTAAAAGACTAACCATCTGGTGGGGCCTAGGTGTGATAAAATAAGATGTAAAATAAGTGCAAAAACACCCTAGAACTACACGGTTCTGCAAGTATACAGATCGTATGCAAGTTTTAGATAAAGATTCGTTCCGCAGAGACTACAGAGGTTAGGAAAAGCTTATGCAAATGGCAAGTGCAAATAGTTAAAGCTAGAACAAATAAACGCAAGTAAAAGTAAAGATGAATAGATTTTTGTTTGGTTTTCTAATTAACTAAATTAAACTAAGAATTAAAAGACAGAAATTAAATATGAAAGAGAAGATGATGAGAATATAGCTTAAGTTATTAGCATGTAATCCCCACTAGTTTTGCCGTTCTAAACATGTAAGGGTGAATTATGTAGTATTTCCCTAATCGGTCCCAATATGCTATCGGTAGTTTCAAATAGGATTTACCTGTGTCAATAAGGCTTCCTAAGCAAACTTTTCCTGTAATTGGTAAATAGTCACAAAGACTAAACCATAGTGATTATCTAGCTAGGTTGGGTTGTCAGATCATACCTAAAACTAAACGTTATGTGCTAAACATGTAATTAAACACCATTGTCAATGGTATCCTAATTACTAGATGGTAATTCTAATGGCGGCCGTCCACAAGAACACAGAATATAAATCCAAACACATAAACAGAGAATAAAAACTATAATTCTATTTAAAACACTAAATTCCCAAATTAGATAGATGTCAATCAAAACTAGGGTTCATACATATATGCTAAAACTTAAGCTAAAGAAATTTAGTTCATGAAAGAAAAGAAAGAAATTACAAAATTAAAGGTAGAAGAAGACATTGTTGATGACAGCTCCTTCCGGACTTCTCTCTTGTGTTCTATGCTTCCTCTTGGTTTAAGGTTTCACCAAGGATGATTTAAAAGTGTTAAGAGGCTATATTTATAGTGTAGAGGTTGACCTAAATCGTTTCTTGGAGATAACTTCAAGTAATGGACTCCTGGCCCAACTCAAATTTGTAAGGAAAACACTGCTGCGTTGTTTTGAGTGTATCTTCTTCGTTATTGGTCTGATTTTGCTCCACAAGATACCAAAAGAATCGCAACAGAATTATCTTGACCCCTTAGAAGGAAATTACCAAATTCGGCCTATTTCTTAGGTAAAAACACCAATCTTTAGACGTGTGTGCAGAATCCCAAATTTAGGCAGCTTTTCCTTTTCCATCTTTTTAGCAATTGTTTCCTTATCTCCAATTTCCATGCAAATCTCTTTCCATAAGTTGTAATCTTTGACTTAGACTCTAATTAATCTCCATAATTATCTTTAAAGCTACACACTAAATAAACAATTAAACCCAATATGCTCTAAAAATATTATTTCTACAAATCAAGACACAAAATAGGAAAGTGCACTAAAATATGCTAAAATCAACCTATAAACTAATAAATAAGCCGAAAATGATGTCTCATGAGTATATTTTACTATCACAAATGAGGAGACATCAAGACCCCCAACTCAAAGTTGTATCGTCCCGATACAACAAAAGTAAAGAACAGTCGGGTAGTCAAAATAAACAAGAAGAAGTCGGAGAAGAACAAGAACAAAATATAATGAATGATCCTAGAGCATAAATTCCAAAAAATCTCGTGTAGTAATGCTCAAGAAATAATGCACAAATATGCCTAATATACATGTAATCAACAATCCATAAGTTCAAGTTAAGATTAATTTCGCAATGCCAGAATGAGAGGATGATAACTTAGTTCAGGTTAATGGCTATAGGTTGTTCATAGGCCCCAAATACAGCATCCAATGGTCCACTTACCTACTACCTAATAGCTCAATTGTTTCTCCATCTAGTAGTTAAAAATCCGAAGGTCTTGGTTATAACTTGGCTTAAGGACGGGTGTGGTATATTTGGATAATGAAAAGTGAACTTTTGGCTCTCTCCTCACTAGCCATCAAAGAATCGCCCTAGAGCTTGAGTTGTTCACTCAAAGATGTTCTCACTCAACCCAATTTATTGATGCTTTTTAATGTGCATCCCCAATAATTCCAATTAAAACCTTTGATGATATAAACTCCACTTTGCCGGTCCGAATATATATTTTCTTTTCAATTCAATTTTGTATAGCTATGACTCTCTTTTTGATGTTGAGATATCACACTACTTTTCTTTTTCTTATATATATTATTTTTATGCCCTTGTTGGCAAAATTAGCTCGTAGCTTCTTTTTCATTCACTATTACCCCGGCAAAGGGTTACAATAATAACAATTCATCATCAATAAAATCACAATTACAATTCCCAAATCCCCAAAGTTCCCTAATGATGAAACCCACCAACCCAAACTCAAGCTCTAAAACGAGTGTCTCAGGTTTTGCGATTCGAGTGCGGGTCATATAAATATGTCCTAAAAACTAGGGTAAGGATTATAATGTGTTTCAAATAAAGGCTTTAGAAAGGCTCAGAGGGGCTAAGATGGATAAATCATAACAATAATATCAAACAAAAGGGTGAGAAAGTATGAAGGCTTCAAGTGTTTTGTCATGAAAGAACTGCCTTAGTCATTTTCCTAACTACCGGATTTCGTTACTTTTTCATTACTAGTTCATAGACAAGTGGGTTTTCAACTAATTTTAAACCTCACATTCTACACACCAAATAACTATTCCTAAGTTTCAACGTGATTTCTTAGCATTGCTCATTAACTTTTCTATCCTTTATTTCCTGTTTTCTTACATGCATGTTAAACAATTTTGTTGCATCTTTCAAAAGCATACTACCTACTATCATTGACCTAATACAATCATGCTCACATAGGTACATTCAAGATATTCTATGCCTTAATTCAACCTAAAAATTTTAAATTTTATGCAAAAAAACGAAAAGAAGATGAGGACAACGAATCCCCATCCCCAACTCAAAAGTGAGCCGTGTCCCCACGACTCGAAAAAGACTCAAGAATGGAATAAAATTTAAAATAAAACTAACTAAACTACCTAATGCATACAAGCTATTGAGAAAAATTAGAATGACCTACCTGGTTGGCCATAGAGATCCATCATATCATCCTCATCTTCTGAAGCTGAGGGATCGGTGTAATCATCTATATCCTTGTACAAGGTCGAATTCTCTATCTTTGTTTCCAGTTGCATGATTTCTACCCAAAGGTCTTTGTTATCTTCACGTAATCTTTCAACTTCGTTTTGTAACTTGATAGCCCAAGGAGGAAGATCATAAGCAATTTTGGAAGAAGAGGTAGAAGAACCTTGGTCTTGGATTTTTATTTTTTCTAAAGGCCTCCTTGATGGTGTGGACATTCTAGCAGTTAATCTCTTCTTTGGTAGTGGTTGTTCAGGTGCCTTTTCTTTTGTTTCTTCAGAAACCTCATCAAGATTGATGGGTTTTTCCATGGTGGCTCCAGGCAATTGCTTATTCTTCCCAAGGATTGAACACTTTCTCTTGTATTCCATAGCTTCAGATCTGTTAGTCATGCTTGATTCACCCATAACTCAAGTTATACCAAGGATGGATTAAAAGTTTAAGGAAAATTGGTGTAGCTTGATGTTGTTGCTTGGAATTGATGAAAGAGAAAGGTTATTTGATTGATCTTGGAAGAATTCTTTAAAGCTTGTTGAATTTGATGGTGTTTTGATGGTGTAGTGTGATGAATTTGATGAAGGATTGTGTTTATGGAAGATGTAGGAGAGGACTCGATGAGTTGTTGTGTTAATTGTGAAGGTTTGCACAAGCTTTAAGGTGTATATATAGGGTTTGGGTCTGAAAAATTCGTGTATGGAAGGCTAGGGTTAATCTCATAAGGTAAGAATTTGATTAGGAAAAGAATTCCTTCACAAACCGCCTCCTTGCGGTGCACCAGACATATCCCGCGGTGTACCGCAGCTTCTGCTGTTCCAAATTTTTGCCCACTGGATAATACCCGAGCTAGCACCCCGTGGCACGGGTTTTGTGCCTGCGGACCAGGGGTGCGGTGCATAGGGTAGTCCGTGGCATGTCCGTCAAAAAACCCGTGGTACCCGACCCCGTGGCACGGGTTTGAGGCGTGCGGACTAGGGTCCGGTGTACCGCGCCATATCCTTCGAAATTTTTTTACTTTCTGGATGAAACCCGTGGTACCCGACCCGTGGTACTGGTTTTTGGGGCGCGGTTCATCCCTGCGGACCAGGGGGTAGTTCGCGGGGTAGTCCGCGCCAGGCTTGAAGTTCCTCCAGATTTTTCCTTTTGACCCCAAACTCGTTTCCTGCACAATAACACACTACCTTTCTCTCCCATTAGCTTGAAAACACAATTAAAAATATACACTAACTTAAAAGTCTACACTACAAAGTAAAAACAGCTAATCTAAAAAGCAATTAAAACAAGGGGTGTCTCCCAAGAGCACTTTTGTTTAACGTCTTTGAGTTAGACGTGTACCTCAGGCTAAGCGCATTCTACAAGGTAGATTTTCTCCCCTTGCTCAAAGTCCTCACTGTCATAGTATCTCTTCAAACGCTGGCCATTCACCATGAATGTCCGTTGCTCGGCTTGATTTTCAATCTCAATCGCTCCATGCGGTGTGACTTTGGTAACAATGTAAGGTCCTCCCCAACGGGATTTAAGCTTTCCTGGGTAGTTCTAAAATCGAGAGTTGTATAATAAAACCTTCTGTCCAATCTCGAAATGCTTTGGACGGAGCCGTTTATCATGCCATCGCTTTGTTTTCTCCTTATAGAGACGTGAATTTTCATAGGCAAGATAACGAAGCTCCTCCAATTCGTTCAACTGCATCATCCTTTGCTTCCCGGCCAAGTTTGGGTCTAGATTCAGAGTTTTAATAGCCCAGTAGGCTCGAGCTTCTAGTTCAATCGATAGATGACACGCTTTGCCATAGACCATGCGATATGGAGATGCCCCAACTGGTGTTTTAAATGCTGTTCTGTATGCCCAGAGAGCATCATCTAGCTTTAAAGACCAGTCTTTCCTCGATTTGTTCACGGTCTTCTCAAGAATAGATTTGATTTCCCGGTTGGAAACTTCAGCTTGACCGTTAGTTTGTGGGTGATAACCGGTTGAAGTACGGTGTTTCACTCCAAACTTTTTAAGAAAATGTCTCAAGGGAGCATTAAGAAAGTGGGTACCTTTATCACTGATTAGCACACGTGGCGTACCATGTCTTGAAAAGATATTTGATTTTAAGAACTTAATCACAGTTTGAGCATCGTTCTTTGGTGTTGCCACTGCTTCTACCCACTTTGACACATAGTCTACTGCAAGCAAAATATAAAGATTTCCATAGGAAGTGACGAAAGGTCCCATGAAATCTATTCCCCATACATCAAAAATTTCAACTTCAAGAATATTATTAAGCGGTATTGCGTCTCTCTTTGATATATTGCCAGTGTGCTGGCATCTGTCACATGACTGGACGAAACGATGACAATCTTTGTGTATGGTAGGCCAATAGAATCCGGATTGAAGAATTTTAGCTGCGGTTCTATCGCCTTTAAAGTGACCCCCATAAGGTGAACTATGACATCCTTCAATGATTTTCTCCATCTCACCTTCATGTACACATCTTCTAACCACTTGGTCACTACATATCTTCCAGAGGTACGGTTCATCCCAGTAATACTGTTTGGCCTGGTGGCTCAATCTTTGTCTTTGTTGTGGGTGGAAATCTTTGGGAAAGACACCACTCACAATGAGGTTGACTAGATCTGCATACCATGGCACAAAAGCACGTTTAATAGCAAAGAGTTGTTCATCAGGGAATACCTCTTTAACCAACAATGGTTCTTTGTTCGCATTAGATCCTTCGAGCCTTGAAAAGTGATCAGCAACTTGATTATCGCATCCTTTTCGGTCTCGAATATCTATGTCGAATTCTAGAAGTAACAGTACCCATCTAATGAGACGCGGCTTGGCGTCCTTTTTCTCCATGAGGTACCTAATAGCTGAATGGTCCGTGTATACAATAGTTCTCTTCCCAACCAGATAGGGACGAAATTTATCGAAAACGTAAACCACGGCCAACATCTCTTTCTCCGTAACTGTATAATTCATCTGGGCAGCGTTGAAAGTCTTACTTGCATAATAAATCGTGTGGAAAATCTTGTCTTTCCTCTTTCCCAACACAACACCCATAGCGTGATCACTAGCATCGCACATAAGTTCAAACGGAGCTTTCCAATCAGGAGGTATAACAATAGGCGTAGAGATCAGTCTTTCCTTAATCGTCAAAAACGCTTGAAGACATTCTTCAGTAAAATTAAAAGGAGTATCCTTTTCAAGTAAAGAGCAAAGCGGTTTGGCGATCTTGGAGAAATCTCTAATAAATCTTCGATAAAATCCTGCGTGACCCAAGAAACTTCTCACTCCTTTAACAGAAACTGGAGGTGGTAGTGTTTTGATAACCTCAATTTTAGCACGATCAACCTCCATCCCTGCCTTTGAAACTTTATGTCCCAACACAATCCCCTCTTGAACCATGAAGTGGCATTTTTCCCAATTAAGCACAAGATCTTTTTCTCTACATCTCACAAGGACTTTCTCAAGATTACTCAGACAATCATCAAAACTGTCTCCAAACACCGAAAAATCATCCATAAAAACCTCCAAGTATTTATCAATCATGTCCCAAAATATAGCCATTATGCACCTCTGGAACGTGGCAGGTGCATTGCATAACCCAAACGGCATTCTTCTATAAGCAAAAGTACCAAACGGACATGTAAAAGTTGTTTTGTGTTGATCGAGGGGATCCACACAAATCTTATTATAACCCGAATATCCGTCTAGGAAACAATAATATTCTCTCCCTGCAAGTTTGTCTAGCATTTGATCAATGAATGGTAGCGGGAAGTGATCTTTCTTTGTTGTTTTGTTCAGTCTTCGGTAATCCATGCACACTCGCCACCCTACAACTGGTCTTGATGGTATGGCTTCGCCTTGATCATTAAGGATGGTAGTGATACCTCCTTTCTTCGGAACACACTGCACTGGACTAACCCAATCACTGCTAGCAATCGGATAGATAATTCCTGCGTCTAACAACTTGATAACTTCCTTCCTCACTACTTCTTTCATAGCTGGCATGAGTCTTCTCTGTCCTTCTATAGATCGCCCACCTTCGTTCTCAAGAATGATTTTGTGCTTGCAAACGGAAGGACTAATTCCTTTGATCTCTGCAATAGTCCATCCGATTGCTTCTTTGTTTGCGCGAAGTACTTGAAGTAGCTTCTCCTCTTGAGGACCTGAAAGGTTAGCAGAAATAATAACAGGCAAACTTTTGTTCGTACCTAGATATGCATAGCGTAGGTGATCCGGAAGTGGTTTTTCTTCGAGAACAGGTGGACATATTATAGATGGTTGTTTCATTGGTTCAATGTCACCTGGTTCTCGGAGTAGTTCTCGCACGTTTAATCCTAATGCAGCAACCTCTTCAGGGGGAATCTCGAGTTCTGGTGTTTCAGGTGCTAATGCTTCGTCAAGATTATCATCTAAGTGTTCTTCGTTGAAGAATTCTTGCGTAATTTTTTCGATGACATCTACTTTGAAACACTCGTCTTTCGCTTTAGGATATTTCATTGCCTGAAACACATTAAATCGTATATGTTCGCCTTGTACTCTCATGATCAACTCACCATTCTCAACATCAATTAGTGTACGCCCCGTGGCTAAGAATGGTCTACCCAAAATGATGGGGACATTCTTATCCGTGTCGTAGTCAAGGATAATAAAATCACAAGGAAAAATAAAAGAGCCAGCCTTAACTAAAACATCTTCAATTTTACCTATTGGTCGTGAGAGGGAGCGATCCGCCATTTGTAATGCCACAGATGTAGGTACTATTTCTCCGATATTAAGCTTCTCGAACAGGGATTTAGGCATGAGATTGATGCTCGCACCTAAATCACATAATGCTTTCCCGGTCCAACTTCCTCCAATGCCGATAGGTATTGTAAAACTTCCAGGATCTTCTAGCTTTGGTGGCAACTCACTTTGACATATAGCACTGCACTCCCTAGGTAATCCAATTGGTTCCCCAGTCTCTATACTTCGCTTGTTGGAGAGAATGTCTTTCATGAATTTTATGTAGCTTGGCATCCTCTTGAGAGCTTCAACAAGGGGTATATTAACTTCCAATTTCTTCAACATGTCAATGAACTTCTTGAATTCTAGGTCATTGTCCTTCTTTCTGACACGTGAAGGGTATGGCGGTGGAGGGCATGTATTGAGTTCCACTGGTTTTCTCATCTTTTCAGGTGTCTCATCTTGGACACTCTTTGGTTTAACTACCTCCTTGACTGTATCTTAGATTGTTTCTTCCCCCCTTTGTTCTGGAATAGGGATAGGTTCTTGTTCTGGTCCCGGTGGAGGTAGTTGTTTTCCACTTCGCAACTCAACTGCATGGCAAGAATCATCTTTAGGAGCAATGGTATCACTTGGGAGTTGCCCTTTCGACCTAGTTTGTAATGTACTCGCCATCTGTGATATAGTATGCTCTAGTTGCTTTATAATCTTCTCCTGGGTTCGAACTTTCTGTTGGCTATGACTTATTTTCTTCTCAACTGTTTGCATTAATTTAGTCATACTCGAAGTCAAACTCTGGAGTTGTTCTTGTTTTGCCAATTGCATTGATTGTGTAGGTGGATCTTTCTTCGGTTCTTGACAAGTTTTCTTAACAATGGGTGCCTTTTTCTGAATAGGTTGTGGAGGATTATAAGGTTGAAGTTGGGATTGCTGATGAGTTTCTTGTTTTCTGTCCCAACTCTTTTGTTGTGGAGGTTGTTGATAATTAGTGTAGCTTTCTTGAGGATAATTATAACCATTAGAGTAATAGTCATCTTGAGGATATTGAACGGAAGCTACTACTGGATTATTCATACATCCTGCCCACACATGATTTCTTGATCCACAACCAAGACACGAAGGAATTGTGCGTACCGTATTCACCTGAGCAAATGTTCGGGCTTGTTCTTTAAGCTCTTCGAGCTGTTTAGCCAAATCTTCAAGCTTCAGAGATGTTGAATTGTCTTCTTTTATTACTCTTTTTGGCCAACTTCTCTCATTCTCAAGAATTCTCTCCATCCCCAACTCAGCTTCTACAGGATCTAGCAACACAAAGCCTGCGTTTCCTAACGAATCTGCTTTCTCTCTTGATTTATCATTAAGGCCTCCATAAAACAAGGTTAAATAATATTCCGGCGAGGATCTATGATATGGACATCTCGCTTTCTTCTCTGTAAATCGTAACCATGCTTCACCCAAACTCTCTTCCTCTTTCTGTATGAATTGTTCAAGCTCCAACATATCTTTTAAACGTACTAACCGGATAGAAACGGTCTAGGAATCTTGCTTGAAGCTTGTCCCAATCTGGAATAATATGAGGGTATTGGGCATCATACCAATCGTTTGCACATCCGGTCAAGAAGAACTGGAACATCAGGTAATATACTTGCTCCCTAGTAACTCCTCTTACGATATAAGCATCACAGATCTGCATGAATTTCTGAATATATCGGATCGGATCTTGATGTGCATCTCCGCTGAATAATCCATGAGATGAAAATTGAGTTAGCATCCCTGGATCAGGTTTAAATTTAGCGGCTTGGATTTCTGGAGCTCGAATTCCTCGTGGCTCCACTCTGAACTCAATGGGTAGCTCAAGTCTCCTTGGATTCTCCATCTGTAACTAAATCTGAAAAACAAAAACTAAAAACAAAAAGCGTAAAATAGAACTAACTAAAAATAAAAGCACAAGATATATGCACAAGGACTAACGATGTAGTCCCCGGCAGCGGCGCCAAAAACTTGATGGGGCCTAGGGTGTGATAAAATAAGATGTAAAATAAGTGCAAAAACACCCTAGAACTACACGGTTCTGCAAGTATACAGATCGTATGCAAGTTTTAGATAAAGATTCGTTCCGCAGAGACTATAGAGGTTAGGAGAAGCTTATGCAAATAGCAAGTGCAAATAGTTAAAGCTAGTATAAATAAACGCAAGTAAAAGTAAAGATGAATAGATTTTTGTTTGGTTTTCTAATTAACTAAATTAAACTAAGAATTAAAAGACAGAAATTAAATATGAAAGAGAAGATGATGAGAATATAGCTTAAGTTTTTAGCATGTAATCTCCACTAGTTTTGCCGTTCTAAACATGTAAGGGTGAATTATGTAGTATTTCCCTAATCGGTCCCAATATGCTATCGGTAGTTTCAAATAGGATTTACCTGTGTCAATAAGGCTTCCTAAGCAAACTTTTACTGTAATTGGTAAATAGTCACAAAGACTAAACCATAGTGATTATGTAGCTAGGTTGGGTTGTCAGATCATACCTAAAACTAAACATTATGTGCTAAACATGTAATTAAACACCGTTGTCAATGGTATCCTAATTACTAGATGGTAATTCTAATGGCGGCCGTCCACAAGAACACAGAATATAAATCCAAACACATAAACAGAGAATAAAAACTATAATTCTATTTAAAACATTAAATTCCCAAATTAGATAGATGTCAATCAAAACTATGGTTCATACGTATATGCTAAAACTTAAGCTAAAGAAAATTAGTTCATGAAAGAAAAGAAAGAAATTACAAAATTAAAGGTAGAAGAAGACATTGTTGATGACAGCTCCTTCCGGACTTCTCTCTTGTGTTCTATGCTTCCTCTTGGTTTAAGGTTTCACCAAGGATGATTTAAGAGTGTTAAGAGGCTGTATTTATTGTGTAGAGGTTGACCTAAATCGTTTCTTGGAGATAACTTCAAGTAGCCCAACTCAAATTCGTAAGGAAAACACTGCTGCGTTGTTTTGAGTGTATCATCTTCGTTATTGGTCGGATTTTGCTCCACAAGATACCAAAAGAATCGCAACAGAATTATCTTGACCTTTAAGAAGGAAATTACCAAATTCGGCCTATTTCTTAGGTAAAAACACCAATCTTTAGACGTGTGTGCAGAATCGCAGATTTAGGCAGCTTTTCCTTTTCCATCTTTTTAGCAATTGTTTCCTTATCTCCAATTTCCATGCAAATCTCTTTCCATAAGTTGTAATCTTTGACTTGGACTCTAATTAATCTCCATAATTATCTTTAAAGCTACACACTAAATAAACAATTAAACCCAATATGCTCTAATAATATTATTTCTACAAATCAAGACACAAAATAGGAAAGTGCACTAAAATATGCTAAAATCAACCTATAAACTAACAAATAAGCCGAAAATGATGTCTCATGAGTATATTTTACTATCACAAATGAGGAGACATCACCATCTCTTCTATTGAGAAACCCTTTGTCCACTTAATAAGAGTCCCAGATACGTCTGATAATTGCTGAACAGGAAACGAAAAGGTAAATCCGAGCTCTCTCTGTATACCATGTGGAGTATGAGAATCTTCACCCTCATTAGCAACAAATTTTGCAAGTGCAGATGCAATAAAATCGAATAATTCCTGAAATAAATTACAATTTTAATTTGATGAGCACGACAAATAACTTTAATATGATATTGCATAATTGCACACTTACATCCGATGTTGCAGTCATTAAATGTTGAGGAATTGAAACATCGTCAAATTCTTGTTTAACAACACCGTTAACTCCGAGCTGCACGCGCATGACTCGAAAGTTTGTACCACCAAGGTTCAATGCATAAAATATGCCTTTTTCATCACTTCATTAACAAAATAAATGAGTAATTGTATAATATAAATAATTAATACACTTTCATACATATTGTATAAGAGAGACATACCCGGTTAGGAGATTGTCAACATGAGTGACGATCATCTTGACCTTATTGCTGTCTTATTGCTGCCTTCAGAGGCGAGTCCAGTAATCATCTCGGCCGTCATAGCATCTGCCACCTGCATCAGCTTCCCAGTAGGTGTTTCGCACCCCTCCTCTAACTCCTTCAAAATCTCAATTACCTTAACCTATCTCCCGAAGCTTTTAAATCTCTGTCTCACCAACACCGCCGCCAACGCACATGTTGCCGCCGCAACCATCATTGCCGCCACCACCATCGCCTTTCCCATTAATAAAGTTAAAAAGACTGTGATTTGTACAGTTTTAGATTATGGGTGTAGTGTAAATGTTCTAATATATATCAAAGATGGAGTAAGATTATAATGATTTTAGATTTAGCTAAAGGGTTGGGAAACAAAATACTCAAGCGTATACTTATTACTCGGGAGTTTGTGAACTTGTATAATTTCGTGTGTTTGTGAAAACTTTTATAATTCTCCCATGTCACTCTTTTTATTTCTTTTTCTTTTCTCTTTTTTCACTGACAATCTTTTGAATTTTTTCTAGAAAATTTCTAGTGGGGTAAAATTTTGTTTATCAAATGTTTATATTTAATAGATAAATAGATAGGTTAGAAGGAGTCTCAAGCAATTTTTATGAAAAATGTCGAATAAAATAAAATAGCTACCGGTTTATTAAAAGAGCTGCTAGTTTATGAAAACCATGTGCAAAAAAATTATCTACACCTAGTTTATGAATAAACTACCTTTCAAATAAAGTATTTGTACATGGTTTATGAATAAAACAACTGTCACACAATGTGTCTGGTTTATGTATAAATTAGCTGGTAAACAAAATACCGGCACCTAGTTTATGAATAGACTAGTTTCCAAATAAATTATTTGCCCATGGTTTATTATTGGGAAATATATGTAACTATCTTTTTTAAAAATTATTTAAACGAGTACCTTGACAATAAGCATGTTCATTTA
The DNA here is from genome assembly GCA_029959085.1 of Nemophila menziesii. NCBI lineage: Eukaryota > Viridiplantae > Streptophyta > Magnoliopsida > Boraginales > Hydrophyllaceae > Nemophila > Nemophila menziesii. The sequence continues at coordinate 2,022,083 of JARWIR010000004.1, forward strand.
TTTGGGTAAGAGAATTAAAATTTATATAATATTAATTTGGGTTCGTCCATAAAAAGTTACAATTAAAATTAAAATATTAGGACGTAGGATGCAAAAAATTTAAAAAATAGAGAACTAATTATTTAACACGAGGAACTCTAAGTAGTATATGTTATAATAATCAATTAAAATAGAAGATATTCTCAAATAACATTGTAGAGGTCATGCAAATAATAAAAAAAATTGAGTTTTTCCACAAAACTTATTGAAATGCAATGACCTTCGAAATGCGAGAAGATAAAGATGCACATTTTGACAAAACACATTGCATAATGATTTAATGGAATAGGAATAAGTTGATTTAAAGAAAATGAGGACAAGGATAGTGTGAAAGTATGATATGATGTAATTTGAATCTACTAATTTTTATGATATATATATAAAGATGGAGGCAACACAAAGTTAGGGTCCGATGACAATAATGGACTATATTATGTTATACATTGTAAGGCTGCAATTACTATTTTGTAATTATTTTTTCAATTTTTGTTTAGCAAAATGAATATTAATCTGTTGTTATAAATTTATTATAATTTTTATAATATTATTAAAGTTTTTTTTAATTGAATATATTATAGGATAAATTTTAGTGAACATCCATAATGTTTTCATAGTTTTTCCATTTTACCATCTATATTTCATAGAATATAATTTAAGTCATCATCTTTATAGTTGCTTTTATCCATAATCCAAATCAAGAAAGATTCGATAGTGAACTACTCTTAGACCTGTTAAGGAAAACGTTTACTTTTGAATTTTATTTCTCAATTCCATACTTTATGATAATTTTTATTTTTTGCATTTTTTCCAACTTTAGACAACAATTTATCTTTTTAATTTCCCCTGGATATTCAAGGATTTACCTTTTGATTTTTTGTTTACTCTAAGTTATACATGTTAACTTCACGTGTTTGTTATGCCAAACTTTTCAAATTATAAAAATGATATTGTATTAGATAGCAGTATCAATCACATATTAATTTTGAATATTTTCTATCTCAATTAATCCTAATTATTAAAAGTTCAATTAATTGAACTCATTATTGTTCAAAGCACGTACTTTAATATTCATATCTCAATATGTAATGAATATAAATCGAAACATATCCAACAGTAAACTTCAAAATAGCTCAAAGGATTATACAAAAAACAAATCTATTAAAAAAACTTTCCATGACATGTCGAAGTTTGTAAAAATGATTAAGATATTAGTTATCTCTTCATGACAACTCCCATAATACATTCCCTTCTCCTATTGGTTGTCAAATTAATCCACACCATACAAAAATAATTGTTAGTGATTTTGGAAAGACAACAAAAACTGTCATTAGTTGTTTACATTTTACTTACTCTCTTCAACATCATATATTAGACGAAAACCATATATTAAACCTCAAATCATTAAAATCCATTTTTACCAATTCCCTATCATTGATTTGACTATGGCAGAGATTCGTACGACACGACTTTTATATTTGCATACTCATGATCTTCAAAAAAATAGTACATTTTTCATATTTTCCATGCAAAAATTATTTTATGTTGCCATATGTACACATTACCTTTACCCTGTTTATGTTTTTCATTACAAACTTTAAGTTTTTACTTTTACTAGAAAGAGAATTAAATGTTAACATAAATTATTTCCTATCGTCAATCGTCATTCCTAAGTTAAATGATTGATCATTCATCTCTAACTTAGCCATAAATTTTCTATAATTTTTTCACCCAAATTATTATGTGAACCATATAGCTTGTGTATTTGATAATCATCTCTCATAATATAACTTAAACATAAGTTATTAGTTCTAGCCATATTACTGTACACAAAAATGCTATAATACAATATTTGGTAAATATGTTACGTTAGCTACAAGTTTGTCTAGTGTTTGGGTATAAGTGCATTAATTAGAAAATAAATGGGTATGATTACAATTTTATATATTGCATAAACTATTATAATGTTGGTAAATTAAAATCATTTACATTTTAATATTTTCTAAATAGATGGGTGATTTACGTAGAATGTGCCATATATATTTGACATGTTTTCATTTTTCTGTATAAACATGATTTTTAATTCAAATTCTGTTAATTTTGGTATTATATGTGTTATATATTGTAAGAAGATTTATATATATGCGCTTATATGTAGTTTAAGATTTAAAATGTAATATTTGAAAATACAAGAGTCTTATTACAAAACATGTACATTCTACAATACAAATATGGTTATAAATACAAATTTTGCATGACATAAGGGGAATTTTGCAAGTTAGATATCAAAAATATTTTTAATATTATCAATAGTGTATAATTGCTAATACAATGTAGATCAACTACAAATTTCTAATTGCAAGTATAAAGATATAAACATACAATAATATGATATTAGTAGAAGTTTGAATAGTTTAATTATAAACGATAAATAAATAAATAAAATTTACTAATCATAAATACTACCTACAAACCCATAATACTCAAATGCATAAAAAAAACTAAACATAAATAACCATTTAACAGATAAAACATTCAATCCATCTCATTTAATAACACGATAAATAGTAATATAGACCTACTAGTAAAATTAATAGTATACCAAAATACATAAAAATGTAGTACATGTTCATATGTTTCAATCAACCTCAAGTAGGAGGTACAATAAGAGAGATAAAATCATTAACATACGATGGTAGGAATATCTACTACAAATCTCTAGTAATTTTTTAGTTCTTTATTGTCCCCTTTCTTCTTACTCCTTTCTTATTTTCTCAAATTATTGAGTGATGAAGGTATTGTGTTACCCGTATGGCTTACAAATGAGTTAATATTGTTTCTCGTGTTGTTAAACAATGAAGGTGGTTTGTGTGGTTAATTGATGGACTTGTTGTTTGCTAAAAAAATTACACTTATTTTCATCCCAACGGTACCTTATTCTCCTCCATCTTCTCTTTCCGCTTATTCTTCTTCTTCTTCTTTTATAAACATAAGATTATAAGAATTTAGGTTCTTTCATAAAAAGTTTCAATTACAATTAAAATATTTAGACATAAAAAAATTAAGAAAATATTTATTACAATAATCAATGATTCACTAGAATAAAGTAATTTACTAGGTTTGTCAAATAACGGTCTAGAAGTCGTGCAAATAATTATTTTATAAGTTCTTTTAAGCGAAATGAGTATTAATATTTTGTTATACTTTAGTTTAAAACATTATTTATAGTAATATTAATGTTTGTACTAATTGAATATATTATAGAGTAATTTTTTGTAAATGTTCATTATTTTTTCATTTTCATCTAATTTTACTATCCATATTTCAAATTAGTCAATTTAAACTATCAGCTTTATAGTTTTTCCATCTATAATCCAAATCTATAAAATTGGGTAGTGAACTACATTAAGAACTATTAAGGGAAATGATATCATTTGAATTTATCTTTCAATTCTACAACATAATATACTTTTTTTCCATTTTAGAAAACTATTTATCTTAGAATAATTCTCATATTTAATCAATGATTTACCTTTTGATTTTTCATTTTAGAGTAAATTATATATGTTTATTTCATGTGTTTGTTATGTCCCTTTTGTCATATCATAAACGTGATAATATATTTGATATCCATATTTATCACATATTAATATTGCATATATTCTATTTCAATTAATTATAATTATTTAATTTTCAATTTAATAAATTAATTATGTTTCAAAGCAAATACTTATACATTCATATCTAACATGTAATGAAGTAGTATTTTTGGAACTAGCAACCGAAAGAGAAGCTCATGATGGAGAGTTTTTATCTTTAGCTGCATAGGCATGGCAATACATTTAAGATGTTAAACCAATAATTGAAGCTCTAGACAATGAAATATAGGAACTGTACTACGTAGAGGAGGTAACTTATGTATTAAAAATAGGGATTACGTGTACTAGTACATTCCCTTCATCGAGACCTACCCTGAAGGAGTTATTAAATATGTTGATCCAATGCACACAACAATCGATATACAAAGTCATAGTTGACCGAAACGAAAATTGTTCAGGTCCGATTTCCAAGAACTCTGACCATGAGAGAACATTGGAATAGAAGATGACGATAGAAATTAAACATCAATATTTTTATCGTTTTTTATAATTATATATTATAGGTAGAGCTGATGTCAAGCCAAATTTATCATTTTTTCTCACATATATTATCATCATATACATATATATAATATACGCATGTGTATCATCCATAAAATAGACACATAGTAGCGGTAAATAAATGTAATAAAAAAGTTGCAGCAAGAGGGTGTACCCCAAACTTTATTCATTGTTACAATTTCTAGAGACATTAGTCTATGATTCGACTCAAGCTTTATGCGAGCAGGACACCAAGAAGAAGGGTAAATACAAGGGATAAGATTGTGATTAGCCCTCATATAAAAGTTGGTAAAATTTGAGGTCCTGGGAATTAGAAGCTGCCAAAAGGGCAGCTCCAATACTAGAGCCATCACTAGAATGCTCAATGGAGATATTTCGATAAGCCTCACCAAGCAACTATTCAAGAGTACTCTCCAGAGTGTCTCTAAAGTAAGTATAATGCTCGTATAATTCTCCATCCATCGATATCACAGACTTTACTTCTCTCTTCCCTTGTCTTCTACATCTCTACCAAATTTCTTCAAAATCCCAAGAATTCCAGCAGCAGCAAGACGAGCTCCACGTGTTGTCACGATCTCACATACTAGTACAATTACTCTTCTAATTCTCAACGAAGAATTACGTAGCTGTAACAACATTAAAAATAATTAAAATACGATATAAATAATAATATGCTATTTATAATTCCTTACATCAAGTATTTCATTCAGTTTCCTACCAACAACTTTAAGATCTGGAGATATATCTTGATGCATTGTTGAAATGTCGGGGGTCCTGTAAGTGTTATAATTTACAGAATTAGGAAAAACGATAAAATACATTGAAGAACAAGAGAGAGTTCAGTGGCTTATAGTACCCAAATATAAATGGTACTTTCAGATTTGGTGGGACAGTAACACCAAAAAAGGAAGTTTCTTCGGCCATCTTAAGCAAAACTCTACGAACAATTTTTCCAAAATACATTCCAGAAATGAGCTTCTCGTAAATCTGCTCCCCAGGATTTACACTCTCGACATCTAGACTTTTGTCATATTTTGTTATTGGGAGAAGTGGTGATTGGAAATTACCCCATTCCATGTTTATTACCTTTAATTATGATTAACAATAACTAAGCTAAATAGAAAAGGTAAAAAATAAAAAAATAAAGGTTTAAGGTAACCATTTCCCCTGACTTAGGTAAGAAACAAAAAACTTTCGGATTATATTAGCTTTCTCCACATATGCCGCATTACTTCTGGTACCCAAAATCACAGCAGCAATAACATCCGGGTTATTGTATCGACCTTTAGCTAAAGTTCCCACAGTATCATTCACCTAACATCACAAATTATTAGCCCAAAACAAATGAACCAAATATATAATACAAAAAGAGAGACTTACCAAAGTAGATATACGCATATCAAGTCTGACTCTATCCATCGCTTTTGTCAATTCCCAAACCACATCTTGTCCAACCTATTAAAAAACTTAACAATCAATATTCCCTATTCATTCTAATTAGACAAAAAAATTAAAAGAGTAACCGTCTCTTCTATTAAGAAACCCTTTGTCCACTTAATAAGAGTCCCAGATACGACTGATAATTGCTGAACAGGAAACGAAAAGGTAAACCCGAGCTCTCTCTGTATACCATGTGGAGGATGAAAATCTTCACCCTCATTAGCAACAAATTTTGCAAGTGCAAATGCAATAAAATCGAATAATTCGTGAAATAAATTACAATTTTAATTTGATGAGCACGACAAATAACTTTAATATGATATTGCATAATTGCACACTTACATCCGATGTTGCAGTCATTAAATTTTGAGGAATTGAAACATCATCAAATTCTTGTTTAACAACACCGTTAACTCCGAGCTGCACGCGCAAGACTCGAATGTTTGTACCACCAAGGTCCAATGCATAAAATATGCCTTTTTAATCACTTCATTAACAAAATAAATGAGTAATTGTATAATATAAATAATTAATACACATTCATACATATTGTATAAGAGAGACATACCCGGTTGGGAGATTGTCAACATCAGTGACGATCATCTTGACCTTATTGATGCCTTCAGAGGCGAGTTCAGTAATCATCTCGGCCGTCATAGCATCCGCCACCTGCATCAGCTTCCCAGTAGGTGTTTCACACCCCTCCTCTAACTCCTTTAAAATCTCAATTACCTTAAGCCATCTCCCAAAGCTTTTAATTTTCTGTCTCACCAACACCGCCGCCAACGCACATGTTGCCGCCGCACCCATCATTGCCGCCACCACCATCGCCTTTCCCATTAATAAAGTAAAAAAGATTGTGATTTGTACAGTTTTAGATTATGGGTGTAGTGTAAATGTTCTAATATATGGAGTAAGATTATAAAGATTTTAGATTTAGCTAAAGGGTTGGGAAACACAATACTCAAGCGTATACTTATTACTCGGGAGTTTGTGAACTTGTATAATTTCGTGTGTTTATGACAACTTTCATAATTCTCCCATGTCACTCTTGTTATTTCTTTTTCATTTCTCTTTTTTCACTAACAATCTTTTGAGTTTTTGCTAGCAAATTTCTAGTGGGGTATAATTTTGTTTATCAAATGTTAATATCTAATAGATAAATAGATAGGTTACAAGGAGTCTCAAGCAATATTTATGAAAAATGTCGAATAAAATAAAATAGCTACATGTTTATTAAAAGAGCTTCCAGTTTATGAAAACCATGTGCCAAAAAAATATCTACACCTAGTTTATGAATAAACTACCTTTCAAATAAAGTATTTGTACATGGTTTATGAATAAAACAACTGTCACGCAATGTGTTTGGTTTATGTATAAATTAGCTGGCAAACAAAATACCGGCACCTAGTCTATGAATAGACTAGTTTCCAAATAAATTATTTGCCCATGGTTTATTATTGAAAAATATATTTAATTATCTTTTTTAAAAATTATTTAAACGAGTACCTTGACAATAAGCATGTTCATTTATTTGGGAAAGAGAATTAGATTTTATATAATATTAATTCGGGTTCGTCCATAAAAAGTTACAATTAAAATTAAAATATTAGGACGTAGGATGCAAAAAATTTAAAAAATAGTGAACTAATTATTTAACACGAGGAACTCTAAGTAGTATATGTTATAATAATCAATTAAAATAGAATATATTCTCAAATAACATTGTAGAGGTCATGCAAATAATTAAAAAAATTGAGTCTTTCCACAAAACTTATTGAAATGCAATGACCTTCGAAATGCGAGAAGATAAAGATGCACATTTTGACAAAACACATTGCAAAATGATTTAAAGGAATAGGAATAAGTTGATTTAAAGAAAATGAGGACAAAGATAGTGTGAAAGTATGATATGATGTAATTTGAATCTACTATTTTTTATGATATGTATATAAAGATGGAGGCAACACAAAGTTAGGGTCCGATGACAATAATGGACTATATTATGTTATATACTGTAAGGCTACAATTACTATTTTGTAATTATTTTTTCAATTTTTGTTTAGCTAAATGAATATTAATCTGTTGTTATAAATTTATTATATTTTTTTATAATATTATTAAATGTTTTTTTAATTGAATATATTATAGGATAAATTTTAGTGAACATCCATAATGTTTTCATAATTTTTCCATTTTACCATCTATATTTCATAGTAGTCAATTTAAGTCATCATCTTTATAGTTGCTTTTATCCATAATCCAAATCAAGAAAGATTCGATAGTGAACTACTCTTAGACCTGTTAAGGAAAATGTTTACTTTTGAATTTTATTTTTCAATTCCATACTTTAGGATAATTTTTATTTTTTGCATTTTTTCCAACTTTAGACAACAATTCATCTTCTTAATTTCCCCTGGATATTCAAGGATTTACCTTTTGATTTTTTTTAGTTTAAGTTATACATGTTAACTTCACGTGTTTGTTATGCCAAACTTTTCACATTATAAAAATGATATTGTATTAGATAGTCGTATCAATCACATATTAATTTTGCATATTTTCTATCTCAATTAATCCTAATTATTAAAAGTTCAATTAATTGAACTCATTATTTTTCAAAGCACGTACTTTAATATTCATATCTCAACATGTAATGAATATAAATCGAAACATATCCAACAGTAAACTTCAAAATAGCTCAAAGGATTATACAAAAAACAAATCTACTAAAAAAAAATAATTCCATGACATGTCGAAGTTTGTAAAAATGATTAAGATATTAGTTATCTCTTCATGAAAACTCCCATAATACATTCCCTTCTCCTATTGGATGTCAAATTAATACACAGCATACAAAAAAAATGTTAGTCATTTTGGAAAAACAACAAAAACTGTCATTAGTGGTTTACATTTTACTTACTCTCTTCAACATCATATATTTGACGACAACCATATATTAAACCTAAAATCATTAAAATCCCTTTTTACCAATTCCCTATCATTGATTTGAATATGGCAGAGATCGTACGACACGAGTTTTATATTTGCATACTCATGATCTTCAAAAAAATAGTACATTTTTCATATTTTCCATGCAAAAATTATTTTATGTTGCCATATGTACACACTACCTTTACCCTGTTTATGTTTTTCACTGCAAACTTTTATTTTTTACTTTTACTAGAAAGAGAATTAAATGTTAACATAAATTATTTCCTATCGTCAATCGTCATTCCTAAATTAAATGATGCATCATTCATCTCTAACTTAGCCATAAATTTTCTATAATTTTTTTCACCCAAATCATCATGTGAACCATCTAGCTTGTGTATTTGATAATCATCTCTCTTAATATAATTTGAACATAAGTTATTAGTTCTAGCCATACTTCTGTACACAAAAATGCTATAATGCAATATTTGGTAAATATGTTACGTTAGCTACAAGTTTGTCTAGTGTTTGGGTATAAGTGCATTAATTAGAAAATAAATGGGTATGATTACAATTTTGTATATTGCATAAACTATTATAATGTTGGTAAATAAAAATCATTTACATTTTAATATTTTCTAAATAGATGGGTGATTTACGTAGAATGTGCCATATATATTTGACATGTTTCCATTTTTCTGTATAAACATGATTTTTCATTCAAATTCTGTTAATTTTGGTATTATATGTGTTATATATTGTAAGAAGATTTATATATATGCACTTATATGTAGTTTAAGATTTAAAATGTAATATTTGAAAATACAAGAGTCTTATTACAAAACATGTACATTCTACAATACAAATATGGTTATAAATACAAATTTTGCATGACATAAGGGGAATTTTGCAAGTTAGATATCAAAAATATTTTTAATATTATCAATAGTGTATAATTGCTAATACAATGTAGATCAACTACAAATTTCTAATTGCAAGTATAAAGATATAAACATACAAGAATATGATATCAGTAGAAGTTTGAATAGTTTAATTATAAACGATAAATAAATAAATAAAATTTACTAATCATAAATACTACCTATAAACCCATAATACTTAAATGCATAAAAAAACTAAACATGAATAACCATTTAACAGATAAAACATTCAATCCATCTCATTTAATAACACGATAAATAGTAATATAGACCTATTAGTAAAATTAATAGTCTACCAAAATACATAAAAATGTAGTACATGTTCATATGTTTCAATCAACCTCAAGTAGGAGGTACAATAAAAGATATAAAATCATTAACATACGATGGTAGGAATATCTACTACAAATCTCTAGTAATTTTTTTGTTCTTTATTGTCCCCTTTCTTCTTACTCCTTTCTTATTTTCTCAAATTATTGAGTGATGAAGTTATTGTGTTACCCGTATGGATTACAAATGAGTTAATTTTGTTTCTCGTGTTGTTAAACAATGAAGGTGGTTTGTGTAGTTAATTGATGGACTTGTTGTTTGCTAAAGATATTTATACTTATTTTCAATCCAAGGGTACCTTATTCTCCTCCATCTTCTTTTTCCGCTTATTCTTCTTCTTCTTCTTTTTTAAACATAAGATTATAAGAATTTAGGTTTTTTCATAAAAAGTTTCAATTACAACAGAAATATTTGGACATAAAAAATTTAAGAAAATAGATTATTACAATAATCAATGATTAACTAGAATAAAGTAATTTACAAGGTTTGTCAAATAACGGTCTAGAAGTCGTGCAAATAATTATTTTATAAGTTCATTTAAGCGAAATGAGTATTAATGTTTTGTTATACTTTAGTTTAAAACATTATTTACAGTAATATTAATGTTTGTACTAATTGAATATATTATAGAATAATTTTTTGTAAATATTCATCATTTTTTCAATTTCATCTAATTTTACTATCCATATTTCAAATTAGTCAATTTAAACTATCACCTTTGTAGTTTTTCCATCCACAATCCAAATCTATACAATTGGGTAGTGAACTACATTAAGAACTATTTAGGTAAATGATATCATTTGAATTTATCATTCAATTCTGCAACATAAAATACTTTTTTCCCATTATAGACAACTATCTATCTTAGAATTTCTCATATTTAATCAATGATTTACCTTTTGATTTTTCATTTTAGAGTAAATTATATATGTTTATTTAATGTGTTTGTTATGTCCCTTTTGTCACATTATAAACGTGATAATATATTTGATATCCATATTTATCACATATTAATGTTGCATATATTCTATGTCAATTAATTATAATTATTTAATTTTCAATTGAATAAATCAATTGTGTTTCAAAGCAAATACATATATATTCATATATAACATGTAATGAAGTAGTATTTTTGGAACTAGCAACTGAAAGAGAAGCTCATGATGGAGAGTTTTTATCTTTAGCTGCATAGGCATGGCATTACATTTAAGAAGTTAAACCTATAATTGAAGCTCTAGACAATGAAATATAGGAACTGTACTACTTAGAAGAGGTAACTTGTGTATTAAAAATAGGGATTACGTGTACTAGTACTTTCCCTTCATCGAGACGTACCATGAAGGAGTTATTGAATATGTTGATCCAATGCACATAAAAACCGCTATACAAAGTCATAGTTGACCGAGACGAAAATTGTTCTGGTCCGATTTCCAAGAACTCTGACCATGAGAGAACATTGGAATAGAAGATGATGATAGAAATTAAACATCAATATTTTTATCATTTTTTATAATTATATATTATAGGTAGAGCCGATTTCAAGCAAAATTTATCATTTTTTCTCACATATATTATCATCATATACATATATAATATACGCATGTGTATCATCCACAAAAAAGACACATAGTAGCGGTAAATAAATGTAATAAAAAAGTTGCAGTAAGAGGGTGTACCCCAAACTTTATTCATTGTTACAATGTCTAGAGACATTAGTCTATGATTCGACTCAAGCTTTATGCGAGCAGGACACCAAGAAGAAGGATAAATACAAGGGATAAGATTGTGATTAGCCCTCATATAAAAGTTGGTAAAATTCGAGGTCTTGGGAATTAGAAGCTGCCAAAAGGGCAGCTCCAATACTAGAGCCATCACTAGAATGCTCAATGGAGATATTTCGATAAGCCTCACCAAGCAACTCCTCAAGAATACTCTCCCGAGTGTCTCTAAAGTAAGTATAATGCTCGTATAATTCTCCATCCATCGATATCACAGACTTTATCTTCTCTCTTCCCTTGTCTTCTACATCTCTACCCAATTTCATCAAGATCCCAAGAATTCCAGCAGCAGCAAGACGAGCTCCACGTGTTGTCACGATCTCACATACTAGTATTACTCTTCTAATTCTAAACGAATAATTACGTAGCTGTCACAACATTAAAAATAAATAAAATACTATATAAATATTAATATGCTATTTATAATTCCTTACATCAAGTATTTCATTCAGTTTCCTACCAACAACTTTGAGATCTGGAGATATATCTTGATGCATTGTCGAAATGTCGGGGGTCATGTAAGTGTTATAATTTACAGAATTAGGAAAAAGATAACATACATTGAAGAACAAGAGAGAGTTAAGTGGCTTATAGTACCCAAATATAAATGGTACTTTCAGATTTGGTGGGACAGTAACACCAAAAAAAGAAGTTTCTTCGGCCATCCTAAGCAAAACTCTACGAACAATTTCTCCAAGATACATTCCAGAAATGAGCTTCTCGTAAATCTGCTCCCCAGGGTTTAAACTCTAGACATCTAGACTGTTGTCATATTTTGTTATTGGAAGATGTGGTGATTGGAAATTACCCCATTCCATGTTTATTACCTTTTATTATGATTAACAATAACTAAGCTGAATCGAAAAAGGTAAAAAAAAAAAAAAGTTTAAGCTAACCATTTCCCCTGACTTAGGTAAGAAACCAAAAAACTTTGGGATTATATTAGCTTTCTCCACATATGCCGCATTACTTCTGGTACCCAAAATCACAGCAGCAATAACATCCGGGTTATTGTATCAGTATCATTCACCTAACATCACAAATTATTAGCCCAAAACAAATGAACCGAATATATAATACAAAAAGAGAGACTTACCAAAGCAGATATACGCATATCAAGTCCGACTCTATCCATCGCTTTTGTCAATTCCCAAACCACATCTTGTCCAACCTATTAAAAAACTTAACAATCAATATTCCCTATTAATTATAATTAGACAATAAAATTAAAAGACTAACCGTCTCTTCTATTGAGAAACCCTTTGTCCACTTAATAAGAGTCCCAGATACGACTGATAATTGCTGAACAGGAAACAAAAAGGTAAATCCGAGCTCTCTCTGTATACCATGTGGAGGATGAAAATCTTCACCCTCATTAGCAACAAATTTTGCAAGTGCAGATGCAATAAAAGCGAATAATTCCTGAAATAAATTAAAAAATTTATTTGATGAGCACGACAAATAACTTTAATATGATATTGCATAATTACACACTTACATCCGATGTTACAGTCATTAAATGTTGAGGAATTGAAACATCATCAAATTCTTGTTTAACAACACCGTTAACTCCGAGCTGCACGCGCAAGACTCGAAAGTTTGTACCACCAAGGTCCAATGCATAAAATATGCATTTTTCATCACTTCATTAACAAAATAAATGAGTAATTGTATAATATAAATAATTAATACACATTCATACATATTGTATAAGAGGGACATACCCGGTTGGGAGATTGTCAACATGATTGACGAGCATCTTAGCCTTATTGTTGCCTTCAGATGCGAGTCCAGTAATCATCTCGGCTGTCATAGCATCGGCCACCTGCATCAGCTTCCCAGTAGGTGTTTTGCACCCCTCCTCTAACTCCTTTAAAATCTCAATTACCTTAACCCATCTCCCGAAGCTTTTAATTCTCTACCTCACCAACACCGCTGCCAACGCACATGTTGCCGCCGCACCCATCATTACCGCCACCACCATCGCCTTTCCCATTAATAAAGATAAAAAGACTGTGATTGGTACAGTTTTAGATTATGGGTGTAGTGTAAATGTTCTAATATATATCAAAGATGGAGTAAGATTATAAAGATTTTAGATTTAGCTAAAGGGTTGGGAAACACAATACTCAAGCGTATACTTATTACTTGGGAGTTTGTGAACACTTATAATTTCATGTGTTTGTGACAACTTTTATAATTCTTCGATGTCACTCTTGTTATTTCTTTTTCTTTTCTCTTCTTTCACTGACAATCTTTTGAGTTTTTGCTAGCAAATTTCTAGTGGGGTATAATTTTGTTTATCAAATGTTTATATTTAATAGATAAATAGATAGGTTACAAGGAGTCTCAAGCAATTTTTTATGAAAAATGTCGAATAAAATAAAAGAGCTGCCACTTTATGAAAACCATGTGCCAAAGAAATATCTACACCTAGTTTATGAATAAACTACCTTTCAAATAAAGTATTTGTACATGGTTTATGAATAAAACAACTGTCACGCAATGTGTCTAGTTTATGTATAAATTAGCTGGCAAACAAAATACCGGCACCTAGTTTATATTTAGACTAGTTTCCAAATAAATTATTTGCCCATTTTTAAAATTATTTAAACGAGTACCTTGACAATAAGAATGTTCATTTATTTGGGAAAGAGAATTAAAATTTATATTATATTAATTCGGGTTCGTCCATAAAAAGTTACAATTAAAATTAAAATATTAGGATTTAGGATGCACAAAAATTAAAAAATAGAGAACTAATTATTTAACACAAGGAACTCTGAGTAGTATATGTTATAATAATCAATTAAAATAGAAGATATTCTCAAATAACATTGTAGAGGTCATGCAAATAATTAAAAAAATTGAGTCTTTCCACAAAACTTATTGAAATGCAATGACTTTCGAGATGCGAGAAGATAAAGATGCACATTTTGACAAAACACGTTGCAAAATGATTTAAAGGAATAGGAATAAGTTGATTTAAAGAAAACGAGGACAAAGATAGTGTGAAAGTATGATATGATGTAATTTGAATCTACTATTTTTTATGATATGTATATAAAGATGGAGGCAACAAAAAGTTAGGGTTTGATGACAATAATGGACTGTATTATGTTATATACTGTACGTCTATATTTACTATTTTGTAAGTATTTTTTCAATTTTTGTTTTGCTAAATGAATATTAATCTATTGTTATAAATTTATTTTATTTTTTTATAATATTATTAAATGTTTTTTTAATTGAATATATTATAGGATAAATTTTAGTGAACGTTCATAATGTTTTCATTGTTTTTCCATTTTACCATCCATATTTCATAGTAGTCAATTTAAATTATCATCTTTATAGTTTCTTTTATCCATAATCCAAATCAAGAAAGATTCGATAGTGAAATACTCTTAGACTTGTTAAGGAAAACGTTTACTTTTGAATTTTATTTTTCAATTCCATACTTTAGGATAATTTTTTTTTTGCATTTTTTCCAACTTTAGACAACAATTTATCTTTTAAATTTCCCCTGGATATTCAAGGATTTACCTTTTGATTTTTTGTTTAGTCTAAGTTATACATGTTAACTTCAGGTGTTTGTTATGCCAAACTTTTCACATTATAAAAATGATATTGTATTAGATAGTCGTATCAATCACATATTAATGTTGCATATTTTCTATCTCAATTAATCCTTATTATTAAAAGTTCAATTAATTGAACTCATTATTGTTCAAAGCACGTACTTTAATATTCATATCTCAACATGTAATGAATATAAATCGAAACATATCCAACAGTAAACTTTAAAAATAGCTCAAAGGATTATACAAAAGAAAAATATATTAAAAAAACTTTTCCATGACATGTCGAAGTTTGTAAAAATGATTAAGATATTAGTTATCTCTTCATGAAAACTCCCATAGTACATTCCATTCTCCTATTGGATGTCAAATTAATCCACACCATACAAAAATAAATGTTAGTGATTTCGAAAGACAACAAAAATTGTAATTAGTGGTTTACATTTTACTTACTCTCTTCAACATAATATATTCGACGAAAACCATATATTAAACCTAAAATCATTAATGTCCGTTTTTACCAATTCCCTATCATTGATTTGACTATGGCAGAGATTCGTACGACACGAGTTTTATATTTGCATACTCATGTTCTTCAAAAAATTAGTACATTTTTCATATTTTTCATGCAAAAATTATTTTATGTTGCCATATGTACACACTACCTTTACCCTGTTTATGTTTTTCATTACAAACTTTTATCTCTTACTTTTACTAGAAAGAGAAGTAAATGTTAACATAAATTATTTCCTATCGTCAATCATCATTCCTAAGTTAAATGATTGATCATTCATCTCTAACTTAGCCATAAATTTTCTATAATTTCTTTCACCCAAATCATCATGTGAACCATCTAGCTTGTGTATTTGATAATCATCTCTCATAATAAAATTTAAACATAAGTTATTAGTTCTAGAAATATTTCTGTACACAAAAATGCTAAAATGCAATATTTGGTAAATATGTTACGTTAGCTACAAGTTTGTTTTGTTTGGGTATAAGTGCATTAATTAGAAAATAAATGGGTATGATTACAATTTTATATATAGCATAAACTATTATAATGTTGGTAAATAAAAATCATTTACATTTTAATATTTTCTAAATAGATGGGTGATTTACGTAGAATGTGCCATATATATTTGACATGTTTTCATTTTTCTGTATAAACATGATTTTTATTTCAAATTCTGTTAATTTTGGTATTATATGTATTATATATAATACATTTGTGATGCTTATATTACTCCTGGCATTACACACGAGCAACTGTATTGTCATATGTTTTCATTCTTCTTGATCGGTAGAGCTAGCGAATGGCTAGAAAGACAACCACCTGGAACAATTAATTCTTGGACAGAACTTCAAACCGCGTTCTTTATCCGTTTTTATCCGAAAAGCATGAGACTCAAAGATCAAACCGAGCTTGCAAGATTTTGTCAAGAAAATGGAGAAACAGTAGGAGAGTCATGGACAGGGTTTCAACATAAACTAGCTAGATGTCCTCTCCATGGTTATACACCCGCTCTACAACTTGCTATATTCTATGAAGGTCTTAATGATAAAGGTAGAGAGAAGGTGGATAACATTGGAAAGGGTAATTTTGTGTCCATGAATCATAATGAAGCTTCCGATGTCTTGGAAAATATTATTGAACAAGAAAGGCGTTGGCCCTCTACGCGAGCTCCTGTAGCAAAGACCCGAGGAATGCTTCGGTTAGATGCAGAAACTGCGAACTCAGCTCAAATATCCGCATTAGAAAATAAAATCAAAGAGCTGAAGTTAGAGATGCAAAAGAATTTAGCCGCAACGAACGTAGTACAAGAAGCACAAGGTTGTCAACAATGTGGGGTTAATAATCATACATGGGAAGAGTGCGAAACAAATCCATAATCTGTGTACTTCATATCCAACCAAGGAGGCTATCAATGGGGTAACCGAAATCATCCAGGTATGCAGTATTCAAATCCTCAAGGGGCCGCTAATCCTGGTCATTATCAACCGCGCCCCCAGAACAACTCTTTCCAACCTAGAGGTCAGTATCAAAATCAATATCAAAATAGACCTGCTCCCCCTCAACAACCTGTTCAAGATTCCTATACCGATGCGTTAGATAAGAAAGATTTACCTCAATATCCTCAAGAAGGATCTATGGACAATCAGCAAATAATACAAATTTTGAACCGTTTGACCACAAATATGAGCGCTCAGGAAGAGAAAGTCCGAGGACAAGATGCCACACTTCAGATTTTAGGTACTCAAGTAGAACAATTAAACAAGGTTCTAACAAATTCGATGGAACAGAAGGAAGTGAAGGCAATCGAAGGAGGTGATGACAATGTTGGGTTCGAAGCTTGCAAGGATATTTGCCTTGAAATTGAAGAAGAAAAAGAGGAAGTACCGCATGCTACCGTTAGTGCCTGGGAAGTTCCGAGTACCGAAGAAGAACCAACCAAGTCTAGCCCCGTGGAATCTGACTGTTCTGAGGTTTATGTGGAGGACGATTCAGAGATGGCCGAATTTATACAGCTGCTGAGGAATATGCAAGAGGAAATTCGATCGGCTATGGATTATCAAGATGAGCTAGATAGAGAGAAAGAGAAAGAAGACGAAGTTGCACCTGCTGTGCACGAAGAGAAAGAAGAAGAGAAGGTGGAACCGCCACCTGTTGTTCAACCAGTGTCATCAACTATTCCTGATATAAATCCTAAGGATGACACTGAACTCAAGACATTTGTAGAAGCATATACACCTGAAAATATCAACGCCCAAATGCTTGAGATAGCAAAGAAAGGACTTACACCGCAACAAGTTTTTATGCAAGTTATTCCTGAGAATGAGGCGAGTGTAGAGATCCCAAGAGAGAATTTGAGAGTTTCAAGAAGAAGTGAACGAGAGCTACTAACAAAGCTTAAAGATCCGAGAAGTTTCAACCTTCCTATTCAAATAAATGGTATGCTCAAGGTGAAAGCTATCTACGATGTGGGTTCTAGTGTGAATCTTATTCCTAAGTCTGTGTTCGAGAGACTTGGACTTCAGAAATCAAAGAAAACTCCAGTGAAGTTGCAGTTCGCTGACAACTCAGTTACGAGGACATGGGGAACAGTGGAGGAAGTCTTAGTCCATGCAGGTAGTATAGCCATCCCTACTGACTTTGTTATGCTTGAGTTTGATGCAGATAAGCAGGTTCCAATCATACTTGGACGGCCTTTCATGGCCACAAGTCAAAGTGTCATCAACTTCCAAGAAGGGACCATTACCCTTCATGCAAAGAATGTTTCCGAGACCTTCTATGTCTTTTGTAAGAAACCGAGGAAGTTAGATCCCACCGTTCCTGTCAAAGCCTTTCACATCACAAAGTCCCTCCTGAGAGGATCCACTTAAAGCCTGAGGATACTGAGCCAAACATTGAGTTTGGGGTTGGCCATGAAGTTCTATGGAAAGCTCACAAACGCGAGAATAGGCCACGAAGTTTCAAAGACTCGTGGATGGGACCATTCATTGTCACTAAGGTTGTTATAGCCAAGGTGATAGAAATCCGACCCAAAACGGGGATCAAGCGCAGATTAGTGGACGTTCATAGCCTAACTCGTTGTTGGGGAGGCTATATTCGCAAATCTTGATAGGGGTAACACGTCTAACTTTGAAAGACGTTAAATAAAAGTGCTGTACGGGAGACAACCCGCAATTTTTTAAGTTTTTATGTCTTTTACGTTGTTAGTTTATGTTTAGTTTAGTTATTTTTAGTTGATAATGCATATTAGAGAAAGGTATTAGTGTTTTTGGTGTTTAGGAATTGGAGAAAACGAGTTAGGGAAGAAACAAAAAAATTCGGAAAGGATCCACCATCGGTGCGGTATACCGCACCTCAGCCGCGGTGTACCGCAGAGGACAAATACCCGTACCACGGATAGGTGTCGCGGGTTTTATGCCGAGACGAGAGAAAAATCAAGCTGAAGGGTCCGGTACACCGGACCCTATACCGCGCCCTATAACGCATGCCCAAAACCCGTGCCACAAGGTGCTACCACGGGTATTTTTCCGAAGCAAAATTTTTTCGAGCTACAGAAGCTGCAGTACACCCACGCGGTGTACCCATGTACCGCACCCATGCACCGCGCCGCGCCGATGGAGAGAGAAAGTTGCGAATTGGAGCTTATAAAAGAGGTATAGAGCTTATTATTCCGAATTTCTTAAACCTCAAGCCTCTTTCTCTTCTCCAAAACTCTCCCAACTCCATTGAAGCTCATCAAAACCTTCACCAATCATCAAAACACTACCCAATCATCAAGAAAAACACATCAAATCTTCTCTCCACATCATGAAAAGAGAAATTCAAGCACCCAATCCTCACCAAATCCATCAAATTGAAGAATCAAGAGCTCAAAATTTCACAAATTCATCCTACAATTTCTTAAATCGAAGCCTATCCATCAAGAATCCACCTCACCCACATAGAGATTCATCATCCATTCATCTTTCCTAAACCAAATCAAGCTTGTTCAACCAAAATTTCACAAATTCAAATTTCAAGGGTTGCTAAAGATTTGAGTTGGGGTTAATTGAGGATGACTAATAGAACAACAATATTAGCTAGCAAGAGGGAGGTGAAGAAGAGCAAGGTATAGGATCCAATCAAGAAGAAATCAAATAACAAAGGTTCTAGTTCTAAATCAAAGGGTAAAGACGATGTTGAAGATGGAGGTATAACTTTGTGTGATCGTAATGGTAAAAAGCTTTACTTTTATGCAATGGAGAAAACACAACTTCCACAAGGTCCTACACCCAAGGAGAAAGAGGAAGCTTCAAGGGCCCTGAAAGCTTCTGCAGAGAAACAATTAAAAGAACTACCTTTTGCTTATGAGAAAGTATTCAAGGAAGAAGTTGGTACAGGAGAATACAAGAGATTCTTAGAGCTTGGTGCGAATTGGGTTGGTCTATGTTCATGGTAAGACGTTCTGAATTATGTCATGAGTTAGTTTTGGAATTCTATTTAGGCCTCTTTAGCCGAGATAGTAAAGGTTGTGTTCCGATTAGAGGAAAGCTAGTTCATTTCACAGTTGATGAGATTAGAAACCACTTCAAGTTTAAGCAATTGAAAGGTTGTTGCAAATTTGATGAAGCGGTTGCTAAACGAAAAATCTTTGATGAGGAACTACTTTTTGACCATGTTTTAGACAAGGAGAAAGTGCAATCACATAAGGGAGAATTGAAGGCACCTTGGCCTTACAAATATCTTCAATCGAATGCGAGAATTTGGCACAATTTCCTCATTCCTAATGTCTTTGGAAACACACGAACTTTGGATGTGACTATGAAGAACGCTCTACTTTTGGATTCTATTTTTAGAGGAGAAGAAGTAGATGTGGCACAGTTGATCTATGAGAGGTGATGCGATTTTCGGTCTCTCCTAAATCAGTTTATAATGTCAAATTTCCGACTATGATCACGTGTCTTGTGCGAAAAGCGAATGTTACATTGGGTGAAGATGAGAAACTCGAGTTTAAGACGAGTTATATTGCTAATGCTTGGATCAAGGATATCTTTCGAAGAGCGGGTTCTAGGCAAGTCTCGAAATAAGAAAAGGAGCAAAATTGGCAAGAGAAGACGGAGGAGCATTTAACAAAATTCGAAACAGCTCAAATTTCTTTAGTCAATGATGTGGCACAAATCAACGCTAATCAAGTGCACATCATGAAACTCCTTGAGAAATTAACGAAAGATCGAGCAAATCCAACCTTGGATGTCAATGATGCGAGGCAATAGCCTCAACAGTATGTTCTCTTTCTTCCTTACCATTTCTGTAAATATGTTTATCTGCTAATTTTAATTTCTGTTTCGAGTCTTTTTTGAGTCCTGGGGACACGGCTCATTTTTTAGTAGGGGGTGTGGGGATTCGTTGTCTCTCATCTCCATTTTTCTGTTTTTTAGGTAGAATTAAAATTTGTGATACATGGGAATTAAATGTAGAGTGTGTTTAATAGCTTGAAAGCATAAGCTCAGTGAATTAATGATAGTAAGTAGTATATTTATGAGCTATTTTATTTGTATGCTTTGAGTATTTGCAGGAAAACACACGTTGATAGTAAAGAAAAGATTAGTGAGAAATGCGATAGAAAGTATGTTCGATCTCAGGGAATCTTGAGAAGTGTGTAGACCGTGAGATCCAAGCTAGTTGACAAACCATTTGATGAAAGTGCTAAAGGTAAGTAAATAACGAAATTACATAGCGTAGAAAGTGATTAAGGCGGTTCTTTCATGTTTGAAGCCTTTGAAGCCTTTTTATACCTTCTCACCTTGTGATTTTGATTTTATATGCTATATCCTTCTCAGCCCCTTCTAGCCTTTCTAATGCTTTTTACTGAAACACGTTATAAGCCAAATCCTTTAGATTATAGGACTTTTTCATATGACCCGCACTCGAATCGCGATGCATAGACAATTGTTTTAGAGCTTGAGTTTGGGGTGGTGGGTCCACCATTATGGGAAATATTATTGGGATGGGATTTTTGAGCTTATTAATTGTGCTCTGTTCTTAAGATTGATGATGATTCACAGATTTTTATTGTAACCCTTTGCCGGGGTAATAGTGAATGAAAAAGAAGCTACGAGCTAATTTTTCCAACAAGGGCATTAAAAGAAAAAATATATATATGAGAGAAATTAGCGTGATATCTCAACATTAAAAGAGAGTCATAGCTTGGGAAATTGATTTGAGAAAAGAAAATATATATATTCGGACAGGCAAAGTGGAATTTTTATGTGAACATCTTATACTTTAATTGGGTTATTGGGGATGCTAAATTGTGCATCAAGGAATTCATTGGGTTGAGTGAGAAACATTTTATGAGAGTAACTCAAGCTCTAGGGCGATTCGTTGATGGCTAGTGAGGATAGAGCCAAATGCTCACTCCAAATTATCCAAATATACTATCATACCGTTCCTAAGCCTACATTACAACCTTAAAGACCTTGTGATTCTTTGCTATGTAATTGAGAAGTGATTGAGCCATTAGAGAGTAGTTGAATGGATCTTTGAATAATAGTGAGGTTTGATGAACAATCTATAGCTTTCTTGGGGAACTGAGTAAAGTCCCAATCCTTCTTACATTGCGAAACTAATCTGATCTTCAATTCAAGCCGTGTTGACAGTGGATATGAGAAGTGTACAGGTATGTAGTTTATGAATATTATTGCATGAAATTTTCTGAGTTGTTGCTTTAGGATTATTCTATATATTCTGCTATGTTCTTCCCATTGTGTTGAGAATTTTATAAGTGTGTATTTATTGTCTTCCCTTTGTTTTTATCTTTTATTGTATCGGGACGATACAACTTTGAGTTGGGGGTCTTGAAGTCTCCTCATTTGTGATAGATTTATATTAGGATGAGACATCATTTTTAGTGATTTAGAAGTCATAATAATCGATTTTCTTGAGAATTAGTGCACTTTCCTATTTTGAGTCTTGATTTAGTGAAATTATTATTTTTAGAGCATATTGGATTTAGTTGTTTTTTTAGTGTGAAGCTTTAAAGATAATTATGGAGATTAATTAGAGTCCAAGTCAAAGACTACAAGATATGGAAAGTGATTAGCATGGTAATTGGAGATAAGGAAACAAAAGCTAAAAATATGGAAAAGAAAAAACCGCCTAAATCTGAATTTCTGCAGCAACGCCTAAAGAAGTGGTGATAACTCCAAAAAGAAGCCGATTTCGGTAAATTCCTTTCATAGGGACGTAGATAATTCGCTGAGGATTCTTTTGGTATATTGTGGAGCAAAAACCGACCAATAACGAAGAAGATATGCTCAAAACAAGTCAGCAGAATTTATCTTTATTTTCATACGAATTTGAGTTGGGCTTGGAGTCCACTACTTTGCTTCTCCCTCAAGAAAACGAATTAGGTCTTCTAAAACACCTATAAATACATCCTTATATCACTTGTAAATCATCTTTGCCTCATAGTAATTAGTTCTTAAGGTTTTATTCTTCCAGTTTATTGTAGAGAGCAAGATGATGTTTTTTGTAATTTCTTTTAGTTTGTTTCCATCAGGTATGAACTAAACCTCCCATAGCTTGGGTTTTGCATCATGTATAATCTATGAATTCTAATTCTTCTATCTAAGTTTCTTTGGGAATTACATGTTTTAATCTGATATTAGCTTCTTACCTTTATATTTGTTTATGTGTTTTGATTTATTGTCTTTTCTAGAACTGATCACTTTAGGATTGTTTTAATAGTAGTTAGATGGTCACCTTAACTGGGTGTTTAACTATTGAACCACCACATAACGTCTAGTGTCGATATTAGTCCTGACAAAACTGATTCTAACTAGGTAGTCATTAGGGTATGATTTAATCACCATATCACCAATTGAATGAATTGTTTGCTTAGGGCCTTAGTAGCGTTCGATAACCCTATTTGAAACAGCTTCTTGGTTGTGCCGTAGCCCCCTTAGTCGCTCTCAAGGTCTAAGGAACGGGAATTTAGAATCCTGACTAAGTATACAAGAGCTAATATTCTCCCTTATTAACTAGATCTAATAGAAAGAATTAGAAGGATTAGTGCATACTAGCAAAACCTAAGCTATATTTCTCATCTCATATTATTCGTATTTTAGTTTATTGTCTTTATTTTCTTAGTTTTATTTCTTAAATTTGAAAATCCAAATCTTTTATTTTCTGTCTTTTAATTAATTATTGCTTACTCGTTATTGCTACCTATTCGTATAACACACTTAAGTCCCTGAGAACGAACTCAACTTATCAACTAAAACTTGCATACGTCCTGTAATACTTGCAGTACTGTGCCTGTCTAGGGTGAGAGTGCGTAGTTATCTTGACTTATATTTATCTTATTTTTATCACACCCTAGGCGACACCAGTCACAAAAATGTAAACTAAGATCAAACCTTAAACGAATATTGACTAGGACTAAGTTTCTTCAAATATCAAGAACGTATAGAATATCATGCATGTACAAGGTTTGAACGCCTTTCAAATTCAACATCCATGTGACAAAAAATTCAACATCAACTCTGTTATTGTCACCCATGTTTTCACATATGGTTCCCATTGGATTCAAAAACATTCTACATAGGCCCCTTGTTCTCGAGCTACATAATATGCCACTCCTAAGTCAATAATCCATAATGGATAAGTTTCATCAAGTCCGACAATGTTAGCTACACATGTAAAAACATAAGAAGAAGTTGTTTTTACTACATTCTTAGACTCTCTGCACTCGCAAGCAAAGTGACTAATTTTGTGACAAGTGTAACATTTAATTTGCATTAATATTTCTTCCTATAGGGCCAATTACCCTCATTCTTGCCAATTTATTTTCTTTCGATTAGACTTATTATCGTCCTTTTCTCTTCCAATGTCTTTTGCGCTCATACACACTACACGTTGAGAGATTGACCCTGCCACATAGGCTTGACCTTGAGTATTCGTTTTCTCGAAGCTTCCATCTTCAAGGTAAACATGACAAACTGCATCATAAAAAACTTGATGATATTATTGTGAGTCAAAATCACTTTTATGTGCTACTACATGTAGAAGAGGTTAGATCACATGTTGAAAACATTTTTCATCATTGAGGACAGAAATATCAGTATTCAGTTACCTAATCATGTTAGACATCTTCTTGAGATGTTGTTACATGCTTTGATTAAGCCTCTTCTTGTAAGTATCAAACGTAATAGTTAGCTAACTTTGCTGCGTCACAATAGTATCCCCAAAACTTTTCCTTGGAAGTGTTCCACTCTTAAAATATGGTGTGAAACAGTTGATATTATAGACCATGGTAAGCCTCGATATCCCATTTTGGTGAGTTGTATTGCCTTTCTCCGTAATATACATTACATTGTTATCCAAAAAGATAATTTTCAAAGCCATTTTCTATAACAGTTTCACTATGTTCGCAGTCATGAATTACATACTTTTGTCTATTCTTACTAATTTTAACTCATTCAACAATAGCAAGTTCAAAAAATATAGGACTCCCACTAAATTTTGCACAATTAATTGTTATCAAACATACTAAACCCGTAGTATAGTATTTGTGGACACAAATTTATCTATACAAATAACATAAGGTTTAATATACTATGGATAAACATATCTCAATATCTTAAGCAACAATTCTTGTAGATCAATAATATAATATTGATACAACATATACTCAAAAATAATTACAATCAAGATATATATATATATATATATATATATATATATATATATATATATAATACAATCATAGCTTCTGATTAAATTATAACCAAAAATAGTCATAATTTAGAAATTCAAATATGAGAAAATAATTATAGAATGGTTAACATTTCACTAAAATCTACTATAGGCTAGTAATGTATAAATATATTGGATTACAAAAAATATGATTTTATTCACACTACCAACAATGTAACTTTTTTTGTAACTAAATATTTTGAAAAATAGAATAGGTAAAATCTGTTCATCTCCTTTTCAATAACTCAAAGTTCTTAGCCAATGGATAACATCCCAACATAAAAATGTGTTGTTCAGGCCCAGGATCAACTCACATTAGTTAAAATTCAAACAAATTTATTTAGTAGTTACACTTATACGATGTATTTGTATTTTAAAATATGGTCTACGGTTTAGTAGATATGATGTTTAGTGTTAAGCCAGATGTCACGAGTTTGAAACTAGGCAGATACCATCGTTGTTGTTTTTTTAATGTCATGTCTTCTTTGTACAATATTTTAGAAAAAAGAACAATCTGAAGAACGAATAAAAAACTCTTAGACCTCTTTCATTTTCAATAAAAATAAGACACAAAGAATATGGTTAAACTCGTAAAATTATGTTGAACATGATAGTATATATAATTTCATGATACACATATTATAATCATAACATTTGTGCGCTCTAATGCCATTTCTAATTATAAATTAGAGGATTTGAAATACCTCTAACAGCGAAAACGAGGTTGAATCGGCTCACCAAGCGTTCAAGATCCTTACGAGAAGAAAATGATATATCCGTAAGTTATATACCCTAGATATTTCTTATTGATTGATAAAAAATATTAATGATAATTGAGAATATAATTAATATTGTATTCTAGTGTCTCTCTAGATACTTTTGTTTCAAAAAAGCTTCTAAATACAAGGCCAAAAATGGCATATATACACGAACATAAATTATTTTTTAAAAACCGTTTCACCCATAATTTAATGGGTCATTGGTATCCATCATGGAAGACAAGACCCATTCGATCTATCGTCGGCCCTATATTTCAATGATATTGATAATGTTAACTCAAGATCTATACCCAATAGATTTAAAACACAATTTATTTAAATGTATACCAAAATAACATGAACAACAATAAAAATTAATAAAGGTTTGTACATATATGCAACACTTAAGTAATAAGGGTTTAGTTCATACTTAAGTATTAAAAACTAATATGAACTAATATTGGAATCGTGTTTAAAAGCTAAATAATATAAATTTATTTGTCTGAATGAGTGACTTCGTAGCTCCGATGAGAAAGAATGGTGGTTTTTGGTGAAAATGTCTAACTTCATTCTATTCTTCTCTCTATGCTCTTTTCTTTAAAAACGTGTATAATGATGGATGGCGATGTCTCTATATTTGTGACAAATAAATCCTTTCACGAGACATTATTTTGGGAGTTTACTGGACCTAAGTGATGAATTTTTCCTTATATTTTCTATGTTGCACTTTTACCCCTAGTTTTGGACTTATTGTTGTTTAAAGAGCTTTTTGCGCTTTAATTGTGTGTTTAGTGTGTATCGTTAGGTAAATTCTTGATACAAGGGTCCAAGAAGAAGAGGAGAAGGAAATTATTATATAAAATTCCCTAACCAAGCATTTGAGCTTAGAGCCGTGGTGGAAAGTTAGAGCTTGTTTTGGACATTTATTGCACCTGAGTGTTTTTGTTACAACGTTATTTGAGTAAGATCTTTGGACCTGAAACATTTTTGGTTGGAATAAGCTTGACGTCAGGGTCACATGGCAAGTGACGACACTTAGTTCGAAGTTAAGACTAAGAAGTGATGATATTTTTATGAACCAAAAATATGGTGGAAGTAAAAACGAATTGGGCTCATATTGACCTATTTCTAATCCCTAAGAGAAGCCTGGACGAATTTAGGAGCTATATAAGATTATATTCCAACCCTCATTTCATAACATATCTTATCCATCAGTACGCAACATTTTCTAGACATTTAGAAAGAATTTAAGGAACGACAGAAGAAAGGAGAAGAAGAAGTTGGAGGGTTTGTCCATGAACCCATCTATTCCTCTTCAACCAAGCTTCGATCCTTTTAGCCTTATAAAGTAACATTATCTTATTTTATATATTAAACATGATTTCATTCTTATTTTTAATTAGATTTATTGTTTTTATTGTTAACTTGAATATGAGCTAAACTCTTTAAGCTTGAGGATGCTTTATTAATATAATATGTTAGCTTTTTGATTTGTGTTAATTACATCTGGGATATGTTTATCATAGTTAATTGAATTGGGGTTTCCATTAGTTCATTGTTTACATTGTGTTTTATTTACTGATGTGATTGTGGCCAAAGTAGCAGGAGTTGTTGTAATTCGACTAATACCTGGACGGGGGGAAGGATTGTTAAACTGGGTTATAAATTCTTAGTGTCCTTTAAAGAATGGTATTCATACTCTAGGTAGTCAATTAAGGTATAACAAACATGAACCATCCTGAAACCCATGAGATGAGTAAGTATAGTCTTAAGTTTGCCAAGTTTTTCTTGTGGAGGCTTAAGCGCATTACTAAAACAATTCGCTCTTAGTAATATCAAAATCAATTAGTTGCATAAAGTATTACTTATCAATATGCCCAATATCCACTCTTATCAAGTTAATTCTTCTTAATTAGTTGTTTATTTCAATTTTCTTAGCTAATAATTATATTCTATCTCATTTGCAATTACTTCATTTCGTCATTTAGTTAGAAATCATTATAACCAAACAAATATATTTCCTTTTAGTTAACCAAGTTTCATACTTTACACATTTATATTACTTGGAAGATCATAAATCACCAGTCAATCCCTACAAACCAATATATACTTATCATTTTCTTGCTACCTGCGATCCGTACTCTGCGGAACTGATCCTTGTTATTGTGGTTGTTTATTTTATATGACGGGGCGACAAAGGTCAAGATGACGCCGCCGCCTGGGATGGTGGTTTAGAATTCTGTGTTTTCATAGTAGATTAAAAGTGTCTAGTTTGTAATTTTTATTTTTTTTACTTTGTTTTTGGTGTTTTCGTCTCTTCTTAGGTTTACAGGTTTTGGTGTATGCACTCGGATCCCGAGAAGCTATTCAGACTCCAAAGAAAGAGAGAAATAGTACATAAAGCACTTGAGTTAATGGCTAACCTTAACCACTCACCTGGTTTCGTAGCCCATGAAGATCCTTTGGGCCCTTCTCTAGGACATAATCCACTAAGAAAGTTCAGAAAAACATTTCGTAAGGAGTGAACTTAAATAGAGAAAATCCACCCAATGTGAGTCATCAACAAATTCAAGGCATCCCTGAATTGGGACTGCCTTTTTCGTGTTAAGCCTTTGGGGATTCGTCCTCCAGTTATTCAAGCCACGTGTATTAAGCCTGATATGGGTATGTTAAGTCAGTTTCTAAGCTATGGAAACTATAGTGGAGCTGCTCTCCAGGATACATTGTATCGGCTAAGGTGTGCTAAAAACATCATATAAATAATGCAACTAATTCCCTGGCCTAAACACAGTGTTCACGTCTTTACCGAAGCTTTTCGGTTCTTTAAGGATCACTTACCAGGGAACAATATATGAGTCTGAGTATAAAAGCGTTGTGGGTAACAAAGCTACGTTTAGTATGGTTTTTTGGGCATATAGAGCTAGTATCAAAGGTTTCAAGCATTTGATGCTCGTGGTTAGTATTGATTCAACATATTTATATGGGAAGTATAATGTTAAACTACTTATTGTGGATGGGTAGGATGCGGACCAGTGACTATTTCCTATAGCTTATTCGTTGGTCGATAATGAGTCAACACGCACATGGAGTATTTTTTTTTTAAAATTGCTTAAAGAGATATGCTATGAAAAATCAAAAAATGTGTTTATTGTCAGATCTACATAGAGGTATCTTGCGAAGCGTGGTGGATGTGTTTCTGGAACCGTACCATCGAATTTGTGCGCGGCACTTAGCTAGCAATTTAAATCACAAATACAAAAAACGGTTGGAAAAAGAAGACTTTCATTGATCTTGCTTACATGTCAGATATGCATGAATTCGACAAGTATTCCAACAATTTTGCGAGTTAAATGACGGGAAATACAAAGGTGGGGCTGAAGATATCCCGAAGGAAAGATGGTCTCTTGCACATGATTGAGGGTACCATTATGGTAATATGACAACAAACTTATCTGAGGTTTTTAATAATGTTTTGAAGGGAGTTAGGAGGTTGCCTGTAACGACTATTGTATTGTTAACATTTCATAAAAGGGCCACTTACTTTGTGGAAAGGCGACAAATAGGTAAAGATGATTTGGAAAAAGGGAAAGTATTCCCACCAAAGGTTGCCATTGAAATGTATACAAGTGAGGTTTTTGGACTGGTTAATCTCCTGATCTGTACGACACATTTGATGGTTTATGGGTCTTTAATGTTGTGGATGGTAGGAGATCATACAGATATAGAACGGATTTCATCGTAAATGTAAACGAACAAAACTTGTACGTATGGAAGACGGAAAATGTTCCACCGTCCATGTGGCTATTTCATATGTGTTTCTCAATGCAATGATAAAGATAATGAATACTACCAGTATGTTTCTGAATATTTAACTCTAAGAAGTACATGGATTTGTGTGCAAGAAAGTTCCGTTCCCTTATCGATGTTCTCGACTATCCAAGCTACGAAGACATTGAAATTGTGGTATGCATCTAGAATAAATACAAGGAGTGGTCGAAGAAGGTCTTCCTGGATTCACAACCAAATGGACGATAGAGAAGATCGAAGTAAAAATTGTTGTGGTACTTGCAAAAAATATGGGCACAACAAAAAAACTTGTGGTAGGCCTTGGAAAAACAAAAAGTAGTTTGATTCTTGTTAATTTATAATATTTTGTCAATTTTTTTGCTTATTGTATAATCCAACATAACATTCTAATACTCTCTTTATTGATGTTTGGTTTGATGTTTTGTTTGATTTGGGTTTGTTTGACATGTTGGTGTTTAGGTGTCGATCCGATAAAAAAAACCAAAAAAAATGTAAGAGGCGGTGTCTTGAATACCGCCTTTAATGGCAGAGAATTTGATCTAGAGGAAAGGCAGTACTTGAATACCTCCTTTAATGTCAGAGAATTTGATCGAGGAACGAGGGTTAAGGCGGTAAACGGGATTCCGCCTTTCATTGAAAGGCGATAGCCCGTATGACGCCTTTAATGGGAAAACAATTTTTTTCACCTTTCACCATGATTCCCCCATTTTGGTGTGTACCTAAAAACTACAATTGTAAGCACCAACAATTGTAAACCAGAACACATCCAACAATTTCAAAACAAGATAAATTTAAATTGTTTCCAACTGGATATTAAAAACATGATTCAGAGGACAAACTTTCTAAACATAATAAAAAACATAAACTTTCTAAACGTAATTCAAAAGATAAAAATGAACATAATATAATGCAATTTCAACTACAAATAAACACAATTCAACGTTTCCTCCTTCTCATTCTACCTGGGGCTGCTCTTTCGACGTTTTCTTCTCTAACATTCAGACCCACGATTTGGTTAATTAATTCTTCCTCTCCAGCATAGTACATCATCTCCTTCATATGATCCATAATGTCATTTATAGTAACTCTCGGCTCGGCTACACGGTACATCCCTTGAATAGTAGTTTGAATCTGCACACCCATATCAATATAAATACTTAAACAAATCAAGAAAAAGGGTTAAAAAATTATCAGTTTGTTTAGTTGAGATCCACGATGGTGGAACTCCTGCTCAAGATCCAAACCCACATTACAAGCTTGAGGGGGCGCGATATATAACCTAGAATTAGACCGATACGAATGGTCGACCGAGTACACCCAATACCTTCAACTTCACCTTCAACGCTGGAGTCTAATGCAGTCTCCCACAAACGAATTTCAGAAGCATATTTGACTCTCCAATTTTCACCCCACTTTCCTTTTCAATTACAATTTGTACGATAACGATCTTTGTTTTGATCAATGGGATCATAACATGTGGAATGAACCCAAATTGGCTCATACGCAGTCGGGGCGGTACCACTCAACATTGTTATAATGTGTTAATAGTACAACACATAGGTATTCTTCACGCCCTTCTGAAAAATTCTCGGCAACTAAGGAAATTCTAGTACCCTCATAAGGTCTTTAATTAACCTAAGTGGAGTATATATACTATTTAGGAATAAGTAGATTTCCCTATAATACAAAACAACGCACCTGGTCGAGTTCTTGAAGCTCCAAGTTATCGTGATAAATCCTTGAAATCCGACCGCAACTATCAACCCAAGTTTTTGCACAATTCTAACTAAAACATCAACAACACAATAATATTAATAACACAATAACATTAATATCACATTAATATTAATGACATGTAAACTTACAATGTACTCGCAAGACTGTGTCCAACGGGCTGAGGATAATTTTGAAATCAAGGTCTAACATGAAAATAGTCCCAAAACCATATCTACTCGAGGAATAACAAGAGAAAATTTAGTTTACACAATTACTAAAATTAAAAATTTAAATTAAATACTAGCAAAAGTAGACCACGCCCCTTGAATGTTCCAAATCCTCTCTCGCATGCTTGACATAGACCACTGTACAAATATGATAATGTAGCCGAACCCCAACTAAATCGAGCAGTCTGCCTCAAGTCCCTCAACAATGGGAGATACATCGTTGGCACGTGGTTTTGTTTCCCCTAGAGGAAAAGAAATGTCCCGATTACATAAAGTATATACCTCATCGCGTAGTGGCGTAAAACATCTTGAGTCGCGTTATTACCTAGAGGATCTTTACCAAACCAAGACTTTAACCACGCAGTCCAAATAAGGTTTCGTCCTTCGTCAACATTACCCCCCCTCCCCGTCCTCCTCCTGAGCCTGATCTTGATCTGGATCCGGATCCAGATCCTAAGCCTGATGTCTACGAGTGGGTCAGGGTTGTGGAGGTATTTATCCAAATAAATGAAGACATATATCATCATAGTTGGTGGGTCCTGGTGTGTTATAAAATAATGCGATAAAGATTAAGGACTCACAAACCGCAAGTGTACGATTGTCCAAGTAATAAACGGATAAGTCAGATTCGTTCTCAGGGTTGGACTGATATAACCCAACTGTTCAATAGATAAGTAGTTGTAATTGCAAGTACGGAAAATAAAATATAAAGTTGTTTGGTTTTTGTTTTAAGGACTAAGATGCAAAAATAAATTAAAGACTAAATTAATTGAAATGAAATGAAAGTAATGCAAATAAATAAGCTAGACGCAAGAAGAGAATGGTACTTGAGTCTCGCTAGGGAATTAACCTAAGTCAATGCAATTACTATTTCGTTTAAGGGTAGAGTTGTCATTTAATTATTAGTCGAGACTCTGTAATCTCCAACCCCCGTCAGGGTGGACTTAGGAGCTATCATACGGTATTATAAACCCCGTCAGGGCGATTATACCTACTTTCGAATGGTTTTAGTCTCTTACCCAATTGGCTATATGGTTAGTCAATCACGTCAGGATTATTAACGAATACCACACGTCTATTACCTAGGTCCATAATTAAACCCGGCGTCAAGGTGATGACTTCGCCACTAAAGTGAATAGCCTAATTACTAAAACTTATTTCTAATTGATCAGAAAATAAAGAATAAACAAGCATAAAATAATATCCAATAATAAATACCCAACTCAGATTAAATCGTAAAATCCCAAATTCAAAAACAGAAATTGATTAACTAGGGTTTCAACTCATTATTTGTGATTCTCAATTATTTAATAATTTAGCTCATGTTCAAAAGAAAAACTAAAATTAAATAAATAAAAGACATTTTTCTAAATTATAGAAATAAAATATGAACCTCATTGAAGTGATGAAAAGAATTGTTGTTGGAGCAAAATGGATTCTCCAGCTCCTGCTCTTGCTTCCGCCTCTTGACGCTCTCTCTAAGGATGAATTAATTTGAAGAATATATGAGAGGTGCTGAATAATGAGATGTAAAGGCATATATATAATGGATAAATCGGATTGGGCTTTTTAATTAAGTGAATTAGGTTAAATGAATAAAAGCCCAAGTCCAAATATCAAATCACGTAACTGATGTACATTTGTTAGTAAAACAGCTGTAACTTTTGCTTCTTAACTCGGAATCACTCCGTTCAACTTGCAAAATTTTTCTGACTAAAAGACGCACCTTTCATATTTTATTCTCCAAGGCTGAATCAGTGACTAAGACACTCGGAAACAGTGATTTGTAACAGACTTCCAGATTTCATTCCCATCTAATAAATTCTTCGGACCAACTTTTCTCGCCTTTGACTTCTACACTCGATCTATGACTTTAATTCCCGTTTCCTTTACTTGTCTTGGTATCCATGGACCTACAAACTTTGCACTAAAAACAAATAAATTAATGCACAAAAGCTCTAAAACGCAAATAATACAAATCCAAAGGAAGAAAACGCAATATAACGAAATAAGCAAAAAAGACTATCTAATAAGTCCAATTTATACCCAAAATGATGTCTCCTAAGGGCATATATTTAGAACAAAAAGGGAGACATCAAGACCCCAAACTCAAACCTTTGTCTTTCCGACAAAGTAAAACAAAACAGAGGTCTAAGGTAAGAAGGAACACGCAAAATCTAAAGAATAAACCCAAAACAAAACACAAAATAAATTTCATATAGTACAACCTAAGAATTAATATACACATAAACCTATCGTAAAAAAATCAAACACATAAATAATTTCAATCGAAAATTAACTTCACAATGCTAGATGATTACACTTGATACTTAGCTCGAGATGGTGGTTATAGGGTGTTCATCAATCTTTACTCGCTTTGAATGCTCCACTTAACTTACTCCCTGTTAGCAGAATTGTTAATTCACTATGTACCCAGGAATCACAAGGACTTTACGATATGGTTCATTTGGATAATGAAAAGTGAGCTTTTGGCTCTCTCCTCACTAGCCTTCAACAAACTGTCATGAGCTTGAGTTTACACTCACATATGATCTCACTCACTTGACGCACAAATTTAGCGTCCCCAAACTAAACCCAACCTCTCAATATGATTACGAAAATATTCCTTTACCGTTTCCCTTTATTTCAATATTTATTCAATCTTTTTTTTGTAAGTTAAACATGACATTCTTTTTAATGTGAGATGTCATGCTAACTTATTTTCTCAACTTTTTTATTTATTATTTTTTTATCCATTTTTTTTTCTTTTCTTTTCTTTATTTTTCATAAATCGTCAAAGGAATTTACAATTAAGTGCATAATCATTCAAGCACATCACAAATCTACTCAACAGATGAAATAATAGATTCTTTCAACCCAAACTCAAGTTCAAGTAAAACTAGTCTTAAGCAATCGTTACAAGTGCGGGTCATATGATATAGTCCTAACATCTAAAGAATAAGCTTATAGTGTGGCTGGTGGGGCCTAGGGTGTGATAAAATAAGATATAAATAAAGAGCAAATAATCACCCTAGACTGATCACGGTTCTGCAAGTATACACATCGTATGCAAGTTTTAGAAAATAAGTAAGATTCGTTCCGCAGAGACTACGAAGGTTAGGGGAATCTTATGCAATAATTAGGTGCAAATAAATTTAAGCTAGAACAAATAAAACACAATAAAAGTAAAGACAAATAGATATTTATTTGATTTTCTAATTAACTAAACAAAAACTAAGAATTTAAAAGACAAAAAGTAAATACGAAAGAGAAGTGATATGAGAATATAGCTTGAGCCATTAGCATGTGATCCCCACTAGTTTTGCAGTTCTAAACATGTAAGGGTGAATTATGTAGTATTTCAATAATCGGTTCCAATTCGCTATAGGTAGTTTTAAATAGGATTTACCTGTGTCAATAAGGCTTCCTAAGCAAACTTTTCCTGTAATTGGTAAATAGTCACAAGAACTAAACCATAGTGATTATCTAGTTAGGTTGATTTGTCAGATCTAAATCGAATACTAGACGTTATGTGCTAAACATGTAATTAAACACCGTTTTCAATGGTGACCTAACTACTAGATGGTAATTCTATATGGCGGTCGTCAACAAGAACATGGAATATAAAACCAAACACATAAACAGAGAATAAAAACTATAATTCAATTTAAAACATTAAGTTCCCAAATTAGATAGATGTCAACCAAAACTAGGGTTCATACATAGATGCTAAAATTCAAGCTAAAGAAATTTAGTTCATGAAAGAAAAGAAAGAAATTACAAATTTAAAGGTAGAAGAAGACATTGTTGATGAACAGCTCCTTCCAGACTTCTCTCTTGTGTTGTAAGCTTCCTCTTGGTTTAAGGTTTCACCAAGGATGATTTAAGAGTATTAAGAGGCTGTATTTATAGTGTATAGGTTGACCAAATTCGTTTATTGGAGATAAGGTTAAGTAATGGACTCCAAGCCCAACTCAAATTTGTATGAATAATTACAGCTGAACTATTTTGAGTATATCTTCTTCGTTATTGGTCGGTTTTGGCTCCATAATATACCAAAAGAATCGTCACTGAATTACCTACGTCCCAATGAAAGAAATGTTCCAAAATCGGCTTCGTTTAGGAGTTATCACCACTTCTTTAGGCGTGTGCTGCAGAATCTCAGATTTAGGCAGCTTTTCCTTTTCCATATTTTTAGCCTTTGTTTCCTTTATCTCCAATTTCCATGTAAATCTCTTCCCATATCTTGTAGTCTTTGACTTGGAATCTAATTAATCTCCATAATTATCTTTAAAGCTTGACACTAAATAAACAATTAAACCCAATATGCTCTAAAAATATTATGTTACTAAATCAAGACTCAAATTAGGAAAGTGCACTAAACTAAGATAAAATCAACCTATAAACTTATAAATAAGCTTAAAATGATGTCTCAGAAGTATATTTTATTATCACAAATGAGGAGACATCAAGACCCCAACTCAAAGTTGTATCGTCCCGATACAATAAAAGTAAAGAACAGAAGGGTAGTCAAGTAAACAAGAAGAGAAATCGGAGGAGAATAAGAACAGATCATAATGAATGATCCTAGAGAAAAATATCTAAAAAGTCTCATGTAGTAATGCTCAAGAAATAATGCACAAGTATGCTTAATACACATGTAATCAACAATCCATAAATTCAAGTCCAGATTAATTTCGCAATGCCAGAAGGAGAGGATGATAACTTAGTTCATGTTAATGGCTATAGGTTGTTCATAGGTCCTAATATAGCATCCAATGGTCCACTTACCTACTACCTAATAGCTCAATTGTTTCTCCACCAAGTAGTCAGAAATCCTAAGGTCTTTGGTTATAACTTAGCTTAGGGACGGTATGATATATTTGGATAATGAAAAGTGAGCTTTTGGCTCTCTCCTCACTATCCATCAACGAATCGACCTAGAGCTTGAGTTTTCACTCGAAGATGTACTCACTCAACCCAATTTATTGATGCTTCTAACTTGCATCCCCAATAAATCCCAATTAAAACCTTTGATGATATCAAATCCACTTTGCCGGTCCGAATATATATTTTCTTTTCAAATCAATTTTTTCTTTTGTATAGCTATGATTCTCTTTTGATGTTGAGACATCACACTATTTTTTTTTCATATATATATATATATATATATATTCTTTTTATGCCCTTGTTGGCAAATTAGCTCGTAGCTTCTTTTCCATTCACTATTACCCCGACAAAGGGTTACAATAATAACAATTTCATCATCAATAAAATCACAAATATAATTCCCAAAACTCAATGTTCCCTAATGATGAAACCCACCACCCCAAACTCAAGCTCTAAAACAACTTGCTTCAGGTTTTGCGATTCGAGTGCGGGTCATATAGATAAGTCCTACAAACTAAGGGTATGGATTATAATGGATTTCAATAAAAGGCTTTAGAAAGGCTCAGAGGGGTTAAGACGGATAAATAATAACAATATCAAACAAAAGGGTGAGAAGGTAGAAAAGGCTGCAAGTGTTTAATCATGAAAGAACTGCCTTAGTCATGTTTCTAACTACCAGATTTCGTTACTTTTTCATTATTAGTTCATAGATAAGTGGGTTTTCAACTAATTTCAAACCTCACGTTCTACACACCAAATAACTCTC
Source organism: Nemophila menziesii (assembly GCA_029959085.1). NCBI lineage: Eukaryota > Viridiplantae > Streptophyta > Magnoliopsida > Boraginales > Hydrophyllaceae > Nemophila > Nemophila menziesii. The sequence continues at coordinate 2,059,699 of JARWIR010000004.1, forward strand.
CCTAAGTTTCAACGTGAATTCTTAGCATTGCTCATTGACTTTCCTATCTTTTATTTCCTGTTTTCATACATGCATCCTAAACAAATTTGTTGCATCTTTCAAAAACATACTACTTACTATCATTGACCTAATAAAATCATGCTCAAATAGGTACATTCAAAATATTCTATGCCTTAACTCAACCTAAAAAATTTAAATTTTATGCAAAAACGAAAAGAAGATGAGGACAACGAATCCCCATCCCCAACTCAAAAGTGAGCCGTGTCCCCATGACTCGAAAAAGACTCAAGAATGGAATAAAATTTAAAATTAAAACTAACTAAACTACCTAATGCATACAAGCTAATAAGAAAATTAGAATGACTTACCTGGCTGGCCATAGAGATCCATTATATCCTCCTCCTCATTCGAATCTGAGGGATCGGTATAACTATCAATATCCCGTTCCAAGGTAAAATCTTCAAGATGTGATTGCATCTGTATAGCTTCCGTCCAAAGTTCTCTATTATCTTCTTGTAATCTTTCGATTTCGTTTTGTAGCTTAAGAGCCCATGGAGGAATATCATGATCAATTTTAGAGGAAGAAAAGGAAAAGAACCTTGGTCTTGATTTTTTATCTTCTTCAAAGGCCTTCTTGATGGTATGGACATTCTAGCAGTTAACTTCTTTGGTAGTGGTTGTGCTGATGCCTTTTCTTTTGATTCTTCAGTAAACTCATCAAGATTGATGGGTTTTTCAATGGTAGCTCCAGGCAATTTCTTATTCTTCCCAAGGATAGAGCACTTTCTCTTGTATTCCATAGCTTCAGATCTGTTAGTCATGCTTGATTCACCCACAACTCTATCCTTATTGCTCTATATCTGAAGCTCCTGCTCTTGCTTCCGCCTCTTGACGCTCTCTCTAAGGATGAATTAATTTGAAGAATATATGAGAGGTGCTGAATAATGAGATGTAAAGGCATATATATAATGGATAAATCGGATTGGGCTTTTTAATTAAGTGAATTAGGTTAAATGAATAAAAGCCCAAGTCCAAATATCAAATCACGTAACTGATGTACATTTGTTAGTAAAACAGCTGTAACTTTTGCTTCTTAACTCGGAATCACTCCGTTCAACTTGCAAAATTTTCCTGACTAAAAGACGCACCTTTCATATTTTATTCTCCAAGGCTGAATCAGTGACTAAGACACTCGGAAACAGTGATTTGTAACAGACTTCCAGATTTCATTCCCATCTAATAAATTCTTCGGACCAACTTTTCTCGCCTTTGACTTCTACACTCGATCTATGACTTTAATTCCCGTTTCCTTTACTTGTCTTGGTATCCATGGACCTACAAACTTTGCACTAAAAACAAATAAATTAATGCACAAAAGCTCTAAAACGCAAATAATACAAATCCAAAGGAAGAAAACGCAATATAACGAAATAAGCAAAAAAGACTATTTAATAAGTCCAATTTATACCCAAAATGATGTCTCCTAAGGGCATATATTTAGAACAAAAAGGGAGACATCAAGACCCCAAACTCAAACCTTTGTCTTTCCGACAAAGTAAAACAAAACAGAGGTCTAAGGTAAGAAGGAACACGCAAAATCTAAAGAATAAACCCAAAACAAAACACAAAATAAATTTCATATAGTACAACCTAAGAATTAATATACACATAAACCTATCGTAAAAAATCAAACACATAAATAATTTCAATCGAAAATTAACTTCACAATGCTAGATGATTACACTTGATACTTAGCTCGAGATGGTGGTTATAGGGTGTTCATCAATCTTTACTCGCTTTGAATGCTCCACTTAACTTACTCCCTATTAGCAGAATTGTTAATTCACTATGTACCCAGGAATCACAAGGACTTTACGATATGGTTCATTTGGATAATGAAAAGTGAGCTTTTGGCTCTCTCCTCACTAGCCTTCAACAAACTGTCATGAGCTTGAGTTTACACTCACATATGATCTCACTCACTTGACGCACAAATTTAGCGTCCCCAAACTAAACCCAACCTCTCAATATGATTACGAAAATATTCCTTTACCGTTTCCCTTTATTTCAATATTTATTCAATCTATTTTTTGTAAGTTAAACATGACATTCTTTTTAATGTGAGATGTCATGCTAACTTATTTTCTCAACTTTTTTATTTATTATTTTTTTATCCATTTTCTTTTCTTTTCTTTTATTTATTTTTCATAAATCGTCAAAGGAATTTACAATTAAGTGCATAATCATTCAAGCACATCACAAATCTACTCAGCAGATGAAATAATAGATTCTTTCAACCCAAACTCAAGTTCAAGTAAAACTAGTCTTAAGCAATCGTGATTCAAGTGCGGGTCATATGATATAGTCCTAACATCTAAAGAATAAGCTTATAGTGTGGCTGGTGGGGCCTAGGGTGTGATAAAATAAGATATAAATAAAGAGCAAATAATCACCCTAGACTGGTCACGGTTCTGCAAGTATACAGATCGTATGCAAGTTTTAGAAAATAAGTAAGATTCGTTCCGCAGAGACTACGAAGGTTAGGGGAATCTTATGCAATAATCAGGTGCAAATAATTTAAGCTAGAACAAATAAAACAAAATAAAAGTAAAGACAAATAGATATTTATTTGATTTTCTAATTAACTAAACAAAAACTAAGAATTTAAAAGACAGAAAGTAAATACAAAAGAGAAGTGATATGAGAATATAGCTTGAGCCATTAGCATGTGATCCCCACTAGTTTTGCAGTTCTAAACATGTAAGGGTGAATTATGTACTATTTCAATAATCGGTTCCAATTCGCTATAGGTAGTTTTAAATAGGATTTACCTGTGTCAATAAGGCTTCCTAAGCAAACTTTTCCTGTAATTGGTAAATAGTCACAAGAACTAAACCATAGTGATTATCTAGTTAGGTTGATTTGTCAGATCTAAACCGAATACTAGACGTTATGTGCTAAACATGTAATTAAACACCGTTTTCAATGGTGACCTAACTACTAGATGGTAATTCTATATGGCGGTCGTCAACAAGAACACGGAATATAAAACCAAACACATAAACAGAGAATAAAAACTATAATTCAATTTAAAACATTAGGTTCCCAAATTAGATAGATGTCAACCAAAACTAGGTTTCATACATAGATGCTAAAATTCAAGCTAAATAAATTTAGTTCATGAAAGAAAAGAAAGAAATTACAAATTTAAAGGTAGAAGAAGACATTGTTGATGAACAGCTCCTTCCAGACTTCTCTCTTGTGTTGTAAGCTTCCTCTTGGTTTAAGATTTCACCAAGGATGATTAAGAGTATTAAGAGGCTGTATTTATAGTGTATAGGTTGACAAAATTCGTTTATTGGAGATAAGGTTAAGTAATGGACTCCAAGCTCAACTCAAATTCGTATGAATAATTACAGCTGAACTATTTTGAGTATATCTTCTTCGTTATTGGTCCGTTTTTGCTCCATAATATACCAAAAGAATCGTCACTGAATTACCTACGTCCCTATGACAGAAATCTTCCAAAATCGGCTTCGTTTAGGAGTTATCACCACTTCTTTAGGCGTGTGCTGCAGAATCTCAGATTTATGCAGCTTTTCCTTTTCCATATTTTTAGCCTTTGTTTCCTTTATCTCCAATTTCCATGTAAATCTCTTCCCATATCTTGTAGTCTTTGACTTGGAATCTAATTAATCTCCATAATTATCTTTAAATCTTGACACTAAATAAACAATTAAACCCAATATTCTCTAAAAATATTATGTTACTAAATCAAGACTCAAATTAGGAAAGTGCACTAAACTAAGATAAAATCAACCTATAAACTTATAAATAAGCTTAAAATGATGTCTCAGAAGTATATTTTATTATCACAAATGAGGAGACATCAAGACCCCAACTCAAAGTTGTATCGTCCCGATACAATAAAAGTAAAGAACAGAAGGGTAGTCAAGTAAACAAGAAGAGAAATCGGAGGAGAATAAGAACAGATCATAATGAATGATCCTAGAGCAAAATATCTAAAAAGTCTCATGTAGTAATGCTCAATAAATAATGCACAAGTATGCTTAATACACATGTAATCAACAATCCATAAATTCAAGTCCAGAATAATTTCGCAATGCCAGAAGGAGAGGATGATAACTTAGTTCATGTTAATGGCTATAGGTTGTTCATAGGTCCTAATATAGAATCCAATGGTCCACTTACCTACTACCTAATAGCTCAATTGTTTCTCCACCAAGTAGTCAGAAATCCTAAGGTCTTAGGTTATAACTTGGCTTAGGGACGGTATGATATATTTGGATAATGAAAAGTGAGCTTTTGGCTCTCTCCTCACTATCCATCAACGAATCGCCCTAGAGCTTGATTTTTCACTCGAAGATGTACTCACTCAACCCAATTTATTGATGCTTCTGACTTGCATCCCCAATAAATCCCAATTAAAACCTTTGATGATATCAAATCCACTTTGCCGGTCCGAATATATATTTTCTTTTCAAATCAATTTTTTCTTTTGTATAGCTATGATTCTCTTTTGATGTTGAGATATCACACTATTTTTTTTCATTTATATATATTCTTTTTATGCCATTGTTGGCAAATTAGCTCGTAGCTTCTTTTCCATTCACTATTACCCCGACAAAGGGTTACAATAATAACAATTTCATCATCAATAAAATCACAAATATAATTCCCAAAACTCAATGTTCCCTAATGATGAAACCCACCACCCCAAACTCAAGCTCTAAAACAACTTGCTTCAGGTTTTGTGATTCGAGTGCGGGTCATATAGATAAGTCCTACAAACTAAGGGTATGGATTATAATGTGTTTCAATAAAAGGCTTTAGAAAGGCTCAGAGGGGTTAAGACGGATAAATAATAACAATATCAAACAAAAGGGTGAGAAGGTATAAAAGGCTGCAAGTGTTTAATCATGAAAGAACTGCCTTAGTCATGTTTCTAACTACCAGATTTCGTTACTTTTTCATTATTAGTTCATAGATAAGTGGGTTTTCAACTAATTTCAAACCTCACGTTCTACACACCAAATAACTCTCCCTAAGTATCAACGTGAATTCTTAGCATTGCTCATTAACTTTCCTATCTTTTATTTCCTGTTTTCATACATGCATCCTAAACAAATTTGTTGCATCTTTCAAAAACATATTACTTACTATCATTGACCTAATAAAATCATGCTCAAATAGGTACATTCAAAATATTCTATGCCTTAACTCAACCTAAAAAATTTAAATTTTATGCAAAAACGAAAAGAAGATGAGGACAACGAATCCCCATCCCCAACTCAAAAGTGAGTCGTGTCCCCATGACTCGAAAAAGACTCAAGAATGGAATAAAATTTAAAATTAAAACTAACTAAACTACCTAATGCATACAAGCTAATAAGAAAATTAGAATGACTTACCTGGCTGGCCATAGAGATCCATTATATCCTCCTCCTCATTCGAATCTGAGGGATCGGTATAACTATCAATATCCCGTTCCAAGGTAAAATCTTCAAGCTGTGATTGCATCTGTATGGCTTCCGTCCAAAGTTCTCTATTATCTTCTTGTAATCTTTCGATTTCGTTTTGTAGCTTAAGAGCCCATGGAGGAATATCATGATCAATTTTAGAGGAAGAAAAGGAAAAGAACCTTGGTCTTGATTTTTTATCTTCTTCAAAGGCCTTCTTGATGGTATGGACATTCTAGCAGTTAACTTCTTTGGTAGTGGTTGTGCTGATGCCTTTTCTTTTGATTCTTCAGTAAACTCATCAAGATTGATGGGTTTTTCAATGGTAGCTCCAGGCAATTTCTTATTCTTCCCAAGGTTAGAGCACTTTCTCTTGTATTCCATAGCTTCAGATCTGTTAGTCATGCTTGATTCACCCACAACTCAAGTTATACCACGGTACATGGGTACACCGCAGCAACTCCGTCAAAAAACCCGCGGTACATCACCCGTGGTACGGGTTTTTGGCTCGTGCGGTATATCCCCCTTGAGCCGCGGTGCACCGCACCTATCAGGTGTCCATTTTTCGTCTCGGTATAAAACCCGTGGTGGCCAACCCGTGGTACGGGTTTCTTCCAGGCGCGGTACACCGGACATCAGGCGCGGTATACCGGACCTGCCTGTGAATTTTTCCAAGAAATTTGACCCCAAACTCAATTCCTGCACAATAGCACACTACCTTTCTCTCCTATTAGCTTGTAAACACAATTAAAATTATACACTAACTTAATATTATACACTACAAACTAAAAACAACTAATCAAAAAAGAAATTAAAACAAGGGATGTCTCCCAAGAGCACTTTTGCTTAACGTCTTTGAGTTAGACGTGTACCTCAGGATAAGCGCTTTCAACGAGATGGATTGTCTCCTCTCGCCCAAAGTCCTCACTGTCATGGTATCTCTTCAAACGCTGGCCATTCACCATGAATGTCCGTTGCTCGGTTGGATGTTTAATTTCAATCGCTCCATGCGGCGTGACTTTCGTAACAATGTAAGGTCCTCCCCAACGGGATATAAGCTTTCCTGGGTAGTTCGAAAATTGAGAGTTGTATAATAAAACCTTTTGCCCTCTCTCGAAATGCTTTGGACGGAGTCGTTTATCATGCCATCGCTTTGTTTTCTCCTTGTAGAGACGTGAATTTTCATAGGCAAGATAACGAAACTCCTCCAACTCGTTCAACTGCATCATCCTTTGTTTCCCGGCCAATTCTGGGTTTACATTCAGAGTTTCGATAGCCCAGTAGGCTCGAGCTTCAAGTTCAATCGGTAGATGACACGCTTTGCCGTAGACCATGCGATATGGAGATGCCCCAACTGGTGTTTTAAATGCTGTTCTTTAAGCCCAGAGAGCGTCATCTAGCTTTAAAGACCAATCCTTCCTCGTTTTATTCACGGTCTTCTCAAGAATAGATTTGATTTCCCGGTTGGAAACTTCAGCTTGACCGTTAGTTTGTGGGTGATAACCGGTTGAAATACGGTGTCTCACTCCAAACTTACGAAGATAGTTTATCAGAGGAGCGTTAATAAAGTGGGTACCTTTATCACTGATGAGAACGCGTGGCGTACCATGTCTTGAAAAGATGTTTGTTTTTAAGAATTTAATCACTGTTTGAGCATCGTTCTTTGGTGTTGCCACTGCTTCTACCCATTTTGATACATAATCTACCGCAAGCAAAATATAAAGATTTCCATGGGAAGTGATGAAAGGTCCCATGAAATCTATACCTCATACATCAAAGATTTCGACTTCTAGAATATTGTTAAGCGGCATCGCGTCTCTTTTTGATATATTACCAGTGAACTGGCATCTTTGACATGACTGGACAAAACGATGACAATCTTTGTGTATGGTAGGCCAATGGAATCCGGATTGAAGAATTTTAGCTGCAGTTCTATCGCCTTTAAAATGACCTCCATAAGGTGAACTATGACAACTTTCAATGATCTTTTCCATTTCGCCTTCATGCACACATCTTCTAACCACTTGGTCACTACAAATCTTCCAGAGGTACGGTTCATCCCAATAATACTGTTTGGCCTGGTGAGATAATCTTTGTCTTTGTTGTGGGTGGATATCTTTGGGAAAAACACAACTCACAATGAGGTTGACTAGATCTGCATACCATGGCACAAATGCACGTTTAATAGCAAAAAGTTGTTCATCAAATAATACCTCTTTAACCAACAATGGTTCTTTGTTCGCATCAGATCCTTCGAGCCTTGATAAATGGTCAGCAACTTGATTCTCGCATCCCTTTCGGTCTCGAATGTCTATGTCAAATTCTTGAAGTAACAGTACCCATCTAATAAGACGCGGCTTAGCGTCCTTTTTCTCCATAAGTTACCTAATAGCTGAATGATCCGTGTATACAACAGTTTTCTTCCCAATCAGATATGAACAGAATTTATCAAAAGCATATACCACGGCCAACATCTCTTTCTCCGTCACTGTATAGTTCATCTGGGCAGCGTTGAAAGTCTTACTTGCATAATAAATCGTGTGGAAAATCTTTTCTTTCCTCTGTCCCAACACAACACCCATAGCGCGATCACTAGCACCGCACATAAGTTCAAACAGAGCTTTCCAATCAGGAGGTATAACAATAGGTGTGGAGATCAGTTTCTCCTTAATTGTCAAAAACGCTTGAAGACATTCTTCAGTAAAGTTAAAAGGAGTATCCTTTTCAAGTAAGGAGCAAAGCGGTTTGGCGATTTTGGAGAAATCTTTAATAAATCTTCGATAAAATCCTGCGTGACCCAAGAAACTTCTCACTCCTTTAACAAAAACTGGAGGTGGTAATGTTTTGATAACTTCAATTTTAGCACGATCAACCTCCATCCCTGCCTTCGAAACTTTATGTCCCAACACAATTCCCTCTTGAACCATGAAGTGGCATTTTTCCCAATTAAGCACAAGATCTTTTTCTCTACATCTCACAAGGACTTTCTCAAGATTATTCAAACAATCATCAAAACTATCTCCAAACACCGAAAAATCATCCATAAAAACCTCCAAATATTTATCAATCATGTCCCAAAATATTGCCATCATGCACCTCTGGAACGTGGCAGGTGCATTGCATAACCCAAACGGCATTCTTTAATAAGCAAAAGTACCAAACGGACAAGTGAAAGTTGTTTTGTGTTGATCGAGGGGATCTACACAAATCTGATTATAACCCGAATATCCGTCAAGGAAACAATAATATTCTCTCCCTGCAAGTTTGTCTAGCATCTGATCAATGAATGGTAGCGGGAAGTGATCTTTCTTTGTAGTTTTGTTGAGTCTTCGGTAATCCATGCACACTCGCCACCCCACAACTGTTCTTGATGGTATGGCTTCACCTTGATCATTAAGGATGGTAGTGATACCTCCTTTCTTTGGAACACATTGCACTGGACTAACCCAATCACTGCTAGCAATCGGATAGATAATTCCTGCGTCTAACAACTTGATAACTTCCTTCCTCACCACTTCTTTCATCGCTGGCATGAGTCTTCTTTGTCCCTCTATAGATCGTCCACCTTCGTTCTCAAGAATGATTTTGTGTTTGCAAACGGAAGGACAAATTCCCTTGATGTCGGCAATAGTCCATCCGATTGCTTCTTTGTTTGCGCGAAGTACTTTGAGTAGCTTCTCCTCTTGAGGACCTGAAAGGTTAGCAGAAATAATAACAGTCAAAATTTGTTCGTACCTAGATATGCATAGCGTAGATGATCTGGAAGTGGTTTTTCTTCGAGAACAGGTGGACATATTATAGATGGTTGTTTTATTGGTTCAATGTCACCTGATTCTCGAAGTATTTCTCGCACATTTGATCCAAATGCAGCAACATCTTCAGGAGGAATTTCGAGTTCCTTTTGAGATTCAAGTGCTAAGGCTTCGTCAAGATCATCATCTAAGCTTGCTTCATTGAAGACTTCTTGCGCAATTTTTCCTATGACATCTATTTTGAAACATTTATCTTTCGAATTCGGTAACTTCATAGCCTCAAACACATTGAATCTTATCTGTTCGTCTTGTACTCTCATGATCAACTCACCATTCTCAACATCAATTAGTGTACGCCACGTGGCTAAGAATGGTCTACCCAAGATGATGGGGACATTCTTATCCACGTCGTAGTCAAGAATAATAAAATCACAAGGAAAAATAAAAGAACCAGCTTTAACTAAAACATCTTCAATTTTACCTACTGTCGTGAGAGGGAGCGATCCGCCATTTGTAATACCACAGATATGGGTACAACTTCTCCAATATTATGCTTCTCGAACAGGGATCTAGGCATGAGATTGATGCTCACACCTAAATCACATAATGCTTTCCCGATCCAACTATCTCCAATGCCGATGGAATTGTAAAACTTCCGGGATCTTCTAGCTTCGGTGGCAACTTACTTTGACATATAGCACTACACTCCATAGGTAATCCAATTGTTTCCCCCGTTTCTATACTTCGCTTGTTGCAGAGAATGTCTTTCATGAATTTGAGATAGGTTGGCATCCTCTTGAGAGCTTCAACAAGCGGTATATTAAATTCCAACTTCTTCAACATGTCCACGAATTTCTTGAATTCCAGGTCATTGTCCTTCTTTCTGACACGTGAAGGGTATGGTGGTGGAGGGCGTGTATTAAGTTCCACTGGGTTTCTTGTCTTTTCTAGTGTCTCAGCTTGGACACTCTTTGGTTTAACTACCTCCTCTACTGTATCTTTGATTGTTTCTTCCCCCTGGTTTCTGGAATAGGGACTGGTTCAGGTTTTCTTCTTGGTGGAGGTAGTTGTTTTCCACTTCGCAATTCAACTGCATGACAAGAATCATCTCTAGGAGCAATAGTATCACTTGGGAGTTGCCCTTTCGGCCAATTTTGTAATGTACTCGCCAAATGTGATAAAGTATGCTCTAGTTTCTTGATTATCTTATGTTGGGCTTGAATTTTCTGTTGGCTACGACTAATATTTTTTTCAACTGTTTGCATTAACTTAGCGATACTCGAATTCAAGCTTTGGATTTGTTCCTTCTTTGTCAGTTGCATTGATTGTTTCGGTGGATCTTTCTTTGTCTCTTGACAAGCTTTCTTAACAATGGGTGCCTCTTTCTGAATAGGTTGTGGTGGATTATAGGATTGAGGTTGGGGTTGATGATAAGTCTCTTGATTTCTGACCCAACTCCTTTGCTGTGGAGGTTGTTGATAATTAGTGTAGCTTTCTTGAGGATAAGTATAACCATTAGAATAATAGTTATCTTGCGGATATGTAACGGAAGCTACTGTTGGATTATCCATACATCCTTCCCACACATGATCTCTTGATCCACAACCAGGACACGAAGGAATTGCACGTACTACATTTACCTGAGCAATTGTTCGGGCTTGTTCTTGTAGTTCTTCGAGTTGTTGTGCCAATTGTTTAAGCTTCAGAGGTTCTGAAGTGTCTTCTTTTTCTGATTTCCTTGGCCAACTTCTCTCGTTCTCAAGAATTCTCTCCATCCCCAACTCAGCTTCTTCAGGGTCTAGTAATACAAAACCTGCGTTTCCTAACGAATCTGCTTTCTCTCTTGATTTGTCATTAAGGACTCCATAAAACAAGGTTAAATAGTATTCCGGCGAGGATTTATGATATGGACATCTTGCCTTCTTTTTGTAAATCGTAACCATGCTTCACCCAAACTCTCTTTGTCTTCCTGTATAAACTGCTCAAGCTCCAACATATCTTTTAAACGTCTACTAACCGGATAGAAGTGGTCTAGGATTCTTGCTTGAAGCTTGTCCCAAACTGGAATAACATGAGGGTATTAGGTATCATACCAATCGCTTGCACATTCGGTCAAGAAGAACTGGAACATCACGTAATACACTTGTTCCCTAGTAACTCCTCTTACGATATAAGCATCACAGATTTGCATGAATTTCTGAATATATCGGATTGGATCTTGATGTGCAGCACCGCTGAATAATCCATGAGCTGCAAACTGAGTTAGCATCCCTGGATCAGTTTTAAATTTAGCGGCTTGAATTTTTGGAGCGCGAATTCTTCGTGGCTCCACTCTAAATTCGATGGGTAGCTCAAGTCTCCTTGGGTTCTCCATATGTAACTAAATCTGAAAAACAAAAACTAAAAGACAAAAGCGTAAAATAGAACTAACTGAAATAAAAGCACAAGATATATGCACAAGGACTAACAATGTAGTCCCCGGTAGCGGCGCCAAAAACTTGGTGGGGCCTAGGGTGTGATAAAATAAGATATAAATAAAGAGCAAATAATCAACCTAGACTGATCACGGTTCTTCAAGTATACAGATCGTATGCAAGTTTTAGAAAATAAGTAAGATTCGTTCCGCAGAGACTACGAAGGTTAGGGGAACCTTATGCAATAATTAGGTGCAAATAATTTAAGCTAGAACAAATAAAACACAATAAAAGTAAAGACAAATAGATATTTATTTGATTTTCTAATTAACTAAACTAAAACTAAGAATTTAAAAGACAGAAAGTAAATAAGAAAGAGAAGTGATATGAGAATATAGCTTGAGCCATTAGCATGTAATCCCCACTAGTTTTGCCGTTCTAAACATGTAAGGGTGAATTATGTAGTATTTCAATAATCGGTTCCAATTCGCTATAGGTAGTTTTAAATAGGATTTACCTGTGTCAATAAGGCTTTCTAAGCAAACTTTTCTTGTAATTGGTAAATAGTCACAAGAACTAAACCATAGTGATTATCTAGTTAGGTTGATTTTCAGATCTAAACCGAATACTAGACGTTATGTGCTAAACATGTAATTAAACACCGTTGTCAATGGTGACCTAACTACTAGATGGTAATTCTATATGGCGGCCGTCCACAAGAACACAGAATATAAAACCAAACACATAAACAGAGAATAAAAACTATAATTCAATTTAAAACATTAAGTTCCCAAATTAGATAGATGTCAACCAACACTAGGGTTCATACATAGATGCTAAAACTCAAGCTAAAGAAATTTAGTTCATGAAAGAAATGAAAGAAATTACAAATTTAAAGGTAGAAGAAGACATTGTTGATGAACATCTCCTTCCAGACTTCTCTCTTGTGTTGTAAGCTTCCTCTTGGTTTAAGGTTTCACCAAGGATGATTTAAGAGTGTTAAGAGGCTGTATTTATAGTGTATAGGTTGACCTAATTCGTTTCTTGGAGATAAGGTTAAGTAATGGACTCCAAGCCCAACTCAAATTCGTATGGATAATTACTGCTGAACTATTTTGAGTATATCTTCTTCGTTATTGGTCGGTTTTTGCTCTATAATATACCAAACGAATCGTCACAGAATTATCTACGTCCCTATGAAAGGAATCTTCCAAAATCGTCTTCGTTTAGGAGTTATCACCACTTGTTTAGGAGTGTGCTGCAGAATCTCTGATTTAGGCAGCTTTTCCTTTTCCATATTTTTAGCCTTTGTTTCCTTTATCTCCAATTTCCATGTAAATCTCTTTACATATCTTGTAGTCTTTGACTTGGACTCTAATTAATCTCCATAATTATCTTTAAAGCTTCACACTAAATAAACAATTAAACCCAATATGCTCTAAAAATATTATGTTACTAAATCAAGACTCAAAATAGGAAAGTGCACTAAACTAAGCTAAAATCGACCTATAAACTAATAAATAAGCCTAAAATGATGTCTCAGAAGTATATTTTATTATCACAAATGAGGAGACATCAATGGCTTCTAAAGAAAGGCTTAAAAGCATAAAATGGGGCTAAGAAGGATATAACATTTAACCACGTGTTAGAAAGCTGAAAAGGTCTCAAGTGGCTATCAAAGAACTGCCTCTATCATTTTCCTAGATAAATAATTCACATCTAGTTCATAATTAAGTGTGTTCTCTACTCATTAAGATCCCATATTTTACACACCACTCATTCTTACCAAATACAAGCTTACATCTTTTGCATTGTTCATTAATTTTTCTTATCAATCATCTAGTGTTTGCATGCATTCAACTTGTGTTTTACATTAACTCCTAAGATCGACTATTTTCTACCATTAATTTACAAAAAGTATGCTTATGGGGACATTCAACAAACTCTACAGTCAAATCATTCCTTAAACTAATTTTTATTTGATTTTTAATTTTTTTAAAAGCAGTAAAAACACATAAAATTGGGATGAGGCCGCAATACCCCACCCCAAACTAAAAAATTAGTCATGTCCCCACGACTCGAAAAGACACTATAAAGCAAATAAAATAATATACACTACTAAATGAGAAGAGGGTAGGAAAACATATATGGATCGGCACTAGGCCGATTATGTGTAGTCTTAGGTTGAGGTTCTGAATACTTCTTTATCAAGGTCTAAAGATCATTACTTGTTGTGTTAATCTTGAATAAAGTGTTCTTCATTACTTCGAACTCTTTTGTCATATTTCCCAAGTCTTCATCTTTTTATAGCTCTCTAAATCATCATCTCCTCTACGAAAATCTTCCCACAATACCCAACTTTCTTTCTTCAACACGTTCTTCGTACCTTTTCCAACCTTCATGGCCATCTCTGATGACCCCAAACACAATTGTTCACCTACTTAAATATTACTTGCAAAATATATAATGGTAGGCTCAAACAATTCACAATTTCTCCAATAAATAACTAAAACAAAAATCTTAATTCCCAACTAGTAATAGAAAGAAAAGAAGAGTTCTAGCTATTTTACCGGATTGGTCGTGGAATTTGTGATGATTTGATACCTTGCACTTGCAATCTCCAACCTTCAAAGTACAAAATATATTGATGAAATTTGTGTCTTTGGATGTTTGTTGAAGGTGGCATAGTAGTGACAATGGCGCTTTAATTGAGATGGGTAGTCATTATCTATGGTGTTGGAAAGATTTAAAGGATATAATTGAAACTTTGGGGAAGAAAAATTTTGGATTAAAAGTTGAATTTCTTGTTGTTTTGGAAGGATTTATGATATGGTCGTATGTTGGGATAATATTTGGAGGGATGGTTTGGTGATGTTACGGTGTTTCGATGGCGATTTGTAGGTATTTCTGGAGTTTGGTTTCTTTCATTTATTTTTTCGAAGATGCAACTGGTAGCTGCATGTAAGTGGTCAAATTACAGTAGTCTTTTTGCTATATAATCGGTAATCTGACTTCTCCATTGGATAGAGCTCGAAAAAATACGTGGTTTAGGCTCAAGATAAAGTTAACTTCGATACCCGAGCGCAAAGTTATGGCCTTCCAAAGTTTTAGTTGCGTATAGGAAACTCTTTCCATGGGGTCAGGTCGGCATTACCGGGCGCGAATAGCCAACATTTTGGGGACGCAATATATAGCTGTGTGTAGGAAACTCCATTCCAGTAAGTTGGGTATCGAGCGCGAATTGCCTACTCGCTGGACGCAAAGAGTTGCGTATTCGTGCTGATTTTTTTCCAGCGACGCAACATATAGGTTCATGGAATGGCATCTCGAACAGTAGCTCTAGTTGTAGCAAATTTTCTTGACCGGTATACCGGTCAGGGGAACCGGCTAGCCGGTCGCAACCTTCGACAATTCAGCAACACAGTTTATAGCTGTGTGGAATGGCTCGCCAAACAATAGCTCGCGATGTAACAAAGTTTCTTGGCCATATACCGGTCAGGGGACCGGCTTACCGGCCGCGCGAATCACTTTTCGGCGACACACTTTATAGTTGCGTGGAATTGGTCCGCGGACAAAATGTTTGATCCTCGTTGACCGGCTAGCCGGTGCGAGTGATCAAATTTTTGACCAAAACCACGCTTTTTCTTGCGTCTCACACATGTTAACCCCAAACTCAAGTATTAAAGTACCTGGAATTCATCAAAAACACTCCACCTTTCTCATTTCTTAAAAATAAATACTAACTACATAACAATTATTCTAATTCACACTAAGAATTTAAAGACACGAAAGCAATTTACAACATGGGTTGTCTCCCAAGAAGCACTTTTGTATATTACGTCTTTAATTTCGATGCGTTACCTTCCATGAAGATGGTATTGAGGTCTTTGCGGTGTTCCTCCGCTTAAATCCGCCTCTTGCTTTATATGAAAGCTTCATAATTTTCCCACTTAACATTTGATTTAATCGATCTTTGAAAGGGGTGGGTAAGTACCTCGTTTCGCCTTCTTATTTTCCCGACAAAACTCATTTTTCACCGCATGATAGTAGATGTCCGTCCTCAACGGTATAAGCTCATTTTTATTCCTCGGTTAAATCTTTTGTTCATCTTTAAAATATGGTGAGTAGGTGCTCCTCCTTGCCTCTTTACTCTCGCGGTGTGGCACCTTGCTTGTATAGCACATATTGATCATTGGTTGTAAAGGAGCTTATTGATGCCTCCTTATTTGTTCTAATTATTAGTCCTTAGGAGACATCCTTTTAGGTGAATATTTGACTTATTTGATAGTCTTTCATGCTTATTTAGTCATATTACACTTTCTCCCCTTGAAATTAGACTATTTTCATTTTTGGAGCTTTTGTGAGT
Source organism: Nemophila menziesii (assembly GCA_029959085.1). Taxonomy (NCBI): domain Eukaryota; kingdom Viridiplantae; phylum Streptophyta; class Magnoliopsida; order Boraginales; family Hydrophyllaceae; genus Nemophila; species Nemophila menziesii. Next base: position 2,075,711 of record JARWIR010000004.1, read on the forward strand.
TAATTTGGTTGTTTAGTGCAAATTTAGTATGTTCTTGAATTTCATGGAAAACCAATACAAGGAGGAGAAGTGAGAGTTAAAGTCTTAGATTATTTGTAGCTGTGTTAGGAAGTATTTTATTCGAAATTCTAATTTTAGAGTGCACTTTCTTATTTCTAAGTCTTGATTTAATGATTTATTTTTTAAAGCATATGCGGTTTAATTATTTATTTATTGTGAAGCTTTAAAGATATATATATTAATTAGAGATCAATTCAAGTCTAAGAAATACATGAAAGAAGATAAACATGGAAATAAAAAGATTAAGGAAGGATATATGCAAAGAAGGAAAAGATAAAGCTGCCAAATAAATCTGAAATTTTTAGCCACGTTCAAAGATGAGCTCATAAAATAATATTGGCTAGGAATCTGGGAGAATGGTTTGGACCAATGGATAGAGCTTTACGATACAAGTGGTTTGGACTATTGGAACGCGGCAAACGGATAAGTATTGAAGGAGATATGACCAAAACAAATCAGCAGCAGAATCTTACCTTTCTTAGATTTTAGGGCTGGGAATTAAAGAGTTCTTCACGTGTCTTCCACTCCAACTAAAACGAATTTGGGCTTCCTAACACCTATAAATACACCCCTTAGACCTTATTATTCAAGAGCTCTCATATTTTATTCAATTCATAACATCCTTAGAGAGAGAGAGAGAGTCAAACACTTCGGAGAATTACACAAGAGGATTAAGGTTTTCAAGTCAGAGTAAGAAGGTAAGGAGAAGCTAGCGCTGAAGGTATTATGTTCTTCCATCAACAGTCATCCTACCCTTTAGGTTATCAATTTATCTTTTATATTTGAACATGAATACCTTTTATTTATTTTCAGTATTTGATTTTATTATGAGCTAAATTTCGATATACTTGAGAATCGCAATAAAAGGATGAACCTTAATTAATTAATCTATGTTTTGAATTTGCGATTGTTATGATAAAAATTGAATTGAGTCTTATATATTGGATATTACTTTGTTCTTAATCACTATTTCTTTTCGGTACAACTAGAAATAGGTCTTAGTATTTGGGCTATTCACTTTAGTGGCGAAGTGATCATCCGACAGGGGGGTTTGAATACAGACTTATGTAATACCCGTGTAATGTCTGTTACTGACCGACAGGTTAACTAATTACATAGCCAAAGAGGTAAAATATTATTCATCTGAAAGTAGCTTATAATCTCCCTGACGGGGTTTGTAATACCGTAGGATAACTCTTAGGTCCACCCTGACGGGGGCTAGGAGATATTAGATTCCCGACTGATATTATAATACCAATTTCTACCCTTAAACATATCATAGATTACGTTAATTAGGTAGATTCTTTGCGAGACTCAAGTATCTTTCTTATCTGAAGTCGTCTTTTACTTGCATTATGTCTTATTTGTTTATTTACTTTTAGTCTTTATTTTCTTGCGTCTTATTAATTTAGAAAACCAAATAAAATCTTTTATTTTCTTTTTCTGTTAAACAATTATTCTTCTACTTAATCCATCCCTGAGAACGAAACTCGATTGATCGAATATTACTTGGACAACCGTACACTTGCGGTAATTGTGGTTCCTTTATTTCCATTCTTAATTTTATAACACACTAGGACCCACCAAGTTTTTGGCACCGCTGCTGGAGACTGTAGCGTGTGACCCCGGTATTAATCTTTAGAAGTTTAATTGTTAGTTTAGTTTTATTTTTATTTTTCAGTTTTACGCTTTGGGTTGTCTTTCTTTCTCAGGTTTACAGGTTTTGGTATATGCTTAAAGATATCGTGATCCTTGTGAATCCCGAAAACCTAGTTCGAGAAGCAAAAAAAAGGAAGAAAGAAGCTAAAGCAAAAGAGTTAGAATAGAGGTTGGCTAGAGAAGCAAAGATTGAAGGAGTCGAAAATCAACAATCGAATCAACAGAATGGTCAAAATCTTCCACAAGTTCAACATCCTCAGAACAATGATCCGTAGTTTGTCAATGGTCCTGAACAAAGCTCCATTTCGAGCTCCTGCCCTCTGAATTGGCACCACAGATATTAATGTCGCGAGATACAGACCCGATCCTGGTATGTTGTCTCAATTCCAAAGTTATAGCAATTTCCGAGGAGCACCTGGAAAAGATCCAATCCGTGTTGTATAGAAGTTTATGCAAATTTGCGATTCTTATATTACACAAGGAGTGACGAGAGATCAAATGTATTTCGCAAATTTTAGGTATTTTGTTATAGATGGATCAAGTGAATGGCATGATTCTCAAGAATCTGGATCAATCACTACCTGTGACGCATTACAAACTGCGTTCTTCGATAGATACTACCCAACAAATATGAGATTAGATGTGCAAGTCGATAACCTCGTTCAGACAAGATCAAGACGAGGCTTTGGGTAGAAGTTGGACAAGATTTCAGATTTGTTTGAGAAGAGTCCCTGATCATGGCCTTACAAAATTACAACAAATGAAGATATTTTACAGAGGCCTTAATGGACCTTCAAGAAAAGACTTAGACATGCTTTGTGGTGGTGGATTTTTATTGGTACAACCAGTCTATGCTAAGATTATTTTGAATAGAACTATGACGAATGAGATGGGTTGGAATACCGTGAGAACACCTATCCGAAGTGGAAAAGAAAATAGTGCCATGATTGAGGAAAAATTCTCCTCATTTGAGAATAAATTGAAGAACACTTTGGAGCCAGCAACTGAAACACCTTACTCTAGCTGTTACAAATGGTCTTTCAGGTAGAAGAGCAGATGTCAATGTTACACAAGAAGTTTATGGGTGTTCTAACTGTGGTGTACAAGATCATGATTGGGAGCATTGTCAAAGTAATATAGAAGCCGTAATGTTTATTGCCAACCAAGGGAACTATAATTCAGGTAGTCAAGGTTATCAACCGAATAGAAACCATCCGGGTTTCCAATATTGTAATCCAAGTGGGGCCGCGAATCCAACATATGCATATCAACAACGTCCCCAAGGTAATAACTATCAACCAAGACCACATAATAACTACCAAGGGGGACAAGGTTACGGAAATCAAGCTCAAAGACAACCTCCTCAGGACACTTATGCCGACACCATGAATTAGAAAGCTCTACCTGCTCAACCTCAAGAAGGTGTGTTAGATGTTCAACAAACCTTGGTGTCAATAATAAACGTTCAACAGACTACGGCCGCAACACTTAAATTGATAGAAAATCAGATGGCTCAGATGGCAAAGCAATTAAATTGACGCCCACAAGGACAATTACGAAGGGATATTGAAGAACCTAAACCATATGAAGAGTGTAACAATATCTCGCTCAGAAGTGGTAAGAACCTTCCACCACCACCGTTTCCCGTCATGAAAGAAAAAGAAACAACTGTGAAAGAGAAAACGGTAGAGGATGTGGTAGAAAAGGAAGATGAACCAAAAGTGGTGGAAGTGGAGAAGAAGCCGGAAATTCCAAAGAAGAAAGATGTTATAGAAGTCCGTCCTCCTCCACCATTCCCTTCAAGAGTTCAAAAGAAAGGAGATACTGCGGAATATTAGAGATTCATGAACATGGTGAATAAGCTTAACATTAATATACCTTTCTTAGAGGCTATCAAATGTGTACAGAAATACATTAAATTCTTCAAAAGAGCTATCACCAGCAAACGCCAATATCTTGAGAATGAAATGGTAGGTTTACCAAAAGAGTGTAGTGCCATCTTCTAGAGTGAGTTGCCACCTAAACTACTAGATCCTAGAAATTTTACGATCCCGATTGCGATTGGTGCTAAGTGGCAAGGGAAAGCTTTATGCGATTTGGGAGCAAATATTAATCTCATGCCCAAATCAGTCTTTGAAAAGTTAAAGATAGGAAACGCAAAACCAATTTCTATGGTTTTGCAAATGGCTGACAGATCCCTTGTACATCCAGAGGGAAAACTAGAAGGTGTCCTCGTCAAGGTAGGTACGTTAATTTTTCCTGTTGATTTTGTTATACTTGATTACGACGCGGATAGGAATGTCCCCATAATTTTGGGAAGACCATTCCTAGCCACGGGGCGTACTTTGATTGATGTATAAAACGCTGAAATGATTATGCGTATCCAAGACGAGAAGATAAAATTCAACGTGTTTAAGCCAATGAAGTTTCCGGATCCCAAGGAGGATTGCTTCCGGATTGATGTGATTGAACAAACAGACAAGGAGCCAACTAAGGTGCTGGAAACCCTAGGAATAAAGGAAAGAGAACTAGGAAAGAAACTGCCTAATAAAAACCCTCCATATCCTAAAAAAATCCACACCTTGACCATGCTAAGAAGAAAGAAAAGGCACGTACTCTGAAGGTTCCAAAAGAACCTAAGAAAGAAAGAAAGAATGAAGAGGGAGTTCAAAGTAGGCTAAGAGGTCGCAATGAAAAAGCCTGGTCCTCCTCCGAAAGCACGTGAAGCCAAGAGTTCTTAGCAAGGACCGTTCATGGTCACAAAGGTTATTTCGAATCTACTACTAATAATAAAAGCTAAGGGATGCAAATTCCGTGTAGCAAATGTTGATAAGCTCACTCACTGCTGGGGAGGTTATGTTAAAAAGGGATTCATAAGGTAACCCGTCGAGCTTAACGACGTTAAACAAAAGCCATTTCATTGTATATTAGTTTATTGTTTTATGTTTTTCAATTCATAGTGTATAATTCTAAGTAATTGTCGAGTCTTAGTGTCTACTTTTAAAAGAAATGAGAAAGTTAGTGTGTGAATGGTGTAGGAATTGAGTTTGGGGTGCTAAGGAAAGAAAAAGAAAAATCTGCTGCACTAGCCGGCTAGCCGGCCATATTCCCAGCATGCCGATGGAGGAAAAACACGAGCCCTCGTGTCTAAAACTCGGGTTGTTTGCCGAGAGGGAGAAAAAAATTTAAGAGTCCCACCAGTATGCCGGCCAGAGAAAAACACGAGCCCTCGAGTTGCTTGATTCGGGTATTTTGACGGAGCAAACGTTTTTCGAAATTCGGCGCACCAGTATGCCGGTGAACACCGCCGGTATGCCGGCGCCAACGCGAGGCCTCCGGTAGTGGATTCGGGTTTATTGCCAAGAGAAGCAAAAAGGAAGATCTTCACCACCGGTACGCCAGCGCGATGGAGGTTTTGAAGTGATTTATTCCAGTTCCACATCTTACCTTATCAAGAAGTAACCCTAGCCTCCCCAATATGAATTTTTCAGACCCTAACCCTTTATATACCTGCACCACACCACTACAACACCCAAAAACATTAAATCCTTCCTCCTAATCCATTCTAAACACACATCCAACACCATAATCAATCAAGAACATCAAGAAATATTCTCCTTCAAACTTAAGCCTCTTCATCAAAGCTTCAATCCTATCTATTAAACCTTCCCCAATCCATGTACATAATCATTACCCATCTCATATAACACCACAATCCTTCATTACAAATCCTCAAAACATCAAATTTCAAAATCTTCTCTCGTTTTTGATTATTTGAAGTTTTGAGTTTTGGGTTCATTGAAATGACGAAGACTAGGAGGTCAAGAATAACATGAAGAAGAAGAAGTTGGAGAACCTCTTATTACTTTTGGTGTTGAAAGATGTAGTTGAAAGAATGAAATTTTGGAGGATAATCATGAAGAGGTGTTGACAACCATAGGAAAAGTCACAAAAGAGTTGGAGCTTATGCAAAACATATTACATGGAGTGAGCAATGTTCAACATGCCACCTACGCAACAAGAGGAGCTCAACCTGAACGTAACCATGGATACCAGCTTCGTGCTGGTTCAGATACGTTTTCCTATCCCTTTTCTCATTTGTTTTATTTGTTTATTTGCTTTATTGAGTCTTTTTCGAGTCGTGGGGACACGACTCAATTTTTAGTTTTGGTGGGGTTCGTTGCCTCATCCCATTTTTTGGTGTTGTACATGCTTTCAACAAAATTAATCTTAGGGTTGCGTTGACTGTAGAGTATTTTAAATGCCCCCCATCAAGCATGCTTTTCATGAATTTATGATAGGAAATAGTTGACTTTAGGGGTTAGTATAAAACACACTTAGATTGCATGCAAATATGAGGTAATTGATAGGAAGAATTAATGAACAATGCAAAAGAAGTAAACTCGTGCTTAAGGATAATGAGTGATTTGTAGAACGTGAGATCTGAATGAGTAGAGAACCCACTTAGGTATGAACTAGAAGCAAGCTGTGTAAATAGGAAGATGATATAGGCACTTCTTTGTTAGCCCTTTGAATCCTTTTTGCCTTTCTACCCCTGAATTTAATTATATCCTTCTTAGCCATATTTTTAGCCTTTAAGCCTTTCTTTTGTCGCCACATTATAAGCCAATATCCCTTTAGTTTGTTAAGCATTACCATATGACCCACACTTGAACACCGATCCTGAGACTTCCTGTGCTGAGCTTGAGTTTGGGTGGTGGGTCGACTGTATGGGAATTTACATTGGGTTGGGATTTTTGAGCTTATCAATTGTGCTCTGTTTTATATTTTGATGATGATTCACAGGATTATTATATTGTAACCCTTTGCCGAGGTAAGAGTAAATGAAAAAAAAAAAAGAGAAAATATGAAAAGTTTTGAAAAGAAAAAAAAAATTAAATGAAAAAATAGCATGATATCTCAACATCAAAAAGAGAGTCATAGCTATACAAAAAAAGAAAAGAGAAATTTCATATGAAAAGAATATATATTTGGACCGGCAAAGAGGAAATTTTTATGTGAATCATCTTTAGTGCTTATTAGGTAATTTTGGGGACGCTACATTAGCGCCTCAAATGGGTTGAGTGAGAACGTTATTCGAGTGTAAACTCAAGCTCTTGGACAGTTTGTTGATGGTAAGTGAGGAGAGAGCCAAAATCTCACTTAAAATTTACCAAATATACATACCATACCGTCCCTCATCCTATATTAAAACCGTAAAGACCTCGTGAATCCTAGATACATAGTGAGTCTGTGATTCAGCTAATAGGGAATATGCTAAGTGGAGCGTTCAAAACAAGTAAGGATCGAGGAACACCCTATAGCCACCATCTTGAGATAAGTATAAGCGTAACCTTCTAGCATTGTGAAATTAATTTTGGATTGATATTATTTTGTGTTTGATTTTGCATGATCTGTGTATGTGTATATAAATTCCTAGATCATACTATATGAGATTTGTTTTAAGTTGTGCTTTGGGAATATTTACTAGATTCTACCTTCAGCGTTCACCTAAAAGGCCTTTGTTTTTATTTTACTTTGTCAGGACGATAAAGGTTTGAGTTTGGGGTCTTGATGTCTCCCTATTTGTTCTAATTATTATCCCTTAGGAGACATCCTTTTACGTGAATATTTGACTTATTTGATAGACTTTAATGCTTATTTCGTCATATTACACTTTCTCCCCTTGTAATTAGACTATTTTCATTTTTAGAGCTTTTGTGCGTTAATTTGGTTATTTTAGTGCAAAGTTAGTAGGTTCTTGAATTTCATGGAAAACCAATACAAGGAGGGGAAGTTAGAATTAAAGTCTTAGATTATTTGTAGTGTGTTAGGAAGTATTTTATTCGAGTTTATAATTTTAGAGAGCACTTTCTTATTTCTAAGTCTTGATTTAATGATTTAATTTTTAAAGCATATGCGGTTTAATTATTTATTTATTATGAAAATTTAAAGATATACGGTAATTAATTAGAGACCAATTCATATCTAATAAGTAAAGGAAAGAAGATATACATGGAAATGAGAAGATTAAATAACGATATATGCAAAGAAGGAAAAGATAAAGCTGCCAAATAAATCTGAAATTCCAGTCACGTTCAAAGACGAGATCATAACTTAAGATTGGCTAGGAATTTGGGAGAATGGTCAGGACCAATGGATAAAGCTTTCCGAGACAAGTGGTTTCGACTATTTAAACACGTCAAACAGATAAATATTGAAGGAGATATAACCAAAACAAATCAGCAACAGAATCTTACCTTTCCTAGATTTTAGGTTTGCGAATTAAAGAGTTCTTGACTTGTCTTCCACTCCAAGTAAAACAAATTAGGGCTTCCCAAAACCTATGCATACACCTCTATGACCTCATGATTCAGGACCTCTCATATTTTATTCAATTCATAACATCCTTAGAGAGAGAGAGAGAGAGAGAGAGAGAGAGAGTCAAACACTTTAGAGAATTACACAAGAGGCTTAAGGTTTTCAAGTCAAAGAAAGAAGGCAAGGAGAAGCTAGCGCTGGAGGTATTCTGTTCTTCCATCAACAGTCATCCTACCCTTCAGGTTATCAATTTATCTTTTATATTTGAACATGAATTACTTTTATTTATTTTCAGTATTTAATTTTATTATGAGCTAAATTTCCATATACTTCAGAATCGCAATAAAGGGATGAACCTTAATTAATTATTCTATGTTTTGAACTTGGGATTGTTATGATTTAAATTGAATTGAGTCTTATATATTGGTTATTACTTTGTTCTTAATCACTATTTTTTTCGGTACAACTAGAAATAGGTCTTAGTATTTGGGCTATTCACTTTAGTGGCGAAGTGATCATCCGACAGGGGGATTTGAATACAGACTTAGGTAATACCCGTGTAATGTCCATTACTGACCGACAGTCTTAACTAATTACATAGCCAAAGAGGTAAAATATTATTCATCTGAAAGTAGCTTATAATCGCCCTGACGGGGTTTGTAATACCGTAGGATAGCTCTTAGGTCCACCCTGATGGGGGCAAGGAGATATTAGATTCCCGACTAATATTATAATACCAATTCTACCCTTAAACATAGCATAGATTACGTTAATTAGGTGGATTTCTTGCGAGACTCAAGTATCTTTCATATATGAAGTCGTCCTTTACTTGCATTATTTCTTTTCTGTTTATTTACTTTTAGTCTTTATTTTCTTGCGTCTTATTAATTTAGAAAACCAAATAAAAATCTTTTATTTTCTTTTTCTGTTAAACAATTATTCTTCTACTTGATTAATATTTGGGTTGAACTTAATCCGTCCCGGAGAACGAAACTCGATTTATCGAATATTACTTGGACAACCGTACACTTGCGGTAATTGTGGTTCCTTTATTTCCGTTCTTAATTTTATAACACACCAGGACCCACCACTTATTCTTCAACTCTATTTTCAATCTATATTCTTGGTGGAGATGGTAATTGGTAAATTTTTTGTGGCAGGGATTCAACTTTTATTTTATTGTGAGCCTTTAATTCTTCAATTGACCCCTCAACCACTTCATATTCATCTTCGCTTTCAACCCTTTATTCCACTATTACCTCATCATATTTTTGTTGTGGAATTTTTCTAATCTCGATCACCTCTTCTTCCTTTATGCGTTCTATATCTTGATCATGTGCACGCACCCTAGGAATAGCGAAATCTATTTCAATTTCTAGGATTTTCGTTGCTACTCCTTCTTCCACCATGCTAACAAGATCCTTAACCAGATGGTGGTCACCATTTATAATCGGCATGGTGGTCATGTCACTTTCAACAATATCTTCTTTCAACACCTCCTCCCCAACTACTTCTCCTGGTTGATCTCTTCCATCCTTTGGGGGAGTGGAATCTTCATAAGACTTGCTAACATTTTTGGTTAAGTTAGGAGAGTTGTTTAGGGCAACCATTTCATCTAGTATTTATTGTATGAATGCATGGGTGGCCCTGCTTTCCTCTTCGCTCGCCTTTCGCTCTTGCTCTCTTGCCTCGCTTTCCTCAAATAGGCACTGGACTTTAGCAATTGTCTCCTGTAGTGCCTCTTGCTGATAGTGATGAGGTGGAGAGTGTTGAATATTTTCAACCCACTTGTTGCTCCATCATTGCTCTTGCTGATAGTGATATGATGACTGTTGTTGATTATTCCCGATCCATTTATTGTTCCATCCTTGCTCTTGCAGGCATTGATAAGGTTGTTGGTAGAAGTTACTACACCATTCATGTTCTCCCAAAGAGTCTTCCCAATTGTCAAATGGATTGGGATTTGGGTAATGACCTCCATACATCTCTAATTGAATATCTTGATCATTACCTGAATATAAGAACATGTAAAAGAAAGCAAAAAAACTAGCGTAAAACGGAAAAAAATAAACAATTAAAACTACTTAGGGATTAAACACCAGGGTCACACGCTGCAATCCCAGGCAGCGGCGCCAAAAACTTGGTGGGTCTAGTGTGTTATTAAATAATGCGTTAATGATTAAGGACTCACAAACCGCAAGTTTACGGTTGTCCAAGTAATAAACCGATAAGTCATATTTGTTCTCAGGGATCAGACTGGTATAAACCAAGTGTTCAATAAATAAGTAGTTGTAATTGCAAGTACGGAAAATAAAATATAAAGTTGTTTGGTTTTTGTTTTAAGGACTAAGATGAAAAAATAAATTAAAGAATAGATTAATTAAAATGAAATGAAATTAATGAAAATAAATAAGCTAGATGCAAGAAGAGAATGGTAGTTGAGTCTCGCTAGGGAATTCACCTAAGTCAATGTAATTACTATTTCGTTTAAGGGTAGAGTTGTCATTTAATTATTAGTAGGGACTCTATAATCTCCTAACCCCCTTCAGGGTGGACTTAGGAGCTGTCCTACGGTATTATAAACCCCGTCAGGGCAATTATACCTACTTTCGAATGATTTTAGTCTCTTACCCAATTGGCTATGTGGTTATTCAAGTCCATCAGGGTCATTGACGAATACCATACGTCTATTACCTAAGTCTGTAATTAAACCCCCCGTCAAGGTGATCACTTCGCCACTAAAGTGAATAGCCTAATTACTAAAACTTATTTCTAATTGATTAGCAAAGAAATAATAAACAAGCATAAAATAATATCCAATAATAAATAACCAACTCAGATTAAATTGTAAAATCCCCAATTCAATAACAGAAATTGATTAATTAGGGCTTCAACCCATTATTTGCGATTTTCAAGTATTTAATAATTTAGCTCATGCTCAAAATAAAAACTAAAATTAAATAAATAAAAGACATTATCCTGAATTACAGAAATAAAATATGAAACCTAATTGAAGCGATGAAAAGAGCTATTGTTGGAGAAAAATGGATTCTCCGGCTCCTACTCTTGCTTCCGCCTCTTGACGCTCTCTCTAAGGATGAATTAATTTGAAGAAAATATGAGAGGTACTGAATAATAAGGTCTAAAGGCATATATATAGTGGAGAAATCGGATTGGGATTTTTAATTAAGAGTATTAGGTTAAATGAATAAAAGCTCAAGTTTAAATATCAAATCTCGTAACTGATGTACATCTGTTAGTAAAACAGCTGTAACTTTTGCGTCCGGACACGGAATCACTCCGTTCAACTTGCAAAATTTTCCTGACTCAAAGACGCAACTTTTTATTTTATGATCTAAGGCTGAATCATTGGCTAAGTCGGAAACAGTGATTTGTAACAGCCTTTCAGATTTCATTCCCATCTAATAAATTTTTTGAACCAACTTTTCTTGCCTTTGACTTTTACACTCGATCTATGACTTCAATTCCCGTTTCCTTTCCTTGTATAGTTGTTCCATCTAATCCATGGACCTACAAACTGTGCACTAAAAACAAACAAATTAACGCAAAAAAGCTCTAAAACGTATATAATATTGTAAGGGGAGAAAACGCAATATAACGAAATAAGCACAAAAGTCTATCTAATAAGTCTGGTTTATACCTAAAATGATGTCTCTTAAGGGCATATATTTAGAACAAAAAGGGAGACATCAATAGTCAAAGTAGGTAGGCTCGAGATCGGTCACTAAACGACCTCAGATCATAAGACCCAAAATCATCGCAATGTCACACAAAGTGACGGTCATCTCACTAACGGGCATGTGAAAAGTATGAGTCTTCTGTCTCCATTTTTTGACCATCGCAGAGAATAAAGCGTGATCTAAAACAGTTATTTCTATTTTAAATATCATACCGAACCCAGATTGTTCAACATATGGAATCACCCGTGGGCCCAATTACCTAGGTGTAGCAGAAATGAGTCTGGCCATCGTACCTGCTTGTCGGTCCTATAATAGAAAAAATATTTCATATTAACAAATAATTATAAATAAATTATGTACATACCAAAAAAACTTACATTATCCCACACCGTTTGACTTTTATGTTGAAACCTCGTCTGTCTCCATAAAACTCGTATGCATCGCTACTAAAAAAAAACCATAACTAAAAGGACCAAAAGTGTAGTTAAATAAAATGAAAAGGACTAAATTTGAAATTAACTAAAAAAATAAATTACTCTCAAATTGCAATTACATATATACTTAAAAGGGGCTATTATTGCAATTACATATAACTAAAAGAGTTAATAGTGTAATCATATAAATCTTTAAGGACTGGTTGTGTAATTAACTAAAAACTTAAATTACTTTGCAATTACTATAAAATACAATTAAAAGGGGTTAACATTGCAATTACTAATTCCTAAAAGGACTAATAGTGCAATTATAACACATAAAACACTAATTTAACATGCAATTATAATTCTACAACACATATGAAATTCGAAATACAAAAAATTGGTTTTTCGAAACACAACCCTGAAATTTTAGGGTAAATAATGGAACTTGATGATGTGGGCTTGAGAAGAAACTTGATTCAGGTGGAAAAAATAAACTAGGAGGCAGCATGGCAACGTCACGACGGTGGCACGGCGACACCAAGCAGTTTCTTTTCTTCCTTCACTTCAAAACTGATTTAATCAACCTCATTATAGAAATATATTTTTGCGAAAGGCGGTGTTCTAAACAACGTCTTTAATTAACCCCTTGACTTACACTAAAGGCGGTGTTCGAAACACCGCGTGTAAGACCCTAATATTTCACGAAGAAGACAGCGAACTGAAGACCCATTTGCTTAATTAGGATTTTAAGCAATAGGTGGTGTTTGAGACACCGTCTTTCGTCAATAATCGAGCCTTTAACTAAAGACGGAAACTCGATCTCGGCTAGAGTGCCGAACCTCCAATTCTTTTCATCCTTGTGCCTAATTGCCAATTATTTATTTAAAAAAATCCAAAATAAAAAAAAACTCGTGAATTCGTTATACGTGATTACGATGCAGATAGGAATGTCCCCTTATCTTGGGAAGACCATTCTTAGCCACAGAGCGTACTTTGATTGATGTAGAGAATGTTGAACTAATCATGTCAGTGCATGCCTAGGAGGAAAAGTTTAATGTGTTCAAAGCAATGAAAGTTCCCCGGTTCTCCGGGAGATTGTATTTTCTTGGATAGTATTGAACATGCAGAGAAAGTGCCATCCAAGGTTGTGGAAACCTTAGGACTGAAGGAGATAGAGCTCAAAAAGAAACAACCTAATGAAGCTCATCCAAATCCTAAGGAGAATCCACACCTTGCTTGCGAAAATAAGAAGAACAAGAAACGTGCTACGAAGGTTCCAAGAGAACCCAAGAAAGAAAGAGATAAGGAGGGGTTCAGAGTAGGTGGAGAAGTCTCATTAAAAAGTCCTTAACCTTCAAAGAAAGCACGTAAGGCCAAGAGTTCTTGGATGTGACTTATCATAGTCACAAGGATTATCTCTGAGATGTTAGTGGGAATGAAAGCAAATGGATGCAAATTCCGCGTGGTAAATTTTGATAACCTTACTCACTGCTTGGGAGGTTATGTTAAGAAGTAATCTCAGAGGTAACTCGTCGTGCTTAACGACGTTAAACAAAAGCCAGTTTAATTGTATATTAGTTTATTGCTTTCGAAGTGTATATTATTAAGTTTAATTCTTGTAATTTTGAGCCTTAGTGTTTGTTACAGCTAATGGGAGAGAAAGGTTTAGTATATTGTTGTGTAGGTAGGTGTAATTTTTAGTTTGGTGTGATTTGAAGAAATTCTCAACTTTGGGCGGCATACCAGTCCCACGACCGGCATACCGTCGCCCTCCAAAGGTTCGCGACAGTGACTATATGTTCAAGGTCATAAACTATTAGCATGCTCAATTTGCTAGCCAGCCCTCCTAGGCGGCATACCGGTACCTAAACCTTGTCGACGCTCGTGGCAAAGGATCGCGACCCTCCAAGTCCGAATGTTACAAATTTTTGACCGGCTAGCTAGCCCTCCTTGGTGGCCTACCGGTCACCAAACCGTGTCGATACTCACGCCAAAGGGTCGCGACCCCCCAAGTCAGAATGTTACAAATATTTGACCGTTTAGCCAGCCCTCTAGGTGGTATTTCTGGTGAAGGAGAAGGGTCGTGACAGTTCGCTTACGGTACAAAGTCAGAAAAATTTAAGCAAAGGACTGGCATGCCGGTCCTCTCAACAACATATTGGTGCGAAACCGTGTCGTCATTCACGCCCAACCATGTAACGGCCTGGGAACAAATAGTGCAAGGCCGGCCAGCCGACCAGAGAATCGGAATATACCGATGCAATAGCAGCCATGAACATGAAAATGAATCCTTAGGTTTCCAATATCAAGGAAACCTAATCCAAGCCTCCATCAACCTCAAAATAAATGTATATTTCACTCTCAAACTCCATTAAAACACCAAGAAAGCTTGATCCACCCATAAACAACACACCAAAGCACCATGAAATCTCTTATTTTTCCATCATCAACATATAATCATCATCAAAACCATTCAACAAACAAAAAGCAGCAAAGAGTCAAGTTTTCAAGATTTCATCCACCACAAGTAAGCTAAATTCTTTCACGTGTTCTACATAAACCACCACCCAAATACCATACAAAGCTTATTCCTTACAATAACCTTAAGAAACACCAACCATTCATAAGTTTATTCCATACTTGGTGCATCTTGAGTTGTAGGTTGGTAAGGATGACAAAGGGTAGAGACACATCATGATGATAAACAAGAAACTACTTAGGAAAACAATTGAATAAAACTAATAATCATCGATGAACCATGTGAGAAGAAATCAAAGCCTGAGGTGCCAACACAACAACACGGGTATAACATAAAAGCATTCTGATCATAAATTATCAATTGTTATAGATCAAATTCTTCCTCAACTCCGCAAGAAGGTAAATATAGTTTGAAATCATGAGACCCTTTCTAAACGCCTGTTCGAGGAGATGCGCAATGTATGTGTAACATTTTCTAAACCCTCTCCCTAGTTTCTTATTTTTTATTGTATAATATTTAGTTATTACTACTTTAGAGTCTTTTTCGAATAGCGGGGACAAGACTCGGTTTTGAGTTGGGGGTGGGGTACTTGTTGTTCTCACCCCGTTATTCTATTTTTACCGTATTTTGAAAATTTTAAAACCAAATAAAAACTAGTTTAAGGAATGATTTGACTGCATAGTTTGTTGAATGTTCCCATAAGCAAACTTTTTGTGAATTAATTATAGAAAATAGTAGACCTTATAGTTAATGTATAGCACACATTGAATGCATGCAGACACTAGATCGTAGATAGGAAAAATTAATGAACAATGCAAAAGAAATAAGCTTCTACTTAGTGAGATAAGTGGTATGTAGAACGTGAGATCTAAATGAGTAGAGACCTATTTGCTTATGAACTAGAGGTGGAAATGGAATGAAACTATGTAGCTAGGAAAATGATAGAGGCAGTTCATTGATAGCCACTAGGGAACTTTTTAGCTTTCTAGCTTGTTATTAATGATATATCATTCTTAACCCCACTTTTGAGACTTTAAGCCTTTCTTGACGCCAGATTATAAGCTTATCCTTTAGATGTAAGAACTATGACATATGACCCACACTTGAATCATGATTGCTTAAGACTAGTTGACCTTGAGCTTGAGTTTTGGGTGAGGCAATATGTTATTACATCTGTTGGGTAGATTTGTGATGGGCTTGAACGATAATGTTCTTCATTTTAAATTCATTTTCCGATTTCTAAAAAAGAAAAGAATAATAAGTTAGCATATGACACTTCACGTTAAAAAGAATGGCATGCTTAACATACAAAAAACTTGAATAAATGCAAATGAATGAAGCGGAAAAGGATTATTTTTATTGTAATCACATTAATAGATTTGGGTTTATGTGTGGATGCTAAATTATTTCGTCAAGTGAGTGACATCTGATATGAGTGTAAACTCAGGCTCATGACAGTTTATTGAAGGCTAGTGAGGAAAGAACCAAAAGCTAACTTTTCCTTATCCCAATGTACCATACCGTCCCTAAGCATACGCTAAAATCGTAAAGACCTCTTGATTCCTATGTACATAGTGGAAGAACATGTTTGCTAATAGGGAGTAAGTTAAGTGGAGCGTTCAAAGAAAGTAAGGATCGATTAACTCCCTATTCGAGCTAAGTATAAAGAGTAAACTTCTAGCATTGTGAAATAAATTTTGGATTGATATTATATGTGTTTTGATTTTTTATGATAGGCGTATGTGTGCATTAATTCTTAGGTTGTACTATATGAAATTTATTTTTAGTTTTGTTTGGATATCTTTCATTAGATTCTGCAATTGCTTCTTACCTTAGACCCCTACTTTTGTTCTTACTCTGTCGGGATGTTAAAGGTTTTATTTGGGGATCTTGATGTCTCTCGTTCTGTGATAGATAAATACCATTAGAAGACATTATTTTATGCTTATTTTGGACTTAGTTGATAGAATTATAGGCATATTTTGCTGTATTGAACTTTCTTCCTTCAAATTTAAGATATTCTTACTTTTATAGTTTGTGTGTGTTAATTTGCTTGTTTAGTGTGAATTTCATAGGTACATGGTTCCTTGGAGGAATTAAGATGAAGAGAAGAAGTGAAGCTTAAAGTCCAAGATCAAATAGAAGTGTGAAAGGAGCAAAAGACATCACTTTAGTGAGGGTTGAGGAGCATTGAAAACTGGGAAATCGTCACTTCTAGCCTTTCCCAAGCCTAAACGATGTGAATCTAACTTGGCGGTTGAAATGAAAAATATGAGTCTCTAAAGTTAGTGAAATTTAAGAAATGGTTTCCGTAGATTTGGACTTATGATGCAAAAGTTACAACTGTTTTACTGGAGTGGTGTACAGCAGTGCGGGAATAATGAAACAGATTTGGACCCTTTATCATTTAATCAAGCTAAACATGAGCCTAATCCATTTTTAATCAAATATAAAAGGCTCCTTAGACCTCATTATTCAGTACACTTTAACATTTTAAAATAGAGGAGGCTTGGAAGCAGAGAACCAGAAGTTGGAGAAGCCTTTCTTCTTCGACAACAGCTTAAGCAATTCCATTTAGGTTATTTTCAATTTATTTCAGTAATTAGGAATTACGTCTTTCATTAACTTTATTTCTTTTTTTAATTCTAATATGAGTTGAACTCCTAAATACTTGAGACTCGCAATATCGGTTCAACCCTAGATTGTAATTTAGTGTTTTTTGAATTCGGGATTGTGTCAATTTAAAGTGAATCGTGTATTTATATATTGACTATTATTTTGCTCGTGTTTACTATTTTTAATTAAGACGTGAATTAAAGATAGGTTTTAGTAATTAGTCTATTTGCTAGTGCCGACGATCATCCAGAAGGGGGTTCTGATTACAAAACTATATAATAGACGAGTGGTATTCGTTATTGAGTCTGGCGGCCTTGACTATCCTCGTAGCTAATTGTGTAAATTGCTTAAACATCTTAAAGTGGCTTATAATCTCCCTAACGGGGTCAATAATAACGTAGGATAGCCTCCTAAGTATACCTTGACGGGAATTAGGAGGAGATTAGAGCCCCGACTAATATTAAATACCGATTTTGTCCTTAAGTGAAATGCATTAGATTGTGAACTTAAGTGATTCCCTAGAGAGACTCGAGTATCTCTCTCATATTTAAGTAATTTCTTTAGTTAAATTCTAGTTTAGTCTAGTTTACTCCATATTCCTGCGTTTAGTCTTTTCATGTTTAAAAGCCAAAACAAATATTTATTTTCTTTATTTCTGTAATTAATTCTACTTTACTCTTTAAACATATCAATCAACCTTGCAATCCCGGTGGAGACGAAATCCATTATACATATATATTACTTGAAATGGCCCGTACATTTATGGTTAGTTGCTCCTCATATTTACTGTTAATTTATCTCACACTCTAGGAGCGATCAGTTTGTTACAATAAAAACTTCAAATACAAGGACAAAAAGGGCCTATATATGAAAAATAAATTTGTTATTTTTTAAATAAAAGAATCTTAACCATTCCCTCTATAAGTTAATGGAAATCAGTATCCATCATGGACGCCTGGGCCCATTCAAGTTATCATCAAAACTATATTCCAATAACATCCCACTCGAATATGATTGGATAAAACTCAATCTCTTATCATATGTCACCACACCCATGAATCTCATCTCAATCAAAATCAACATGTCATACTTTGTAACTAACTCGTGCACCCTGAAGAGGTCCGATGAAAGCCAAGTCAATGAGAGTCAACTCACCAAAAAAAATCCTCTCTAGCCATTCATCCACCAAATTAACACCTTTTTTTTAGCCTTTTTTCACATTTTTTACTTTTCTTTTTTCAGATTTGTTGTTAATTCCAAGACTTTCCTATGATCTAACAACTTTTCTTTCTCAATTTTTTCATACATCCACCCTTTCTCTTTCTTCCATCATCATCCACTACCGCTTTTACTTTCCTTTATTTTTCTTATCGTTTTTCTTCTTTTAGTTGACCTAAAAAATGACTAAAGTGTTAAACTCTGCAAAGATGAACAAAGTAGCAATGGATCTGCAAAACAGCCAAAATAAAAAACGAAGTATAGAGATATAACTAAGGAAATGTTGTCGTCGAGTGCAAATCTACTAAATACGCCAGAATCTGCTAAAAGTGTTGAAGAAAGTCACTTAGAAATTCAGGAAACAAGTTAATCGGAGAAAAAGAGTGTATAAAATCAAAGAAATGTTCGAGATAAGGTTGAAGCAACGAGTAATTCTAAAGGGGTAAAATGGTCAGTTCTGTTTGATGGTTGTGCGAATCACAAGATGAAGCTTAAACACCACGCACCAGATATAATTGATGGTAAGAAAGTGATTAAACCGTCAAAAGAGGTACTAAATGAGGGCTCTGATCAATGAGTTAACTGTTCAATAGGTAAATTCATTGACTCCCATCCTCCTTTCTTTGCGATTGCAAGTTTTGTGAGATATCAATGGAGTAAGATGGGTAAAGTTGAAATTAAGTTGAATCTGAAGGGAAGTGTGGTATTTAAGTTTGAGAATGAGCAGTATTATAGTAAAGCTTTAGAACAGTTATGGCACATAAACGAAAAACCTCTTCTGCTTAGGCCATGGAAGGCAGGTATGAAATTTGACAAAATTGAAGTATCTCGTATTCCTTTATGGGTTAAATTGATAAATGTCTCGATGAATCTTTGGACTCAGAGGGGTTTAGGATATGTAGCGAGTGAGGTTGGGATTCCTATACAAATGGATACTGTTACTGAATCTAAAACAAGGTTAGGGTATTCTCAAGTATTTGTTGAAGTAGATATTAAAGAGGAGTTACCTGATAATGTTTATGTTGATATTGGATTGGAAGAATTACAAGTATTAAAAGTCGAATATGAATGGAGGCCTATAGTTTGTAAAAAATGCAGCAAGTTGGGTCATGTAAAGGGTAAATGCAGTAATACTCAAAAGATTTGGGTTCCTAAAGTAGAAACTGAGCCTAATAAAAGTATAGATAAAGGGAAGCAAGTAGTTGAAGAGTAGAGTGCTATAGAAATAATAAAAGAAATGATTATAAGAATTGTGAATCAAGTTCTGTGGTGTCAGCAAATAAATTTGAAAATTTACAGAACATGGAAGGAAATGAGATTGATCAAGATGTGCTAACTTTCATCAATCACAATGTAGGGAAAGAAATTACTCGACCTCCTAATATATGAACATTGCAGTGTGGAATGTTAAGGGGTTTAATAATATCCTTCGACAATTAGATGTGAAGGATTTTTTAATTAGTAATAAGGTGGGAGTAATAGGACTTGTAGAGACAAAAGTCAAGTTTTCTAATTACCCCTCAATAATAAGTGCACATTTATCTCATCTAGAAATGTTGCGCAACTATAATAAAGATGAGCATGGGAGAATATGGATACTATGGGACAGAAAATACTCTGAAGTAAGTCTAGTTGATCAATCCTCTCAAGCTATGTTAATTGAGCTGAAAGTTAATGGTAGCAAAAATATATATATATAGTGATGGTATATGCTAATAATGATGATATGATAATTAAGTAGTTATGGAGTGATATAGTCAGATGGAGTAAAATGTATGAGAAGGAGAAGCTGTGTATTATGGGGGACTTCAATGAGATTTTAAATATCAAAGACAGATTAAATTGCACTGTACTGGATAAAGGTGCATTAGAATTTTTGGACTGTTTTGAAGAGGCTAACTTGTATGAACACAAGTATGGAGGACAGTTCTATACATGGAAAAACAAGAATAGGAGTGATCTAATTCGTGCAATTAAAATAGATATGGTATTCATTAACATAAATTGGTTAGCCACAATAGCCTGTAGTGTTATTGTTCACCCTCCATCCATCTCTGATCGCTGTGCAATACAGCTAAATTTGGGTGGAGTGAAGAAATATTTTCCTAGTCAATTCAAATTTTTTGATATTTTGTCTACACATGTAAAGTTTATTGATACAATTAAAGATGCATCTAGTATTAAGGTTGATGGAAATGAAATGTTCAAAGTATGTATGAAATTGAAGAATACAAAAAAAGCTCTCACTAAATTCAATAATATGTACTTCAGGGGAAATTCAAATGAGATTAGTGCAATTAAAGCTCACATTGATAATGTACATATGAGAATCATGAATGGATAGACTGATCTGAGTGTTATTAATGAGGAGAATGTTCTTATAGGTGAATTATAGAATGCTGTAATTGTGCAGCACAATATTCTTAAACAGAAAGCTAAGTGTGTGTTTACAAAGGATATGGATTGTAACTCTGCCTACTTTTACAAAATTATTAAAGGGAGAGTTGCAAGAAATAATATATCTATTCTAATTAATGATGCAGGGGAAGAAATAGTTGAACCTGAGCTCATAAAAGCAGAATCTGTAGAATTTTCTAAAAAGCTCCTTGGCACTAGATATGATAATGAAGAAGTGTGTTCAAGCTATGTTATTAAAGAAGTAATTAATTCACAACTTAATGATCAACATAGAGAAGATTTGATTGCTCCTATAACAGATAAAGAGATAAAAGAAGCTTTGTTTTCTATAAATGAAAACAAAAGTCCAGGGCCTGATGTTGGCATATTGCCCCCATCGATAAGTTGTTTTAATGTGACAAATCCTCTATTGTTTAGTGTGCTAATTATACTTTATTTATATTCTTTATCTTGCACTCTAATTCATCAAAAAGCACAATCTTTATCATTTAGATCAAAGCTTCATTATCATATCCTAAGAAGCTAATTTTCATACCAATACTTTTAACCTTATCTTATGTATACATTGAGAATTAACTTTCATGATCAACTACAAAGTTTCTTAAAATGATGTTTCCTACAACTCTCGTGAAGAAAACTTTTCCATCCGAGCAACGAATCAAAATGTCAAAATGCCTATGTCAGTAAGAACCGGGTACCCGCATTTGGTAAAACCGGGAACCCGGTTTTGTTAAACTCAAGTCACCATCAAGCTCCATATAGCCGTTATATAGCCGTTGCAATTGAAACAGGGTACCCGCATTTGGGAAACCGGTAACCCGGTATGGCACAAAGTATCCCACCAACTTTATAACCGTTGGGGACTTTCTTGTGCTATAAATATGGCCTCTTTGAAGGAGAAACTCACCTCTTACACTTCAACTATTATACATATCATTCTCCTGCAAAATTAGAGGTCTCAAGCTATTAAAGTTAATCATCCAAGCTTGATCAAGAGCTTAAACCAAGAAGCTTCAAAGTTATTATCTACTCAAGAGGAGTTCTCATGCTTATAGTTATATCTACTCTTTAGTAGATTGTTTAGCAAAGTTATTTCACCCTTCAAACACTTACATTTATCCTCTTAAGTCTAGTTCTTGTAATAGATAGATTAAGAGAGAATTAGAGTATAAGGGAGTATACTCGGTGTCCTTGTGTTGCGATAGCACAAGAGTTTGTCCTTCGTGGTATCGAAGAGGTTGTAAGGTTTATTGTGTTCTCGACCCGGTTAAGAGAGACACGGGAGCTTAGTGAAAAGCTTGAAATCCTAAGGAGGCTTCCTTAGGTAGTGGATGTAGGGATAACCGAACCACTATACATCGTTGTGTACTTTCTATCCCTACTCTCTTTACTTTCCGCACTTTATATGTTTGATTATATGCTAGTATAATTATCGTAATAATCTTTACCTAGTTAATCAAACCTATTGTCATTTAGAGTAGTAAGAGAATAGAAATTCTATTTACTTGTTTAACTTATATATCGAACCTCTCGCTTATCCATTGCATGATCCCGTAAGAGCTTGATATATTAGTTGACTTAGAAGTTTCTCTTTAAAACTTATAATTTTCCAAAAGATTTTAATTAGGCATTAATCTTATTAGTAATCCTATTCACCCCCACTCTAGGACTTTCAATTGGTATCAGAGCCTAACTCTACGTGAATAGCTTAATCGTTAGTAGATTAAACGATATGGAATTAAATCTTTTGGAAGAGTCGTCTTCTACCCGACCTCCACTTTTTGTAGGAACTTACTATTTTGCTTGGAGAACAAAAATGGAGGAATTTATCAAACCCGAAGATCCCGATCAATGGAGAATCGTTATGGAAGGTCCATTTGTTTCATATAAAGAGGAGCTAAATGAAGCGGGAGTTCTTAAGCTAAATCAAGATGAAAAAGATTATGATGAACTCACCGATGAAGATAATGCTAAACTCACTCAAAATGCAAAACCGATGTACACTCTAATTTGTGGAATATCCGAAGAGATTTTCTCACAAATGTTAGATTGTAATTCTGCAAAAGAGCTTTGGGATCGTTTGGAGTTTCTATATGGAATTGTCGAGAATGACGAAGAAAAAAAAAGCTTAATCCATGATGAATCTCATGACAATCCTAAACCAAACCATGAGGTAACAATCTATCCTAACTCTTTGTCACCTCCATATAATTATGATGATATTAGGCATATTTCATCCCTTCTAAAAATTCTTGATTCTCAAATCCATTTGAATAATCTTATGTTGAAAAAGGCTAAAGTTGAACAAAAGAATTGTTTTAATTGTTGTATCACTTTAGATGATATTCTAGGAAATACTAAAAACCCTTGTTTTGAAAATATTTTCTTTTCTAATAAAAGTCAACATCCTATGAAGAAAAATATAGAAGGCTTTGAAAAAGTGGATGAAGAATTTTCCCTTGCTCTTAAAACTTTAGAAAATCATCCCTATTTAAATGTCACTCCATTTGATGAAAATGATCTTTTTAAAGAAAAATTGTTTTTGAGTGAAAAATTGATTTTACAAAAGAATGAGAAAAATTCATGTTCAAAACCTTCTCGTGATACTTCTATTCGAAAATTAAATACTTGTAACTATTGTGGTAAACCCGGTCATCATGTTTCTACATGTCATTACCACAAACAACTTGAATACGGGTCTTTAATACCCTCGTGGGAAAAACCGACATGGATCGTGAAAAGTACTAATCGTGTTCCCGGATCCACTCCACCTCGGATACCATAGTAATATTCATTGTAGGTGTTGAGCGGCAAGAAAATGGAATAATATACAAAAAGATGCTCAAATCTCGTAAAAGAAAAATCCGGTGAATTCTTTCCTTCTTTTCTTTTTTAGTTTGTGTTCTATTATGTGTTTATGTGTTTTATCCTCTATGTGCTAATATCTTGTAAGTCTTGACCTTTTCATGCTTAAAATTGCTTAATTTTTAAATTGGGTCTTTTTTGTACTTTTTAGAAAATATAGGGGCTTTTGTGCAATAAATTGTTTTCATAATTTTCGTGATTTCTACTTCATATTTTTTCATAACAAAAATTATTTTGGAAGTTTTATAACATTTCTAAACTATTGGGGAGGTTTCGAGTTGGTTTCGGGTGATTTGCAAAATGTTCATTTTTCCATTTTTAACCCATTTCGTCGAGGCCTAAGAAAGGAAACCGGGTACCCGGTTTTGGTGAATGCGGGAACCCGGTTTCAATGCTGTGTAATACCGATTTGGTCAAAACCCTTGTTCTTCTCTTTTATTCTTTCACTCTTCAAATCGTTTTCTCTCCTCTCTCTCAAAAACGAAAACCCTTCCTTCAAAACCCTAACCCACTCCATTAAACCTTCATCATCTCTTTGGCCATGGCTTCCAAAGACAAAGCTCACATGGTTTCCTCTTCTTCCAAAGCTTCAAGAGCTTCAAGGGCTTCCAAAAATAAAAGAATCATAGATGAAGAAGATGAAGAAATTGAAATAGATTCAACCTAGGAAGATGAAGAAGATGATTTAGACATTGGAGAAGAACCCACAAAACATAGAATGGTGAGGAAAAACATCAAGATTCTTTGGGGAAGATCAATTTCATCTCTTTCACTAAATGCCTCTATCTCTTTGGTAAATGGCTCAAATTCTAATCTTTTCCATTTATTTCAATTTCAAGGATTAGATTTCTTCCTATCTTTAGAAAATAATTCTTATCAATCCTTGGTTAGTGAATTTTACGAAAATATCAATCCTCTAGATTGTGAATCTTGCTCTTTCAAAACAATTGTGTCAAACAAAAACCTTTCAATTAATCCAAATACCATTTAAAAAGCTTTTAAACTTCAAAATAGTGGATATGAGAATTTTATTGTCTCGGGTTGGAATAGAAGAAAAGAACTTATTGATATCCCTTTGAAAAACGAGGTTGAAGCTTTTATGTCTTCGAAAATAATTCAATTCCATAATCAACCTTGGTTATCGAGTTTATTCTCTCCGGATATTCGATTGGCTCATAAAATTTGTCTTGTTTTGTCTCTTAAGGAAAGATAGAAAGGATGGAACAATTGCTCCCTATGAAGCAATCCTTCTATTTATTCTTTATTCAAAAAGGCCTATCAATTTTTGTAAAATTTTCATTCGTAACTTAGATTATCGCGCTCATTCGAACTCCACTTTACCATACGGGATTGCTCTTAGTTATCTCTTGGTCAATGTTAAGAAAATATCTCCCTCTCTTGACCCTCGTGATTTTGAACCAACTTGGAGGTTTGATATTCCTTTTTTGAAAACTATGAAAATCTTCATTTACAATGGAGAATACATTGATAAACATATTTTTGATCATCTTCCCGAAAATCTTCGAAAAACTATCATGAAAAATGTTGGGCTAAATATCACCTCCTCGGGTCTCACTATTGAGTCTCTTAACATTCCTTCCCGTGAGGTTATGCCTATTGATCCTCCTCCATTTTATCGTACTTCCCGTCCTAAATCTTCTATTGGTTCTTCTTCAAATTTTGTTACTAAAGATGATCTTGATAAAGTTGAATCTACCTTACTAAATGTTTTCAAAGAGGGTTTTGCGGAAATTAAAGGATGGTTTGAAAACATGAATAATCGAATTGAGGGTTTGAAGAACGAAGTTTCATGTCTTCGTGATGATGTTGGAAGTGGAAGAAGGTCTAGGAGCCGCTCTCCTCGGAATTCTTGATTATCTTGCTTGGAGTTTTTGGGGTGCTTTTTTAAGAAAAAATTTAACTTCGTTATCTTTTAGTATTTCATGTCTTTAGTTTCGTTTGTTGAATTTGCTTTGTTTGAACTTGTTTACTTTCGTATTTTGTTAGCTTGATCTCTCTATGTTCCGGTTTATAACGATTTGACATTATGGTTTATGTTTATGAATTTGTTTTGATTTTGATTGGTTGTGTTTTGGATTAAATTAATTGTGTTGAAATAATGTTTTTATCTTAGTTTGATTATTATCTTGTGTTGCTAATTATCTCTTGGTAGTGTAGGTGATATTGCAATCTAGATCTTCTAAATCATACAAATTGGATTTAGGTCCCTATAATTCTAAAATTGGTTTTTGGACCCTATAGTTTGGTAAAAATAAATCTTAGCCCCTTCACTTTTCAAAATTGGTATTTACCCCTTGTATTTTTAGAACCTTGTCTTAGGATCTTTTTGTTATTAACAAAGGGTGAGATAATCTTTATTAAACTTCTTTCAAGTGGGTTTGCCCCCTAAACTCTTTCAAAATAAATCTCCTTTTTCAACTATCTTTAGAACTAAAATGTTTAACTCTTTTTTTTTTAAATCATTAGTCTTACTATCTATATCTTATGATTACGTAATCACTTGCACTAATCTCTTTTGTTGTTAAAAGCTTGGAGTGTATCCTTTTAATACCATATTGTTTACGCTTTTGCAAGAAAGCTAACAAGATATAAACTCTTTCGTTCTTGAAGTTGGTAAAATATCTATCCCTTATTCTCTCCTTCATGCTTCATCTAATTGATCTTTGTGCATTTCAATTAGTTAAAATGTTTTCTTTGCTCTAAACTTATAAACTCTTTATATTGTTTTTTTTTTTAAAAAAACAAAAAAAAACTATTCACTTGAGCTTTAGCTCTTCTTCTTTAGTTATGGGTTATACATCTATTATCCCGTCTTCTTGATGAAGATAAAGGGGGATAAATATGTGCACTAAAACTTTCCAAATTGCACTTTACAAAACTCACAAATGCATATCATTTTCATAAAAATACACTTTGACTTAATGCTTGTTGTGAGGGGGAGTTAGACTCCATATGTGCTTTATTCCTTAACATCTTGTATGCACATTGATAGGGGTAGCATAACTCCTTTAGAGATTAAACTTTCATATCTTTCCTAAGGTGTTTTAGTGAAGGATTTGTCATCATCAAAAAGGGGGAGATTGTTGGCATATTGCCCCCATCGATAAGTTGTTTTAATGTGACAAATCCTCTATTGTTTAGTGTGCTAATTATACTTTATTTATATTCTTTATCTTGCACTCTAATTCATCAAAAAGCACAATCTTTATCATTTAGATCAAAGCTTTATTATCATATCCTAAGAAGCTAATTTTCATACCAATACTTTTAACCTTATCTTATGTATACATTGAGAATTAGCTTTCATGATCAACTACAAAGTTTCTTAAAATGATGTTTCTTACAACTCTCGTGAAGAAAACTTTTCCATCCGAGCAACGAATCAAAATGTCAAAATGCCTATGTCAGTAAGAACCGGGTACCCGCATTTGGTAAAACCGGGAACCCGGTTTTGTGAAGCTCAAGTCACCATCAAGCTCCATATAGCCGTTATGTAGCCGTTGCAATTGAAACCGGGTACCCGCATTTGGGAAACCGGGAACCCGGTTTGGCAAAAAGTATCCCACCAACTTTATAACCGTTGGGGACTTTCTTGTGCTATAAATATGGCCTCTTTGAAGGAGAATCTCACCTCTTACACTTCAACTATTATACATATCATTCTCCTACAAAATTATAGGTCTCAAGCTATCAAAGTTAATCATCCAAGCTTGATCAAGAGCTTAAACCAAGAAGCTTCAAAGTTATTATTTACTCAAGAGGAGTTCTCATGCTTATAGTTATATCTACTCTTTAGGAGATTGTTTAGCAAAGTTATTTCACCCTTCAAACACTTACATTTATCCTCTTAAGTCTAGTTCTTGTAATAGATAGATTAAGAGAGAATTAGAGTATAGGGAGTATACTCGGTGTCCTTGTGTTGCGATAGCACAAGAGTTTGTCCTTCGTGGTATCGAAGAGGTTGTAAGGGTTATTGTGTTCTCGACCCGGTTAAGAGAGACACGGGAGCTTAGTGAAAAGCTTGAAATCCTAAGGAGGCTTCCTTAGGTAGTGGATGTAGGGATAACCGAACCACTATACATCGTTGTGTACTTTCTATCCCTACTCTATTTACTTTCCGCACTTTATATGTTTGATTATATGCTAGTATAATTATCGTAATAATCTTTACCTAGTTAATCAAACCTATTGTCATTTAGAGTAGTAAGAGAACAGAAATTCGATTTACTTGTTTAACTTATATATCGAACCTCTCGCTTATCCATTGCATGATCCCGTAAGAGTTTGATATATTAGTTGACTTAGAAGTTTCTCTTTAAAACTTATAATTGTCCAAAAGATTTTTAATTAGGCATTAATCTTATTAGTAGTCCTATTCACCCCCCATCTAGGACTTTCACCTGATGGTATAAATTCAGGGTTTTTCAAAGCATCTTGGAGTATAGTGGGAGAAGATTTCACAAGAGCTATAAAGCAATGTTTGGATAATAGCAAAATACTCACTCAGACTAATGCAACAAACATTATATTGGTACCTAAGGAGAAGAAGCCATCTAGTGTCAAGACATTTAGGCCAATCTCATGTACAAATACAACATACAAAACAATCTCAAGAGTCATTTGTACAAGGATGAAGAAAGTAATAAACTCAATTATTTCTCTTAATCAAGCATCGTATGTTGGAGAAAGATACATAAGCGACAATATATTAGTTGCACAGAAAGTTGTACTGGGGTATGAAAAGTTAAGTTCAGACCCAAAGTGCACTATTAATCTTGATCTACAAAGGAGTATGATAGCGTAAATTGGAGCTTTCTAATAAATACTCTGAGAGCTTTCAGTTTTCCAAGTAATTTTATTGATTGGATCAAGATGTGTGTTTGCTCACCATCATATTTTATTTGTATAAATGGAGAGGCTTGTGGGTATTTTAAAGTAAAGAGAGGGTTGAGGCAAGGAGACCCTCTCTCTCCTTATTTATTCGCAATATGTATGGAGGTTTTTACAGGATTGTTAAATCATTTGGCGAGAAGAGAAGGGTTCAATTATCATCACATGTGCGAGGAGATGAAGTTGAATCATATGATTTACGCCGATGACCTTCTAATTTTCTTTAAATAGAATGTTAAATCAACTATAGAGGTTAAAAAGGCACTTGATATTTTCACTAGAATGTCTGGGCTTAATATAAATTATCAGAAAATCGAATTATACTTTGGAGGTACGGAGCAGAAGGTTAAAGAGGAAATATCTAAAGTATTAAATATTAAAAGTGGTTCCTTGCCTGTAAGGTATTTAGGAGTGCCTTTGCATTCTAAAAAGCTTAGTGTGGATGAGGGTAACAAACTGGTAGATAAATTTTTTACTAGTATTAATCAGTGGACCTCTAAGCTTTTATCATATGCAGGGAGGGTGTAATTAATTAGATGTGTTCTGATAAGCAAGATTTTGTTTTGGTGTCGCATGTTTCTTCTCTCAAAGCAAGTAATATATAAGCTTAATCAATTGATGAACAACTTCTTATGGAAAGGCAGTACTGAAGGTGCACAAGGTTCAAAAATATCACGGGAGAAAGTGTGTACAAACAAAGAAAATGGAGGTTTAGGTATTCCTAAAATAGAAAATTTAAATCTTGTTTTTTTGTTATTTACTTTCTGGAGGATGTATGCACAAGAGGAGAATTTGTGGAGCAGGTGGGTTAGGTGTAATATTGTGAAGAATAGATGTATTTGGAGCTTAGAGTATAAACAATCACACACTTGGATTTGGAAGAAATTAATGAAGGTTAGAAAGGTTGCATATAAAATTATATATCACAAGGTGAATAATGGAAGGGATACTTTTTTTGGACAAATGGTTTGAGGGGTCTAGTGTCTAACAATCACTTGGTATTGAGATTGAGAAGAGTAATATTAATAGTAACAAGACTGTTAGTGATTGTTATGGAAGGAATAGGTGGAGATTACCACAAATTATTGGTAAAATCCTTCCAAAATTGGAGGGTTATAAGTTGAATACAAAAAAGATGTTAAAGTGTGGAGTGAAAGTAAGAACATAAAATTTTCCTTTAGCAAAACTCTCGAAAGAATTAATTCATGGATGAATTGGAAGAAGTTAACTGGTATAAGTTTATATGGGCTAGAATGAATATACCAAGATGTGCATTTATTGCATGGATTGTGATTCAAGATATACTTAATACTAAGCAAAGAATGAGTCAATTGAGTGGGACAATTAACCCTTTATGTGGATTATGCAGAGCAGCTACTGAGGATTGTGAACATCTGTTTTTTAGGTGCTCCTTTACTAAGAGAATCCTAAAAGCGATTCTCGGAAAATGTGGAATTCAAAAGTTGCCTGAGGATTTTAAGCAATTGACTGATCAGATATTTTTGAGTGGATGTGAGGAGCAGATTACATTGGATAGCAGTTTGTGTATATCTTACATTTACTCCATTTGGTGGGAGAGAAATGACCGAGAACATGGTGGAGTGGGGTTAAATAAAGAGAAAATTACTGTCAAGGTTAGTAATGCGAAATTAAAAGTACGAGGATGGAAGGTGAAAAAGAAAAGCACGAGAGAGAGTATAGAAAAGCTAGACCTATATTGATTGTAATTTTCTTTTGTAATGGGCCTTTTAATCTATGTGTAATAGTTTTAATTTTATTTGGGCCGAGTTGTAATAGTTTGTAGTGGGTAATGGGCTAATCCTTTTTTAGAGTATTAATTCCTATGTTTGGGTAAATGTCTAAATAGGATAAAAGTTGTAAGGATAATTGGTGTGTTGAGTTTATTAATAAAAGTTTGATTTGATGATAAAAAAAACTCGTGCACCCTGGTAAGCATACTAACATCATTGATATAAACATGTTATGGTAGATAGCCGCTCGATTAAAATTTGTTCCACTTGCATTAATACCCAAGACTAAAATTATATACAATATCAATATTGTAGTAATTCATATCCCTCGAAAAATAATTTATCACTTTGTTTAGTGATTATATGAGTCTACTATCAAAACCTCATGTGTCTCAGTATCATATTATAGTCCTAGTCACCTTACATGATCGGTAACTGCAAGACCACAATTTGATATTTAGTTTAGTCTTCCCATTTGTACTTAAATCTATTAGTAGTGATAATACCACTTTCCTAGATATATCCCATCATGCCGAATCAACCATTATTGCTGATAGTATGCTAAAGTAGCAGACACCAAATCAAAACATCAAGAGATAGTCAAAAGTACTAAGGTATTGGTTAAAGATCTCACACAATGAAAAAGCATGGATCCATTATTTATTTTCTTTATCACAACATTACACACACGGTATGACTCACGTGTTACGATATTCATACATCGTATGTCATTTTTCAAAAATAATACCGTACAAATGTATAATTAGACAATCCTCGTTGTCTAAGATGAATCCTTCAATTGATCAATTGTTTCATAGATCAGTTAAGAACTTCACATCTGGTAAGGTAGACAAGTATATAGTGGGGATCTACTTCGATCACAATAATATCCACATGTCATATACATGATTGTGATCTCATCTTAACACTTAGTTAAGGCAACCTTCAGACTTATGTTTACTTCGCAAATGGTACTTCAAACATATAAGTCGATCTCATCCTTGCACATTTCTTATGACAAATGATGTTTCCTATGTGAGTGGGCTGATAGTGTCTATCAGACATACTTCTTTTTATCAACACACATATTAAAGATTTAAGTTTTATCATGAAACCCGATATATCATTGAATGAAAATGAATACAATCATCATTTCCTATTGGAATTCATAAATAATGCACACTGTCTTGCATTTACACATAAAGTTGGTTCTTCTTAATCTTATTTATTTAAGATGACCCAATAACACATCTCTAGAGATGACTTTCGCAAACAACTCTGTATGTATTTTTTGGGTGGATCTATACTGAAAAGACACCTTCTTTGGTGCAATAATATCTCTTACAATACTTTATAACCAGTAATACAACGTTAAGCTATGATACCTTGGTTCTCTTATATAACCCATAGCCGCTTGACTAACAAAATGTATCAAAAGTGGACTCCAACTACGATTAAGAATCCTCAATACTCAAAGAATCTGATAAAACAAATAACTTCTTGAATTGTTGCTGAAAATGCCACAAATTCAGCTTCCATAATGGGCAAAGCAATACAATATTGTTTATTCCTAAACCAATATGGGCATAATTATTAAGAAAAACACATATCCCAAAATATATATATGTTTATCTAAATCAATAAACCAATCGGGATCGTTAAATCCCTCAAGTCATAAATCTAATCATCAAAAGTAAAGGTTATCGTCTTCGAGCATTCTTTAGGTACCCTGTTATCCTCTTAACAACTTTCCTATGATCTTGTCAAGAAATTGATAAAAACGGCTAACTAAACACATAACAAAACAAATTTCTGGCCTGGTACATAACATGATATACTCAAAACATTCTATTACACTTTGGTATGGTAATACGGATAATCTTTACTTTTCTTTTTGAGCCTGATTGACACATACTTGTATTTAAAGTCATCCCTTTTTCTCATGAAGTATGGACATTCTTATAGTCAACCATATTAAATTGCTTGAGTATCACCTTGATATAAGGTCTGTGTGTTAGAGATAACAACCTCTTCGATACTTCGTATAATTCTAACACCAAGAATATATTATCCCACTTATATATTTCATATCAATATAAGTTCACAACCACTCTCTAATAGCCTTGGAAGACTCCTTGTCATTCTTAGACAACAAGATTTCATCTACATAAATAGGCAAACGTATAATTTTTCTTTGGAACACTGATGTCTCTTTTTTTCTAATTATATGCCCTTGGGAGACATCATTTTAGGTGAATATTTGATTTATATGTGGTGTCGCCTAGGGTGTGATAAAAATATGATAAATATAAGTCTGAAAACAATGCACTCTCACCCTCGACAAGCACAATACTGCAAGTATTACAGGACGAATGCAAGTTTTAATGATAAGTTGAGTTCGTTCTCAGGGACTTAATGTGTTAATCAAATGGGTAGAAATAACGCATAAGAAGTAATTAATTAAAAGACAAGAAAATAAATAGAGAATAAATTCAAAATTACTAATTTAAACTAAGGAAAATAAAGACAGTAAATTAAATACGAAGAAATATGAGAAAAGAAGTATAACTTAGGTTTTGCTAGTATGAACTAGTCCTTCTAATTCTTTCTATTAAATCCAGTTAATAAGGGAGATAATTAGCTCTTAGATATTTAGTCAAGATTCTAAGTTCCCATACCTTAGACCTTGAGAGCGACTAAGGGGGCTACGGACACACCAAGAGGCTGGTTCAAATAGGGTTTACAAGCGCTACCAAGGCCTTAAGCAATCAATTTCCATACATGATGATAGTGATTAAATTAAACCCTAATGACTATCTAGTTAGAATTAGTGTTGTCAAGACCAATATCGAAACTAGATGTTATGTGGTGTTTCAATAATTAGACACCCAGCTAAGGTGATCATCTAACTACTATTAAGGTAATCCTAAACGTTGCACACTGCAAGGAAAACAGTCATTAAATCAAAACACATAAACATATATAAAGGTAAGCAACTAATATCAGATAACAACATGAAATTCCCAAAGAAACTTAGATAGAAAGAAATTAGAATTCATAGTTTATACATGATGCAAAACCCAAGCTATGGGAAGTTTAGTTCATACCTGAAGGAAATAAACTAAAGGAAATAATAAAAGACATCATCTTGCTCTCTACAATAACTTTGATACATAAAACCTTAAGAACTAATTACTATGAGGCAAGGATGATTTACAAGTGATATAAGGGTGTATTTATAGGTGTTTAGAAGACCTAATTCTTTTTCTTGAAGGAGAAGGTAAGTAGTGGACTCCAAGCCCAACTCAAATTCGTAACCCTAAAACATAAAATCAGACCCGTTTTTATTTTGGTCCTAGCAGCTTCAATACTCATCCGTTTGACGCGTATGAACAGTTGCAATTCATCGTCTCGGAATGATCTTCAACTTTTCTCTTGACCGATTCTCCAAATTCCACACCGGTTTTGAGATATAAGCTGATTTGTGGTCGTAGGTGCAGAAATTCAGATTTAAGGCAGATTTTCCTTTTCCATGTTTTAAACTTTTCTTACCTTATCTCCAATTACCATGCTTATCTCTTTCCATATCTCTTAGTATTTGAATTGGACTCTAATTAATCTCCATAATTATCTTTAAAGCTTCACATTAAATAAATAATTAAACCCAATAGGCTCTAAAAATATTATTTTCTAAATCAAGACTCAAAATAAGAAAATGCACTATTTTTCAAAAAAATCAATTAAACAGATTTCTAAATCACTAAAAATGATGTCTCATCTTAACATAAATCTATCACAAATGAGGACACATAAAGACCCCCAACTCAAAGTTGTATCGTCCTGATACAATAAAGATAAAACAAAGGGAAGTTTATAATACACACCTAGGTAATTTTCAACACAATGGGAAGAACATAGCAGAATACATAGAATAGACATAAAGCAATTACTCAGAAAATTTCATGCAGTAATATTCATAAACTACATACCTGTACACTTCTCATATCCATAGTCAACACTGTTCGAACTCAAGATCAGATTAGTTTCGCAATGTAAGAAGGATTGGGACTTTACTCAGTTTACCAAGGAAGCTATAGATTGTTCATCGAACTTCACTAGTATTCATAGATCCACTTAGCTACTCTCTAATGGCTCAATCACTTCTCAATTACATAGCAAAGAATCAGAAGGTCTTTAAGGTTGTAATTTAGGCTTAGGAACGATATGACAGTATATTTGGATAATTTAGAGTGAGCTTTTGGCTCTCTCCTCACTAGCCATCAACGAATCGCCCTAGAGCTTGAGTTACTCTCATTAAACGTTTCTCACTCAACCCAATGAATTCTTTGATGCACAATTTAGCGTCCCCAATAACCCAATTAAAGCATAAGATGTTCACTTAAACATTCCACTTTGCCGGTCCGAATATATATTTTCTTTTCAAATCAATTTTTTTTCCTTTGTATAGATATGACTCTCTTTTAATGTTAAGATATCACGCTATTTTTCTCATATATATTTTTTCTTTTCTTTTTATGCCCTTGTTGGCAAATTTAGCTCATAGCTTCTTTTTCATTCACTATTACCCCGACAAAGGGTTACAATATAAACTTGTGAATCATCATCAATCTAAAGAACATAGCACAATTAATAAGCTCAAAAATCCCATCCCAATAACAATTCCCATAATGGTGGACCCACCACCCCAAACTCAAGCTCTAAAACAATTGTCTATGCATCGCGATTCGAGTGCGGGTCATATGGAAAATTCCTATAATCTAAAGGGATATGGCTTATAATGTGTTTAAATAAAAATCTTTAGAAAGGCTAGAAGGGGTTGAGAAGGATATAGCATATAAAATCAAATAACAAGGTGAGAAGGTATAAAAAGGCTTCAATATGAAAGAACTGCCTTAATCACTTTCTACACCATGTAATTTCATTATTTTCTTACCTTTAGAACTTTCATCAAATGGTTTTGTCAACTAGCTTGGATCTAACGGCCTACACACTTCTCAAGGTTCCCTGAGATCGAACATACTTTCTATCGCATTGCTCACTAATCTTTTCTCTACTATCAAGGTGTGTTTTCCTGCAAATACTCAAAGCATATAAAATACAATAGCTCATAAACATACTACTTACTATCATCAACTCACTGAGCTTATGCTTTCAAGTTATTAAACACACTCTACCTCTCATTCCCATGTATCAAAAATTTTAATTTCTACCTAAAAATAGAAAAATGGAGATGAGAGACAACGAATCCCCACACCCCCAACTCAAAAATGAGCCGTGTCCCCACGACTCGAAAAAGACTCGAAAAAGAAATTAAAATTAGCAGATAAAAGCATTTACAGAAATGGTAGGGAAGAAAGAGAACATACTCTCGAGGCTATTGCCTCGCATTATCGACATCCAAGGTAGGATTTGCTTGAACTTTCTTTAATTGCTCAAGGATTTTCATCATATGCACTTGATTGGATTTGATTTGTGCCACATCATAGGCTAAGGAAGTTTGAGTTGCTTCGAAATTGTTTAACCGCTCCTCCATCTTCTCTTGCCAACTTTGTTCCTTTTCTTCTTTTGAGATTTGCGTAGAAACTGCTCATCTCAAGACTTTCATGATCCAAGCATTATCAATAGTACTCTTCTTAAACTCGAGTTTCTCTTCTTCACCCAATATAACATTCGCTTTTCGCACAAGACACGTGATCATAGTAGGAAATTTAACATTATACACAGATTTAGGAGAGACCTAAAATCACATCACCTAGATTTAGGAGAGACCTAAAATCACATCACCTCCTCAAAGATCAACTGTGCCACATCCACTTCTTCTCCTCTCAAAATACAATCCAAAAGTAGAGCATTCTTCTTAGTCACACCCAAAGTTTGTGTGTTTCCAAAGACATTAGGAATAAGAAAATTGTCCCAAATTCTCGCATCTGGTTGAAGATATTTGTAAGGCCAAGGAGCCTTTAATTCTCACTTATGTGATTGCACTTTCTCCTTGTCTAAAACATGCTCAAAAAGTAATTCCTCATCAAAGATTTTTCGTTTAGCAACCGCTTCACTATACTTGCAATGTCCAATTAATTTCTTAATCTTGAAGTGGTTTCTAATCTCATTAACTGTGAAAGGAACTAACTTTCCTCTAATCGGAACACAACCTTTACTATCTCGACTATAGAGGTCTAAATAGAATTATAAAACTAACTCATGACATAATTCGTAACGTCTTACCATGAACGTAGACCAACCCAAATTTTCACCAAGATCTAAGAATCTCTTATACTCTCATGTACCAACTTCTTCAGCGAATACTTTCTCGTAAGCAAAAGGTAGTTCCTTTAATTGTTTTTCTGCAGATTCTATCAAGTCCTTTGAAGCTTTCTCTTTATCCATGGGTGTAGGATCATTGAAGGGAAGAGATTGTGTTTTCTCCTTTGAGTAAAAGTTAAGTCTTTTTCCCATTGAATTAAACATAACTAGCTTATCTCCATCTTCAACATCGATTTTACCCTTAGCTTTAAACTAGAACCTTTATTATTTGATTTCTTCTCAATTGAACCCAATACCCTTGATTTTCTTCATCTCCCTCTTGTTAGATAATGTTTCTGTTCTCTTAGACGTCTCAATTGACCCCCAACTCAAAGCTTTAACAACTCTTGAAATTTGAACTTTTGAATTATTGGTTGAACAAGCTTGATTTGGTTTAGGAAAGGTGAATTGATGATGAATCTCTATGTGGGTAAGATGAATTCTTGATGGATTGGTATGGATAATTTTGAAATTTTAAGTTATTGATTCTTCAATCTCAATGTGTTTGGTGATGATTGGGTGTTTGAATCCCCTTTGTAATGATGTGGAGAGAAGCTTTGATGTGTTTTTATGATGATTGGGTGGTGTTATGATGTTTGGGGAAGGTTTGAATGAGCTTTAATGGAGTTGAGAGAGGTTTGGAGAAGAAAGAGAGGCTTAAGGATTAATAATTTCGGAATGCTACCAATCCTCCTTCTTTTATAACCTAAAAACGAAATCAATTTTCTCTCCTTAAAGACTAAATTACAACCTTAAAGACCTTCTGATTACCCTATAGCTAATTACCCTAAATATATAGCTAATTACCCTAAATATAGAGAAGGTGAGATGTAGAAGAGGAGTTTATCACTCTCCAACTTCTTCTTCTTGTCTTCCTCTATAGGTCAGCTTGCTTCTTGGATGAATAGCTAGATTCTAAGGATGAATATCTAACTAAAGGACTAACCCATTGTTTAAAACTAAGAAAATATAAGTAAGGACTAAGCCTAAACTTGAAACTGAGCAAGGACATGTTTACAATGGTATAAGGGTGTATTTATAGGTGTCTTGGAAGCCCTAATTCGTTTTCTTGAGGGAGAAGTAAGTAGTGGACTCCAATCCCAACTCTAATTCGTATGGAAATAAAGATAAACACTGTTGGACCGTTTTGAGCATATCTTCTTCGTTATTGGTCGGTTTGAGCTCCATAAGATACCAAAACAATCGCAACAGAATTATCTTAACCCTTTCGAAGGAAATCACCAGATTCGGCCTATTTCTTAGGTAAAAACGCATATCTTTGGACGTGTATGCAGAATCCCAGATTTAGGCAGCTTTTCCTTTTCCATCTTTTTAGCTTTTATTTCCTTATCTCCAATTACCATGCTAATCTCTTTCCATAAGTTGTTGTCTTTGACTTGGACTCTAATTAAGCTCCATAATTATCTTTAAAGCTTCACACTAAATAAATAATTAAACCCAATATGCTCTAAAAATATTATTTTACTAAATCAAGACTCAAAATAGGAAAGTGTAGCATTTCTCAAGAAAATCGACTATAATGACTTCTAAATCACTAAAAATGATGTCTCATCCTAATATAAATCTATCACAAATGAGGAGACATCAAGACCCCCAACTCAAAGTTGTATCGTCCCGATACAATAAAGATAAAAACAAAGGGAAGTCTCTAAATACACACCTAGGTAAATTAAGCACAGAGGGAAGAAGATAGCAGAATATGGAGAATAAACTTAAAGCAACTACTCAGAAAATTTCATGTAATAATATTTATAAACTACATACCTGCACACTTTCATATCCACAGTCAACACGGCTTGAATTCAAGATCAGATTAGTTTCGCAATGTAAGAAGGATTGGAACTTTACTCAGTTCCCCAAGGAGGCTATAGATTGTTCATCGAACTTCATTAGTATCCAAAGATCCATTTAACTACTCTCTGTTGGCTCAATCACTTCTCAATTACATAGCAAAGAATCAAAAGGTCTTTAAGGTTGTAATGTAGGCTTAGGGACGGTATGATAAGTATATTTGGATAATTTAGAGTGAGCTTTTGGCTCTCTCCTCACTAGCCATCAACAATAGCCCTAGAGCTTGAGTTACTCTCATAAAACATTTTCACTCAACCCAATTATTCTTGATGCATAATTTAGCATCCCCAATAACCCAATTAAAGCATAAGATGTTCACTTAAAAATTCCACTTTGCCGGTCCGAATTAGAACTAGAACCTTTGTCAATTGATTTCTTCTTGATTGGATCCAATGCCTTGCTCTTCTTCACCTCCCTCTTGCTAGCTAATATTGTTTTTCTATTAGTCATCCTCCATTAACCCCCAACTCAAAGCTTTAGCAGCCCTTGAAATTTGAACTTGTGAATTTTTTGTTGAACAAGCTTGATTTGGCTTAGGAAAGATGAATTGATGATGAATCTCTATGTAGATGAGGTGGATTTGTAATGCGTAGGCTTGGATTTAAGAAATTGTAGGATGAATTTGTGAAAATTTGAGCTCTTGATTCTTCAATTTGATTGTTTTGGTGAGGATTGGGTGCTTGAATATCTCTTGTAATGATGTGGAGAGAAGATTTGATGTGTTTTTCTTGATGATTGGGTAGTGTTTTGATGATTGGTGAAGGTTTTGATGAGCTTTAATGGAGTTGGGAGAGTTTTGGAGAAGAGAAATAGGCTTGAGGTTTATAAAATTCGAAATAATGGCTTCATACCTCTTTTATACACTTAAATCCCGTTTCTTTCTCTTTCCAGCTGCGCCGTGCGGACCATACCTGCGGACTAGGGGTACCCCGCGGGGTAGTCCGCAGCTTCTGTTGATTAAAAAATTTCGCCTCGGCAAAACACTCGTAGTAGCAACCCGTGGCACGGGTTTGGGGCTCGCGGACCATGGGTGCGGACTAGGGGGTACACCGCAGCGGTAGTCTGCGGCTTCTGTAGCATCCTTCGTCAAAATACCCGTGGTAGCAACCCCGTGGCACGTGTTTTAGGCGTGCGGTACAGGGCACGGACTAGGGTCCTGTGTACCGCAGCCAACAGCTCCAAAAAAATTTGTCTCAGTATAAAACCCGTGCTAGCAACCCATGGCACGGGTTTTTGGCTTGCGGACCATAGGTGTGGTATAGGGGTACACCGCAAGGATACTCCGCACTGGCCTTTTATCTGTTCCGAAATTTTTTGTTTCTTCCCTAACTCGATTTCTCCAATACCTAATCATCAAAAACACTAATACCTTCCTCAAATATGCATTATCAACTAAAAATAACTAAACTAAACATAAACTAAAAACGTAAAAGACATAAAAACATAAAAAATTGCGGGTTGTCTCCCGTACAACACTTTTGTTTAACGTCTTTCAAAGTTAGACGTGTTACCTCTATCAAGATTTGCGAATATAGCCTCCCCAACAACGAGTTAGGCTATGAATGTCAACTAATATGCGCTTGAACACCGTTTTGGGTCGGATTTCTATCACCTTGACTGAGACAACCTTAGTGACAATGAATGGTCCCATCCACGAGTCTTTGAAACTTCGTGGCCTATTCTCGCGTTTGTGAGCTTTCCATAGAACTTCATGGCCAACTCCAAACTCAATGTTTGCCTCAGTATCCACAGGCTTTAAGTGGATCTTCTCAGGAAGGGACTTTGTGATGTGAAAGGTTGTGGATGACAGGAACGGTGGGATCTAACTTCCTTGGTTTCTTACCCAAGACATAGAAGGTCTCAGATACACTCTTTGCATGAAGGGTGATGGTCCCTTCTTGGAAGTTGATGACACTTTGACTTGTGGCCATGAAAGACCGTCCAAGTATGATTGGATCTTGCTTATCTGCATCAAACTCAAGAATAACAAAGTCAGTAGGGATGGCGATATTACCTGCTCGGACCAAGACGTCCTCCACTGTTCCCCATGTCCTCTTCACTGAGTTGTCAGCAAACTGCAACTTCACTGGAGTTTTCTCTGATTTCTGAAGTCCAAGTCTCTCGAACACGGACTTAGGCATAAGATTAACACCAGAACCCACATCGTACATAGCTTTCACTTTGAGCATACCATTGATTTGAATAGGAAGGTTGAAACTTCCCGGATCTTTAAGCTTTGTTGGTAGCTCTCTTTCACTTCTTCTTGAAATTCTTAGGTTCTCTCTTGGGATCTCTACACTCGCTTCTTTCTCAGGAATAACTTGCGTAAAAACTTGTTGCGGTGTAAGTCCTTTCTTCGCAATCTCAAGCATTTGGGCGTTGATATTTTCAGGTGTATACGCCTCTACAAATGTCTTTTTTTTTAGTCGAAAGAAACTTGTATTAAGATAAGCAAACAAGTACAAATTAGCCAATTCCTAGAGAATTTAATTCCCTAGCCAAGAGAGATGTTAATTGGGGTGGAGGAAAGAAACTCCAAAGACTAAACAAAGGGCCAAATAGCATTTGTTTAGCAACCCAATCAGCACACATATTTTTAGACCTCCTTACAAAGGAGATTTTGAGCTTATACAAAACCTTACACCTCACAATATTCCTCACCAAAATTAAAGTATTAAAAAATAATTTGGAAGAATTACAAGTTTGATTAATTAGAGCTTGGCAATCATTCTCAATCTCAACTTTGCCCTCGGGATATTTAGACGCCATTGCACACGCCTCAAATACTCCTCTAGCCTCAGCTTCAATAGCAGAATTAGCCACAATCTTAGATGACTTCCCTTCAATCAAGTTACCAAAATGATCCCTAACTAAACAAGCAAAAGAGGCTTGATTAGTACAAATATCATAAGAGGCATCGCAATTAATTTTAAAGGTCCCTGTGTCAGGAGGAGACCAAGAGTTATCTCTTTTGTTGATATTAAAGTTGTTTCCAACATTATGAACACCATTATCAACAATAACAATATCATCATTAAATGTTGAATTATGTAAATTTTCTTGTTCAGCACTAGGCATAGTGTTAAGATTTGTTATAGATGATGCCTCAGGAGTTAATTTTTGAGAAAATTTGAACTCATCATAGGCAGTAAGTGAATCATTTAAGATTCTCAGAGGGTCAGGTTCAATTCCTTTAAAAAGCCATTCATTCCTTCCTTTCCAAATTTTCCAGGCTATAAAGAAAGCCATTTCACCTAAGCAAACTCCACTTGAATCAGATTGATCAGGACTAAGTCTTAAAAACTGAATCCATTTCTTAAAATTAAAAGAAGGCTCAGTGAAAGTCTTGAAACAAAGTGGACTGGCCATCCACACTGCCCTGGACCATGAGCAATGAAACAAAAGGTGTTCAACATTTTCAACCTCAATACCACATATGTTGCACATTGAAGAAGTACAAGACTTCCTCTTAACTCTATTTTCATTTGTTGCTAGCCCATTTTCACAACATTTCCAAATAAAATTATTAATTTTAGGTAAAGTTTTCATTTTCCATATAAATTTCCAGTCTTTAGTATCTAGTTTAAAAGAAGATGATCCTTTTTTTTCATCTTTAATCTTCTCTACCCCCTCTTGAGCCTTCCATACTATGGAATACATTTCCTTCACTGTGACAACCCCATTTATAGAGTGAATCCAGTATGGGGAGTCAAAATAGTAGAAAGAAGGAATAAGGATTCCTGAGATGGTTGCTACTGAGGTTTTAGAGAATAAAACATCTAAAATATCTTGATTCCATCAATTAGAAATAGGATCAATAAGTTCAGAAACATATTTGAGGGTACAACCTGGAGGTTTAATAAGATCATGACAATTTGTTGCCCAAGAGTCTTCCCAGATTCTTATAAAGGCACCATTGCCTATATTCCATTTGATATCATTGATAAAGCATTTCCTACCTTCCAATAAACTTCTCCATCCCCATGAGCAATTACTGCCCAATTCAACAGTTAAGAAATCACCATTAGGAAAGTATTTTCCTTTGAAAAGTCTGTAAAGTAAAGAATCTTTGTTAGTGAAAAATTTCCAAGCATTGGAAGCTAATAAGCTAAGTTTTGACAGTGAAATTATTTAAATCCCAAACCACCATCATTTTTCGAGTTCATAAGAGTTTGCCACTTAATCCAGTGGCATCTACCTTCCCCTTTATTGTTCCAATAGAAATTGGATACAAGAGAAGTAAGATGAGAAGTGACTTTTTTGGGAACAAGAAAATCTGACATAATGAAGTTAGGAATTGCTCCTATAACTGATTTAATTAACACTTCCTTACCACTTTTAGAGAGTAATTTAGTGTCCCATCCTTCCATTCTATTTAAAACTATCTCAGTAAGCCATTCAAGAGATTTTACCTTAGATTTTCCCCAAGAGGAGGGAATACCCAAATATTTACCAAGGTGTTGCAAGTTTTTCATACTTAACTGATCAGAGATTTTAGTCCTCATCATCTCAGGAGTATTTTTGCTAAACATCACTCCACTCTTGTTTAGATTAAGTTTCTAACCTGTAGCAAGAGAGTACCAGTTAATAATATTCAAAAAAATATCTATATTATATTCAGAGGCCTCAAGAAAGAAAAGACTGTCATCAGCAAAAAGGATATGAGTAAGCATAGGAGCAGCTCTAGAAATACTCATGCCTTGAAGAAGTCCCACCTCTACATAATAATCAATAAGATTAGTTAAAGCTTGAGTGACTAAACAAAACAAATAAGGAGAGATAGGGTCTCCCTGTCTAAGACCTTTTTCAGGTTTCTCTAGTTCAAACAATTCACCATTAATTTGAACTTTATAGGTAACAGAAGAAATACAATTGAAATCCAACCAATCCATCTTGGATGAAAACCCATTTCTTGTAAAAGATCCAACAAAAAGTCCCACTCTATATTTTTTTATGCTTTGCTCATATCTGCCTTAATAGCAAGACTAAATTTATTAGAGGACCTCTTATTGTTAAGGTAATGTGTAGCTTCTTGTGCTATGAGGATGTTCTCAAAAATAGACCTTCTAGGAATGAAGGCTGTTTGGGTCTCAGAAACACAAACTTCCATAAACCCTTGAAGTCTATTTGATAAAATTTTAGAGATGATTTTATAAATGAAATTTGCACAACTGATGGGTCTAAAAGACCTAACTAAATCTGGATTAGCACACTTAGGGATAAGTGCTATAATAGTTTCATTTATAGTCTCCAATGATGAATTATTCTCTATAAAATCAGAAATTAACTCAACAAGATCATCTTTTACTTCATTCCAGAATTTTTTGAAAAAGAAACCACCAAAACCATCAGGTCCAGGTGATTTATCACTCCCCAAGGACCAAACTGCTTGTTTAACTTCTTCAAGTTCGACAGATTTAATCAAAGAATCATTTATTCCCGAGGTAACCACTTTTTTAACTTTGCTCAAAATAGGAATATATTGCCTTGGGCCACCTGACTTGTATATCATATTGTAGTTATTCACAATCTCATTAGAGATTTCAGTTTTATCTGTTAACCAAACTCCATTCCCATCTTTAATTCTCAAGATTCTATTTCTTGTT
This sequence comes from Nemophila menziesii, assembly GCA_029959085.1. Lineage (NCBI taxonomy): Eukaryota > Viridiplantae > Streptophyta > Magnoliopsida > Boraginales > Hydrophyllaceae > Nemophila > Nemophila menziesii. Next base: position 2,119,931 of record JARWIR010000004.1, read on the forward strand.
CTCTTTGCTCTTGAGGTAGCATGAAAGAATTTGCTATTTTTATCCCCTAGTCTTAGCCAAGTGTTCTTAGGTCTCAGAGCCCAATAAAGCTCTTCTTTTTTCCAATAAATTTCAAGTTCCTTACTCAGTTCACTAAACATAAGCTGGTTCACATCAGAGTATGGTTCATTTATAATTTTTTCAAGCTTAGCAAGATTGTTGGAAATCAAGACTCTATTGTTAAGAATCCTTTTTCTTGCCCAGCTTGAAATAACTTTTTGTAATAAGGACATTTTGAATTTAAATTTCATTAATCCTGTAATATCAAATTGGACACCTTTTTTCCATTTCTCTTTGATAATAGAGCAGAGCTCTTTATCATAAATCCATCCTTTTTCAAGTAGGAATCTTTTCTTATGATTACCTTTATATAAACCAAAATTCAGAATAATTGGAGAATGGTCAGAGCCAGTAGGTGGAAGAACCTCATTCCATGAGTTAGGGAATTCATTTATCCAATCTTGACTAACTAAGATTCTATCTAGCCTTTGTTTGATTTGCTGGTTGCCACATCTCTTGTTGGACCAAGAGAAGTTACAGCCTTTAGCAGGAAGATCAAACAAAGACTTAGAATCTATAAAATTATTGAACATAAGCATATTCTTTTTATGAACTGAGTTAATATCACCTCCTAGTTTCTCAGAAGGAAACCTTATGAGGTTGAAATCCCCTAATATGCACCACAATTTAGAGATATGATTCAACTCTTTTAATTTATGAATAAAACCTTCCTTATGTTCATCAGCTGTGGGGCCATAAACAAAGTTATATTCACATAAGCCAACATCTGGGTCATCATAAGTGCATTGTATTAAGTTCTTATCAGAACTTTTAATATGGAAATTATCTGTATCTTTAACAAAAATGGCTAAACCACGTCCTTCAGGATCTATTTGAGCTACAAGAGTCAATTTGATCGTAGGACTTATGGAAAATAAATAATCAAATTTGCGTTTAGTCTCAGATAAAAAAAGTACCTTTATGTGGTGAGTCTTGATCGTGTCGATCAAGCTCAGCTCTGTCAAGGCTGTGCCAATGCCTTGACAGTTCCAGGCTTCAATCATTGGACACCTTGGGGTTGATATGGGTCAACCCCGCAAACCACTTCAGCATCCACACCATCTAGCAAGCCTTCATCATACCATTTCTCAATACCATCTTCAATAATGTCCTTATCCATCTCAATTGGCTCTGCCATCTCATCATCAACTCCAATAGAGGAGTCAATAAGAGTTGCTGAGACCTGAGATGCAAGTTCTTCATCAAGAGGGAGGCCAAGGTCTTACCTAACTTGTTTAGTTCTATTCTTGTTTCTCTCTATAGAACCAAAAGTAATATTCTTATCCGAATTCTGGGTTATAGAGGGATCAATTATCACTTTAGGGTTACCCCCAGAAGGAGGGTTGTATAAATCATTCACTTGAGGCCCACAAAGATTTTGGACTTCAATATCTGAGAGAGAGAGGCCTTAAATCAGTCTTAGTAGAAACTCCAGGAATAATTGAAAGGCCCAAACAAACTGTTGGGATTAAGAGAGAATCTTGAACAACATTAGTTTTATCTTCTGAGTTGGGCTTGAGGCCCATCTTAATTTCACCATCTTCCAGTTTGTGATCCTTTCTTTTGGACTTGGATTTATATGGCCTCTTAACCTTAGCTGTCTTAGAATCTCTTTCAGCTTTAAATACAAAATCATTCACTTTCCTATCATGATCATTATACTTGATCCAGTTGCCCAACCTCATAGCTAACTTATTATTATTATCACAGTTCTTTTCTTCATGTGAAATAATCCCACATTTAAAGCAAAAATCAAACAGCTTTTCATATCTGAATGCAATCCAGACTAACTGTTCCTTAGCTATTTTGAAATTAAAACCCGCAGATAAGGGTTTGAGAATAGAGAAGTCAGCCCTAGCCCTAATAGAAGGGTCATCTTTAAATTTTTTAGGATCAGGTAGCTCAATTTCCTTCACTTCCCCTAATCGAGAAGCAATTTTCATAACATTAGTTTCTTTGATGAACAGAGGGGGTATTCCTTGAATACGAATCCAAAAAGATGTTAAATCCAAAAGAGATGGATTTTTAATAGTATCTTCATATTTGTGTACCAAAACGTGAAAACCAAACACATGGTAGGGTCTATTCAGCCAAACAATTTCAATCTTTTCATCAAATTGAACAGTAAACATATTAAAGCCCCTTTTAACTACCGAGATTCTGCCTTTAATGCTCCAATATTGAATTATAACTTTCTTTAGATAGCTCATATTAATAGTACCTGATGCTAGAATACGTAGAAGAAGTTTAGGTTCCTCAAAGATAGAGTAGACAGCATCTTTATTTGGAGAAAGACAGAAGTCTTCCTCTGACTCAACCTTCTTCTCATCATTAAACGCCATAAATGGGTAGAGATTAGAAGAACAACGTAACAGTAATCTCAATAAAGCACTTAATCGAGATTTTGAGAAATCGAAAACCAGCGAGAGAGAAATAGAGGACACTAAATTTCATAGATCGAAGGATCTATTAATTGAAATAAGTGTAATGAGAAGCTAAGTAGGCGGAGGAAGGTTTAAGGAGGTGGAGGAGGGCGGACGGAGTTAGGGTTTTGTCGGATGAAAAGGAAGGGGAGGAGAAAATGAGAGAGAGAGGTTAAAAGTGGTGGTAGACGGTGGTTTAGGGTGGGGGATCGGGTTTCAGTTGAGGGGTGAGGGTTTATAGGGAAATGTGCACGAGAGCATTTTGCGGATTTTTGTCAATTTGAGTACAGTGTCATCCTTAGGATTTGTATTAGGAATAGTTGATGACACTGGTTGAACGATAGGTGGCGATTCCACCTTCTCTTCTTCTTTCTCTTCTTGCACAGCAGGTGCAACTTCATCTTCATCTTTTTTCGAATTTAGCTCAGCTTGATAATCCATAACCGATCGAATCTCCTCTTGCATCTTCCTCAAAAGCTGTATAAATTCAGCTTTCTCTTGATCGTCCTTCACATAAACCTCAGAACAGTCAGATTCCACGGGGCTAGACTTGGTTGGTTCTTCTTCGGTACTCGGAACTTCCACGGCACTAACGGCAGCATGCGGTACTTCCTCTTTTTCTTCAATTTCAAGGCAAATGGCCTTGCAAGCTTCGAACCCAACATTGTTTTCACCTCCTTCGATTGCCTTTACTTCTTTCTGTTCCATTAAATTTGTTAACACTTTGTTTAATTGTTCTACTTGAGTACCTAACATCTGAAGTATGGCATCTTGTCCTCGGACTTTCTCTTCCTGAGCGTTCATAGTCGTGGTCAAACGGTCTAGAGCTTGTGTTATCTGTTGATTATCCATGGATCCTTCTTAAGGATACTTAGGTAAAGCTTTCTGATCTAACGAATCGGTATAGTCATCTTGAACAGGTTGTTGAGGGGGAGCAGGTCTATTTTGATATTGGTTTTGGTACTGACCTTTAGGTTGGAAAGAGTTGTTCTGGGGACGCGGTTGACAATGACCAGGATTAGCGGCCCCTTGTGGATTTGAATACTGCATACATGGATGGTTTCGGTTACCCCATTGATAACCTCCGCGGTTGGATATAAAGTAAACAGGTTGTGGATTTGATTCGCACTCTTCCCATGTATGATTGTTAACCCCACATTAACAACCTTGTGTTTCTTGTACTACATTTCAGCGGCTAAATTCTTTTGCATCTCTAACTTCAGCTCTTTGATTTGATTTTCTAACGTGGATATTTGAGCTGAGTTCGCAGTTTCTGCATCTAAACGAAGCGTTCCTCGGGTCTTTGCAATAGGAGCTCGCGTTGAGGGCCAACTTCTTTCTTGTTCCATAATATTTTCTAAAACCTCGGAAGCTTCATTATGGTTCATGGACACAAAATTACCCTTTCCAATGTTATCTACCTTCTCTCTACCTTTATCATTAAGACCTTCATAGAATATCACAAGTTGTAGAGCAGGGGTATAACCATGGAGAGGACATCTAGCTAATTTTTGTTGAAACCTTGTCCATGACTCTCCTACTGTTTCTCCATCTTCTTGGCAAAATCTTGCAAGCCCGGTTTGATCTTTGAGTCTCATACTCTTCGGATAAAAATGGTTAAAGAATGCGGCTTGAAGTTCTCTCCAAGAATGAATTGTTCCAGGTGGTTGTCTTTCTAGCCAATCGCTAGCTCTACCGGTCAAGAAGAACGAAAACATGTGACAATACAGTTGCTCGCGTGTAATGCCAAGAGTAATATAGGCATCACAAATCTGCATGAACTTCTGAATCAATCTTACCGGATCTTGAATTGATGTACCAGTGTAGAGTCCAAAACTTTGAAATTGACTGAGCATACCCGGATCGAGTCTAAATTTGATATTCTGGATCTCTGGAGGGCGGTAACCGATTGGTTGAACATGAAACGGTACATGAAGACCAGGGAGGTCTTGCTCAACTCGATTATGTTGATTATTAACGTTGTTACCTCGTCCTAGTGGCGGTAGTTGTTGTCCTTCTTGTCCACCAAGTGGTGGATCTTGTTGTTGTCCACCGAGTGGTGGATTCAGCTGAGGACCAAGTGGAGGATCTTGTTGAGGTCCTCCAAGTGGTGGATTTAGTTGGGCTGCCATTGCTCTTCTTAAGGCTCTTTCCTCACAAACTCGTTTGTTGTAAGGTCTGAAGCTCCTCTCAGGCTCCGATAAAGGAGGCCAAGAATTACACACTATGAAACCTGAAAAAGACTAAAGCAAACCACAAGCGTAAATCTGGAAAAATAAAAACAAAAAACTGAAAAATAAAAACTAATTAAAAACTACTACTCGAAATAGATAACCCACACGCTAACGAGACACAAGTCCCCGGCAGCGGGGCCAAAAACTTGGTGTCGCCTAGGGTGTGATAAAAATAAGATATTTAAAGTCTAGAAAACTATGCACTCTCACCCTAAACACGCACAGTACTGCAAGTATTACAGGACGTATGCAAGCTTTAGTTAGTAAGTTGTGTTCGTTCTCAGGGACTTAAGTGTGTTATACGAGTAGGTAACAATAACGAGTAAAAGTAAATAATTAAAAGACAGAAATTTAAAGAGATTAAATTCGAAAATACTAAATTAAACTAAGAAAATTAAAGACAATAAACAAAATAACTAAGAATATGAGATGAGAAGTATAGCTTAGGTTTTGCTAGTATGCACTAATCCTTCTAATTCTTTCTAAGATCTAGTTTATAAGGGAGAATATTAGCTCTTGGTATACTTAGTCAGGATTCTAAATTCCCATACCTTAGACCTTGAGAGCGACTAAGGGGGTTACGGCACAACCAAGACGTGGTTACACTCTTAGAGTTATCAAGCGCTGCCAAGGCTCTAAGCAAACGCAACAATCAATTGGTGATATAGTGATTAAAACAAACCCTAATGACTATCTAGCTAGAATCATGTTTTGTCAGAACTAATATCGACACTAGACATTATGTGGTGGTTCAATAGTCAAACACCCATCTAAGGAGACCATCTAACTACTATTAAAACAATCCTAAAGTGATCAGTTCTAGGAAAGACAATAAATCGAAACACATAAACAAATATAAAGTAAGAAGCTAATATCAAATTAAAACATATAATTCCCAAAGAAACTTAGATAGAAGAATTAGAATTCATAGTTTATGCATGATGCAAAACCCAAGCTATGGGAGGTTTAGTTCATATCTGATGGAAATAAACTAAAAGAAATTACAAAAGACATCATTTTGCTCTCTACAATAAACTGGAAGAATAAATCCTTAAGAACTAATTATTATGAGGCAAGGATGATTTTACAAGTGATATAAGGGTGTATTTATAGGTGTTTAGAAGACCTAATTCGTTTTCTTGAGGAAGAGATAAAGTATTGGACTCCTAGCCCAACTCAAATTCGTATGGAAATAAAGATAAATACTGATGGACCGTTCTGAGCATATCTTCTTCGTTATTGGTTGGTTTTTGCTCCATAAGATACCAAGAGAATCCTCACAGAATTATCTACGTCCTTATGAAAGGAAATTACCAAAATCGGCCTATTTCTTGGGGAAATCACCACTTCTTTAGGCGTGTGCTGCAGAATTCAGAGTTAGGCAGCTCTTCCTTTTCCATCTTTTTAGCTTTTGTTTCCTTATCTCCAATTACCATGCTAATCTCTTTCCATAAGTTGTAGTTTTTGACTTGGACTCTAATTGATCTCCATAATTATCTTTAAAGCTTCACACTAAAATAAAAAATTAAACCCAATATGCTCTAAAAATAATAATTCACTAAATCAAGACTCAAAATAGGAAAGTGCACTACTACTTAAGAAAATCGACTATTATGACTTCTAAAACAATAAAAATGATGTCTCATCCTAATATAAATCTATCACAAATGAGGAGACATCACACAACAGGTGCAACTTTAACTTCAACTCTTGGTTTCTCCTTTGAGGCTTCTTCCTCTTTCTCTTTAGCAAGCTCAGCTTGAAAATCCATAACCGATCTAATCTCCTCTTGCATATCCTTCAGATGTTGTATAAATTTGGATTTTCTTAATCGTCCTCCACATCACTCTCAGAACAGTTAGATTCTATGGGGCTAGACTTGATTGGTTCTTCTTCGGTACTCGGAACCTCCATGGCACTAACGACAGCATGTGGTACTTACATCTTTTCTTCTTCAATTTCAAGGCAAATAGCCTTACAAGCTTCGAACCCAACATTGTCATCACCTCCTTCGACAGCCTTCAATTCTTTTTGTTCCATAATGTTTGTTAGAACTTTGTTCATTTGTTCTACTTGAAACCTAAAATCTGAATTGAAGCTCCTTATCCTTGTAACATCTCGCCCTGAGCGTTCATACTCGTGGTCAAACGGTCCAAGACTTTTGCTAATTGTTGATTATCCGCAGTTCCCTCTTGAGGATACTATGATAAAGCTTTCTGATCTAATGAATCGGCATAGGCATCTTGAACAGGTTGTTGTGGGAGCAGGTCTATTCTGATATTGACTTTGATACTGACCTCTTGGTTGGATAAAGTTGTTTTGGGGACGCGGTTGATAATGACCAGGATTAGCGGGCCCCTGAGGATTTGAATACTGCATACCCGGATGATTCCGGTTACCAAATTGATAACCTCCTCGGTTGGATATGAAATAAACAGATTGTGGATTAACCCCACATTGTTGACAACCTTGTGCTTCTTGCACTACATTTGCTACGGCTAAACTTCTATGTATCTCTAGCTTAATTTCTTTAATTTGATTCTCTAATGCTGATATTTGAGCTGAGTTTGCAGTTTTTGCGTCTAAACGAAGCGTACCTCGGGTCTTTGTAACAGGAGCTCGCGAAGATGGCCAACTCCTTTCTTGTTCAATAATATTTTCGAGAACCTCGGTAGCTTCAACAGGATCCATGGACACGAAATTTCCTTTCCCAATGTTATCCACCTTCAGTCTACTTGCTTCGTTGATACCTTCATAAAATATAGCTAATTGTAGAGAGGGGGTATAACCATGGAGCGGACATCTAGCTAACTTTTGTTGAAACCTTGTCCATGCTTCTCCTACTGCTTCTCCATCTTCTTGACAAAACTTTGCAAGCTCGCTTTGGTCTTTGAGTCTCATGCTCTTTGGATAAAAACGGTTGAAGAAAGTGGCTTGAAGTTCTGTCCATGAATTAACTGTCCCTGGTGGTTGCCTATCTAGCCACTCACCAGCTCTACCGGTCAGAAAGAACGAAAACATATGACAATACAGTTGCTCGCGTGTAATGCTTGGAGTAACATAAGCATCACAAATCTGCATAAACTTCTGAATCGCTCTTACCGGATCTTGAATTGTTGTACCACTATAGAGTCTGAAACTTTGAAACTGACTGAGCATACCCGGATCGGGTCGAAATTTGATATTTTGGATCTCCGAAGGACGGTAACCTATCCGTTGAACATGAAACGGCACTCGGAGGCCATAAAGGTCTTGTTCAAATCGGTTCTGATTTACATTGTTAGACCCGTTACCTCTTCCTAGTGGATGTTGTCCTTGTTGTTGTCCACCAGGTGGTGGTGGTGGTGGTCCTCCAGGTAATCCTCCAGGTGGGATTACAAGTTGTGGATCTAATGGATCTTGTACGCCTGCCATAGCTCTTCTTAAGGCTCTTTCCTCACGAACACGTTTGTTATAAGATCTAAAGTTCTTCTCAGGCTACGGTAACGGAGGCCAAGAATTAAACACTGTGAAACCTGAAAAAGACTAAAGCAAACCACAAGCGTAAACCCGGAAAAATAAAAACTAAATACTGAAAAATAAAAATTAACTAAAAACTACTACTCGAAATAGATAACCCACACGCTAACGAGACACAAGTCCCCGGCAGCGGCGCCAAAAACTTGGTGTCGCCTAGGGTGTGATAAAAATAAGATAAATATAAGTCAGAAAACAACGCACTCTCACCCTAGACAGGCACAGTACTGGAAGTATTACATGACTAATGCAAGTTTTAATGATAAGTTGAGTTCGTTCTCATGGACTTAGTGTGTTCATCGAATGGGTAAAAATAACGAGTAAGAAGTAATTAATTAAAAGACATGAAAATAAAAAGAGAATAATTCGAGATTACTAAATTAAACTAAGGAAATTAAAGACAGTAAATTAAATACGAAGAAATATGAGATGAGAAGTATAGCTTAGGTTTTGCTAGTATGCACTAATCCTTCTAATTTTTCTATTAAATCTAGTTAATAAGGGAGATAATTAGCTTTTAGATATTTAGTCAGGATTCTAAATTCCCATACCTTAGACCTTTAGAGCGACTAAGGGGGCTGCGGACACACCATGAGGCTGGTTCAAATAGGGTTTACAAGCGCTACCAAGACCCTAAGCAATCAATTTCCCTACATGGTGATAGTGATTAAATTATACCCTAATGACTATCTAGTTAGAATTAGTGTTGTCAAGACCAATATTGACACTAGACGTTATGTGGTGTTTCAATAATTAGACACCCAGCTAAGGTGATCGTCTAACTACTATTAAGGTAATCCTAAACGTTGCGCACCGCAAGGAAAACAATCATTAAATCAAAGCACAGAAACAAATATAAAGGTAAGCAACTAATATCAGATTAAAACATGAAATTCTCAAAGAAACTTAGATCGAAAAAAATTAGAATTCATAGATTATACATGATGCAAAACCGAAGCTAGGGGAAGTTTAGTTCATACCTGAAGGAAATAAACTAAAGAAAATAATAAAAGACATCATCTTTGCTCTCTACGATAACTTTGATGAATAAAACCTTAAGAATTAATTACTATGATGCAAGGATGAGCAAGGATGATTTACAAGTGATATAAGGGTGTACTTATAGGTGTTTAGATGACCTAATTCGTTTTCTTGAAGGAGAAGGTAAGTAGTGGACTCCAAGCCCAACTCAAATTCGTAACCCTAAAACATGAAATCGGGTCCGTTTTTATTTTGGTCCTATCAGCTTCAATACTCATCCTTTTGACGCGTATGAGTTGTCGAAATTCATCGTCTCGGAAAGATCTTCAACTTTTCTCTTGACCGTTTCTCCGAATTCCACACCCATATTGAGATATAAGCTGATTTGTGGTCGTAGGTGCAGAAATTCAGATTTAAGGCAGCTTTTCCTTTTCCATGTTTTTAGCTTTTCTTTCCTTATCTCCAATTACCATACTTATCTCTTTCCATATCTCTTAGTCTTTGACTTGGATTCTAATTAATCTCCATAATTATCTTTAAAGCTTCACACTAAATAAATAATTAAACCCAATATGCTCTAAAAATATTATTTTCTAAATCAAGACTCAAAATAGGAAAGTGCACTATTTGTCAAGAAAATCAATTAAAAAGACTTCTAAATCACTAAAAATGATGTCTCATCTTAACATAAATCTATCACAAATGAGGAGACATCAACATGCATAAGTTACAACATAATAATAAACAAGTCAACCAACAAACATGTAATTCATGAACCTAATCATATGTTATATAACCTAGCTAGTATATAATCAAATAATTAAAAAAATTAAAAAGTATAAAATTTATTGAAAATACCTTGAATTTGATGGATAAGATGAAGTATGATGATAATGCCCCACCTTAAAAATGTATTAATTCACCTAATCAAACTATATAGCAAGAATACAACACAATTAGAAATAAAAAAAGTAAATTAAAAAGTGAAATTCATGCAATTACCTTAAATTGTGTGATGAAATTGGATATTGATGGTGCCCACCTTGATTATTAACCCGAGAATGGTGCAAGATAAAGTGCAGAAGCAATTAAAAATTAAAAATAAAAGAAATTTAGTTGTGTTTTTGGGAGAAAATCGGAGGATTTGTTTGAGGTTTTTGGGTGTTTTGTGAGTTAAAAAACATGTTGTCTCCATTAAATAGGTTTTTTAATTAGCGACGACCCGTAAATCGGCGGTAATCCAACTCATATCGTCGGTAATCAACACAAATAGCGACAACATGCTGTGTCGCAAATACAGCGACGACTCTTCGAAGATAAAAAAATTCAAATTAAAAAAAAATAATTAGCGGCGCAAAACACCAAATCAACGACGAATCTCCGCGTTGCTATTTTACGACGATTTATTTTTCGCCGGTAAAAACCTGTCGTCGCTAATTTTGAAAAATTACCGGCGAAGTACGGGTCGCCAGTAATTTTCGTTGGTAAACGTGCTGTTTCTAGCTGTGTCTAAAAATGTAATTTACAAAACCACTATTTATAGAGGACATGACAAGACAAAAAACCGTCACATATATCCTTTTTCAATGCTCATTAAAGCTAGCCGTTTTTTCCTTACCAAGTTTTAATAACTCCTATAGCAGCTAAAATAAATAACCATGAAATCAAAAATCATTAATCCATCATCAAGAATAAAGAATTATCTAATATTAAATAATTCTTAATTGTTTTATTAGTAATTGTTTTTTTTCTTAAATTCTAATTTGTAATTATATATACATAATTTTTTCTACTTTTTCCAAAAGTATGAAAGAATTAATAATATAAATATTCTATTATTCAATAATTTCAACAAATCTAATATTATTCAGCAAGAAGTTACCCACTAAAATTGATTCGCAATCCAAAGAAATTACATTTCTCCTTCATTCTTTATTAGTGAACTTCATGTACCTCCCATGTCTATATTTACATCCCTATCCAGCATCTAAATGTGATTAGATTACAGGCCAGCTAGATATGATGATCATGTAATCAACCACACGGTTAAAATATGTTATTGGTAGAGAATGAAATCCTACGTACTACAGTACAAACATATCAAACAAACATAATGTATTATATTATATTATATTGTATGATTAATGGGGTAAATTATTAATAAGGCGAAGCCATTTTGTACAATTTCAAAATATGGTTTTGTTATTATTCCATCCGAAGAAAAGGCAGAAACATCGGATCTGATCTTAAGGCATGTCAGTCTTAACAAGACAAAACAACTTATGTGTCTTTCTTGTTACACATAGCTGTCTTTGCCTTTGTGGGGAAAACCCTAATTTTTCAGCACTAAAATTCTCTTTCTTTTCCGAGGTGAATATTTAAGGGTAGTTTTTTATTTATTAAACTTGTATTATTACAAATTGCAAATCAATAAAAGCCTTTTATTGGAGGAAATTAGTGATGGGGTAGGGGTGTTTTTTGCAAACTTTGTGGTCCAACTCTCAACACTGATAGCCAGAAAAATGTCATATAGCAAAGTACCTTACCTTCATCGAAATTTCAAATTTTAAGCATCATTATGATAGTTTTTCAACTTAACATAAATGAGCAAATAAACCAAATCTATATTAATGACAGTGAGGCATAATGTTACAACAATAAACATTATTTTAAATTAATATTCCAGAAAAGTTTTATCTCTGAAATTACAAGCGATAAGGCTTGCTATAGCTATCTCATACGGTCTCCAAAATATTACTTCTAAAATTATTGCCATTTTATTCAAATCTATCTTGTTTTTCAGATAAACAACCACATTTTTCCCTCTCTAGAAACTCTACGGAGAGAGAGAGAAATGGTAGTTCTATGTAGCAATTGAGGTTTCGTTTTCGTAACAAGGGAAAAACTGCTGTCTGAAACTTTACTCCAAGAATTTTACCATTTTATGTAAAATTTGATGGTAATCAAGAGTAAAATTTCAAATACAGGAAAACGGAAAAAACATTTATTGGAACATTGGACAGTGTTTACGGTAGTATTTAAGAGAATCCTTACAACTTTTAGAGAAAGAGAACAAAAGATCTAGAGAATTCAGATATAATTCTACATATAACAAATGATTGAATTCATCAAATAGTGTATTGACCATTTTTGTATCTTCCCACAGCTTTATTGAACCGCAACGACAATGGCTTTTTTTCTATTATCACCAACCATTAGATAGATCTAAACCAGCCAGATGCAGCAGTTCAAGAAAGCTGTGGAAGAATACAAAGAGGACCATTTTATGTTACAACCATTTTCTTCGTATAAGAAAGAAAACGCCGCCTAACTAATAGGGTTATTAGGTTAAAAAGGAAAAGAAAATGCGAAGATTTTGAGTGTGAAGAAAACAGAAGAGAAGTGCAGGTTAAGAGAAGAAGGGAGAGTTGTATTTATAGGACAATTGAGGTCCTTTTACCACCAATCCCGAGAAGAATATTAGGCCAAGAGAAACTCAACCCCCACCTTATTTTCATTTCTTTAAAATTATTGTTCTTTACTTAATATAGCTTTTACTGATACATATATTAGAAAGGCACATGGGGTTTGATCTCATAAAATTACTATTAAAATGTGTCGAGTAACATAAGAATAAATTTCTGGCCAAAAATAATATAAATAAAGCCATCAAGAATATGTAAGTAGGGTAGTGATGGAGCCTATATGATCGAACGGTTGTGATCACACTAGTGGTGGACATACACCTAAAGGGGTCTATATATGTATTTCTTTTTAACTGATTAAAGATGCATCTATTTTGTATGGCCTATATTTCTCTCACCACGCGCTCTTCAAGTGCAAAGTTGTCTTTTATTTTTTTTTATTTTTTTGACATATTACTTACCATAAAAAAATGGCAAAGAAAATCAATTTATTTGTAGTTTCGAGAAATAGACCACCACCTGATGTTGACCTATCTCTTTCCAACCATCTGGATAACATTATGCACGATGCGTTCACTTTGGTCGTTGAAACGTTTACGTATATGATAAAAGGACACATCACTCGTGCTCCCTGCCACTTTACATATATTTTTCACAAGGATGTACTGACTAACTCGCTAACGACTACGACCTAATACCTTGAATTATTTGAAGGTTGTCTAAAAGAATAATCGTCTTCCTGTCTCGTGCATCCTCGTAGGATTCCATTTCTTTGTGAACATGGCGTGCTACGTCTTAGGTGGCCGAGGACACATAGTATGTCTGTGATTTCAATGTCTTGTGGCCAGTCGTGTTATAAATTCTTACAATCTTTGTTTCTGCTGGCGCTAGACTGCTAAAGGACGCGTCACATGAAAATCATAACATTGCCCTTTTGTAGTATTTTGAAAAAATATCAGCTAAGTCAATTAAGCACAGGGGAAAAGAAGATAGCAGAATATATAGAATAAACTCAAAGCAACTACTTAGAAAATTTCATGTAGTAATATTTACAAACTACGTACCTGCACACTTGTCATATCCACAATCAACACGACTTGAATTTAAGATTGGATTAGCTTCGCAATGTAAGAAGGAGAGGATCTTTACTCAGTTTAACAAGGAGGCTATAGATTGTTCATCGAACCTCACTAGTATCTAAAGATCCACTTAACTACTCTCTAACGGCTCAATCACTTCTAGATTACATAGCAAAGAATTATAAGGTCTTTAGGGTTGTAATATTCGCTTAGGGACGGTATGATAAGTATATTTGGATAATTTAGAGTGAGCTTTTGGCTCTCTCCTCACTAGCCATCAACGAATCGCCCTAGAGCTTGAGTTACTCTCATAGAACGTTCTCACTCATCCCAATGAATTCCTTGATGCACTAGTTAGCATCCCCAATAACCTAATCAAAGCATAAAGATGTTCACATAAAAATTCCTCTTTGCCGGTCCAAATATATATATTCTTTTCATATCAATTTTTTTCTTTTGTATAGTTATGACTCTCTTTTTGATGTTGAGATACCATACTATTTATTCTAATATATTTATTTCTGTGCTTTTCAGCTCTTTTCATTTACTCTTACCCCTACAAAAAGGTTATAATAACCTTGTGAATCATCATCAAAATATAGAACATAACACAATTATTAAGCTAAAAAATCCCAACCCAATAATATTTCCTATAATGGTGGACCCACCACCCTAAACTCAAGCTCTAAATCAACTGTCTATGCATCGCGATTTGAGTGCGGGTCATATGGAAAAGTCCTATAATCCTAAAGGGATATGGCTCAGAATGTGGCTAATAAAAAGGCTTTAGAAAGGCTAGAAGGGGCTGAGAAGGATATATAATATAATAAATGGACAGCAAGCTAAAAGGCAACAAGGGGCTTATGAAAGAACCGCCTTAATCACTTTCTAAACTATGCAATTTCGTCATTCTCTTACCTTTAGCGCGTTCATTAAATGGGTTTATCAACTAGCTTGGATCTCACGGCCTACACACCACTCATGGCTCCCTGAGATCGAACATACTTTCTATCACATTGCTAATTAATCTTTTCTTTACTATCAATGTGTGTTCATGCAAATACTCAAAGCATACAAAATAAAGCAGCTCATAAACATACTACTTTATATCATTAACTTACTAAGCTTATGATTTCAAGCTATTACACACACTCTACATCTAATCCATCTCTTAAAAATTTCAAAAATTTCAAATTTCTCTAAAAAAATACAGTAAATCACATAAAATGGAGATGAGAGACAACAAATCCCCACACCCCAACTAAAAAATGAGTCGTGTCCCCATGACTCGAAAAGACTCAATAAAATAAGAGCAACAAATATTGCATATAGAGAAATGGTAAGGAAGAAAGAAAACATATTCTTCGAGGCTATTGCCTCGCTTGATTAATTCCAAAGATAGGGTGCAGTGATTTCCTTGTACGCAACCTTCATGTATCACTAATTTCGCTTTCCCTTACATCTTCTTGTGCTCCATCCCAGTCAATCACACTCTAGAGATATTTTGTTTCTGATCTTCTCCAACTTTGTTCTCGAATACTCTCTCATGTGAAAGTGTTCATCCAAGAATATTTTGTTGTGGCAACAGCTACTAGCGTCGAAGCTTTGCTCACCTTTGGTCAAAGGATGCTTGATTTGTAGAGGTTGTGGTGTCTTCCTTACAAAATTTGAAACCTTTTTGCTCTTTGAATTTACCATAGCTAGCTTTCCTTAATTCTCTTGATCCGATTTACCTTGAAGTTTATTCCCAAACTAGTACCCATCTCAATTGATTTATTCTTGATCTTACCCAATACCTTGCTTTGATACTTTATCTCCCTTAACACTGATGTATCCCTATTCTTTTCATCATCTCTTTTGACCCCCAACTCAAAGCTTTGAACACTCTTGGAATTTGTAACTCTTGATCATAGGTGGAACAAGCTTTATTTGGGTTAGGAGAGGTGTTAGGATGATAATTCTCTATGTGGGTAGGATGAATTCTTCCTTGTTTGGTATGGATCTAAGAAATTGTTGAATGAATTTTAAAAATTTAGGCTCTTGTTTTTTGAATTCTAGTTGTTTTGATATGATTTGAATGGTTGAATATTCTTTGTAACGATGTAGGAAAGGATTTGGATATGAATTCATGGTGATTTGGTAGTGTTTTGATGCTAGGTGAAGGTTTGGTGAAGCTTTAATGTAGTTGAGAGAGGTTTGGAGAAGAAGAGAGGCTTAAAGGATTGATAAATTCGTAATAGAATAACCTTCTTCTTCTTTATAACCTAAAAAAATTCTCCAGCTGCGCGGACCGGCTTACCGACAGTGTGACAGGCATACAGGTGAGCTGTTTTTCGAAAAGGCTTGCCTCGGCATAAAACCTGATTCATAGACCCGTGTTTACGTGTTTTTGTCTAGCCGGTGTACCGCTGGAATGGCCGGCATACCGGTGCGCAATTTTTCAAAAATCCACCTCTCAGCAAATAACCTGACTTGTGAACCCGTGGGCACTGGTTTTTGGCTCACTGGTATACCGGCGGTATGGGCACTATACCGGCGAGCAGGTCAGAATATACCCAAAAAATTTCTTTTTCTTCCCTAACTCGATTTCCTTGATGCCTGAACATCAAAAACACTAGTACCTTCCTAAATAATGCAATATCAACAAAAAAAATATGTAAACTAACTAATACACACTAAAAAAAACTAATAAAGCAATTAAATACTGGGGTGTCTCCCAAGAGCACTTTTATTTAACGTCATTTAAAGTTTGACGGGTTACCTCCATTATCCCTTGAGTATGTAGCCTTCCCAGCAGTGGGTGAGGTTATGTATGTCTACAATTCATCCCTTTGACCTTTCAAAGGTCGTATCTCTATTAATTTTGATGTCACCACTCAAGTAACAACAAATGGTCCCATCCACACATTTTTGAAACCTCGTGGACTATTCTCTTGTTTGGTGGCCTTCCAAGCAACTGTGGTTCCGACCCCAAACTCATTTTTAGCTTTCTTCTTCACGGGTTCATGGTGGTGGTCCTTCTCTTTAACCTCTTTAGATGCTTCTGGAACAATTGGGAACTCAAGTGGCACCTCCTCTAGAGTTTTGTCCAAAACAAGGGATGTTTCAGACTTTTCTTTTGTTATGAGGGCCATGTCTTCAATCTCAATCTCTACACTCGCATTCTCCTTTGTTTCTTAAATAGCTTCTGTGAATACTTGTTGCTGTGTGAGTTCTTTTGTATCACTTTCAAGCATTTGGGTGTAGGTTTTGTCTTCTTTGCACACATCTACAAATGCTTTATCGATGTCACCATTTGAATAATTCGTCTTCATAGGATTGGGTGGTGACATTAATGGAGTACTAGGTGGAGAATCCATCCTAGTATCTTCTTCTTCTATCTCTTTTCTAACTAAGATTTCTATATTTGATTCTTCTAAACGCGGCTTGGCTGGGTTTTCCATGGATGTAATCTTCCCTTCACAAGGTTTAATTTCAACTTCGACTCGATTATCTACAATTATCTCATCTATGCTTAGCGTGGTTGATTCTTCTATTGTTGGAATCTCTAGTTCACTAGGTGTAACTTGTGGCGATTCCACTTCCTTCTATTCTTGAAGGCTAAACTCTGTAGCTACATCAAACAAAACATCGCTATTAATTTGAATGGCCTCGTCATCTGTACCTTGGCCAGTTTGCATATATGGTACTTGTTGTATCTGTTCCTCTCTGAAAAGACTTATGATAAGATTTTTTTTTTTATTGTTGATTTTCCAAATGCACCATCCTTTTATTCAAAAAATTCCCTTCATACTTGTCTTCCATATATTTCACATTGTGCAAAACACCGTTTTCATCACAACTCTCTTATCCATTCGTTATTTGTATAGATATCTATGTCACCTTTACCATTGGTTTATTTTTACCATTTACTTTCCTCTTTTCCTCTTTTAATTTTTTAAATTTTTAATTTTTATTTCTTCATATTCCTATCCTCCAAATCTCCAACATATCATTTTCTACATCAATATGTGGTCACCACAACATCAAACTTTAGATTCGAACACCAAACTCTAGTAGAAAAACGACTAAAGGAAAAAACTATTTTTAAGAATATTTTTAACATGTGAAAAGTAAAGATTTTTGTATAAATAAAGATAGTATTTATTTGATAATTTTAAAATTATCTTAAACATGCATCACAACCTTCATACTTACCTTTTGTGGGTAGTGGCACACCTCATATGTGGTAGGCCCTGGTGGGTCCTAGGGTGTGATAAAACCAACACTAAATAGGAAGACCTACTAACTACAAGTGTACGGGCCGTTCCAAGTAATAGATAGATATAAGGGATTTCGCTATCAGGGATTGCCTTGGTATAACCAAGGTGTTTAATAGATAAGTAGAAGTAATTGCAAGTACAAATAATAAATGTTAAAGGATATTTTTTGGTTTATAAAGGTTGATGCAAATAAATAAATTACTGAAGATTAACCGAAAGTAAATGAGTTAAAAAATAAGAGATGTAGACTCAAGGATGAGAGGTGACTTAAGTCTCGCAAGGGATCCACCTAAATTACTGCAATTAATGCTTTTGTTTAAGGGTCAAATCGGTATGTATGTATTAGTCGGGGTTCCAAATTGTCCTAACTCCTGTCAGGGTAGACTTAGGAGCTATCCTATGGTATTACAAACCCAGTCAGGGCGATTATAAGCTACTTTCAGAGGTTGAAGTGTTCTCCCAATTGGCTTCGTTGTTAGTCAAGCCAGTCAGGATCATTGACGAATACCACGCGTCTATTACCTAGCTCTGTAATAAAACCTCCCGTCAAGGTGATCACCGCTACTAGTGAATAGCCCAAGTATCATTGACGAATTCTGTTTTCCTTAAGCGTGGTGCTCCACAACAATGGTGCGGTATACCGCACCAAGTTGATGTGTATCGTAGTTTTCCTGCTTTGTTCACCCCAAACTCAATTTGCTGCATAATAACACACTACCTTCTCATTTCGTAAAATTATACACTAATAAACATTAATTACTATATTATACACGAAGAATTTAAAGACATGAAAGCGATAAACTAATATACAAGTTAAATGGCTTTTGTTTAACGTCGTTAAGCTCGAATGGTTGCCTCTCGTGCAATGCATCTGTACAGAACAAAAATTTGGCCCTCTCCTTGAGAACTTTTGGATTAAGATTCCACAAGTAAAATTCGGCAAGAATCTACCCACCACATTGAAGAACAACGTTAATAAGACAACCAGGTTGCATGACGATCATATAATTTCAACAAGCTACTATAATAACAGACAAATAAACATTAAAAGATGCAATAGTTCAATGATCCACCAAATTACACACTACTAAAGCTGCATTTCAGACTTAAATGTCGAGAATTGTCACCAAGAGTTGGATAAGTATTTAAAGCATAAGAAATATATACAAAAAAACAATAAAAATATCTTACCTACTTGATAGAAACTAATCTCTCTTGGTAAAGTATGGGTTAAAAAGAGAGCCATGAATATTTAAGTCTGTTATTTCATTGGTGTCAACCACACACGAAAATAATCGGCTTAATAGTCCTTCCGTAGCTGACATCTCCCTATTTGTGATGATTTAATCCACTCATGAGACATAATTTTAGGTGTAATTGATTAATTCAATTGGGATTTTTTCCCATTATTGAATATTTTCTTATATCATGTCTTGATTTGGAATATTATTTCTTTTAGAGCTAATTTGTTTAATTTGTGTGTTAATGTGAAGCTCTTAAGGTTTATGGAAATAAATTAGATGTCAAATAAATTCTATGGAGATAAGAAAACAAAGTCCAGGAAAATCAGGAGATAAAAGGAAACAAAGTCAAAAAAACTGCCAAATAAATCTGAATTTCTGCAGCTACATCCACAAAAGTGCAGATAAGTCCGAATTGGATGTGATTTTGGAGGGGCCATTAAATAATTAGATAAATCATTCTGCTTTGATTCTTTTGATATCCAGTAGGAGAAATTTGGCCCAATAACGAAGCAAATATGGTCAAAACAAAACATCAATAATTATCCTTATCTGTATTACGAATTTGAGTTTGACTTGGACTCTAATTACTTCCCTTCTACTCCAAGATTTCGATCTAGGGTTAGAAAACACCTATAAATATACCCTCTTATCATTGTAAACATGTCCTTTCTCAGTTCTCATCATTGTCTTAGTCCTTGAGCCTTTAATTATTATTACTCTTAGAAGTCATCCATAGCAGCAAGAAGACCTGTAGAGAGGAAGACAAGAAGTTAGAAAGTAGCAAGCTCCTCTTCTCCATCCCATCCCTCTATCATTAAGGTAATTTGAATTATATTGTTTAGCTTATCTTTGTTTCTAATTACTTTATCCTTAGTTTATTTCTATGTCTTTGGTTATGAACTAATTTTCCCATAGTTGGGGTTTGCATATGTGTAATCTTTGATTTCTAATTCTTTATTTGCTTTCATGTTATTTCGGATCAACCTTTAAATTGATAAAGCTTCGTATACCATATAGTTTTTTATGTGATTTGATGATTGACTGTAGTTCTTGCGAATGCATGCGTATAGACTACCCCATTAATAGTAGTCGGATGGTCACCCGGAAGGGGTGTTCAACTATTCATACACCACATAAACTTTTATTGTGCGGTAGTGATCCGGAAGGACTTGCCTAACTAGATTGTCCCCTTTCCCAAGTCCCCTGGTATTTTTAGGTCGCCACCTATGTCCACCCGGAAGGGGGTTAGGAGGAATACAGAATCCTCGCTTCCTATTATAAGAGCTTTACTCACCCTTATAACTAGAATATTGATTTAGAAGGATAAATGAATTCTAGAAAACCTAAGCTATATTTCTCATCTCCATTCTTTTAGTATTTATTTATTTGCACTATTATCTTCCAGATCTGAAAACCAAATAAATATAATTTCTTTTATTTACTTATTTTACAAGTAAATTCTCTTACCTTCATTATATATACAAGTATATCTAAGGGGTTAAATCTCTGCGAATGAACTTTACTTACTAACTAAACTTGCAAACAATCTGTAATATTTGCAGTGAGTTTATCTTGGTAGTCAAGGGTGTGTCCTTTATCATTAGCTTTATTTATCTGTTTATTTATCACACATTTTCCCCCACTAGTAGCATTAAGAAAGAAATTCTTCTTCCAAAACATAAGAGGATAACAGGTTCCAAGAAAAGATCAATTTTAAATAGTTTTCTGAATGATCAAGCTGCATGCAATTCATCCATCACCCGGGCATCAACACGCACACAATCTGGTGCAATCATAGGATTTGTGTATGACCAAAAAAGGTAAGTGATCAATTAAAGACCCTAAAAATCATATGTCTTGGCATTTTCCGAATTCCATCCACGAGAAAATATGTAATAACTATAGTCAGTGCTCATATCACATGAGGAGATACAAAATTTATGGCATTTAAAATGATTATGGAACTCACAATTGAATATAGTTCCATAATGAACCAACCCAACAAAACCTGGATAGTCAAATGTTTGTATTATTTGCAGGAATTACTACTTAGATAGTATGTTTCAAGTTGATACAAGACAATTTTTGTACTCCTAAGGGAAACATAGACGAAAGATACAACTTTGTAATCATTTGTGGTAGAATCAAACCCAAATTCAATTGCTTCTCTTCTAGAATCAAAATCTTCTGGATAGCGGAGACAAGGCTAAAACGAAGTAGCTTGAACTCTCTCATGGAAGGTTACATAATTTTTTGAATCAAAAAGATATAATAATCCATTACATGGTCCGTAAACTTCGAACTGATAGGTATCGAGTCGCATCTCTAATGGTGGTGAAGAGAAAATGGTTCTTAGTGCTTTAGATGAATGGAAAGATAAGAAGATTGTACGTATATCTTAATGGAATCAGAGAAGTAGTATTTGTTCATCTTTTTTTGAGGTAGAGTGATACTTGATATGCATTTGGATAAAATTAGGGCTTTTTATTTTGTCAAACCAAGAGGACTTTCGACTCTGATTTTGTCCTCGATATACCGTTGGAGCAGAGGACTTTGGAAGGGTGAGACATCCTCTAGGAGTGGCGAAGGTGGAGGGATTTAAAATGTGGTATAGGTGAGAGGGAAGGGAATTTAGTGGAGATGTGAGGGGTTTTCGTGGTGATAGTGGTGTTGCTGGAACAAGGATAAAATGAAGAGCATTGCTATATATCGCCTCTATTTGTTTCACCCTTATTTCACCTCCTATGTATCACCCTATGTGTCATTAAACAAAAGAGAGAGAAAATAATTAATTGGTCTTTAAAACCTCTACATAGGAGGTGATATAGAGGGGAAGCAAAAAAGAAGCGATATATATGTTTAGTCTAAAATGAATCTCTCATTTGCTAAGAGTTGGGCTTTGACCCATTGTAAACTCGTCATCCTTTAGGAAGGGAGATTGACTACCCCTACTTTTTTAGTGGTCCAAGTCGACCACTCTTCTTTGAAGTAATTGGTCGTTAATGGTTTAATTCAACTTTTTCAATTAAAAATATAAATAAATCGTCCACCCTTATAAACCCGTGCCAAAAATAAATAAATAGTCCACCCTTATAAACCCCTGTCCTCCTAACAATTCCAAACCGTACCCTAGAGAGTTTCCTCTGGGCTAGCAAATAAAATATTTTGAACAGGCGAGTCATTATATAACACCCATATTTTTCCGCCTCCATAGATGAAGATAAGAAAACCTAAATCGAAAATCAGTATCGACATAGTATATTGTTTGCCCGTTGTCAAAAGGTAAACTATTTTGACACATTTTTTCAAAATGTATACCATTTATTTGTCATTTTATCAGCAATTTAGCTTTTTCAAACAAAAAATTCAGTTTTATGAGTTATCTCATATTAGAGATTAAAAAAAATGGAATTCTAAAATTTGTTTATAATACTATCTATGTGGTGAAAAATTATATATTATTGATTGTTGACTTGTTTCAGTTACATCTCTTTTGATTCGTGGCAAAATCAACAAACAAGCCACAAATCTAAAGAGATGTAACTGAAACAAGTCAACAATCAATAATTCATAATTTTTCACCACATAGATCGTATTATAAACAAATTTAAGAATTCCATTTTTTAATCTCTAAAATGAGATTACTCATAAAACTGAATTTTTTGATTGAAAAATCTAAATCCCAGATAAAATAACAAATAAATGGTATTAATTTTGAAAAAATATGTCAAAATAGTTTATCTTTTTGCAACGGGCAAACCATCTTCTAGATCGATACAGATTTTCAATTTAGGTTTTCTTATCTTCATCTATGGAGGCATAGAGATATGGGTGTTATATAACGACTTGCGTGTTCAAAATAATTTATTTGCTAGCCTAGAGGAAACTCTCTAAGGTGCGGTTTGGAATTGTTAGGACGACAAGGGTTTATAAGGGTGGACTATTTATTCATTTTTAGCCAGAGTTTAAAAACATGGACGATTTATTTATTATTTAATTGAAAAAGTTGAATTAAACCATTAATGACGAATTACTTTAAAGAAGAGTGGTTGACTTGGCCCTCTAAAAAAGTAGGGGTAGTTAATCTTCCTTCCCAATGGAAGACGAGGTTACAATGGGTCAAAGCCCAACTCTTAGCGAATGAGAGATTCATTTTAGAGTAAAGATATATATCAACCCTTTTTGCTTCACCTTTATATCACCTCCTATGTGGAGGTTTTAAAGTCCAATTAATTATTTTCTCTCTCTTCTGTTTAATGCCACATAGGGTGACACATAAGAGGTGAAATACATATAATAAAAATAAAGGTGATATATAGCAATGATCTTCATTTTATCCTTGTTCCAGCAACGCCAATACCACCACAATGACCCCTCACATCACCCCATAAATTCCCCTCCCTCTCACCTAAACCACATTTTCCATCCCTCCACCTTTTCCACTTCTAGACGATGTCTCTCCCTCCGGAAGTCCTAGACGATTCTTCATATTTCACAGGTAACTTCATTAGAATCTCTACTAACATATGTTTTGTTAATCTTGCTACAGCTTCCAGCACCGACGGTGAAACTCTATCACACACTTTCGACTGACTCAAATGTAGCTTCTCAACTTCTCTTGGCTTCACTAAGCTATCACCATAAGTTTCTTTTTTACTATTATTATAACTTCTTAACTTCACTAGAGTTTTTCTAAGCTAAAGTGTCACTATGCGACTTTTTTTTAGTTTCATAACTTCTCTAGAGATTTGCTAATTAGGCTTACGTGTCAAAATTATCGTCTTTTTTTAATACATATGAGAGCCACTTTGGATTCGGTATCATTTTGACTGAAATAAGATTTGATCCCAAGATCTTCTGGCCTGTGCAGAGTAGTCTAACCACTAGACAAACTATCAATCTTAAATTTCTCGTCTCAACAACAACATTATCGTTTTCCTTCTCTAACATTTTTAACTAAATATTGGTGCACAATTCTAACTTCTATTCTCGTAAGAACAATTCATTATAAAGAATGACAAAATGGTTTATTGAATAAAAAAAATTATGGTTCATAATATGTAATCATACCTTGTAACAATCTACAATAATAGACTCCAAATTTAGGTAGTTTTTTAGCAAAAAGGAACAGTTGTTAGGTACAACATTCATCAATAATTAACAATAAGTCAATGTAATATGTAGTTGAGAAACATCGGAAAAATTCAATAGCAACTACATATGCACTATACAAATAAAAAAATTCAGCAAGATAATTTGTTGTACTAGAAATTTTCATATTGTTTTGCTAGATATAAAACTTGGTAATCGGGTTATTCCTAAGTGATTGTCTAACTAATCAATCATGGATAACGTATAAAGATAGGATTTGGCAAAACGATAAATGTATATCTAAGATGGCAATTCTCCTAGTCAATAGTTCCATAATCATAACTCCAAATGCGTACACGACACACACTTTAAGGACGGTACGGGTTTGTCTGCGCTAGCTAGCTCCGGTGCACAAAACCCAAGCGCACCCAAATTCAGAATAGATTCCGCAATGCCAGCTGGCGTCAGAAGTCTATGAAGACTATAATCTGTCATGTGCACGTTGTGGTGTGACCCAACTAATAATATGTTGGTTGGTTTTAAGTTCCCGTGGGCCATCCCTTTGTCATTTAGGAGGACTAAACACCTTGCAAGATCAACGGCTACTTTGATCTGTTGGATGAACGTAAGTAAGGCATAGCGTCTCGGTGTCGATTCTGCAAAATGTAAAATAGTTGAATTTAGAGACGTGACGGTCATCATATTATAAAAATATTAACAAATTTAAAATGAGATGTTACCGTAGAGATGTATCGCTACGCTATCACCATGGATGTAATCAGCTATAATGATTCGCTCTTGTTCACGTGGCCCTAGTAGTACGCACGTAGGGATAAGATGTTGGATGTTTTACCGATCCGATCTTCTTCGCTTCTTTAGAGAGTTCCTTAATCGGCAAAAAAAATTAGACAATTCCTTTTCGAAAAAGAAGAATAAGTCCTTGCTTTTATTTTTATCCTTATATCATTTTCCTATAAAAGCCACTATCCCCTTTACTCTATTCTATTAAGTTCTACTAATAAAAAAGCCACGTAGACTCTATGTAGGACAATTTTGTCCAATTTAACAAGGTCAAATTTTCCATCAGCTCGTAGATTAACTCCTACTCTTGAAAGTGGACATGTGAATGGGTTTGGCGGGTGATACACGATTGAGGATTGAGGTTTTCTTTTCCTTAAACTTGATTGTTTTAGTCAAATGATAAATTACATTAGAATACACCAAAAAGGCAACATCGTTATTAAAAAAATAAAGAATGGTTTTGACCTAATGGGGAGACCCACCCACCTAAACAACCAACGACCCTAACCGCCCACCCGCTCCCTTACCTAGAAACCACACTAAACTCTTTAAACTAAAACTAATATTATTATTCTCCATATTATCCTCAAATTTTAATAATAATAATATATATATATATATATATATATATATATATATATATATATATATATATATATATATATATAAATCATTTACATTTCTGATTCATATAGTCAGGATTTAGTTTATATATTGTTTGCTTTGTTAATTTGAGTCCTTAGGCTATGATCTAATTTTCTAAGACTATATGTCAAGCTCGGATGTGTGTGCTAGTTATGGTGCAATTCAAATTTGGCCATATTTATTTGATTTTTTAATAATAATTATTTCAAAAAATTAGCCTAAATGAAAGACATACATTATTTTGTTTTACCTTCTTTATATTTGTTTTTTCAGTTGAAATATCACGATCAATGATCTTTTCGCTTTATTGGAGTATGTTTTGTACACCTAGCATGTAAAAGAAATAAGGTAGTCTCTTGAATGTATTTTCTATATCAAACCAATAATAATATTTGCACGAGGAACAAGTCCAATGAAATATATGAGTTGCAAGCCCCATTGGTTTAGGATGTAGTCCAAATCTATCTGGTTTTTAAAGAAAAAATTGTCTAAAAAGTAAAAGTATTTAACCTTTATTATTTTGAATATCATAAATAAAGCCTAAATATTTTTTTCCTTACCAACTATACATACAATAAAAAATATAAAACAGATGAAAGAATAATAAAATCAAAGAGTAAATTTACATTTTTAAATAAAAAATTAGAATAAAACTGTAAATCAAGTAAAAAAAAACTATAAATACATATATATATAACGAGATAACAAAATAAAATGTATATATTTTTTTGTCTATTTTACATAAAAATGGTTATATATAAAATAAACAAAATATTTAAAAAAAAAAAATTTATAACGATTTGTAATGTTTTGGGCCCCCCTAGCAATCTATAGTATTACCAATAGATAAAAATCTTGTCAACCCAAAATATAGGGAATATGAAATGCACAAAACTTAAAATGTTATTTTCTATTAAAAAAGAAGGATAAAACTACATATTAATTAAATAAAAAATCAATTTTTTTAAATATCTCTAAAGATTTGTTGGTTCTCACATTAATTGTCTAAATGGAAAGTATGTCGCTTGGCTAGATCGACAAACGACGTACTCGTAGAATACTTTTAAAAAAAGAAACACATGCTTTGGTTGATCGATCTTAATAGTAGATTTGGTGAACCTGTGTTTATTATAGGCTGATAGTTATTCGAATTTTATTTTGGTGATGAAGGTATAATTTAGGCGATAGAGAAGATAGAAGTGGTGATATAAGACTATAGCGGCTAGAGAATGATATTTATGTTAAGGGTCAGTTTTAGCTTAAGGGATATTCATAATATATTTTATTTTTATTTTACTATTTTGCCAGCTATATTTTAGTATAAATGCTTTATATAGGCTCCATTTTTCTGTAGTGATAAGTTCCCCATCTATCTTTATCAAATATTTTTTAACCCTTTAACCTTTATTGATTATCAATGTTAGCATTTTTACCATTTCTGATTAAATTGATTATTACTGAAAACACCTTTTTTTGTCGTTGATTATTACTGAAAACACATTGGTTGTCAAGTTTAGCATTTTTCTTTTAAACAATTGTAGTGACAAAGTAATCTGACAGTTGGTTTTTTTGTCAATAATAAAACAAAAACTGTACAGAAAATTAACCAATACCTCGATTCCTACATATTAAGTTAAGGCTATTATAGAACTCGATATCGAATTACTAAGAATTTCTGTCACGTTGATATTATGTCTAATGCTTTTTGCAAGTTTATCAGCCACCCCATTCAATTCTCTTTTAACGTGAATGACTTTCCAACTTGGGATTTGGTCCATCCATCTACAAACTTCGATATCCATTGGTCGGATTCTGCAATTGATCTAATTCTTTTGGTTTATACCTTGAGTAAGCTCACCGTTATCAGAATAGAAAGAACAATTCTGAAGATTGAGATCTGTTGCAGATCTCATGGCCTAAAGGACGGTTCAAAATTCTCCTTCATTACGCTATACTTTTCCCTCTTTTTGTGGTCTTATGCTTAACTTCTCCACTTTCTTTTACTGAATTTGAAACCATACTTTTCGGTTCCCAGTTGTTTGTGAATGATGTGTTGTTAAGCCAAATCATTTCTGCCTCATCTTTCAAATATTTTTTATCTTCTTCCTTTTCTTGTAAATCCTAGATTTCTGCATTTGTATTCAAGTTCTTATCCATCTGTTCCTCTCTGAAAAGACTTATGAAAAGAATTTTTTTATTGTTGATTTTCCAAATGCACTATCCTTTTATTCAAAAAATTCCCTTCATACGTGCCTTCCAAATATTTCACATTGTGCAAAACACCGTTTTCGTCACAACTCTCTTATCCATTCGTTATTTGTATAGATATCTATGTCACCTTTACCATTGGTTTATTTTTACTATTTACTTTCCTATTTTCCTCTGTTAATTTTTTTAATTTTTAATTTTTATTTCTTCATATTCCTATCCTCCAAATCTCCAACATATCATTTTCTACATCAATATGTGGTCACCACAACATCAACCTTTAGATTCAAACACCAAACTCTAATAGAAAAACGACTAAAGGAAAAAACTATTTTTAAGAATATTTTTAACATGTGAAAAGTAAAGATTTTTATATAAATAAGGTTAGTATTTATTTGATAATCTTAAAATTATCTTAAACATTCATCACAACCTTCATACTTACCTTTGTGGGTAGTGGCACACCTCCTATGTGGTAGGCCCTGGTGGGTCCTAGGGTGTGATAAAACCAACACTAAATAGGAAGACCTACTAACTACAAGTGTACGGGCCGTTCCAAGTAATAGATAGATATAAGAGATTTCACTATCGGGGATTTCCTTTGTATAACCAAGGTGATTAATAGATAAGTAGAAGTAATTGCAAGTACGAAAAATAAATGATAAATGATATTTGTTTGGTTTATAAAGGTTGATACAAATAAATAAATTAATGAAGATTAACCGAAAGTAAATGAGTTAGAAAATAAGAGATGGAGACTCAAGGATGAGAGGTGACTTAAGTCTCGCAAGGGATCCACCTAAATTAATGCAATCAATGCTTTTGTTTAAGGGTCAAGTCGGTATGTATGTATTAGTCGGGGTTCTAAATTCTCCTAACTCCTGTCAGGGTAGACTTAGGAGCTATCCTACGGTATTACAAACCCCGTAAGGGTGATTATAAGCTACTTTCAGATGTTGAAGTGTTCTCCCAATTGGTTTCATGGTTAGTCAAGCCAGTCAGGATTATTGACGAATACCACGCGTCTATTACCTAGCTCTGTAATTAAACCTCCCGTCAAGGTGATCACCGCCACTAGTGAATAGCCAAAGTAGCATTGACGAATACTGTTTTTCTTGAGTGTGGTGCTCCACAGCAATGGTGCGGTATACCGCACCAAGTTGCTGTGTATCGCAGTTTTCCCGCTTTGTTCACCCCAAACTCAATTTGCTGCATAATAACACACTACCTTCTCATTTCTTAAAATTATACACTAATAAACATCAATTACTATATTATACACGAAGAATTTAAAGACATGAAAGCGATAAACTAATATACAATTGAAATGGCTTTTGTTTAACGTCGTTAAGCTCGAATGGTTGCCTCTCGTGCTATGCATCCGTACAAAACAAAAATTTGGCCATCTCCTTGAGAACTTTTGCATTAAGATTCCACAAGTAAAATTCGGCAAGAATCTACCCACCATATTGAAGAACAACGTTAATAAGACAACCAGGTTGCATGACGATCGTATAATTTCAACAAGCTACTATAATAATAGACAAATAAACACTAAAAGATGCAATAGTTCAATGATCCACCAAATTACACACTACTAAAGCTGCATTTCAGACTTAAATGTCGAGAATTGTCACCAAGAGTTGGATAAGTATTTAAAGCATAAGCAATATATACAAAAAACCATAAAATGATCTTACCTACTTGATAGAAACTAATTTCTCTTCGTAAAGTATGGGTTGCAAAAGAGAGCCATGGATATATAAGTCTGTTATTTCATTGGTGTCAACGACACACAAAAAGAACCGGCTTAAAGGTCCTTCAGTAGCTGACATCTCCCTATTTGTGATTATTTAATCCACCCATGAGACATCATTTTAGGTGTAATTGATTAATTTAATTGGGATTTTTTTCCCATAATTGGATATTTTCTTATATCATGACTTGATTTGGAATATTATTTCTTTTAGAGCTTATTTGTTTAATTTGTGTGTTAATGTGAAGCTCTTAAGTTTTGTGGAAATAAATTAGATGTCAAATACATTATATGCAGATAAGAAAATAAAGTCTAGGAGAAATCAGGAGATAAAAGGAAACAAAGTCAAAATAATAAAAGAAGGGTTGTTCAACTATTCATACACCACATAAACTTTTAGTGTGTGGTAGTGATCCGGAAGGACTCGCCTAACTAGATAGTCCCCTTTCCCAAGTCCCCTGGTAATTTTAGGTCGCCACCTAAGTCCACCCAGAAGGGGGTTAGGAGGAATATAGAATCCTCGCTTCTTACTCTAAGAGCTTTACTCACCCTTATAACTAGAATATTGATTTAGAAGGATAAATGAATTCTAGAAAACCTAAGCTATATTTCTCATCTCCATTCTTTTAGTATATATTTATTTGCATTATTATCTTCCAGATCTGAAAACCAAATAAATATAATTTCTTTTATTTACTTATTTTACAAGTAAATTCTCTTACCTTTTTTATATATACAAGTATATCTAACGGGTTAAATCTCTGCGAATGAACTTTACTTACTAACTAAACTTGCAAACAATCTGTAATACTTGTAGTGAGTTTCTCTTGGTAGTCAAAGGTGTGTCCTTTATCATTAGCTTAATTTATCAGGTTATTTATCACACCTTTTCCCCCCACTAGTAGCATTAAGAAAGAAATTCTTCTTCCAAAACATAAGAGGATAAGAGGTTCCAGGAAAAGGTCCAATTTTAAATAGTTTTCTGAATGATCAAGCTGCATGCAATTCATCCATCACCCGGGCATCAACACGCACACAATCTGGTGCAATCATAGGATTTGTGTATGACCAAAAAAGGTAAGTTATCAATTAAAGACCCTAAAAATCATATGTCTTGGTATTTTCCGAATTCCATCCACGAGAAAATATGTAATAACTATAGTCAGTGCTCATATCACATGAGGAGATACAACATTTATGGCATTTAAAATGATTATGGAGCTCACCATTGAATATAGTTCCATAATGAGCCATCCCAACAAAACCTGGATAGTCCAAATGTTTGTATTATTTGCAGGAATTACTACTTAGATAGTATGTTTCAAGTTGAAACAAGACAATTTTTGTACTCCTAAGGGAAACATAGACGAAAGATACAACTTTGTAATCATTTGTGGTAGAATCAAACCCAAATTCAATTGCTTCTCTTCTAGAATCAAAATCTTCTGGATAGCGGAGATAGGGCTAAAAAGAAGTAGCTTGAACTCTCTCATGGAAGGTTACATATTTTTTTGAATCAGAAAGATATAATAATCCATTACAAGGTCCGTAAACTTCGAACTGATAGGTATCGAGTCGCATCTCTGATGGTGGTGAAGAGAAAATGGTTCTTAGAGCTTCAGATGACTGGAAAGATAAGAATATTGTACGTATATCTTAGTTGAATCATAGAAGTAGTATTTGTTCATCTGTTTTTGAGGTAGAGTGATACTTGAGATGCATTTGGATAAACTTAGGGCTTTTTATTTTGTCAAACCAAGAGGACTTTCGACTATGATTTTGTCCTTGATATACCGTTGGAGCAGAGGACTTCGGAAGGGAGAGACATCCTCTAGGAATGGAAAATGTGGAGGGATTGAAAATATGGTAAAGGTGAGAGGGATTTGAATTTAGTGGGTGATGTGAGGGGTTTTCGTGTCGATAGTGGCGTTGCTGGAACAAAGATAAAAATGAAGAGCATTGCTATTTCTTTGTTTCACCCTTATTTCACCTCCTATGTATCATCCTATGTGTCATTAAACAAAAGAGAGAGAAAATAATTAATTGGTCTTTAAAACCTCTACATAGGAGGTGATATAGAGGGGAAGCAAAAAAGGAGCGACATATATGTTTAGTCTAAAATGAATCTTTCATTTGCTAAGAGTTGGGCTTTGACCCATTGTAAACTCGTCATCCGTTAGGAAGGGAGATTGACTACCCCTACTTATTTAGTGGTCAACGTCCAAAAAAAAAACTTATTTAGTGGTCCAAGCCGACCACTCTTCTTTGAAGTAATTGGTCGTTAATGGTTTAATTCAACTTTTTCAATTAAAAAAATAAATAAATCGTCCACCCTTATAAACCCCTGCCAAAAATAAATAAATAGTCCACCCTTATAAACCCCTGTCCTCCTAACAATTCCAAACCGTACCGTAGAGAGTTTCCTCTGGGCTAGCGAATAAAATATTTTGAACAGGCGAGTCATTATATAACACCCAGATTTTTCCGCCTCCATAGATGAAGATAAGAAAACCTAAATCGAAAATCAGTATCGACATAGTAGATGGTTTGCCCGTTGTCAAAAGGTAAACTATTTTGACACATTTTTTCAAAATTTATACCATTTATTTGTCATTTTATCTGCGATTTAGCTTTTTCAAACAAAAAATTCAGTTTTATGAGTTATCTCCTATTAGAGATTAAAAAAATGGAATTCTTAAATTTGTTTATAATACGATCTATGTAGTTCAAAATTATATATTATTGATTGTTGACTTGTTTCAGTTACATCTCTTTTGATTCGTTGTAAAATCAACAAACAAGCCACAAATCTAAAGAGATGTAACTGAAACAAGTCAACAATCACTAATTCATAATTTTGCACCACATAGATCGTATTATAAACAAATTTATGAATTCCATTTTTTTAATCTCTAATATGAGATTACTCATAAAACTGAATTTTTTGATTGAAAAATCTAAACCCCAGATAAAATAACAAATAAATGGTATTAATTTTGAAAAAATATGTCAAAATAGTTTATCTTTTTGCAACGGGCAAACCATCTTCTAGATCGATACAGATTTTCAATTTAGGTTTTCTTATCTTCATCTATGGAGACAGAGAGATCTGGGTGTTATATAACGACTTGCATGTTCAAAATAATTTATTTGCTACCCTAGAGGAAACTCTCTAAGGTGCGGTTTGGAATTGTTAGGACGACAAGGGTTTATAAGGGTGGACTATTTATTCATTTTTGGCTAGAGTTTATAAACATGGACGATTTAGTTAATTTTTTATTGAAAAAGTTGAATTAAACCATTAATGACGAATTACTTCAAAGAAGAGTGGTTGACTTGGCCCACTAAAAAGTAGGGGTAGTCAATCTTCCTTCCCAATGGAAGACGAGTTTACAATGTGTCAAAGCCCAACTATTAGCGAATGAGAGATTCATTTTAGAGTAAAGATATATATCAACCCTTTTTGCTTCACCTTTATATCACCTCCTATGTGGAGGTTTTAAAGTCAAATTAATTATTTTCTCTCATTTCTGTTTAATGCCACATAGGTTGACACATAAGAGGTGATATATGGGTAAAGAAAATAAAGGTGATATATAGCAATGCTCTTCATTTTATTCTTGTTCCAGCAACGCCAATACCACTACAATAACCCTTCACATCACCCACTAAATTCCCCTCCCTCTCACCTAAACCACATTTTCCATCCCTCCACCTTTTCCACTTCTAGACGACGTCTCTCCCTCTAGAAGTCCTAGACGATTCTTGATATTTCACAGGTAACTTCATTAGAATCTCTACTAACATCTGTTTTGTTAATCTCGCTACAGCTTCCAGCACCGACGGTGACTTCTCTATAACACACTTTCGACTGACTCAAATGTAGCTTCTCAACTTCTTTTGGCTTCACTAAGCTATCACTATAAGTATCTTTTTTACTATTAATATAACTTCTTAACTTCACTAGAGTTTTTCTAAGCTAAAGTGTCAATATGCGACTTTATTTTAGTTTCATAACTTCTCTTGAGATTTGCTAATTAGGATTACGTGTCAAAATTATCGTCTTTTTTTTAATACATATGAGAGCCACTTTGGATTCGGAATCATTTTGACTGAAATAAGATTTGATCCCAAGATCTTCTGGCCAGTGTAGAGTAGTCTAACCACTAGACCAACTATCAATCTTAAATTTCTCATCTCAGCAACAACATTATCGTTTTCTTGCTATATCATTTTTAACTAAATATTGGTGCACAATTCTAACTTCTATTCTCGTAAGAACAATTCATTATAAAGAATAACAAAATGGTTTTTTGAATAAAAAATTATGGTTCATAATATGTAATCATACCTTGTAACAATCTACAATAATAGACTCCAAATTTAGGTAGTTTTTTTAGCAAAAAGGAACAATTGTTAGGTCCAACATTCATTAATAATTAACAATAAGTCAATGTAATATGTAGTTGAGAAACATCGAAATTTTTTAATAGAAACTACATATGCACTATACAAATAAAAAAAATTCATCAAGATAATTTGTTGTACTAGAAATTTTCATATAGTTTTGCAAGATATAAAACTTGGTAACAGGGTTATTCCTAAGTGATTGTCCAACGTATAAAGATAGGATTTCGCTAAACGATAAATGTATATCTAAAATGGCACTTCTCCTAGTCAACAGTTCCATAATTATAACTCCAAATGCGTACACGTCAGACTTCAAGGACAGTACGGGCTTGTCTGCGCTAGCTAGCTCCGGTGCACAATACCCAAGCGCACCCAAATTCAGAATAGATTCCGCAATGCCAGCTGGCGTCAGAAGTCTATGAAGACCATAAGCTGTCACGTGCACGTTGTGGTCTGAACCGACTAATAATATGTTGGTTGGTTTTAAGTTCCCGTGGGCCATGCCTTTGTCATGTAGGAGGACTAGACACCTTGCAAGATCAACGACTACTTTGAACCGTTGGATGAACGTAAGTAAGGCATAGCGTCTAAGTGTCGATTCTGCGAAATGTAAAACAGTTGAATTTAGAGACGTGACGATCATCATATTATAAAATAATTAACAAATTTAAAATGAGATGTTACCGTAGAGATGTAACGCTAGGCTATCACCATGGATGTAATCGGCTATGATGATTCGCTCTTGTTCACATGGGCCCCAATAGTACGCATGTGGGGATAAGATGTTCGGATGTTTTACCGATCCGATCTTCTTCGCTTCTTTAGAGAATTCCTTAATCGACAAAAAAAAAAATTAGAGAATTCCTTTTAGCAAAAGAAGACTAAGTCCTGGCTTTTATTTTTTTCCTTATATCAATTTCCTTTAGAAGCCACTATCCCCTTTACTCTATTCTGTTATGTTCTACTAATAAAAAAGCCACCTAGACTCTATGTAGGACAATTTTGTCCAATTTAACAAGGTCAAATTTTCCATCAGCTCGTAGATTAACTCCTACTCTTGAAAGTGGAGCTGTGAATGGGTTTGGCGGGTGATACACGATTGAGGATTGAGGTTTGCTTTTCCATAAACTTGATTGTTTTAGTCAAATGATAAATTACATTAGAATACACCAAAAAGGCAACATCTTTATTAAAAAAATAAAGAATGATTTTGACCTAATGGGGAGACCCACCTAAACAACCCAACGACCTTAACCGCCCACCCCCTCCCTTACCTAGAAACCACACTAAACTCTTTAAACTAAAACTAATATTATTATTCTCCATATTATCCTCAAATTTTAATAATATATATATATATATATATATATATATATATATATATATATATATATATATATATATATATATATATATATATATATATATATATATTTAAATCATTTATGTTTCTGATTCATATAGTCAGGATTTAGTTTATATATTGTTTGCTTCTTCAATTTGAGTCCTTAGGGTATGATCTAAATTTCTAAGACTATATGTTAAGCTCGGATGTGTGTGCTAGTTCTCGTGTAATTCAAATTTGGCCATATTTATTTGATCTTTTAATAATAATTACTTCAAAGAATTACCCTAATTGAAAGACATACATTATTATGTTTTACCTTCTTTATATTTGTTTTTTTCTGTTGAAATATCATGATCAATGATCTTTTCGCTTTGTTGGAGTATGTTTTGTACACCTAGCATGTAAAAGTAATAAGTTAGTCTCTTGAATATATTTTCTATATCAAACCATTTATAATATTTGCACGATGAACAAATCCAATGGAAGATATGAGTTGCAAGCCCCATTGGTTTAGGATGTAGTCCAAATCTATCTGGTTTATAAAGAAATTTTTTTCTAAAAAGTAAAAGTATTTAACCTTTATTATTTTGAATATCATAAATAAAGCCTAAATATTTTTTTTACCAACTATCCATATAATAAACACATACTTAGTAAAAATAAAACAGATCAAAGAATAATAAAACCAAAGAGTAAATATACATTTTTGAATAACAAATTAGAATAAATCTGTAAATCAAGTAAAAGAAAAAACTATAAATAAATATATATAAGGAGATAACAAAATAACATGTATACATTTTTTTTGTCTATTTTACATAAAAAATGGTTCTATATAAAATAAACAAAATATTTTTTAAATTTTTTTTATAACTATTTGTAATGTTTTGGGCCCCCTAGCAATCTGTAGTATTACCAATAGATAAAAATCTTGTCAACCCAAAATATAGGGAATATGAAATGCACAAAACTCAAATGTTATTTTCTATTAAAAAAAGAAGGATAAAACTACATATTAATTAAATAAAAAATCAATTTTATTAAATATCTCTAAAGATTTTTTGGTTCTCACATTAATCGTCTAAATCGATAGTTTGCCTGCTTGGCTAGATCCGACAAACGACGTACTCGTACAATACTTTTAAAAAAAGAAACACATGCTTTGGTTGATCGATCGTAATAGTAGATTTGGTGAACCTGTGTTTATTATAGGCTAATAGTTATTCGAATGTTATTGTGGTGATGAAGGTATAATTTAGGCGATAGAGAAGATAGATGTGGTGATATAAGACGATAGTGGCTAAAGAGTGATATTTATGTTAAGGGTCAGTTTTTAGGTTAAGAGATATTTATAATATATTTTATTTTTATTTTACCATTTTGCCAGCTATATTTTAGTATAAATGCTTTATATAGGCTCCATTTTTCTGTAGTGATAAGTTCCCCATCTATCTTTATCAAATATTTTTTTAACCCTTTAACTTTTATTGATAATTAATGTTAGCATTTTTACCATTTCTGATTAAATTGATTATTACTGAAAGCACTTTTTTTTTGTCGTTGATTATTACTGAAAACACATTGGTTGTCAAGTTTAGCATTTTTCTTTTAAACGATTTTAGTGACAAAGTAATCTGACAGTTGGTTTTTTTGTCAATAATAAAACAAAAACTGTACAGAAAATTAACCAATACCTCTATTCCTACATATTAA
Source organism: Nemophila menziesii (assembly GCA_029959085.1). Taxonomy (NCBI): domain Eukaryota; kingdom Viridiplantae; phylum Streptophyta; class Magnoliopsida; order Boraginales; family Hydrophyllaceae; genus Nemophila; species Nemophila menziesii. The sequence continues at coordinate 2,157,166 of JARWIR010000004.1, forward strand.
GTTAAGGCTATTATAGAACTCGATATCGAATTACTCATAATTTCTGTCACGTCGATATTATGTCTGATGTTTTTTACAAGTTTATCAGCCACTCCATTCAATTCTCTTTTAAGGTGAATGACTTTCTAACTTTGGATTTGATCCATCCATCTACAAACTTCGATATTCATTGGTCGAATTCTCCAATTGATCCAATTCTTTTGGTTAATACCTTGAGTAAGCTCACAATTATCAGAATAGAAAGAACCATTCTGAAAATTGAGATCTGCTGCAGATCTCATGGCCTAAAGGACGGTTCAAAATTCTCCTTCATTGCTCTATTACTTTTCCCTCTTTTTGTGGTCTTATGTTTAACTTCTCCACTTTCTTTTACTACACTTGAAACCATACTTTCCGGTTCCTAGTTGTTTTTGAATGATGTGTTGTTAAGCCAAATCATTTCTGCCTCATCTTTCAAATATTTTTTATCTTCTTCCTTTTCTTGTAAATCCCAGATTTCTGCATTTGTATTCAAGTTCTTATCCATTTGTATTCAAGATTTTTTTTTATTGTTGATTTTCCAAATGCACCGTCCTTTTATTCAAAAAATTCCCTTCATACGTGCCTTCCATATATTTCACATTGTGCAAAACACCGCTTTCGTCACAACTCTCTTATCCCATTCGTTATTTGTATAGATTTCTATGTCACTTTTACCATTGGTTTACTTTTACCATTTACTTTCCTCTTTTCCTCTTTTAATTTTGTTAATTTTAATTTTTATTTCTTCATATTCCTATCCTCCAAATCTCCAACATATCATTTTCTACATCAATATGTGGTCACCACAACATCAACCTTTAGATTCGAACATCAAACTCTAGTAGAAAAACGACTAAAGGAAAAACTATTTTTAAGAATATTTCTAACATGTGAAAAGTAAAGATTTTTGTATAATTAAGGTTAGTATTTATTTGATAATATTAAAATTATCTTAAACGTGTATCACAACCTTCATACTTACCTTTGTGGGTAGTGTCACACCTCTGATGTGGTAGGCCCTGGTGGCTCCGAGGGTGTGATAAAAGCAACACTAAATAGGAAGACCTACTAACTACAAGTGTACAGGCCGTTCCAAGTAACAGATAGATATAAGGGATTTCGCTATCAGGGATTGCCTTGGTATAACCAAGGTGTTTATTAGATAAGTAGAAGTAATTGCAAGTACAAAAAATAAATGATAAAGGATATTTGTTTGGTTTTTAAAGGTTGATGCAAATAAATAAATTACTGAAGATTAACCGAAAGTAAATGAGTTAAAAACTAAGAGATGTAGACGCAAGGATGAGAGGTGACTTAAGTCTCGCAAGGGATCCACCTAAATTCATGCAATTAATGCTTTTGTTTAAGGGTCAAGTCGCGGGGTTCTAAATTCTCCTAACTCCCGTCAGGGTAGACTTAGGAGCTATCCTACGGTATTACAAAACCTGTCAGAGCGATTATAAGCTACTTTTAGATGTTGAAGTGTTCTCCCAATTGGCTTCATGGTTAGTCAAGCTAGTTAGGATCATTGACGAATACCACGCGTCTATTACCAAGCTCTATAATTAAACCTCCCGTCAAGGTGATCACCGCCACTAGAGAATAGCCAAAGTATCATTGACGAATACTGTTTTCCTTGTGTGTGGTGCTCCACAGCAATGGTGCGGTATACTGCACCAAGTTGCTGTGTATCGCAGTTTTCCCGCTTTGTTTACCCCAAACTCAATTTGCTGCATAATAACACACTACCTTCTCATTTCTTAAAATTATACACTAATAAACATCAATTACTATATTATACACGAATAATTTAAAGACATGAAAGCGATAAAATAATATACAATTGAAATGGCTTTTGTTTAAAGTCGTTAAGCTCGAATGGTTGCATCTCTTGCTATGCAGCTTTGAGGAGGTACATGGCTTCCCCGGGATGTGGATCTTCCATGTGATTGGTATCCTCACCTCCATGATATATCTTCAAACGATATCCATTCACCATGAAGGTACGATGCTCGCTTGGATGCTAAATATTTATAACTCCATGAGCCGTAACTTTGATCACAATATAAGGACCATACCACTCTGATCTCAACTTCCTCGGATAATTACTGAACTTGGAGTTGTATTTAAGGACCATCTGACCAACTTCAAATCTCTTTTCACGAATACGATTATCATGCCATTTTTTCGTTTTTTCTTTTTAAATTTTAGCATTCTCATAGGCATGAAATCAATACTCATCAAGTTCATTCAGTTTCATCATACGATTCTCACCGGCTAAAGTAGGATCTAAGTTCAACTCCACTATTGCCCAATATGCACCTAATTCAAGCTCAAGAGGTAAGTGACAAGTCTTACCATAAACCATGAACTAAGGAGATGCACCAACAGGCGTCTTGAATGCAGTACGATATGCCCATAATGCATCATTTATTTTCATTGACCAATCCCTATGTGTTGGTCCAACAGTCTTTTCTAAAATGGATTTGATCTCTCGATTAGAGATCTCATCTTGACTGTTTGCTTATGGATGATAAGTAGTAGATACACGATGTCTCACTCCATACTTCTCTAACACCGCCTTCAAGTATTTGTTCACAAAGTGCGTTCCTCCATCACTAATAATAACTCTGGGTGTACCATGTCTCGTGAAGATGTGTGATTTTGAAGAACTTTATCATCACTCGCGAATCATTTGTAGGTAGAGCTACAACCTCTACCCATTCTGGCACGTAATCAACATCTGGTAGGATGTATAGATTTTCATTGGATGGTACAAAGGGACCCATGAAATCAATAACTCACACATCATATATCTCAACCTCAAGAACATTATTACGTGGCATTCTTATCTTTCTTCGATATATTACCGGTATATTGGACTCTGTGACATTCTTTGTCATATGCATGAAAATCTTTATGTTTGGCAAGCCAATAAAAGACGGATTGAAGTACCTTTGTAGCTGTATGATCACCTTTAAAATGTATCCTGTAGGGTGAATCATGACAACTTGAAACTACCACATGTACCTCACCTTCAGGTATGCATCTTCTCACCATATGATCACTACATGTTTTGTAGAGGAAAGGATCCTCCGAAAAAAATTGCTTAGCACAGTGAACTAATCTTTTTCTCTCTTGTGAGTTTTCCCTTCAGGAAAGGATCCACTCAGAATAATATTTTCTATATCTGCATACCAAGAAGTACCAGTTATGTGTATCGAAAATAAACTCTCATCAGGAAACTCCTCTTTGACCAACTCTGGACCACTATTAACATTAGAACCATCAAGACGGAACAAATGATCTGCACTTGATTTTCACTCCCCTTTCGATCTCGAATCTCTAAGTTAAACTCTTGTAACAACAATACCCATCTAATCAAATGCAGCTTTGTATCCTTCTTATCCATATTGTATATGATCGCAGAATGATCTATGTATACGACAATTTTTGCCCCAACAAGATAGGAACAAAATTTGTCAAAATCGTACACAACAACTAATAATTCCTTCTTGGTCACAGTATAATTAATCTGATCACTTGTGAAGGTCTTACTAGCATAGTATATGGAATGAAATACCTTGTCTTTTATATGACCCAAAACAACATCCAGAGTAAGATCACTTGCACCAAACATAACCTCGAACGGAATACTCCAATTGGGAGGAAGTACAATCGGTGCAGATATAATTTTCTCCTTGATCTCCAAGAATGCTTCCATGTAAGGTTCATCAAAAATAAATTTGGTGTCATTACCAAGTAAGTTACATAAAGGCTTGGAAATCTTAGAGAAATATTTGATGAAACGGCGGTAGAACCCAACATGACCCAAAAAGCTTCTCACCCCTTTAACAGAAACAGGAGGTGGAAGAGTCTTGATCACCTCAATCTTCGCACGATCAACCTCCGAACTTGCACTCGAAACCTTATGCCCCAAAACTATTCCCTCACGAACCATGAAGTGACATTTCTCCTAATTAAAAACAAAGTCAGTTTCCTTGCATCGAATTAACATCTTTCTAGATTCTGCAAACAATCATCAAAGTTATTACCAAAAACAGAAAATCCATTCATAAATACCTCAAGGAATTGATCAATCATGCCTCCAAGTATTTCTATCATATAGCGTTGGAAGGTAACAAGTGTGTTACATAACGGAAATGGCATCCTCTGAAATGTAAAGGTACCAAAACGACCACGATAAAAAGATATATCAGTTGGTTGAAGGACTCCTCCAAATCCGAGACCGATCTTCTGCAACACTTTAAATAGTGAACATTTTTCCAGTATGGCAGATTCTTTACTTTCCAAATATATCCAAACTTCTCCTTTTTTATTAGGACTAAGGGATTTCCTTTACTTTGACACTTCAAATCATTTTTCATAGGTGTAATAGCTTCCATATACCTAAGTGCTACATAAATAACACAAAAATTACGCACAAAAGCTCACAAAATAGAAAGACACCTAATACTAGACAAGAAAGTGTAAAGCATGAATAAACATGAAAAATTCCTAAAATTAAGTACTAAATACCCCTAAAATGATGTTTCAAGTATATATTAATATATCAAAAATATGAAACATCAAGACCCCCAACTCAAAGTTGTATTGTCCTGATACAATAAAGATAAGAACAGCAGGGTAGTCTAATATAGAAGAACAAGAAGAAGAATATAAAGTAATGAATGATCTTAGAGCAATATCCTCGAATATATCATGTAGTAATGTTAAAGAATTAATTCACACACATTCTTAATATAAACATAATCAACAATCCATAAATTCTAGTCCAAATTAACTTCGCAATACATGAAAAAGAGGTCTTCAACTCAGTTTTTGTTAAACGACTATAGTGTGATAATGTGTCCTAATATAGTATCCAATGGTCCACTCATATATGTCATAATTGTTCCATCGTTCCTCGACCAATTAGTTATAAATCCTAAGTTCTTTAAGGTTATAATGTGGCTTAGGGATGGTATGATATATTTCGATAATTAAAAGTGAGCTTTTGGCTCTCTCCTCACATTCCATCAACGAATCGCCGTAGAGCTTGAGTTCCACTCAAAGATGTTCCCACTCAACCCAATTTTAATTCTATAATTTGCTTCCCCAAATAAAGATTTTTCATAATGATTACACAAAAAATTCCATAGTCCAGATATTTTCAATCTTTTTCATATATTTTTCCTAGTTGATTATGACTCCCTTTTTGAAGTGAGATGTCATACCACTTTTCTCATATTTATTTTTCTTTTCCATATATATATATATTTTTCTTTTTACCATAGCAAAGGTTTACAATAATAAACTCATCATCATCAATAATCACAATTACAATCAAATTTCCCAATCCTAAAGCTTCGCAATGATGAACCCCACCACCACAAACTCAAGCTCTAACACAACTTATCTCAGGTTTTGCGATTCGAGTGCGGCTGATACATATAAGTCCTATAAACTAAGGGGCTAAGACGGATAATAATAATAAACAAAATAAAAGGGCGATAAAGCTAAAAGTTTCAAGTAGCTTAAATATGAAAGAACTGCCTTATTCACTTTTCTAACTACCAGATTTCAATACTTTTTCACTATTAGTTCATAGACAAATTAACACTAATAGACTATCGAATTAGTCAAATAAACACCAAAAATGATGTCTCCTAAGGGCATAAAATTAGAAAATTTAGGGAGACATCAAATGGCAATAACTCTTTTTGTCTCAACTCTAAACCGACTTCTGTCACTTCCCAGGCGTCAATGACTTCAATCTATATTTAAGTAAAAAGGAATTTCTTCAAAAAATATGATCAATTATTCATGGTGACTGAAAAAATATGATATTAAGACTTCTCCAATAAACACTCTACTTCCCAAAGTGACTTTAATCTCATCTTGCACCTTGACTTGGGGTTTTACTAGACTTTTTGACTTCTTATCTTCATCTTGGAACCTTGTATCTACAATGTACTTAAAATATACACAATTAGCACACAATTAAAGCACAAAAACTCTATAAACAGCAATAAGACCAAAATAAGAGAGAAAACTACAATACGTCGAATAATATGGAAAAATCCCTCACTTAGGCCTAATAAACTCCCAAGAATATGTCTCGTGAGTAGATTAATACATCACAAAAATAGAGACATCAGGCGGGAGGTAAGGGCATGGAATTATAAGAGATCTTGGATGGGGCCATTCCGTGTCACTCGAGTTGTTTAAGCTAAAGTTGTCGAGGTAAGAGCTAAGAAGAGGTGAAAATTCAGGTTGGTAGATGTTAATATCCTCACCTCCTACTGGGTAGAATATATCAAAAACAAGAAGTTGAGGGAACACGTCAAACTTTGAACGACATGAAATAAAGGTGCTTATGTGAGACAACCCACAATTTTTTATGCATTTTATTGCGTTTTTAGTAGTGTAGATTTGTTTAACGTGTAGGTGCTGCAAGAAATGAGTTTGGGATGAATTTGTAGAAGAAAATTGTGGTCACAACTTATGAACTCGGTATACCGCACATCCATGCGGTAATACCACAGCCCTAGTGTTAAGATGGTTTAGGAAGACGGTGAGAATTAATTAACCAAGTCAAGAAAATTCACGGTATACCACACCTAGCCTGTGGTATATCGTTGCAAGAACGGTATCATCACTCGCGTAAACCGTCTTATGGTACACCGCACCATTCTGCGGTACACCACTTGAGAAAAAAACTATCATGACCCTAGTGCATTACAGTGTGTATGTCGAGAGCAAGTATTATCCACGATATACTGCACCTCCCTGGAGGTAAACCGTAGCTATGACTCATATCGAGCTATGAGAGAGTAGTGATACGGTGTAATAAAAAAAGTACAAAATTTTGGTTTCTGAAAGCTGTGTTTGGGAAACCATAACTTTTGCAAATGAGCTCGGAACTTATCAATTTAGGAAGCCACAAAAATCTTCAAAAAATGTATACAGCTTTAAGGATTTCCATTTTCCCTAATAAGGGAAGAATAATCTTAAATCACCCTAGAACAAGTCCAAGGAGGATACGCCCATCATTACGGATCAAGAACGTACACCCCTAACTTGGGGATCGAGCGATTCTCGGGAAGGTAAGTACTTTTCCTTTTCTTGTTAATTATATGTTTAATGTATAATTTTAAATTTTTAGTTTTATATCGATTCTGTTTCGAGTCGTGGGGACGCGACTCACTTTTGAGTTTGGGGTGTGGGGATTCGTTCTTTCTCAATCCCATTTTTTAGTGAAACAATTAAGAAAATATGGTGTATAATATATAAACATACATATTGAGAATTATTTTAGTGAGTCAAGGATAGTGTGTTTTTGAAAAGTGTCACAACACATATAGTATATTGATGGTGGTTAGGTTTTGGTAAAATAACGATATAAATGTTAAAATAACTAAGCCTAGACCACTACGGTAATCACTGCAAGTATCACAAATCGTATGCAAGTTTAGTTGATAAATAGAATTCGTTCGCAAAGACTACAAAAGTTAGCTATGACTAATGCAAATATAAAGTGCAAATAAAAGAAGTTAGGAGAATAATACGCTAAAAGAGTCTGAAATATTTTTTGTATTTATGACTTTGATAAGTAAGTAAATAAACTAAAGTCAGGAAAATAAATAAGAGAAGAGAAGAGAGAGAGAGAGAGAGAGAGAGAGAGAGAGAGAGAGAGAGAGAGAGAGAGAGAGAGAGAGAGAGAGAGAATGAGAGTTAGCTCAAGATATACCAATAAAGATAAGAACAATGGGGTAATCTAAAATAGAAGAACAAGAAGAAGATAGAAAGTAATGAATAATCTTAGAGCAATATCCTAGAATATATCATGTAGTAATGATACAAAATTAATGCACACACATGCTTAATATACACATAATCAAAATACATAAATTAAAGTCCAGATTAACTTCACAATACCCGAAGAAGACGTCTTCAACTCAGTTTGTGTTAAACGGAAATAGGGTGATCATAGGTCCTAATATAGTATCCGATGTTCCACTCATCTAGCCCTAATTGTTCCATTGTTCCTCCACCAAGTAGCTAGAAATCCTAAGGTCTTTACGGTTATAACGTGGCTTAGGGACGGTATGATATATTTAGATAATTAAAAGTGAGCTTTTGGCTCTCTCCTCACATTCCATCAACGAATCGCCCTAGAGCTTGAGTTTCACTCAAAGATGTTCTCACTCAACCCAATTTTTGATGCTTTGATTTGCATCCCTAAATAACCCAAGTAAAACCTCTTATGATGATTACAAAAATAATTTCCCCTTTCCTGGTCCAAATATTTTTAAATCTCTTTTAATAGCTAGCTATGACTCTCTTTTTAATGTGAGACATCATGCTACTTTTTCTCATATATTTTTATTTTATTTTCATAACTTTTTTCATCCACTTTTACCCCGGCTAAGGGTCACAATAATAAACTTATCATCATTAATAATATCACAATTACAATTTCACAATCCCAATGTTTCCCAATGATGAAACCTACCACCCCAAACTCAAGCTCTAAAACAACTTGGCTCAGGTTTTGCGATTCGAGTGCGGGTCATATAGATAAGTCCTATAATAAGGGGTATGGCTTGTAACGTGGCTAATAAAAGGCTTTATAAAGGCTTACTGGGGCTAAGACAGATAATAATAATCAAATAAAAGGATTAGAAAGCTAAAAAGGCTTTAAGTGGTTTAAATATGAAAGAACTACCTTATTCACTTTTCTAACTACCAGATTTTGTTACTTTTTCACTATTAGTTCATAGCCAAGCAGTTTTTCAACTAATTTCTAACCTCACGTTCTACACACCAATTAACTCTCCCTAAGTTCCAACTTGACACTTCATACGCATTGCTTATTAATCTTCCCTATCTTTTACTTCTTGTTTTCATAAATGCATACTAAGCATATTTGTGAAACCGTCCAAAAACATACTACTTACTATCATTGACTTAATTAAAGCATTCTTAATAGGTACATTCTCCATATTATATGCCAATTCTAACCCTAAATAAATTAAATTTCATGTAAAAACAAAAAGAAAGATAAGGACAACGAATCCCCACCCCCAACTCAAAAGTGAGCCATGTACCCACGACTCAAAACAGACTCAATTAAGAAATAAAATTTAAACTAAACTAACGCATACAAGCAATTAAGGAAAAGAATTAGAATGGGGTATCTTTCCATAAAGCATCTCTTGCCATTCCTCTTCTGAAGGAGAATCATCATCTATGTCTAACTCTTCTGTTATCATGTTCATCTCACAATCCACCCTCAAAATTTTACTCCAGCAGGCGTTAAAATATCTTTTTAAACTATCAATCTCTTCCATCAATCTAACTGCCCATGCTAATGGTGTGGATATACTTTCTGAATTTTCATTAAGATTTGAAGACGAACCTTAATCTTGGAGTGGTGTCTTTGCTTTAGGCCTTGTTGGTATACTCATTCTAGCTATTAATTTTCTTTGTAGTAGTTGTGTTGATTCCTCTATCTTTGGCTTCCTTTCAATAGGCTGATCAAAGTCAATGGCCTTTTCTTTTGAAGCTACGGGCAATTTATTATTCTTCCCTAAGATTGAACACTTCTTCTTGTAAGCCATAACATCTGTTCTGACTATCATTGTTGATTAACCCACGACTTAAGTTACACCAAGTATAGAACAAAGTTATGAAAGATTGGTGTGGCTTGAGTTTGTTGCTTAGATGAATGATTATCAATATAGAAGAAAGTTTCATTGATTGTTCTTGGAATAATTCTTGAAAACTTGATTGGTTTGTTGGTGTTTATGGTTTTGTGTAATGTATTTGATGAAGAAGATGTGGTTATGGAAGATTGAGGAAAGATTTGGTCAAACTGTCGTGTTTATGTTAAGGTTTAATCAAGCTTCAAAGTGTTTTATAGGGTTTCGGTCTGAAATCGTTTTTACCTCCAAATCGGGGTTTCTCCATTCAATTGGATAGATCCCGAAAAAATATACGATTTAGACTCAAGGAAAAGTGAATTCGGACCTCCGAGCACAAACTTATGGCCTTTTAAAGTTTTCCATACCGTGGTGCGCAACTGACGACACATATTTACTAGCATCACATCGGGATTGACCCTATTTCTGTGACCGTCGCAATGGTTCTAGGCTGCCCGGTAGGCCGGTCAATATTTTTTTTTGATTTATTTTTTCAAGACCGTTATCGTGAGACGATACGGTCTCGCGATACAGGTACCTTGTTGCTTCTCGGCGATACACCTGATTTCCATTCCGTCACCACGGTTTTTTGCTCACCGTTATACCAGGCATTTAGGCCGATATGCCAGTCCAATGGTCAGAATTTTCCCAATTTTTCCTGTTTGACACCAAACTGTTTTTTACACAATAACACACTACATTTCTCTCCTATTAGCTTGCAAACACATTAAAAATATACACTAACTCAATATTATACACTACAAAACATAAAACTAACTAAAAAGAAATTAAAACAGGGTGTGTCTCCCTTGAGCACTTTAGTTTAACATCTTTTAAAGTTATACGTGTTACCTTGGTGATCATGTATGAACATCACCTCCCCAACAATGAGTAAGTTTATTAATACCTGACACGCAAAATTTGAATCCTTTGCCTTTCACCCCTACGTACTTCTCAGATCTATTCTTTGCAACCATGAATTGTCCCATCCAAGAGTTCTTGAGTGTATGTGTGTCTTGTGGTAACTTGATTTGATATATAGCACTACATTCCTCTGGCAATCCAATAAATTCCCTAGTTTCTAACCTTCATTTGTTAGAAAGAATGTCATTCATGAATTTATAGTATTTTGGCATTCTCTTGAGAGCTTCTACAAACGGTGTGTTGATATCTAATTTGCTCACCATGTCAAGGAACTTCTTGAATTCTTTTTCATTGTTATTGTTTTTGACACATGAGGGGAATGGTGGAGGAGGACGTGTATTATTTACCACTGAGCTCTTCTTCATTTCTGGTGTCTTTTCTGTAACACTCTTCGGTTCAACTACCTCTTTGACTTTATCTTCAACTGTTTCTTCAACCACTTATTCAGGGATAAGGGTTGGTTCTTTTGGTTGTTCTGCTTCTTCCACTCTAGGCGGAGGTAATTGTTTTCCACTTCTTAATTCAACTGCATGACAAGCATCATCTTGAGGAGTTATAATATCACTCGGAAGTTAACCTCTTGGCCTATTTTGTATTGCACTTTCCATCTATGATATAGTATTCTCCAGATCTCTAATAACCCTCGCTTATTGTTGAAGCCTTTGTTGATTCACCTCCATGCTTTCCTCAAGAACTTTCATAAATTCATCTAGACGTTGATAAAAAATTAAAGGTTGCGATGAAGGTTTCTCAAGTGTAGCTAGTTGCGTTGAATACGGATGTGGATCTTGATAAAAAAATTCCAACATAAAGGGTAAAGCAAGTCAATGGAATAGAGGAAAGCTAGCTGTGGTAAATTTAATGAGTAAAAAGGTCCTAACTTTTGTAAAGAAGACACCACAACCTCTACAGATCGAGAGTCATACACCTGAAGAAAAAGAAGAAGCTTCAAAGGCCTTGTTAGTTTTAGCGAAGAAACACTTACATGAACTTCTTTGTTCTTATGAGAGAGTATTTAAATAATATTTTGGTGAAGGTGAGTACAAACGATTCTTGGAGATAGGTAAAAAATTGGGTTGGTCTACGTTTATGGTAAGACGTTCAAATTTATATTTAGAATTCGTTTTAGATTTCTATTTATGACTCTTTAGCCGAGATAGTAAAGGTCGTGTTCCAGTTAGTGGCAAATTAGTTTCTTTTACAGTTGAAGAGATTCAAAACCACTTCTAGTTTAAGAAGTTGGTCGGACAATGTAAGTATAGAGAAGCGGTGGAAAATATCAAGACTTTCGATTGTAATCTACTTTTTGATGCCTTTGGAAACACGAGAACTTCGGATGTAACTAAGAGGAACGTGATGTCTCCTTAATTGTTCTTATTTTCGACCCTTAGGAGACATCATTTTTGGTGTTTATTTGACTATTTAGATAGACTTTTGGTGCTAATATGCAATAATATGATTTTCTCTTTTATTTCTAGCATTTTTGATTTATTAAGCTTTTGCGCGTAATATTGGTATTTTTAGTGAAGATTTCTCAGGTTTTAGATGTTAGCTAGAAGAGGAATCCAAGGAGAAAGTCAAAGATCAAAAGATAGAGTCAAGATTTGAAAAGAAATCCCGAAGATATTATTTTTAAAGCTGAAAATCCATTTTCCAGGCTATAGATTGCTGATTTCGAGGTGCTTAAGAGATGATTTAGCCGCTTACCTTTGAAGAGAAAACATTCCTTATCGAGTTACGGAACTTTAGCAACTGGAATGAGGTCAATCGGAGTCATAACGAAGCGGGAAAAGCCGTTTTAGTGAAGGTGTATCAGCAGTTACGGGATTTTGGGCTTAGAAATTGGGCTTGGACATTTAATTATTGATTTATTCTTAAGTCCAAGCCCTAATCCGTTTTTAACAATATAAAAGGGCTTTAGACCTCTATTTTCACATACTCTTCATATCCTTTTCAATATACAACATACGCTTAAGAGTCAGACACCAGAGAAGAAGCTAGAGGCAGGAAGAGAAGAAGCAAGAGCTGGAGACGGTCTATATCTCCACTTCTCAGCCAATTCAATTCCATAATTAGGTTCTTCTATTTTATTCTGTAAAACATGATGAACCTATTTGTTTCTTTATTTTTATCTTTTCAATTATTATGAGCTAAACTAAATTAGTGCTTGAGAACGCATAATGGGTTAATCCCAATTTGATTTCGTTTTATACATTTGGATTTGGGATTATTATTATTTAAATCAAATTGGGTGAATTGTATTTTTCTTTAATTTGCACTTTATCTACTATTTTTTACCTGATCAATCAATGATAGGACTTAGTATCTAAGCTATTCCAATTAGTGGCGATTGGATCACCTTGACGGGGGGTTTAGGTACCGAACTAGTTAATGAATGTAGGTTAGAAATTATTGACTCTGACGAGCTTAATTAAACCTATGGCCTATTGGGTAATTTGAACTTAAACACTTGAGAGTGGACTATAATCACCCTGACGGGGTTTGTAGCATTTGAGAGTTGCTCCTTAGTCCACCCTGACGGGGGTAAGGAGATTATAGAATCCCGACCAATACAAATTTACCAATTTGTCCCTTAAACAATGTATGAAATGAATGATAGTTAGGTAAACCCTTGCGTCTCTCAAGTACTACCTGCTCTTACTTGCGTATCACTTTTATTTACTTGCGTCTTAGTTATTTATTTACATTTTCGCATTAGTCTTTCATTCCTTAGGATTAATACAAAACCAAACAAACATATTATTGTCTTTTATTTTCATAAGTGCATCAATCACTATTTGCTAGACATTGTAGTCAACCATCCCGTCCTTGGAACGAATCTGTTTTATCAACTATATTACTTGGGACAACCGTACACTTGCGGTTGTGGTTCGATTATTTATTGCATTTTATTTTAGAACACACAAAGGACCACCAGAACGCAATCTTCTTGATTTGTATTTTAAAGGGAGAAGAAATGGATATGGCACAGTTGATCTTTGAGGAGTTGATGCGATTTTTTATCTCTCCTACTTCGTTATTTAATTTGAAATATCCTACTATGATCACGTGCCTTGTTCGGAAAGCAAATGTGATTCCAGGTGAATAAGAGAAATAAGAGTATAAGGCTAAGTCCAATAGGATCCCAATTGTAGCAAAAAGCTACAATTGGGGGTTGAATATCAAAAATTACTACTCCAATAGTCACCCTATTCTTGGGTACCCAATTGTAGGGTACCCAATTCTTGAGGTTTTTTAGCCACATCTAGCTAACCCCAATCCCACTTTTCTACATATTTTTTCTTTTTTCTTTTAATTTAAACATGTTATATATATATGAGTTTTAAAAAATAAATCATTCAGTTATTAATATTATTTATGTTAATATTTTTATTATTAGTTAAAAAAATCGTATAAAAAATCTAATAAAATAATTAGTTAAGAGATTTTAAAGAATTTGATCAATTGAAAAAAATCATATCTTTATAGTTTATTAAATAGTATTAATTTATTTTAATCTTATTGGCTATTGAAAAAAAAACTTGTTTCAATTGAAAAAATCATAAAAAAAACTCGTTTTATTATTCTCTTAAGAATTATAATTTAAATATTAATATTATATTTATTTTTGTTTCGAATATTTCTAATAAATATAAAAGTAAAATTATAAATAAATAATTTTGTGAGAATTTTAAAAATTAAATAATTTAAGAAATTTTTAAGATAAAGTTAAAATAGAGTTTTTTCAAATTGGGAGGTTAAAATTAGGATGCTGTTGGAGTACAACTGTTTTATGGGGTTAATATTTGATAGAGAATATGTGTTTGACTCCCAATTCTGGAAAATTTATTGGGTAGCTGTTGGACTTAGCCTAAGAAGAGTAATAATATTGACAATACTTGGATCAAATCAATTTTGAGAGGAGTAGGAATAACACAACTTTTGAAAGATAAAAATGATCGTATTTGGCGAGAAGAGGTAGAGGAGTGATTAAATAAAGTCGAAGCAGCTCAAACTTTCTTGGACAATGATGAATTAAAGACAATCAGGTGCACATCATGACACTCCTTGAGCAATTAAAGAAAGGTCATGTAAATCCTATCTTGGATATCGATAATGCGAGACAATAGCCTCGAGAGTATGTTCTCTTTCTTCCTTACCATTTCTGTATACGATTTATCTACTTGTTTTTAATTTCTTTTTAGAGTCTTTTTTGAGTCGTGGGGACACGCCTCATTTTTTATTTGGGAGTGTGGGGATTCGTTGTATCTCATCTCCATTATTCTGTGATGGGGACACGCCTCATTTTTATGTTTTTTGGTCGAAATTAAAATTTTTGATACATGGGAATTAGAAGTAGAGTGTGTTAAATAGCTTGAAAGCATAAGCTTAGTAAGTTGGTGATAGAAAGTAGTATGTTTATAAGCTGTTTTATTTTTTTATACTTTGAGTATTTGCAAGAAAACACACATTAATAGTAAAGAAAAGATTAGTTAGCAATGCAATAGAAAGTATGTTCGATCTCAGGGATCCATGAGTGGTGTGTAGGCTGTGAGATCCAAGCTAGTTGATAAACCCATTTAATGAACGTGCTAAAGGTAAGAGAATAACTAAATTGCATAGTTTAGAAAGTGATTAAGGAGGATATTTCATAAGCCCCTTGTTGCCTTTTAGCGAGCTGTCCATTTAGTATATTGTATATATCCTTCTCAGCCCCTTCTAGCTTTTCTAAAGCCTTTTTATTAGCCACATTATAAGCCATATGCCTTTAGATTTTAGGACTTTTCCATATGACCCGCAATCGAATCGCGGTGCATAGACAATTGTTTTAGAGCTTGAGTTTGGGGTGGTGGGTCCACCATTATGGGAATTATTATTGGGTTGGGATTTTTGAGCTTATTAATTGTGCTCTGTTCCATATATTAATTATGGTTCACAGGTTTATTATATTGTAACCTTTTGCCAGGGTAAAAGTAAATGAAAAAAAGCTACGAAAACCATGAAAAGGAAAAAAATTATGAGAAAAAACAGGATGATATCTCAACATCAAAAAGAGAGTCATAGCTATACAAAAAAATTGATATGAAAAAAATAAATATATTTGGACCGGCAAAGTGGAATTTTTATGTGAACATCATTATACTTTAATTGGGTTTCTGGGGATGCTACTTTGTGCGCCAAGAAAATCATTAGGTTGAGTGCGAACAGTTTATGAGAGTAACTCAAGTTCTAGGACGATTCGTTGATGGCTAGTGAGGAGAGAGCCAAAATGTCACTCTAAATTATCCAAATATACTATCATACCATCCCTAAGCCAACATTACAACCTTAAAGACCTTATGATTCTTCGCTATGTAATCTAGAAGTTATTGAGCCATTAGAGAGTAGTTAAGTGGATATTTGAATAATAGAGAAGTTCAATGAACAATCTATAGCCTCCTTGGTAAACTGAGTAAAGAACCTCTCCTTCTTAATTTGCGAAGCTAATTAAATCTTGAATTCAAGTCGTGTTGATTGTGGATATGACAAGTGTGCAGGTATGTAGTTTGTAAATATTATTATATGAAATTTTCTAAGTAGTTGCTTTGAGTCTATTCTATATACTCTGTTATCTTCTTTCCACTATGCTTAATTGACTTAGGTGTGGATTAGAGACTTCCTTTTGTTCTTATCTTTATTGTATCGGGACGATACAACTTTGAGTTGGGGGTCTTGATGTCTCCCTATTTGTGATGATTTAATATAGGTTGAGACATCATTTTAGGTGTATTAGGATAGTCAATACTTGATTTTTTAAATATTTTAATATTTTCTTATTTCTTTACTTGATTTGATGATTTATTATGTTTAGAGCATATTTGGTTTAATTGTTTTTTAATTGTGAAGGTTTAAAGATATATTAAAATTAATTGTATTCCTAATCAATTCCAAGAGATAAAGGAAAGACTATAATGATGGAAATTGGAGATAAAGGAAGTTAATGATAAAATAAGAAAAAAAAAAGTTGTCTTGTAAATCCGAATTTCAGCAGTCATGTCCACTAAAATGATCATAACTCAAAACCGTTTGGGTATTTGGAAGAATAGTCAGAATCAAACATGTAGAACTTTCCAATACGATCGTTTCGATATAAAGTGGGTAAATTTAAAGCAATATTGAAGATGTTATGACCAAAACAAAACAACATCGGTTTCTTATGTTTTTTATTTTTAGGCTACGAATTTGTTTTGGAAAAAGAGTTCAATTTCTTTCCTTCTGCTCCAAGAAATCCGAAATAGAGCTTCCAAGACACCTATAAATACACCATTTAACTACTTTAAACATGTCCTTGCCTCCCACAATTAGTCCTGAAGTATTATACATCATTAGAAGTGATTCAAGAGAGCAAGCTAGCAGTATGTATCTTTAGTTTAGATTATTTTATTCTAGTATGAACTAAATTTCCTATAGCTTGGGTTTTGCATATTTATAATCTATGAATTCTATTTTCTTCTATCTATGTTTATTTGGGAAAACTATTTTTAAATTTATTCTAGCTGCTTAACCATATATTTGTTTTATGTGCTTTGATTTATTGTATGTCTTGAACCTGATCAATTTAGGGATGTGGTAATAGTAGTTACATGGTCACCCGGAAGGGGTGTCTAATTATTGAAACACCACATAAGCTTCTAGTGTGCGGTAGTGATCCGGAAGGGCTTGCCTAACTAGATAGTCATTAGGGTTTGATTTAATCACTGATCATTATTTGCAGGCCAGTCTCATCTAAGAACCTACTGTCGTAGGATCACCTTAGTTAAGTCCCCTAGTAATTGTGAGGTCGCCACCTAAGTCCACCCGGAAAGGGGTTAGGAGGAATTTAGAATCCTGACTACTTATCTAAGAGCTATTATCACCTTTATGAACTGATAGAAGAATTAGAAGGATTAGTGCATACTAGCAAAACCTGAGCTATACGTTCTCATCTTATTTCTTTCATATTTATTTTACTTGTCTTTATTTTATTTACTTATCAATCTTATCTCCTTAACAATCATATTTGTTTACTTTTCTAGTCTTTAATTATTAATTACTACGCTATTCAGTTTACCCATTCGTATAACACACTAAGTCTCTGAGAACAAACCTGACTTACTTGCATACAACTTGTGATACTTGCAGTGAGTAACGTGTTTACTCTAGGGTGTTAGTGCATCGTTTATTTGTATTTTATTATCATATATTTATCACACCTTAGACGAAACAAGCTAGGATACCAATCGCATGGAAGACCAGATCTCGGGGAAGCCATGTACCTCCTCATAGCCGCATAGTGCGAGAGGTAACCGGTCGAGCTTAACGACGTTTAACAAAATCCATTTCAATTGTATATCATTTCATTGCTTTCATTTACTTAAATTCTTAGTGTATATTAGAGTAATTGATGTTTATTAGTGTATAATTTAAAGAAAATAGAAAGGTAGTGTCTGATTGTGCATGAATTGAGTTTAGGGTGAAAAAATAGGAAGAATGCGATACCCAACAGCTTGGTGCAGTATACCGCACCATTGATGCGGTGCACCACACTCGGGAAAATTGTATTCATCAATGATACTTGGGCTATTCACTAGTGGTGGTGATCACCGTGACGGGGGGTTTGATTACAGACCTAGGTAATAGAAGCGTGGTATCGTCAATGATCCTGACGGGCTTGACTAACCACGTAGCCAATTGGGTAAAACACTTCAACATCCAAAAGTAGCTTATAATCACCCTGGCGGGTTTTGAAATACAGTAGGATAGGTCCTAAGTCTACCCTGAAGGGAGTTAGGATAATTTAGAGTCCCAACTAATACATAAATACCAACTTGACACTTAAACGCAAGCATTAATTTTATTAATTTAGGTGGATCCCTTTCGAGACTCAAGTACACCTCTCATTCGTGCATCTACATCTCTTAGTTTTTAAGTCATTTACTTTTAGTTAATCTTTAGTAATTTATTTATTTGCGTCTAGTATACAATCTTTGAATTACTTCTACTTATCTATTGAACACCTCGGTTTTACCAACGCAATCCCTGAGAACGAAATCCCTTATATCTATCTATTACTTGGAACAACCCGTACACTTGCGGTTAGTAGGTCCTCCTATTTAGTGTTAGTTTTCATCACACCCCAGGACCCAACAGGGCCTACCACATAGGAGGTGTACCACTACCCACAAAGGAAACTATGAAGGTTGTGATGCATGTTTAAGATAATTTTAAAATTATCAAATACATATTAACCTTATTTACACAAAAATCTTTACTTTTCACATTTTCAAAATATTCTTAAAAATAGTTTTTTTCCTTTAGTCGTTTTTCTACTAGAGTTTGATGTTCGAATTTAAAGGTTGATGTTGTGGCAACCACAGATTGATGTAGAAAGTGATATGTTGGAGATTTGGAGGATACGAATATGAAGAAATAAAAATTAAAATTAAAAAAAAATTAAAAAAAATGAAAAGATAAAAATAAATGGTAAAAATAAACCAATGGTAACAGTGATTAAATAGAGTTATACGAATAAGGGACGGGATAAGAGATTTGTGACAAAAACGATGTTTTGCACAATGTGAAATATATGGAAGGCATATATGAAGGGAAGTTTTTGTAAAAAAGAATGGTGCATTTGGGAAATCAACAATAAAAAAATTCTTATCAGAAGTCTTTTCGGAGAGGAACAAATGGATAAGAAGTTGAATACAAATGCAGAAATCTAAGATTTACAAGAAAAGGAAGAAGATAATATATTTTTTGAAAGATGAGGCCGGAATGATTTGGCTTAGCGACACATCATTCACTAATAGCTGGCAACCGGAAAGTATGGTTTCAATCGTAGTAAACGAAACTGGAGAAGTTAAGCATAAGACCACGAAAAGAGGGAAAGTTAATATTGCAATGGAAGGAGAATTTTGAACCGTCCTTTGCAGCAGATCTCAATCTTCAAAATTATTCTTTCTACTTTGATAATGTTGAGCTTACTTAAGGTATTAACCGAAAAAAGAGGATCAATTGGAGAATTCGACCAATGGATGTCGAAGTTTGTAGATGGATAGATCAAATCCTAAATTGGAAAGTCATTCACGTTAAAAGATAATTAAATGGGGTGGCTGATAAACTTGCAAAATGCATCAGTGTAATATCGACGTGAAGGAAATTCTTAGTAATTTGATCATCAAGTTCTATGATAGTCTTAACTTAATATGTAGGAATATAGGTATTGGTTAATTCTTTGTACTATTTTTGTTTTATTATTGACAAAAAAGCCAATGGACAGATTACTTTGTTACTATGATCGTTTAGAAGAAAAATGTTAAACTGACAACCAATGTGTTTTCAGTAATAATGAGTTTAAACAAAAATGGTAAAAATGCTAACATTGACTATCGATAAAAGTTTAAAGGTTTAAAAATTATTTGACAAACATAAATTAGGAACTTATCACGGCAGAGAAAAGGAGACTGTTTAAGGCATTTATACTAAAATAAAGATGGCAAAATAGTAAAACAAAAATAAAATATTATAAATATTCCTTAACCTAAAAACTAACACTTAGACATACTCTCTACCAGCTATCATCTTATATCACCACTTCTATCTTCTCTATTACCTAAATTATACCTTCACCACCACAATAACCATTTGAATAACTAACCGCCTATTATAAACACGGCTTCATCAAATTTGCTATTACGATCAATCAACCAAAGCATGAGTTTCTTTTTATAAAAGTATTGTACTAGTACCTTGTTTGTCGGAGCTAGCCAAGCAAACATATTATCGATTTAGAAGATCAATGTAACAACTAAAATATCTTTATAGATATTTAAAATAAATTGATTTTTTATTTACAT
Organism: Nemophila menziesii; assembly: GCA_029959085.1. Taxonomy (NCBI): domain Eukaryota; kingdom Viridiplantae; phylum Streptophyta; class Magnoliopsida; order Boraginales; family Hydrophyllaceae; genus Nemophila; species Nemophila menziesii. The sequence goes on from JARWIR010000004.1 coordinate 2,177,696, forward strand.
AATATGTAGTTTTTCTTTATCCTCAAGTTATTTTTTAATAGAAAATAGTTATTAGTAAATATCAATTAATTAGAGTAATAATTAAAAACTACAAACAAGCTCCAAATCTAAAGAGATCTAACTGAAACAAGTCAACAATCAATAGTTCATAATGTTGCACCACATAGATCATATTATAAACAAATTTAAGAATTCCATTTTTTTAACCTCTAATATGAGATTACTCATAAATTGACTTTTTTGTTTTAAAAAGTTAAATCTCAAATAAAATAACAAATAAATGGTATAAAAATTAGAAAAAATATGTCAAAATAGTTTACCTTTTGACAACAGACAAACCATCTGCTAGATCGATATTGATTTTCGATTTAGGTTTTCTTATCTTCATCTATGGAGGCGGAGAAATCTGGGTGTTATATAATGACTTGCTTGTTCAAAATATTTTATTTGCTAGCCTAGAAGAAACTCTCTAGGGTGCGGTTTGGAATTGTTAGGACGTAGAGGGTTTATAAGGGTTGAATATTTATTTATTTTTAGTCGGGGTTTATAAGGGTGGACGATTTATTTATTTTTTAATTGTAAAAGTTGAATTAAACCATTAACGACAAATTACTTCAAAGAAGAGTGGTCGGCATGTCCAACTAAAAAAGTAGGGGTAGTCATCCTCCCTTCCCAAAGGAAGACGAGTTTACAATGGGTCAAAGCCCAACTCTTTTCAAACATAGTTGGAATCTTGTCCAACAACTACCTATGGATTCTCCTTGTTCTTGCTCGAAGGATGTTAACTCGATTTGTGCGTTCAGTTTCATGTTTCTCGGATAATAACGACTAAAGAACGATGTTTGAAGCTCGTCCAAATTAGTAATTGATCCTGGTTCTTGTGAATCATGCCATATTCTCTATGCGTCTATCATGAAATATCAGAAATTTGCAAAATACATCTGTTCTCTTGTTACGCCTTGCGCATATACGCATCACATATTTGCATAAATTTCTGTACTACACGAATTGGATCTTATCCAGCTACTCCACGAAAGTTTCCGAAATTTTGGAATTGAGCTAACATACCCGGATCTGTTCTATATCTTTGGACATTAATATCTGGAGGACCAAGGCCAAGAGCAGGAGTACAATATGGAACTTGTTCAGGACCTTGTACGAACCATGGATTATAAATGAATTGAGGGTGAGCTCGTCCTTTAGGTGGAGAAGAAATGCCTTGATTCTGATTGTTGGCAACTTGCGCATTACATATTATAGGATTTCCGTTCGCATCCACGTGAGGAGGATCACGATTATCAATATTAGCCATTTCTGCTTCTTTTGCTAACCTTTCTTCTTTCTCTCATGCTTCTTTTTCTTATTTCTTTCTTTTGTTTTAAATTCTGACTAATATCTTAGGGTTATCAAGCATACACCAAACCTGTAAAACCTGAGAAAGGAGAACAGACAAAAGTGTAAAACCGAAAAATAAAAATAACAATTAAACTACTAAAGGATTAACACTGGGGTCACACGCTACCGTCCTAGGCAGCGGCGCCAAAAATTTGGTGGTTCCTAGGGTGTGATAAAAAAATCCAATAAAATTAAAGGATCCACAGACCGCAAGTGCACAGTTGTCCAAGTAATACTCTAGTAAATCAAGTTTTCTTCACAAGGACAGATAGTTCTAACACTTGTATTAATCAACTAGTAGAAGTAATTGTAAAACGAAAAGGTAAATTGATAAGATTTTTTGTTTGGTTTTATTTATGGACTAATGATGCAATAAAATAAAATGATAAAATGATTAACTAAAATAAAATAAAGCAAGTAAATATGATTGGACACAAAAATGAAAAGGGTAATTGAGTCTCGCAAGGGTCTAACCTAAATCTCTATAGTTAATGTTTCTTTTTAAGGGTTAAATTGGTATTATTGTGTTAGTAGGGACTCTAATATCTCCTAACCCTGTATGATGGACTTAGGAGCTCTCCTACGGTACTATAAACCCCTTCAGGGTGATTATATCTACCTTCTAATGGTTAACTTTCTTACCTCATTGGCTGCATGGTGAGTCAAGCCCGTTAGGGTAATTGACGAATACTACACGTCTATTATCTAGGTACGTAATTAAACCACCCGTCAAGGTGATCACTTCTCCACTCAAGTGAATAGCCTAATTACTAAATCATATGTTTGATTCATGACTTCAAAAATAGTAAATAAGAATAAGATAATAGCCAACACAAAATACCTGATTTAAATTAAATAATTAAATCCGAAATTCAGAAAACACTAATTAAATAGATTAGGGCTTAACCTATAATGAGATTCTCAAGTATGTAATGATTTAGCTCATATTCAAATTAAAAACTAAAATAAAATTGAAATAAGTCATTACCCAAATTACAGAAATAAAATATGAAACCTAATTGACGCGTTGGATTGACTGTTGTTGGAAGAAAGAAATTTCTCCAGCTCTAGCTTTTCCTCTATCTTCTGCTCTGACTTGTAATTTGGCATGGAATGTATAATGTAATGACAAAAGGCTCTATGATCAAAATTTTCGATAGTCTTTCTTCCTTAGAATGTACTACTAGATCAGGTTAGTTTTTCTTCTTTGTTTTATCGACAAAAAAAATGAATTATGTCTAAAAAGAAGGTCAAAGGCTTATTTATAATAGAGGATTAAGAATGAGCTTTTTACTTAAGAATAATAATTTAATTAAATGAAAGGCCCAAGTCCATCATCAAATCCTGTAATTGATGTACAGTTGTTGGTAAAACAGCGTAACTTTTGCGTCTCAACTCCAAATCACCTAATTTCAGTCCCCAAATCTTCCTAACACAAAAATGTAGCTTCCTTATTTAAGGGATCCAAGACTGAATCAGTGGCCAAGTGGCTCAAAATCAGCAATTAGTAATAGCCTTCCAGATTTGCAGCACTTTTAGTCAACTCTTCGGGAAATGTTTTCTTGCCTTTGACTCCTCTGCTCGATCTAAGAGTTTAATTCACACTTCTCCTCCTTATCTTGGTGCTCCATATCATCCATGAACCTAAAAATTTTATACTAAAAACAAACAAATTAACGTACAACAACTCTAAAAATGAAACATCGTAATTTTAAGGGGGGAAATGCAATATAACGAAATAAGCATAAAAGTTTATCAAATAAGTCTAATATTCACCTTAAATGATTTCTCCTAAGGAAATTTATTTAGAACAAAACGGGTGACATAAAGACCCCAAACTCAAACCTTTGTCGTCCCGATAAAGTAAAATAAAAACAAGGGCCTATAGTGAACGCGGAAATGCAGAGTCTAGTGAATAATAACCAAAGCACAACTTAAGAAAAATATAATATAGTATGACCTAGGAATTAATATACACATACACATTTCATGCAAAAATCAAACACAAATAATATCAATCCAAAATTAATTTCACAATGCTAGAAGGTTACACTTATAATTATTTCAATATGGTGGTTATAGGGTGTTCCTCGATCCTTACTCGCTTTTAACGCTCCACTTAGCTTACTGCTTATTGGCTGAATTATAATTCGACTATGTATCTAGGAATCACGAGGACTTTACGGTTTTAACGTAGGCTTAGGGACGGTGTGCTATGTATATTTGGTAAGTTGAAGTGAGCTTTTGGCTCTCTCCTCACATACCATCAACAACTGTCCAAGAGCTTGACTTTACACTCGAATATGCTCTCACTCAACCTATTTGACGCACTAATTTAGCGTCCCCAGATTTACCAAATAAGCACTAACGATTTCTAAAATTCCACTTTGCCGGTTACTTTAATTTTTTTTTCTTTTTTGTGTATAAGATATCCATGACCTTCATTTTGATGTGAATGGCCATGTTTCTCATATTGTTTTTTTTAAAGACCCCAGAAAAAGGATACAACATAATATATCATCAACAATTGCGCATTACATAGAAACACATAAAAAATCCCTCACAAATGTAAATTCCCATGATGAAACCCACTACCCCAAACTCAAGCTCAAGACAGAAAGTCTTAGGATCGTGATTCAAGTGTCAGTCATATGGAAATACTTAATAAAATAATGGGATATGGCTTAAATTGTGACGACAACAGAAAGGCTTCAAGGCTAAAAATGGGACTAAGAAGGATAATATTAGAAAGCTAAAAAGTCTCAAATGGCTAACAAAGAACTACCTCTATCATTTTCCTAGTTACATAGCTTTCCTCTAGTTCATATCTAAGTGGGTTCTCTACTCATTCGGATCTCATGTTCTACAAACAACTCATTTTCCTTAAGTACAATTTTACTTCTTTTGCATGGTTCATTTATTTTTCTAATCAATTACCTATTGTTTTCATGCAATCAAAATGCATTTTTATTTAACTCCTAAAGTCTACTATTTTCTATCATAAATTCATAAAAATTATGCTTAATGGGGACATTTAAAATACTCTACAGTCAAACGCAACTGTCATTTAACTTTATTGAAAACATTAAAACAAATAACATATAAAACTGGGATGAGGAAACGAACCCCACCAAAAACTCAAAAGTGAGTCGTGTCCACACGAATCGAAAAGACCCGATAAAGAAAATAAAATATTATACATTACTAAATGAGAAAAAGGATAGGAAAACGTATCTTAACCAACACTATGCTGGTTTTGATTGTTGCGTCAAGGTTGGGTTACTTTCTTAAGCATGGTGTAGGTGACATGTTGCGAATCGCTCACCCTATCAAGTATATTCTTCATAAACACCAACTCTCTTGTAACTTTTCCTAAATATTTTAGAACCCCTTCATGCTTCTCCTATGCTTTCATTCTTTCAATTACCTCATGATATTTGGCAACTCTAGTCTTGTGTTTAGGAGGTCTGGATTTGATTAATTCTCCAAATGGATTGTCTAACTCAATCCCATTTTTCTTGGCCTCATGTGAATATTCGCAATTGAAATCGATTTTATATTTTCACCTTTTCCTACCAGTTCATCCTCATTGTTCCTAAGTGGCACATTTTCTTTCATACAAACTTTTGTGATAGTGCATGTGAACTTTACGTTGCGTGCATCAATGGGGGATTTTGCGTAAGCCATGATGGAGTCTTAAATAACGCGAGCTTCACCAATCTCCTTCTTCTCAATAATACATTTAATAAATATGAGTTTATCATGTGTTACCTCGGATATGCAATTATTAATAAAGAAGGTAGGAATAATGAAACGAGACCATGTTTTATCACGTGGTAATAAATCACTACTAAATACCCGACCTTCCTATCTAGCACCCTTGGGAATGAGCTATATCCCATGAATCAAAAAAAAATTATAGAACGAATCCCATTCGAATGCTGGATAATTAAGCTCTTCGAGGAATTGGCATGGACCTTTCAAGTTTGGTAATTTGAACACTTTATGTATTTTCTCAACTGAGAAAGGGACAATCTTCCTACGGAGTTCAATAGCATTACCTTCTGCAAATACCAACTCTTCATAAAATTCTCGAACCAAGTCTGGAATATAACTCAAGTCTCTCTCTCTCTCTCTCTCAACTCTTTCCATCCAAACTCATCACATGAAACCGCGTAATCATTGAATTCACCGTCCATTATATTCATCGGAAATCCTTTCTCACCACCAAAACAAATACTAGCAAACCGCTCACGAACTTGATCTTTCCAACTCACGAATGGCCTCTTAGGTTTAGGTTTCTTAGCCATTGTCTTTTTTCTCACATAACGTTTCTCAACGACCAGTTCACTTACTACTCTTTCTTCAACTTCTTTTTCTTCCAAGATAGGATGTTTAGGAGTGGCCTCACTTGGGTTCTATTTCCTCTTCATAGTATTCTTGACTTCTCCGGTCTTAGGATTAGAACTCGAATCTGAAATATGAATGGCTCTACCAGAGTAGCCCCAAGATTGTTAAGGTAACTTCGTGTTCTTCGACTGTAGTACAAGGAATCGGTTCTGTTCGTCATCTCAATGAACCCCAAACTCAAAACTTCAAAAATTCAAAATCTAGAGAAACGTTTTGAACTTTTATGTTTTGAGGATTAAGAAAGAAGGTTTATGGTGTGATATGAGATGGGTAATGATTAAATGATTGATTAGGAGAGGTTTAATGAGTATGATTAAGGTTTTAATGAAGAAGGATTAAAAGGATTAAAGTGGAGATTTATTGGTGTTTTTTGAAGGATTTGATGTTGTTTATGTGTTAGGAATGAATTAGACGGGAAGCATTTGTAATGTTTAGGTGTTTTAATGATGTTTTACAGGTACCTAATGAGATTTGGTTCGTCAATAAAGGTGTCTTGTGTGTGAGAGTTTGTTAAAAAGAAGAGGGATTGGGTATATAGTGGCTAGGGTTTCCAAGTAGGCATGCACACCGGCATACCAACATACCGGCACGATTTCTCGTCTAACTCGTGGACGCAATTTGAAGTTTCATGCATCGTGCCTCCTTTCAGAGATTTTAACCAGCATGCCGGTCAGCTGACTGGCTAGCCGATCGCAAATGTCAATTTCTCAATGACACAAGCTGAAGTTGCGTGTAAGTGGCTCGCGAACAGAGAGTTGGCGTTGTAGAAAATTGGTTTGACCGACATGCCAGTCGCGTGACTCTCTTTTTTTTACGCAATTTGAATTTTTGTTTACTTGATTAACCAACAGTGAGTTGGCGCTATGATGATCCTCGTTGGCCGGCACACCGGTCAGATGACCGGCTAGCCGGTGCGAGTGATCAATTTTTTACCAAATAAACGCAACACACTACGTCTTACACCTGTTAACCCCAAACTCAAGGATTAAGTACTTGAAATCATTAAAAAGACTCCACCTTTCTCATTTATTTAAAATTATATACTTATAAATTTAAAATTACTCTATTTTACACAAAGAATTTAAAAGACATGAAAGCAATAAACTTATACAAATGAAAAAGCTTTTGTTTAATGTCATTAAGCTCGACGAGTTACCTCTCGCATTTTTGCAGCTTTAAGGGGGTACATGACCTCCCCAAGGTGTGCATCCTCCATGCAATTGATATACCCGCCTCCATGATAGAGCTTCACCATGAAGGTGCGGTGCTCGATTGGATGCTCAATTTTCATAGCTCCATGACGCGTGAACTTGGTCAAATTGTAAGGACCGGTCCACTACGATCTCAACTTACCATGATAATTTCTGAACTTGGAGTTGTATTTCAGAACCATCTGTCAAACTTCAAACTTATTTTCACGAATGTGATTGTCATGCCATCTCTTTATCATTTCTTTGTAAAGTTTAGCATTCTCATAGGCATGGAACCGAAACTCATCAAGTTCATTCAGTTTCATCATACGGTTCTCACCGGCTAAAGTGGGATCTAAATTCAACTGCGCTATCGCCTAATATGCACCTAATTCAAGTTCTAGAGGTTAGTGGCAGGTCGTACCATAAACCATGCGATACGGAGATACACCAACGGGTGTCTTAAACGCAGTACGATATGCCCACAACCCATCATCTAATTTTACTGACCAATCTCTGCGTGTGTGTCCAACAATGTTCTCTAAAATGGATTTGATCTCTATATTAGAGACCTTAGCCTAGCCATTGGCTTGTGGATGATAAGCAGTAGATACACAATGTCGCATACCATACTTCTCTAAAACCTCCTTCAAGTATCTATTCACAAAAGGAGAACCTCCATCACTGATAACAACTCTAGGCGTGCCATGTCTAGTGAAGATGTGTAACTTTAAGAACTTTATCACCACTCGCGAATCATTCGTTGGTAGAGCTACAGCCTCTACCCACTTGGACACGTAATCAACAGCTAATAGGATGTATTGATTTCCATTAGATCGTAGAAAAGGGCCTATGAAATAAATACCCCACACATCAAATATTTCAACTTCAAGAACGTAATTATGAGGCATTTCATCTCTCTTAGATATGTTACCGGTAAATTGGCATCTGTTACAACTTTTGACATATTCATGACAATATTTATGCAAAGTGGGCAAATATAAACCAGATTGAAGTACATTTGTAGCTGTACGATCACCTTTGAAGTGTCCCCCATAGGGTGAATCATGACAACTAGCAACCACTGACTGGATATCACTCTCATGTATGCATCTTCTTACCATTCGATCACCACATGTTTTGTAGAGGAAAGGATCCTCCCAAAAGAATTGTTTTGCACGGTGAATTAATCTCTTACTCTCTTGTGAGGTAGGTCCTTCATGAAAAAACCACTCATAATAAGATGTGTTATGTCTGCGTACCAAGGAGTTCCAATTGCTTAAATCGAAAACAAACTCTCATCAGGAAAATCTTCTCTGACCAACTGAGGTCCACTATTTGACTCAGAACCTTCAAGACGCGACAAATGATCTGTAACCTGATTATCACAACCCTTTCGATCGCGAATACCTAAGTCAAACTCTTGTTACAAATATACACATATGATTAAACGCGACTTTGCATCTTTCTTCTCCATAAGTTATTTGATTGCAGAATGATCAGTATACATAACAATTTGCGCTCCAAGGAGATAGGAACGAAATTTGTCCAATGCATACACAACAGCTAATAGTTCCTTCTCCATCATAGTATAATTAATCTGAGCATTAGTGAAAGTGTTGCTTGCATAGTAGATAGAATGAAATACCTTGTCTTTTCTCTTACCCAAAACAACACACATAGCAAGATCACTAGCATCACACATAACTTCAAATGGAATCTTTCAGTCAGGAGGTAATACAATAGGCGAAAATATAAGTTTCTCCTTGATATCTTTGACTGCCACCATGCAAGCTTCATCAAAAAGGAATTTGACGTTCTTTTCGATTAAGTTACACAATGACTTAGCAATCTTATAAATATACTTAATGAAACGGCGATAAAACCTAGCATGACCAAAGAAACTTCTCACCCCTTTTACAGAAATAGGAGGGGGAAGAGTTTTGATTACCTCAATATTTGCACGATCAACTTCTAAACCTGAACTCGAAACCTTGTATCCTAACACTATACCTTCACGAACCATGAAACGGAATTTCTCCAAGTTCAAAGCCAAATCAGTTTCCTTGCATCTAATCAACACCTTCTCTAAATTCTGTAAACACTCATCAAAGTTATCACCAAACACAAAAAAGTCATCCGTAAATACTTCCTAGAAATTATCGATCATGTCCCAAAAATTGCCATCATGCATCTATGGGAAGTAGCAGGTGCATTACACAATTCAAAAGTCATCCTTCGCAAAAAGAAAGTGCCAAAAGGGCATGTAAAGTTTGTTTTGTGTTGGTCTTTTGGATCTACATATATTTGGGTATATCCTGTGTACCCATCCAAGAAATAATAATATTCTCTCCCAACTAACTTGTCTAACATCTAATCTATGAACAGAAGAGGAAAGTGATATTTTCTGGTAGCCTTGTTCAACTTACGATAATCCATACCCACTCTCCGACCAACAACAGTTCTCAAGGAATGACTTCGTTATGAGCATTCTAGATAGTAGTGATACCACCCTTCTTTGGTTTGCAATGAACTAGACTCACCCACTCACTACTAGCTATGGGAAAGATGATTCCCACATCTAGCAATTTAATTACTTATTTCTTCACCACCTCTTTCATAGCTGGCACTAATCTTCTTTGTCCTTCAACTGAGCGTGCACTATCATCATCCACGATAATTTTGTGTTGGCAAACAGATGGTCTAATACCTTTGATGTCAGCAATAGTCCATCTGATTGCCTCTTTGTTGGCTCTTAGCACACGCAATAATTTGTCTTCTTGAGGACCTGTCAAAGTAGCTAAAACAATAACAGGCAAAGTGTTGTTAGTACCTAAATACGCATACCTCAAGTGTGTCAGAAGCGGCTTCTCTTCTAATTGAGGGGGAAATTCAGTAGATGGTTTCTTTTTAGGTATAGTCTCCCCCGGTTCTCTAACATGTTCATAGGCTAGACGCCTACATTCGGATTCTCAGAATTTAGAGTTGCCCCTGTTTCGGCAAGCTCTTCCATCATCTGAGGTAAGTCAAGTGTTAGGGAAACCTGCAAGACATCATCAAAATTCATATCATCAAATACCTCTTGCCTAGCATGCTCAATTGCATCTATTCGGAAACATTCCTCCTAAGAATCTCCTCCTAAGAATTTGGAAATTTCATTTCCCTAAACATGTTGAACTTAACCTCCTCGTCTTGAATTCGCATAGTTAATTCTCTGTTTTCTACATCAATAAGAGTACACCCCAAGGCTAGGAATGGTCTTCCCAAAATAATAGGGACATTCCTATCCGCGTCATATTCAAGTAATTAACGAAAAAAATTAAAGTACCTGCCTTGACGCGGACATCTTCTATTAGACCCTGTGAATGTTCGAGGGATTTGTCAGCCATTTGTAAGATCATAGAGTTCGGGCTTGCGTTTCCGATCTTTAACTTCTCAAAAATAGATTTGGGCATGAGATTAATACTCGAACCCAAATCGCATAAAGCTTTCCCTTGCCATTCAATACCAATAGAAATAGGAATTGTGAAACTCCTAGGATCAAGTAGTTTAGGTGGCAACTTAATCTGGCAAATTGCACTACATTCTTCTGGAAAACCTATCATTTCATTCTCAAGATATGGTCTTTTATTGGTGATAGCTCTCTTCAATAATTTCGCGTATTTTGGTATATCTTTGACAACATCTAAGAATGGTACATTAATATTAGGCTTTCTCACCACATTTATGAATATCTGATAATCATCCATATCTCCTTTCTTCTTAACTCTTGAGGGAAATAGTGGAGGAGGATGATTCTCTATAACATCTTTATTCTTTGCTTTTTTCAAAATTTTCTCAGCTTCCACCTCTTATACTTCTGGTTCACCTTCTTTCTCCACCACATATTTTCCTGTTTTCTATTTCGTAGTTGTTTCTTTGTCTTTCATAACGGAAAATGAGGTGGTGGGAGCTTCTTACCGCTTCTGAGCGCTATAGCATTACAATCTTCACTTTGTTGTGGATCTTTAGTGTTACTTGGGAGCTGCCCTTGTGGACGCTGATTCAATTGGTTTGTCATCTGAGCTATATGATTTTCTAACATTTTGAAAGCTACGATAGATGCTTGCTGATCTTGTTGTGTTTTTGCTTGCATAGTAATCAGTACATGTAAAGTTTGTTGAACATCTAACGCACCTTCTTAAGGTTGAGCAGGTAGAGCTTTTTGATTCGTAGTGTGTATAATTCTCTTGATGAGGTTGTCTCTGAACTTGATATCTCTAATTCTCTAACCTTTGGTAGTTGATCAGTGTCTTGGTTGATAGTTATTACTTTGGGGGTGCGGTTGATATGCGTATGTCGGATATGCGGCCCCATTTGGATTTAAATATTGGAAACTCGGATGGTTTCTGTTCGGGTGATAATCTTGACCACCTGAATTATAGTTCCCTCAGTTGGAAAAACATATTACGGATTCTGAATTTCCTTGACAATGCTCCCAATAATGATCTTGTACACTACAGTCAGAACACCCATATATTTCTTGTGGAACATTAACATTAGCTCTCCAACCTAAATAACCTTCTTTAACAACTAAAGTAAGTTGTCTTAATTGTTGTTCCAATCTGTTCTTCAATTTATTCTCTAATGAAGAGAATTTCTCATCAATTACAACACTACTATCTTTATAACCTGTACCTCGGATAAGTGCTCCCGCAGTATTCCAACCCAACTTGTTCTTCGCTGTTCTATTCAAAACAATATTTGCATTGGCTGGAGTTACCTGTAAGAATCTGCCACCACAAAGTAAGTCTAAATCTTTCTGGAGCGTCCTTCAAGACATTTGTAAAATATAGACATTTGTTTCTCTTTTGAAAGGCCATGATCTGGAACTCTTCTCAAACATAGTTGGAATATTGTCCAACAATTACCTACAAATTCGCCTTGTTATTGCTCAAAGGATGTTAACCGATTTATGCGTTCAGTCTCATGTTTCTCGGATAAAAACAATCAAAGAACGTTGTTTAAAGCTCATCCCAATTAGCGATTGATCCTGGTTCTTGTGAATCATGCCATATACTCGTTGCGTCTATCACGAAAAATCTGAAATTTTCAATATACATCATTTCTCTTGTTACGCCTTGCATTATATACGCATCACATATTTCCATAAATTTCTGTACAGCACGAAATTTTTCAAAATTTCGGAGTTGAGCTACCATACCCGGATCTGGTTTATATCTTGGGACATTACTATCTGGAGGACCAACGCCAATAGCAGGAGCACGATATGGAATTTGTTCAGGACCTTTTACGAACCATGGATCATAAAAGACATGAGGTTGAGCTCGTGAATGACTTGATCTCTGATTGTTTGCAACTTGCGCATTACAGATTATAGGATTTCTATTTGCATCCATATGAGGAGGATCACGATTATCAACATTAGCAAATTCTGCTTCTCTGGCTAACCTTTCTTCTTTCTCTCTTGCTTCTTTTTCTTCTTTCTTTCCTTTGTTTTGAAGTCTGACTAATATCTCGGGGTTATCGAGCATACACCAAACCTGTAAAACCTAAGAAAGGAAGAACAAACAAAAGCGTAAAACTGAAAAATAAAAATAACAATTAACTACTAAAGGATTAACACCGGGGTCACACGCTACCGTCCCTGGCAACGGCGCCAAAAATTTGGTGGGTCCTGGGGTGTTATAAAATAATGCAATAAAATTAAAGGATCCGCATACCACAAGTGCACGGTTGTCCAAGTAATACTCCGGTAAATCGGGCTTCGTTCTCATAGACAGATAGTTATAACACTGGTATTAATCAACTAGTAGAAATAATTCTAAAACGAAAAAAGTAAACTGATAAGATGTTTTCTTTGGTTTTATCTAATGACTAATGATGCAATAAAAATAAACGCTAAAATGATTAACTGAAATAAAATAATACAAGTAATAAGATTGGACGTAAGAATTAGAAGGTTACTTGAGTCTGGCAAGGGTCTCACCTATACTTCTCTCATTAATATTTCTGTTTAAGAGCCAAATTGGTATTATTGTGTTAGTCGGGAATCTAATATCTCCTAAGCTCCGTCAGGGGGACTTAGGAGCTCTCCTACGGTACTATAAACCCCTTCAGAGTAATTATATCTACTTTCGAATGGTCAAGTCTTTTAACTCATTAGCTGCGTGGTTAGTCAAGCCCGTCATGATCATTGACAAATACTACGTGTCTATTACCTAGGTCCGTAATTTAACACCCCATCAAGGAGATCATTTCGCCACTCAAGTGAATAGCCAAATAATTACTAAATCCTATGTTTGATTCATGACTTCAAAAATAGTAAATAAGAATTAGATAATAGCCAACACAAAATACCGAATTTAAATTAAATAATTAAATCCTAAATTCAAAAAACACTAATTAAATAGATTAGGGCTTAACCCATAATGCGTTTCTAGAGTACATAATAATTTAGCTCATACTCAAATTAAAAACTGAAATAAAATATAAATAAGAGATTATCCTAAATTACAAAAATAAAATAGGAAACCTAATTGGGCCGTTGGATTGATTATTGTTGGAAGAAATGAATTCCTCCAGCTCTAGCTTTTCCTCAGTCTTCTGCTCTGACTTGTAATTTAGCGGTGAATGCATAATGTAATGACAAATGGCTCTATGATCGAATTTTTCGATAGTCTTTCTTCCTTAGAATGTACTAGTAGATCCGGGTAGTTTTTCTTCGTTGTTTTATTGAAAAAAAAATGAATTGTGTCTAAAAAGAAGGTTAAAAGGCTTATTGATAATCGAGTGTTAGGAATGGGCTTTTTACTTAAGAATAATAATTCAATTAATAAAAATCCCAAGTCCATCTTTAGATCCCGAAACTAATGTCAAGTTGTTGGTCAAATGTCCGTAACTTTTGCGTTTCAACTCTAAATCACCTGATTTCAATCCCAAAATCTTCATAAATAAAAAACGCAGCTTCCTTATTTCAGGGCTCCAAGACCGAAACCGCTGCTAAGTGGCTCAAAATCAGCAATTAGTAACTCGTCAACTCTTCGGGAAATCTTTTCTTTCCTTTGACTCCTCCGCTTGATCTAAGACTTTAATTATCACTTTCCCTCCTTATCTTGGTTCTCCATAGCACCCATGAACCTAAGAACTGTATAATAAAAAAGCAAATTAACATACAAAATCTCTAAAAATGAAATAGCGTAATTTTAAGGGGAGAAAATGCAATATAACAAAATAAGCATAAAAATCTATCAATTAAGTCTAATATTCACCTAAAATGATGTCACCTAAGGGAATTCATTTAGAACGAAACGGGAGACCTGAACCTTCCATGAGAAAGTTCAAGCTGCTTCCTCTTAGCCCCTATCTCCGCTATGCAGAAGATTATATTTTTAGAAAAGAAGCAATTGAATTTGGATTTGCTTCTACCATAAATGATTACATAGTTGTTTCTTTTGTCTATGTTTCCCTTAGGAATACAAGACTAGTTTTTCTATCTAATTTAGGATACTATCGTATTTAATTTGAATTCATGTTTTATTCTCTATTTATGTGTTTTGATGTATTGCATGTTTTCCTTGCGGTGCGCAACGTATAGGATTACCTTAATAGTAGCTAGATGGTCGCCCGGAAGGGGTGTTTAACTATTGAAACATCACATAACGTCTAGAATAAGGATTTTGTCCTGACAACTCCAATCTAACTAGATAGTCATTAGGGTTTGTATTAATCACCATATCACCAATTGAAGGAATTATTTGCTTAGGAGCCTAGTAGCATAGGATAACGCTATTTTAAACTGCCTCGTGGTTGTGCCGTAGCCTACCTATTCGCTCTCCAGGTGTAGGTAGGAATTTTGAATCCTGATTATTGCAGTACTACATGATTCACCCTTACATGTTTAGAATAAACAAGACTAGTGTGGCTTACTATCTAATTTCTCGAGCTAACCTATCATACTATCTTCTTTTTGTTATATTTAATTTTCTATCTTTAAATTATTATTTTAATTTTCTTAGTTAAGAACCAAACAAAAATCTATATGTCTTTTATTTTATTTGCATATTATCTGATCTAGCTTTCATATCTGCACATGATAAATTGCATAAGTTCTCTCCTAACTTTCGTAGTCTCTGAAGAACGAATATTATTTATCATTAAAACTTGTATACGTCTTGTATACTTGCAGAACCGTGCTCAGCCTAGGGTGTTTATTTATTTTATCCATTATTTTATCAAACCTTAGGCGACACCAAGTTTTTCGCGCCGCTGCCTGGTACTACATCATTAGTCCTTGTGTATTTATTTAGTGCTTTCATTTCAGTTAGTTCTATTTTACGCTTTTGCTTTTAGTTTTGTTTTACAGATTTTAAAGATGGAAAGCCCAAGGAGACTTGATCTTCCCATCTCTTTCAGAGTGCAACCACGAGGAATCCGCACTCCAGAAATCCAAGCCGCTAAGTTTAGACCAGATCCAGGCATGATAGCGCAATTTGCGAGTCATGGACAATTTTGCGGTGCTGCACAACGAGATCCGGTCCGGTATGTTCAGAAATTCATGCAGATCTGTGACACTTATATCATTAAAGGCGTTACAAAGGAGCAGATGTACTACATTATGTTCCAGTTCTTTTTGACCGGAGGTTGAAGCGATTGGTACGATTCCCAATACCCTGATGTTATTCTAGATTGGGACAAGCTTCAATCCAAATTCCTAGACCGATTGTATCCGGTTAGTAGAAGATTAAAAGATATGTTGGAGCTTAAAAAATTTATGCAGGAAGACGGAGAAAGTGTTGGTGAAGCATGGTTACGTTTTAATGAGAAAAAGGCAAGATGTCCATTCCATATATTATCGCCAGAATATTCATTAACCATGTTTAATGGAGGACTAAATAACGAGTCCAAGGCAAGAGCAAATTTATTAGGAAATAAAGGTTTCGTATTATAGATCCTGTAGAAGCTGAAAGTATTACGGAGAAAGTTCTTGAGACCGAGAGAAGTTGGCCGATGGAATCAGAAAAACAAAAAGAGACCTTAGACTCTATAAGTCTCAAAGAGTTAAACAACAACTCAAGGAATTACGAGAACAAGTACAAACAATAGCTCAAGTAAATCTAGTACATACTTTACCTTCATGTCCAGGTTGTGGAGCAAGAAACCATTCGTGGGAGAATTGTATGAATAATCTAGCTTTGATTTCCTTCGTATCTCATCAAAGAAACCATTATAATAATGGTTACCATCATTGTCAAGGAAATTACCCTAATTATCAGTCCCCACAGAATCAAAATTGGGTCGGAAATCAAGAGACTTATAATCAACATCGACCTCAATCTTACTATCTACCACAACCTATCTATAAATAAGAGCCAATTTATACAGAAGCTTATCAAGATCCACCTCAATATTCGATGCAACAAGCAACACAAAAGCAACCTTCGAGTTTGGATTCAAGTATGGCTGCAATGATGAAACGAGTTGAAGAAATTATGAAGATGAGCCAGCGAAGACTCTAAACCCAGTCCAAGGTAATCAAGAATCTCGGGCATACACTGTCACACATGGCGAGTACACTTCAAAACATGCCAAAAGGGCAACTCATAAGTGACACTATTACCCCCGAAGAGTATGCTTGTCATGTAGTTGAATTAAGAAGTGGAAAAAATTACCTCCCCCTCAAGTAGAAAAAAAACCAACCTCTATTCTTGAAAAAGTGGTTGAAGAAACAATTGAAGATACGGTTAAAGAGGTAATCGAACAAAAGAGTGTCCCAGAGAAGACACAAGAAAAAAACAGCTCAGTGGTAAATAATACACGTCCTCCTCCACCATTCCTATCACGTTCCAAAAAAAAGAACAATGAAGAAGAATTCAAGAAGTTTCTTGACATGGTGAACAATTTAGATATCAACATCCCATTTGTAGAAGCTCTCAAAAGAATGTGAAAATATCTCAAAATCATGAACGACATTCTTTCTAACAAACGAAGTTTAGAAACTGAGGAGATGAATGGATTGTCAGAGGAGTGTAATGCTACATATGAAATAAAGTTACCACAATCAACGCATACACCCCAGAACTCTTGGAAAAGACCATCCATGGCTACAAAGAATAGATCTGAGAAGTTCGTGAGAGTGTGGTGGGTCCTGGTGTGTTATAAAATTAAGTACGAAAATAAAGGAACCACAATTACCGCAAGTGTACGGTTGTCCAAGTAATATTCGATAAATCGAGTTTCGTTCTCAGGGACGGATTAGGTTCAACTTCCAGTATTAATCAGATAGCAAGAATAATTGTTTAACAGAAAAGTAAAATAATATGATTTTTGTTTGGTTTTTCTAATAACTAAGATGCAAATAAATAAAGACTAATATTAAATAACTGAAAAGAAATAATGCAAGTAAAAGACGACTTCAGATATGAAAGATACTTGAGTCTCGCAAGGAATCCTCCTAATTAATGTAACCTAAGCTTGTTTAAGGGTAGAATTGGAATTAGTATATTAGTCGGGAATCTAATATCTCCTAGCCCCGTCAGGGTGTACCTAAGAGCTATCCTACGGTATTACGAACCCTGTTAGGGTGAATATAAGCTACTTTCAGATGAATAATATTTTACCTCTTTGGCTATGTAAATCATATGACTTTCGTCCATTACACGGGCATTACCTAAGTCTGTATTCAAACCCCCCCTATCTGATGATCACTTTGCCACTAAAGTGAATAGCCCAAATACTAAAACCTATTTCTAGTTGTACCGAAAAGAAATAGTGATTAAGAATAAAGTAATATCCAATATCTAAGACTCAATTCAATTTAAATCTAAATAATCCCAAATTCAAAACATATAAATAACTCATTAAGTTTCATCATTTTATTGCGATTCTCAAGTATATAAAAGTTTAGCTCATAGCAGTATTAAAGAATGAAACTAAATAGAAAAACATCATATTTAATTACAGAAAAGAAATATATAACCTAAAGGGTTTGGTTGACTGTTGTTGAAAGAACAGAATTCCTCCAGCTCTAGCGTCTCCTCTGCCTCCTTGCTCTAAAGTGACTCTCTCTCTAAGGATGTTTGGAATTGAAAGATTAGTGAGAGGTACTGAATAATGAGGTCTAAGGGGTGTATTTATTGGTGCTAGGAAGTCCTAGGTCGAATTTACTTGGAGTGGAAGACAAGGCAAGAACTCTTAAATTCGTAGCCCTAAAATTTTTGAAAGGTAAGATTCTGCTGCTGATTTGTTTTGGTCATATCTCCTTCAATACTTATCCGTTTGACGCGTTCCAATATTCGAAACTGCTTGTCTCGGAAAGCTATTTCCATTGGTGCAGACCACTCTCCCAAATACCTAGCCAATCTTAAATTATGGACTCGTCTTTGAAACGTGGCTGGAATTTCAGATTCATAAGAAAGCTTTATCTTTTCCTTCTTTGCATATATCCTTCCTTAATCTTCTTATTTCCATGTAAATCTCTTTCCTTTCCTTCTTAGACTTGACTTGGTCTCTAATTAATTACCATATATCTTTTAAAGTTTCACAATAAATAAATAATTAAACCGCATATGCTTTAAAAATAATAAATCAATAATTCAAGACTAGAAATAGGAAAGAGCACTCTAAAAATAGAAACTCGAGTAAAAGTACTTCCTAACAAACTAAAATACCCTAAGACTTTAATTCTCACTTCTCCTCCTTGGATTGGTCTTTCATGAAATTCAAGAACCTACTAACTTTGCACTAAACACAAACAAATTTACGCACAAAAGCTCAAAAAATGCAAATAGTAAAATTCTAAGGGAGAAAGTGAAATATGACAAATTAAGCATGAAAGTCTATAAAATAAGTCATTTATTCACCTAAAAGGATGTCTCCAAATGGCTAATAATTAAAACAAATAGGGAGACATCAAGATCCCAAACTCAAACCTTTGTCGTCCCGACAAAGTAAAATAAAAACAAAGGATCTTGTAGATGAACACATAAGGTAGAATCTAGTAAATATTCCCAAAGCACAACTTAAAACAAAACTCATATAGTCTAATCTAGGAATTAATATAAACATACACATATGATGCAAATCCAACACAAAATAATATTAATCCAAAATTAATTTCACAATGCTAGAAGGTTACGCTTATTACCTATCTCAAGATGGTGGCTATAGGGTGTTCCTCGATGTTCACTTGCTTTGAACGCTCCACTTAGCATACGGATGTCTCCCTAATTGTTCTTATTTTCGACCCTTGGGAGACATTATTTTTTATATTTATTTGAATATTTTGATAGACTTTTGAGTTAAAAATGCAATAATCCGGAATTCCTATTTTATTTCTAGTATTTTTGATTTATTAAACTTTTGCGCGTAATCTTGTGCATTTTAGTGAAAAGTTTGTAGGTTTTGAATATTAGCTAGGAAAGGAATCTGAGAATAGAGTCAAAGATCGTGATATGGAGTCAAAGCGTGAAGACAAATCCCAAAAGAATTTTATTTTGGAGCTGCAAGTCTGGAAAACAGGCCAAATGTTGCTGATTTCGAGGCACTTAAGAGATAATTTAGCCGCTGACCTTTGAAGAGAATATGTTCCTTATCGAGTTACGGAAATTTATCAAGTGATTTCAGGCCAATCGGAGTTATAACGAATCGGCTAGAGCCGTTTTAGTGAAGGTGGTGCAGCAGTTACGGGATTTTGGGCTTAGAAAATGGACTTGGGCTTTTAATTAGTGATTAAATTTTAAGCCCAAAGCCTAATCCGAATTTTAGCTTATAAAAGGTGCTCTTGACTTCTATTTTTCACACAATTCACTTTTTACAAAATAAAACATCAAGAGAGAAGAAGCAGAAGGAAGAAGAGGAAGCTGTAGAGCTGGAGAGAGTCTATATCTCCATTCTCAGCCAAATCCAATTCCGGAAATTAGGTCTTTCTTATTGTTAATTTTGTAAAACATTATGAATTCCATTTATTTTAATTTAGTTTTCTTTTTAATTAGTATGAGCTAATTTCTTCATAGTACTTGACAATGCTTTATGGGTGAATTGCGACTCTATTGAATTTCTATGTCTGAATTTGGGTTTCTGTTAAATTAAATTAAATTGGGTCTTTTACTCTTTTCGGTAATTTGAGATTATTTACTGTTTTTGGAGTCATGAACTAAGAACAGGTGTTAGTATCTAGGCTATTCCACATATGTGGCGTGTGGATCATCCTGACGGATGGTTTAGGTACGGAATTAATTACTCAATCTAAAATAGAAGCTATTGACTCTGACGAGCTTAGTTAATTTTAGGGCCAATGTGGTAAAATTACTTAATCATCTAAAAGTGGATCATATTTACCCTGACGGGACTAGTGACACTCTAGGATAGCCTTATAGTCTACCCTGACGGGGGTATAAGGAATTTAGAATCCCGACCATAGTAATTGACCGATTTAACCCTTAAACAACATATGTTATGAAATAGAATTAGGAGGATCCCTTGCGTTCTCAAGTGCTGCCTTCTCATATTTGCGTCTTACATTCATTTCCTTGCATTTTAGTATTTAATTGCATTTTCTTTATAGTCTTTCATTTCTTAGAATTAATACAAACAAACAATCAATCATAATATCTTTACTTGTTTTCATAAGTGCAACCATTCATTATTCGATAAGCATTGTAGTTAACCAAATCGTCCTTGCGAACGATCCTAGAATCCTTATTACTACTTGGGACAACCGTACACTTGCGGTTGTGGTTCAATTACTTTTGCATTTATTTTAGAACACACAAAGGACCACCAAGTTTTTGGCGCCGCTGCCGGGGACGGTAGCGTGTGACCACGGTGTTTATTCTTTAGTGATAGTTGCATTTATTTTATTTTTATCAGTTTTACGCTTTTTGTTTGTTCATCTTTTTCAGGTTTTTAGGTTTGGTGTATGCGAAGTAGACTCTTGAAGAATCTAGAGCCATCACCCCCGATCCTTAATAATCCAGAATCATTATTCAGACTTGCTAACAAGAGAAGGAAAGAACAAGAAGCTAGAGAGGTAGAAGAGTTAGTAAACAGAATGGAAAACATTAATCTTCAGAACCAACAAAACAATAACGGACAAGCTCAGCTGGACGCGAATGGCCAACCAATAGCGCCACAGGGTGTTATTCCTCAGGTTCTGCCAGTCAATCCTAATCCTCCATCTCAAGTCCAAATGGATCCATGGTTTGTTAATGGACCAAAAGAAGTTCCATTCCGTGCTCCTGCTCTAGGGGTAGGTGCTCCAAACATAGATGTTTCGAGGTTTCGTCCAGATTCGGGTATGTTAGCTCAATTCTAAAATTTTGGAAATTTTCGTGGTAAAGTTGGACAAGATCCCATCCGAGCAGTACAGAAATTCAAGCAGATATGTGATTCTTACATCACACAAGGAGTGTCAAAAGAACAAATATATTTTGCTGCATTTTGATTTTTCGTTATTGATGGAGCAAGTGAATGGCACGATACACAAGAACCTACGAAGATAACAAACTGGGAACAATTAGAAACTGCTTTCTTTGACAGGTATTACCCAAGTAACATGAGGTTAGATGATCAACTTGAATTAACACATTTCCGTCAAGAATATGATGAAACTTTGGGTAAAAGCTGGACAAGATTTCAGATGTGTTTACGTAGAGTTCCCGATCATGGCTTTTTAGAACAACAACAGCTAAAAATCTTTTACAAAGGCCTTGATGGGACTTCAAGAGAAAAATTGGATTTGCTATGTGGTGCGGGATATCTTCAAGTTCAACTCGTTCATGCAAAAATTATCTTAGAAAGAACAGTGAAGAATGAAGTTGGGTGGACGTCGGTAAGAACCCTGGTTAAAGGAGTGAATAAAGTTAATATAGAAGAAAAGTTTGCTACGCTTGAGAACAAGATTCAAACCACCATCGAGCAACAATTGAAACAGCTCACTTTAGCTGTAAAAGAAGGATTTTCGGGTAAGAAGGTAGATGTGCAAGCTGCACAAGAAGTTTATATGTGTTCGATTTGTGGGGTAGATGATCATGATGAGGAAAGTTGTCAGAATAATCAAGAGCCTGTAATGTTTGTCTCCAACAGAGGTAACTTTAATTCAAGTGGTAATGGATATCAGCCTAACAGAAACCATCTTGGGTTTCAATACTCAAATCCTAATGGGGAAGCCAATCCTACATATGCGTATCAGTCACGTCCCCAAGGTAACAACTTCAACCCAAGACCATACAATAATTATCAAGGAGGACAGAATCAAGGGAATTATGTGCAAAGACAAGCTCCTCAAGACACTTACAATGAAACCATGAACCAAAAATCCTTACCTGCCCATCCACAAGAAGGTGTTGTTACCCTTCAGAAAACCGTTGAAATCCTAATTGCTCTTCAGACGCAAGCTATGCAGAATCAACAAGCGTCTGACGCAAGTATCAAGCTATTACAGAACCAAATGGATCAATTTGCAAAACAGCTCAATCAGCGTCCACAAGGGCAACTCCCTAGTGACACGGAAAATCCGAGACAACATGAAGATTGCAAAGCTGTTACACTAAGAAGTGGTAAGAACCTCCATCCACCTCCTTTTCCCGTTATGAAAGAGAAAGAAGTTCCAATAAAAGAAAAGGATGTGGGTGAGAAAGAGAAAGATGTTAAGGTTGAAGAAATAGAGAGGCCAAGTGAGATTCCAAAGAAAAGAGATGATGTTATGAGTAATCGCCCTCCTCCACCGTTTCCGTCTCGAGCTCAGAAAAAGGGTGATTTGGCCGATTTTCAGAAGTTCTTTAATAGAGTGAGAGGCCTTAGTATTAACATTCCGTTGTTGGAAGCTATCCGAGATATTCCCAAATACACGAAGTTTTTGAAGAGAGCTCTAACTAACAAAAGGTCATACTGTGATAATGAGAAGATTGGTCTTCCTGAAGAATGTAGTGCTATTTGTCAAAGTAAATTACCTCCAAAGTTAGTTGATCCTGGGAGTTTCACAATTCCGATATCGATTGGGGAAGAATGGAAAGGTAAAGCACTATGCGATTTGGGTGCGAGCATCAATATGATGCCCAAATCAATCTTTGATAAGCTGAAAATCGGAGAAGGAAGACCTACTGCTATGGTCTTGCAAATGGCGGACAGGTCTCTTGCACATCCCGAAGGCCGAATTGAAGATGTCCTTGTTAAGGCACGTACGTTAGTATTTCCCGTCGATTTCGTTATACTTGAATACGACGCGGATAGGAATGTCCCCATTATTTTGGGAAGACCATTCCTAGCCATGGGGCGTACATTCATTGATGTAGAAAATGGAAAATTAACGATGAGCATACAAGACGAGGAGGTCAAATTTAATGTGTTCCGAGCTATGAAATTTCCAGATTCTCAAGAAGATTGCTTCCGAATGGATGTAGTTGAGCAGGCATCACAAGAGGTATTTGATTGTTTTAATTATGATGTTATCTTGCAGGCCGCTTTGTAGACTTACCTGAGATGATGGAAGAGCTTGCCGAAACAGTGGCAGCTCTTAATTCTGAGAATCCGAAGTATAGGCGTCTTGCCTATGAACCTGTGAGAGAACCGGGGGAGATCATTCCTAAAAAGAAGCCTTCAATTGAATCTCCTCCGGAATTGGAAGAAAAGCCATTGTCTGCACACTTGAGGTATGCGTATTTAGGTACTAATGAAACTCTACCTGTTATTGTTTCAGCGAATTTAATAGGCCCTCAAGAAGATAAATTGTTGTGTGTGTTAAGAGCCAACAAAGAGGCAATAGGTTGGACAATTGCTGACATCAAAGGCATTAGTCCCTCCTATTATCAACACAAAATCATACTTGAAGATGATAACGCACGCTCAGCTGAAGGTTAAAGGAGATTAATGCCCGTTATGAAGGATGTAGTGAAGAAGGAAGTTATCAAGCTTTTAGATGCAGGGATTATTTATCCCATCTCGAGTAGTGAATGGGTGAGCCCAGTTCAGTGTGTACCAAAGAAAGGTTGAATGACAACAATTCTTAATGATAAAAATGAAGCGATTCCTTCAATTCGGTAGTTGGTTGGAGAGTTTGCATGGATTACAGAAAATTGAACAAGGCCACCAGAAAAGATCACTTCCCTCTGTCTTTCATTGATCAAATGTTAGATAAATTAGCTGGAAGAGAATACTACTGTTTCTTAGATGGTTATTCTGGGAATAATCAGATTTACGTGGCTCCAGAAGATCAACATAAAACAACATTCACACGCCCCTTCGGTACTTTTGCATATCGCAGAATGCCATTTGGGTTGTGTAATGCACCTGCTACCTTTCAAAGATGTATGATGGCCATCTTCTGGGATATGATCGATAATTTCCTTGAAGTTTTTATGGACGATTTTTCCGTGTGTGGTGATGATTTTGATAAATGTTTAGATAACTTGGAGAAAGTGTTAATCAGATGCAAGGAAACAGATTTGGTCTTAAACTGGGAGAAGTGTCATTTCATGGTTCGAGAAGGTATAGTTCTGGGTCACAAGGTTTCGAGTGCTGGATTAGAGGTTGATAGAGCGAAGATAGAGGTAATCAAAACTCTTCCCCCACCTGTTTCTGTTAAAGGGGTAAGAAGTTTTCTAGGCCATGCTGGCTTTTATAGGCGTTTCATTAAAGACTTTTCTAAGATTGCTAAACTGTTATGCAACTTACTCGAAAAGGATTCCAAATTTCTTTTTGATGAAGCTTGCTTAGAGGCCTTCCAAGCAATCAAGAAAAGCTTATTTCTACTCCTATAGTATTACCTCCAGATTGGAGTTTACCGTTTGAGGTTATGTGTGATGCGAGTGATTTGTGTTTGGGAGCTGTATTGGGACAGAGAAAAGAGAAGATTTTTCATTCAATTTACTATGCTAGTAAAACTTTTAATGGTGCTCAAGTTAATTATACAGTTACAGAAAAATAGTTGCTAGCAGTTGTGTATTCATTTGATAAATTTTGCTCTTATCTTCTTGGAGCGAAAGTTATAGTTTATTCAGATCATTCAGCGATTAGATATCTTATGGAAAAGAAGGATGCTAAACCGAGGTTAATCAGATGGGTTTTATTGCTTCAAGAGTTCGATTTAGAGATCAAGGACAGAAAGGTTTGCTAGAACCAGGTTGCAGATCATCTATCGCGTCTTGAAGGTTCAGAGATGAATAGTGGTACTGAAAGAGTTAGAGAAGAGTTTCCTGATGAGAATTTGTTTGTTGTTCGTGATTATGAAGCTCCTTGGTATGCGGATATAGAGAATTTAGTGGTGAGTGGTTCTTTTCCTGAAGGATCCACTTATCAAGAAAGAAAAACATAGCTCATCGTGCTAGACAATTCTTTTGGGAGGATCCTTTCCTCTACAAGGTGTGTGCTGACTAAATGATACGAAGATGTGTAGCCAAGGAGGAAACTGAAGCCATTATAGCGGGATGTCATGATTCTCTATACGGAGGACATTTCAAGGGTGATAGAACTGCTGCGAAGGTATTCCAATCAGGTTTTTACTGGCCTACTCTTGTTAAAGATTGCCATGAATATGTTAAGAGATGTACAAGATGCCAGTTTACCGGAAACATTTCCAAGAGGGATGAGATGCCGCGTAATAATGTATTAGAAGTTGAAATATTCGATGTTTGGGGTATAGACTTTATGGGTCCTTTCGTTCCTTCAAATGGTAATCTCTACATCTTATTAGTTGTTGATTACGTGTCTAAATGGGTAGAAGCTGTGGCTTTGCCAACAAATGATTCACGAGTGGTGATTAAGTTCTTAAAGTCACATATTTTCACTAGACATGGTACACCTAGAGTGATTATTAGCGATGGAGGATCTCATTTCGTTAATAAGTATTTAAAGGCTGTTCTAGAAAAGTATGGAGTAAGACACCGTGTATCTACTGCATATCATCCACAATCCAATGGTCAAGCTGAAGTATCGAATCGTGAAGTGAAGTCAATCCTAGAGAAAACCGTTGGTCCTACTAGAAAAGATTGGTCAATGAAGTTAGATGATGCGTTATGGGCCTATCGTACTGCGTTTAAGACTCCAGTTGGTGCATCTCCGTGTCGTATGGTGTATGGTAAGTCGTGTCACTTACCTCTTGAGTTAGAAATGGGTGCCTATTGGGCGATTGGGCAGTTGAACTTGACGAATTCCGATTGAATGCCTATGAAAATGCTAAACTCTACAAAGAAAACACGAAGAAATGGCATGACAATCGAATTTGCACAAAGAACTTTGAAGTGGGACAAAAAGTATTGAAGTATAATTCAAAGTTCAGCAATTATCCGGGTAAGTTAAGGTCTAAGTGGTCAGGTCCATACATTGTGACCAAAGTTACACATCATGGGACGATAGAAATAGAACATCCACTAGAGAACCGTATCTTCATGGTAAACGGTCATAGATTAAAGATATACGATGGAGGTGAAGACACCAACCGCTTGGAAGATCCACATCTCGGGGAGGTCATGTATCTCTTCGAGACTCCTTAGAAGCGTGAGGTAACTCGTCGAGCTTAACGACGTTAAACAAAAGCCAATTCCTTGTATATTAGTTTGAGTTTTTAATTTTCGCAATGTACAATAGTTTGATTTTCATAATTTTAGTGTTTATTATTAAGAAATGAGGAAGGGTAGTTGTTTTTGATGATTTCAGGGGTAAAAAGGTCGTGAGTTTGGGGTCGAAAGGGCGAAAAGAGAAGAAAAATAGGTGATGTTCCAGGGGCAAACTGGGAACCCAGTTTCGAAAGCAAAAAATTACGAGGTTCTGACCCAGCGTTTTGGGTCCCGCCATCCGCTGCGTCACCACCTGCGTCACCAGTTGCGCCATCGACGAAAACCGGGTACCCGCATTTCGCGAAACCGGGAACCTGGTTTTGGAGCTGTAATTTTTCAAACTTCTCTGACCCAGCGTTTCGGGTCTAGCCTTTGGCTGCGTCTTGGCTCGCGCCGTCGACATTAACCGGGGCCCTGGTTTCATCAACACCGGGTACCCGGTTTCGAAGGGTGAAGTTCTGACCCAGCGTCTTGGGGTCCAGCCTTTGGTTGCGTGTTGAGGTAAAAAAAATAGTAATTAAGTAATTTTCCGCGCCGACACAGCAACGCGGAACCGGGTACCCGGATTTCAAAAACCGAGAACCCGGTTTTGAAGCTGTGATGGCGGTTTTAGGTGTTTTAACCTAGTTTCTTTAGCCTCTTCTGCAAGTTTTTACCTAAAACGCACCCACGCCTACCCCACCTCCGAAAATAATCATTAAAACTTATAAATACCATCTTATTCTACCCTCTTTCATCACAAAAACACAAAATCAACTCACCTCATCTCCAAAATAACATCAAATCCTTAGTTTTTCCCCGAGATTTTTCTTCACCCAATCCTTAAATTAAACCAAATTCTTTATTCTCCCACACAAATTGAACAATACCCATCTCATATTCCACCTTTTTCTTCAATTCCTAAGCCTCAAAACATCAAAGTTCTAAACTTCTCTCTAGTTTCTCACTATTTGAAGTTTTGAGTTTGGGGTGGAAAGAGATGACTAAAAGAACCGGTGATTTCCGAAGAACTGCTCCTAGAAAGAAAACCACCATTGGTGGTACTCAAGAACAAGCTATTGAGATTCCTTATTCGCGTCCTAAACGGAAAATTGATGAGGTTAAGCTTGCTCCAAAGAGAAAAGAAATCACAGATCAAAAGAGAAGATTAATTGATGAACCCGAATCCGAGGATGAACATGAAGATGAGATTGAGAAAGAACTTGAGGATGAAACTGAACAAGAAGTTCCGGAAGTACCAGCTCAACAGAAACCCCCGCGAAAGAAGGTGTGGGCCCATAAGTCAAAGAGGGTTTATACTTCTTGGAATGACCAGGTTCGTGAAAAAAATTGAATTTTTGAAGTTTGGTGAGGAGACGGATTTTCCTAATGGTATTATGAGTAGTGCTCACAAAGAATATGCTGTGGTTTGTGACAAGTTTGGTTGGAAAGAATTAAGAGAAAGGAAGCTTGAGTTTATTCCTACTTTTGTGCGAGAATTTTATGAAGGATTAGCTATTTTCCGTGAGGCAATTGAAATTCACAAAAAGGTAGTTCCTTTCTATATTGAACTTATTCGGAAATCTTTGAAATTACCCAACTTTACTGGTTCATGTCTGTTCCAAGACACTCTTAATGACCCTTCTTCGATTCTGAATCCCTTTGGGGTACTGTGCTTGTTAATGGGGCTAGCCCAATTCCTGAAGGAGAAAGATATCTTGGACAGTTTTACAGCAGTAATTTGACACCTAGTGTGAAGGTTTGGTCTCGTTTCATAATACCTACTTTCTTTGGAATTAAACACATATCCGAGTTGAAGAAGGAGCATGTAATTTTTATTAAGTGTATTATTGAGGAAAAGCAAATGAATGTTGCTAAGATTATTTATGACACCATCATGGAATTCGCGAGAGCTCCGATGAAACAACAGAATCTCAAGTTCCCTTGTACTATTACTAAGTTGTGCCTAGACGCAAAGATTCCGCGTAGGAACGCTGAGGATGATGGTGTGACAGTTGGAGTAAGCATGGCATTGACTACAATTCAGAATATCCATGATGAAGCAACACGAGCTACGAAGACTCCTAGAGCTCCTCCACAAAAGAAAGCGAAGAATGCTCATGAGTTGGAATCGAAAATAAGGGTGTTGGAAGAGAATCAAGAGAAGATGATTACTACCTTGGGAAACGTTACAATAGAATTGGACCTTCTTCGAACTTTGATCTTAGGCGTAAACACACTTCAAAACGCGATTTATGATGCTGTTACGCAAGATAAGGTCCAGAACGCAACACCAGTAACCAGCCACGCGCTGTTAAGATACGTTTTCTAATCCTCCCTTTTAGTGTAGATTAGTTTAATTGCTTTATTGAGTCTTTTCGAGTCGTGGGGACATGGCTTAGTTTTGAGTTTGGGGTGGGGTTCGTTGCCTCATCCCAGTTTTTATGTGCTATTTGTTTTATTTGCTTTCAATAAAAGAATTTTCGGAGTTGCGTTTGACTGTAGAAATTTTAAATATCCCATTAAGCATACTTTTGATGAATCTATGACAGTAAATAGTGGACTTTAGGGATTGATATAAAACGCATCTAGAATTGCATGCAAACATAGGTAATTGATTGGAAAAATTAATGAACAATGCAAATGAAGTAAGCTTGTACTTTAGGAATATGTTTGGTGTGTAGAACGTGAAATCCTAATTAGTAGAGAACCCACCTAGATATGAACTAAAGACAAGCTATGTACTTAGGAAAATGATAGGGGTACTTCTTTGTTAGCCATTTGTGACCTTTTTAGCCTTATATCCCTTGTATTAATTATTATCTGTCTTAGCCCACTTTGAGCCTTTAGCCTTTTCTTTGTAGCCACGATATAAGCCATTATCCCTTAGATTATTAGGCATGACCATATGACCCGCACTTGAATCACAACCCTGAGACATGTCTCGAGCTTGAGTTTGGGGTGGTGGGTCCACTTATGGGGAATTTATTGGGTAGGGATTGATGTGCTTTGTATTGTAGCACAATTGCAGATGATATATAATTGTAACCCTTTGCCGGGAATGAAGAAAAATGAAAAAGAAAGAAAAAAAATGAAAAAAATTTCGAAAATCATACTGTAGAAACCGGGAACCCGGTTTGCATCTGTACCAAAAAAAAAGAGAAAAGAAAAAGAAAAATATGAATGAATAAAACATCCGGAAAGTGGAATTTTTCTGAAAAATCATCTTGTTTATAGTGGGTAGACAGGGGACGCTAAATTGTTGCGTAAATGGGTGAGTGAGAACATTTTTGAGCGAAAACTCAAGCTCGAGGACATTGTTGATGGTAAGTGAGGAGAGAGCCAAAAGCTCACTTCAAATTTACCAAATATACATTGATGTCTCCTCATTTGTGATAATAAAATATACTTCTGAGAAATCATTTTAGGCTTATTTATTAGTTTATAGGTTGATTTTAGCTTAGTTTAGTGCACTTTCCTATTTTGGGTCTTGATTTAGTAACATAATATTTTTCGAGCATATTGGGTTTAATTGTTTATTTAGTGTGAAGCTTTAAAGATAATTATGGAGATTAATTAGAGTCCAAGTCAAAGACAACAACTTATGGAAAGAGATTTGCATGGAAATTGGAGATAAGGAAACAAAAGCTAAAAAGATGGAAAAGGAAAAGCTGCCTAAATCTGGGATTCTGCATACACGTCTAAAGATATGCGTTTTTACCTAAGAAATAGGCCGATTTTGGTAATTTCCTTTTTTAGGGTCAATATAATTCTGTTGCGATTCTTTTGGTATATTATGGAGCTCAAATCGACCAATAACGAAGAAGATATGCTCAAAACGGTCCAGCAGTGTTTATCTTTATTTCCTTACGAATTTGAGTTGGACTAGGAGTCCATTACTTTCCTTCTCCTTCAACAAAACGAATTAGGTCTTCCTATACCCTATAAATACAGCCTATTAACACTCTAAAATCATCCTTGGCCAGACCCTAAGGCCAAGAGGAAGCTGCAACACAAGAGAAGAAGTCTGGAAGGAGCTGTGCAACAATTATGTCTCCTTCAACCTCTTATTTTGTAATTATTTTCTCTTCATTTCTTAGTATGAATTAATTCCTTTTAGTTTGAGTGTTTAGCATATATGTATGAACCCTAGTTTTGATTGACATCTATCTAATTTGGGAACTTAATGTTTTAAATTGAATTATAGTTTTTATTCTCTGTTAATGTGTTTGAATTTATATTCTGTGTTCTTGTGGAAGTGCACCCATATAGAATTACCATCTAGTAATTAGGTCACCATTGACAACGGTGTTTAATTTCATGTTTAGCACATAACGTCTAGTATTAGGTTTGATCTGACAACCCAACCTAGCTAGATAATCACTATGGTTTAGTCCTTGTGACTATTGGCCAATTACAGGAAAAGTTTGCTTAGGAAGCCTTATTGACACAGGTAAATCCTATTTTAAACTACCGATAGCGAATTGGGACCGATTAGGGAAATACTACATAATTTACCCTTACATGTTTAGAACGGCAAAACTAGTGGGGATTGCATGCTAATAACTCAAGCTAGACTTTCATACTATCTTCTTTTCTTTTACTTATTCTCTGTCTTTAGTTTATTAGTTTAGTTTATTCATTAAAAAACCAAATATATATTTGTCTATCTTTTCTTTCTCTTGCGTATTATCTTATCTATCTTTAATATCTGCACTTGATAATTTGCAAAAGTTCTCTCTAACTTTCGTCAGTCCCTGAGGAACGAATCTTCTTATCATTAAAACTTGCATACGTCATGTAATACTTGCAGTACCGTGTTAGCTTAGGGTGTTTATTTTCACTTATTTTATACATCTTTTTATCACACCTTAGGCCACACCAAGTTTTTGGCGCCGCTGCCGGGGACTACATCCTTAGTCCTTGTGCAATTATCTTGTGATTTTATTTTAGTTAGTTCTATTTTACGCTTTTCTTTTTCGTTTTTGTCTTTACAGATTTTTTTAGGCGAGAGCAGATTTATTAGGAGATAAAGGTTTCGTGTTATTAGATCCTTAAGAAGCTAATTCATGATGGAATCTCTAAAGCTCAAGGAGTTAAGCCAACAACTTGAGGAATTACGAGAACAATCGCGAAAACTAGCTCAGAGGAATCTAGTACATACCTCACCTTCATGTCCTAGTTGTGGAGCAAGAGATCACTCGTGGGTACATTGCATGAACAATCCAGTCTCAATTTCCTTCATGCCTTATCAAAGAGACCATTATTATGATGGTTATTATCAATCTCAAGGAAATTACGCTGACTATCAACCCCCACAGAGTTACAATTGGGTCGGAGATCAACAGACGTATTATCATAATAACCATTATTATGATGATTATTATCAACCACGACCACAATCTTATTATCCTCCACAACCTATCTATCAAGAAGCGCCGGCTTATAATGAAGCTTATCAAGAACCACCTCCTTATTCAATGCAGCAAACCGTCCAAGAACAACCTTCGAGTTCGAATTCAATCATGGCTAAGATAATGAACCTAACTGAAAAAATGGAGATTCGCCAACAAATATTCCAAAGCTCAGAAAATGCGCCTAAGAATATCGAGCATACAATGTCACAAATGGTGAATAAGCTTCAAATCTTTGCAGAAAGGCAACTCCGAAGTGATACTAGTGCTCCAGCAAACACAGTTTGTCATGCAGTTGAATTAGGAAGTGGAAAACAACTACCTCCACCAAGACCAGAACCAGAACCAGTCCCTATTCTAGAAACGGGGGGAGAAGAAACAACAGAAGATAAGGTCGAAGAGGTAGTTGAACAAAAAAGTGTCCAAGAGAAGACACCAGAAAAGAAAGAGAGCCTAGTGGTAACCAACACATGTCCTCCTCCACCATTCCCTTCACATGTCAAAAAGGACAATGACCTGGAATTCAAG
This sequence comes from Nemophila menziesii, assembly GCA_029959085.1. Classification (NCBI taxonomy): domain Eukaryota; kingdom Viridiplantae; phylum Streptophyta; class Magnoliopsida; order Boraginales; family Hydrophyllaceae; genus Nemophila; species Nemophila menziesii. The sequence goes on from JARWIR010000004.1 coordinate 2,210,162, forward strand.
AAGTTCGTTGACATGATGAACAAGTTAAAGATCAGCAGCCCGTTTGTAGAAGCTCTCACAAGAATGTCAAAATACGGTCAATTCATGAAGGACACTCTTTCTAACAAACGAAGAGTCGAGATGAATGGATTGCCAGAGGATTGTAATGCTACAAGTGAATTCGAGTTACCACCAGAAACACCTTCTCCCACGAAATCTTGGATGGCACCATCCATGATCATGAAGAATCGAGCTGAAAAGTTCGTGGGAATTAAAGGCAAAGGGTGGAAATTTCGTCAGCCCTAATCGAGGTAACACGTCTAACTTTGAAAGACGTTAAACAAAAGTGCTAAACGGGAGACAACCCGTAATTTCTTTTATGTTTTTACATTTTTAGTTTTAAATTTATGTTTAGTTGTTTTTAGTTGATATTGCATATTTGAGAAAGGTATTAGTGTTTTTGGTGTGTAGGAATTGGAGAAATCGAGTTAGGGACGCGAGGATATTTTTTTTTCGGAGCAAAGGACTACCCCCGCGGACTACCCCTAGTCCGCAGGTATGCACCGCAGGGTCAAACCCGTGCCACGGGTCGAGCCACGGGTCGAGCCCAGAAGCCGCGAAAAAGTGACCCGCGGACTACCCCATGGTCCGTGCCATGGTCCGCGAGGCACAAACACGTGCCACGGGGTAGGTCCACGGGTATTTTGACGTAGGAGGCGCGGAGCACCCCCGCGGTACACCGCACCATGGTCCGCAGCCAAAACGCGTGCCACGGGGTCCTACCACGTGTATCATCCAGTGGGCAAAAAATTTCGAGCAACAGAAGCTGCGGTGTACCCCGCGGTACACCCATGGTCCGCAGGGGTAGTCCGCCCGAGCCGCCAGAGAGAGAAAAGAAAGGGTTTCAAGGTTATATGAAGATCTATTGCTCATTATTCCGAATTTTATAAACCTTAAACCTCTTTCTCTTCTCCAAAACTCTCCTAACTCCATTGAAGCTCATCAAAACCTTCACCAATCACCAAAACACTACCCAATCAAAAGAAAAACACATCAATCCTTCTTTCCACATCATTACAAGAGAATCAAACACCCAATCTTCACCAAATCCATGAATTCAAAAATTCATCCTACAATTTCTTAAATCCAAGCCAACCCATTACAAATCCACCTTACCCACATAGAGATTCATCATCAATTCACCTATACAAGGCCAAATCAAGCTTGTTCAATCAATAATTCACAAGTTCAAATTTCAAGGGTTGCTAAAGCTTTGAGTTAGGGGTTAATTGAAGATGACTAATCGAACAACAATTTTAGCTAACAAGAGGGAGGTGAAGAGTAACAAGGGATTGGGTTTAAACAAGAAGAAATCAATTGACAAAGGTTCTAGTTCTAAATCAAAGGGTAAAAAGAAAGTTGAGAAGAGTGGAATACCTTTGTTTGATCGTAATGGTAAGCTTTACTTTTATGCAAAGGATAAAACACAACCTTCACAAGGTCTTGCACCCAAAGAAAAAGAGAAAGCTTCAAGGGCCCTGATAGCTTCTCCGAAGGAACAATTAAAGGAACTACCTTTTTCTTATAAGATAGTATTTGAAGAAGAAGTTGAAGGAGAATACATGAAGGTTCATGGAAATTTGGAATGCTTGGGTTGTTTGTGAATTGTATTTTGTGAGGAGAAGAGGAAGATGTGGCACAGTTGATCCATGGGGAGGTGATACAAATTTTCGATCTCTCCCATGACGTTATATAATGCAATATCCTACTATGATCACGTGTCCTGAACAAAAAGCGAATATGAAGTTGGGTGAAGAAGAAACACGTGAATTTAAGATGAGTAACAATATTGACAATGCTTGGATCATTAAATTTTTTAGAGTAATTACGCAACTTTCAAAAGAAGAAAAGGAGTACATCACAACACTCCTCGAGCAATCAAAAAAAAATCCAGCAAAATCCTATCTTGGATGTCGACAAGGCGAGGTAATAGCCTCGAAGAGTATGTTTTCTTTCTTCCATACCATTTCTTTATGTGCAATATGTATGCTAATTTTAAATTTTATTCTTTCTTGAGTCTTTTTCGAGTCGTGGGGACACGGCTCATTTTTGAGTTGGGGGTGGGGATTCGTTGTCCTCATCTTCCTTTTTGTTTTTGCCTAAAATTTAAAATTTTTTGGGTTGAATTAGGCATAGAATACCTTTGAATGTACCTATTTGAGCATGATTTTACTAGGTCAATGATAGTAAGTAGTATGTTTTTGAAAGATGTTATAAATTTGTTTAGAATGCATGTATGAAAACAGGAAATAAACGATAGGAAAGTTAATGAGCAATGCTATGAAGTATGTTGAAACTTAGGGAAATTATTTGGTGTGTAGAACGTGAGGTTTAAAATTAGTTGAAAACCCACTTGTCTATGAACTAATAATGAAAAAAGTAACGAAATCCGGTAGTTAGAAAAATGACTAAGGCAGTTCTTTCATTATTAAAACACTTGAATCCTTTTATACTTTCTCACCCTTTTGTTTGATATTATTGTTATTTATCCGTCTTAGCCCCTCTGAGCCTTTCTAAAGCCTTTTTCTTGAAACACATTATAATCCATACCCTTAGTTTGTAGGACTTATCTATATGACCCGCACTCGAATCGCAAAACTTGAGACAACTCGTTTTAGAGCTTGAGTTTGGGGTAGTGGGTTTCATCATTAGGGAACTTTGGGATTTGGGAATTATATTTGTGATTTTATTGATGATGAAATTATTATTATTGTAACCCTTTGCCGGGGTAATAGTGAATGAAAAAGAAGCTACGAGCTAAATTTGCCAACAAGGGCATAAAAAGAATATATATATGAAAAATAAAATAGTGTGATATCTCAACATCAAAAGAGAATCGTAGCTATATAAAAGAAAAATTGATTTTAAAAGAAAATATATTCGGACCGGCAAAGTGGATGTTATATCATCATAAAAGGTTTTAATTGGGAATATTGGGGATGCACATTAAAAAGCATCAATAAATTGGGTTGAGTGAGAACATCTTCGAGTGAAAACTCAAGCTCTAGGGCGATTCGTTGATGGCTAGTGAGGAGAGAGCCAAAAGCTCACTTTTCATTATCCAAATATACCACACCCGTCCTTAAGACAAGTTATAACAAAAGACCTTAGGATTTCTAACTGCTAGGTGGAGAAACAATTGAGCTATTAGGTAGTAGGTAAGTGGACCATTGGATGCTATATTAGGACCTATGAACAACCTATAGCCATTAACATGAACTAAGTTATCATCCTCTCCTTCTGGCATTGCGAAATTAATCTGGACTTGAATTTATGGATTGTTGATTACATGTATATTAAGCATATTTGTGCATTATTTCTTGAGCATTACTACATGATACTTTTTAGATATTTTGCTCTAGGATCATTCATTCTGTTCTGTTCTGTTCTTATTCTCCTCCTACTTCTTCTTCTTGTTTATATGACTACCCTACTGTTCTTTACTTTTATTGTATCGGGACGATACAACTTTGAGTTGGGGGTCTAGATGTCTCCTCATTTGTGATAATAAAATATACTTCTGAGACATCATTTTAGGCTTATTTATTAGTTTATAGGTTGATTTTAGCTTAGTTTAGTGCACTTTCCTATTTTGGGTCTTGATTTAGTAACATAATATTTTTAGAGAATATTAGGTTTAATTGTTTATTTAGTGTGAAGCTTTAAAGATAATTATGGAGATTAATTAGAGTCCAAGTCAAAGACAATAACTTATGGAAAGAGATTTGCATGGAAATTGGATATAAGGAAACAAAAGCTAAAAAGATGGAAAAGGAAAAGCTGCCTAAATCTGGGATTCTGCATACACGTCTAAAGATATGCGTTTTTACCTAAGAAATAGGCCGATTTTGGTAATTTCCTTCTTTAGGGTCAAGATAATTCTGTTGCGATTCTTTTGGTATATTATGGAGCTCAAATCGACCAATAACGAAGAAGATATGCTCAAAACGGTCCAGCAGTGTTTATCTTTATTTCCTTACGAATTTGAGTTGGACTAGGAGTCCATTACTTTCCCTCTCTTTCAAGAAAACGAATTAGGTCTTCCTATACCCTATAAATACAGCCTCTTAACACTCTAAAATCATCCTTGGCCAGACCCTAAGGCCAAGAGGAAGCTGCAACACAAGAGAAGAAGTCTGGAAGGAGTTGTGCAACAATTATGTCTCCTTCAACCTCTTATTTTGTAATTCTTTTCTCTTCTCTTCTTAGTATGAATTAATTCCTTTTAGTTTCAGTGTTTAGCATATATGTATGAACCCTAGTTTTGATTGACATCTATCTAATTTGGGAACTTAATGTTTTAAATTGAATTATAGTTTTTATTCTCTGTTTATGTGTTTGGATTTATATTCTGTGTTCTTGTGGAAGTGCACCCATATAGAATTACCATCTAGTAATTAGGTCACCATTGACAACGGTGTTTAATTTCATGTTTAGCACATAACGTCTAGTATTAGGTTTGATCTGACAACCCAACCTAGCTAGATAATCACTATGGTTTAGTCCTTGTGACTATTGGCCAATTACAGGAAAAGTTTGCTTAGGAAGCCTTATTGACACAGGTAAATCCTATTTTAAACTACCGATAGCGAATTGGGACCGATTAGGGAAATACTACATAATTTACCCTTACATGTTTAGAACGGCAAAACTAGTGGGGATTGCATGCTAATAACTCAAGCTAGACTTTCATACTATCTTCTTTTCTTTTACTTATTCTCTGTCTTTAGTTTATTAGTTTAGTTTATTCATTAAAAAACCAAATAAATATTTGTCTATCTTTTCTTTCTCTTGCGTATTATCTTATCTATCTTTAATATCTGCACTTGATAATTTGCATAAGTTCTCTCTAACTTTCGTCAGTCCCTGAGGTACGAATCTTCTTATCATTAAAACTTGCATACGTCCTGTAATACTTGTAGTACCGTGTTAGCTTAGGGTGTTTATTTTTACTTATTTTATACATCTTTTTATCACACCTTAGGCCACACCATACATCCACACCGTCCTTAAGCCATTATTAAAACCATAAAGACCTCGTGATTCCTAAGTGCATAGTGAATTTATGATTCTGTTGATAGGGAATATACTAGGTGGAGCGTTCCAAGCGATTTAGGATTAATGACCACCCTATAGCCATCATACAGAGATGAGTATAAGTGTAATTTTCAAACATTGCGACTTTTATTTTATGATTGAGATTATTCATGTTTGATTTTGCATTATAGATGTATGTGTATATTAGTTTCTAGAGTTTGTTATATGAGATTTATCTTGAGAATTGCTTTAGGTGTATTTGCTAACTTCTACTTGTTCTTACGTTTACTTTTACCCCTTTGTTTTGTTTTACTTTGTCGGGACGATAAAGGTTCGAGTTGGGGGTCTTGATGTCTCCCTAATTGTTCTTATTTTCGACCCTTGGGAGACATCATTTTTTATGTTTATTTGAATATTTTGATAGACTTTTGAGTTAAAAATGCAATAATCCGGAATTCCTATTTTATTTCTAGTATTTTTGATTTATTAAACTTTTGCGCGTAATCTTGTGCATTTTAGTGAAAAGTTTGTAGGTTTTTAATATTAGCTAGGAAAGGAATCCGAGAATAGAGTCAAATATCGTGATATGGAGTAAAAGCGTGAAGACAAATCCTGAAAGAATTTTATTTTGGAGCTGCAAATCTGGAAAACAGGCCAAAGATTGCTGATTTCGAGGCACTTAAGAGATGATTTAGCCGCTGACCTTTAAAGAGACTATGTTCCTTATCAAGTTACATAAATTTAGCCAGTGATTTCAGGTCAATTAGAGTTATAACGAATCGGCTAGAGCCGTTTTAGTGAAGGTGGTGCAGCAGTTACGGGATTTAGGGCTTAGAAAATGGACTTGGGCTTTTAATTAGTGATTTAATTTTAAGCCCAAAGCCTAATCCGAATTTTAGCTTATAAAAGGAGCTCTTGACTTCTATTTTTCACACAATTCACTTTTTACAAAATAAAACATCAAGAGAGAAGAAGCAGAAGGAAGAAGAAGAAGCTGGAGAGCTGGAGAGAGTCTATATCTCCATTCTCAGCCAATTCCAATTCCAGAAATTAGGTCTTTCTTATTTTTAATTCTGTAAAACATTATGAATTCCATTTCTTTTAAGTTAGTTTTTTTTAATTAGTATGAGCTAATTTCTTCATAGTACTTGAGAATGCTTTATGGGTGAATCCCGACTCTATTGAATTTCTATGTCTGAATTTGGGTTTCTGTTAAATTAAATTAAATTGGGTCTTTTACTCTTTTCGGTATTTTGAGATTATTTATTGTTTTTGGAGTCATGAACTAAGAACAGGTGTTAGTATCTAGGCTATTCCACATATGTGGCGTGTGGATCATCCTGGCGGAGGGTTTAGGTACGGAATTAATTACTCAATCTAAAATAGAAGCTATTGACTCTGACGAGCTTAGTTAATTTTAGGGCCAATGTGGTAAAATTACTTAATCATCTAGAAGTGGATCATATTTACCCTGACGGGACTAGTGACACTCTAGGATAGCCTTATAGTCCATCCTGACGGGGGTATAAGGAATTTAGAATCCCGACCATAGTAATTGACCGATTTAACCCTTAAACAGCATATGTTATGAAATAGAATTAGGAGGATCCCTTGCGTTCTCAAGTGCTGCCTTCTCATATTTGCGTTTTAGTATTTAATTGCATTTTCTTTATAGTCTTTCATTACTTAGAATTAATACAAACAAACAATCAATCATTATATCTTTACTTGTTTTCATAAGTGAAACCATTCATTATTCGATAAGCATTGTAGTTAACAAAATCGTCCCTGCGAACGATCCTAGAATCATTATTACTACTTGGGACAACCGTACACTTGTGGTTGTGGTTCAATTACTTTTGCATTTATTTTAGAACACACAAAGGACCACCACATACTCCCTATTAACTCACTATGTATCTAAGAATCACGAGGTCTTTACGGTTTTAGCGTAGACTTAGGGACGGTATGGTATTTATATTTGGTAAATTTGAAGTGAGCTTTTGGCTCTCTGGTGGTCCTTTGTGTGTTCTAAATAAATACAAATAATAATCGAACCACAACCGCAAGTGTACGGTTGTCCCAAGTAGTATATCTGATAATACAGATTCGTTCCAAGGACGGAATGGTTGATCACAATGTCTAGCAAATAGTGATTGATGCACTTATGAAAATAAAAGATAATAATATGTTTGTTTGGTTTTTGTTATTAAAGCTAATGAATGAAAGACAAATATTAAAATGCAAATAAAATTAAGACGCAAGTAAAATGGTTTAAAACGCAATATGAGATGTAGCACTTGAGAACGCAAGGATCCTCCCTATCCTATTTCTTAACTTGTGTTGTTTAAGGGCTAAATTAGTCAATTACAATGGTCGGGATTCTAATTTCCTTGTACCCCATTCAGGGTGGACTATAAGGCGATCCTAAAGTGTCACTAGTCCCGTCAGGGTAAATATGATCCACCGTTGGATGATTAAGTTTTATTACCTCATTGGCCCTAGGATTAGCTAAGCTCGTCAGAATCATTAACTTCTATCCTAGATTGAATAAATGGTTCCGTATTTAAACCCTCCGTCAGGATGATCCAATTGCCACTAATTGGAATAGCCTAAATACTACTACCTGTTCCTAGTTCATGACGCTAAAAACAGTAAATATTCATAATTTATCGAAAAGAGTAAAAACCCTAATTTAGTTTAATTCAATAAAAACCCAAATTCAACATTCGTTAATTAATAAGATTGGGATTCACCCATTGTTTGTTCTCAAGCACTATGGAAAACTTAGCTCATATTAAAATGGAATACGAAATTAAAAGTAATGGAATTCATATTGTTTACAGAATTAAAAAGATAAAAGAACCTAATTTCCGGAATCGGAATGACTACGAACGGAGATATAGACCCTCTCCAGCTCTTGTAGCTTCTTCTCCTTCCTTTAGTTGCTTCTCTCTGGTGTTTTTTTAATTTTGCAGAATGTGAACTGTGTGTAAAATAGAAGTCAAGGGCTGGTTTTATAGGTGGAAATTCGGATTAGGGCTTGGACCTAAGAGTAAAACATTAATTAAATGTCCAAGCCCAAAATCTAAGCCCAAAATCCCGTAACTGCTGATACACCTTCACTAAAACGGCTTTTCCCGATGCGTTATGACTCCGATTGACCTCATTACAGTTGCTAAAGTTCCGTAACTCGATAAGGAATGTTTTCTCTTCAAAGGTCAGCGGCTAAATCATCGCTTAAGCACCTCGAAATCAGCAATCTATGGCCTGGAAAATGGATTTTCAGCTCTAAAAATAATATCTTCGGGATTTCTTTTCAAATCTTGACTCTATCTTTTGATCTTTTGACTTTCTCCTCGGATTCCTCTTCTAGCTAACATCTAAAACCTGTAAAATCTTCACTAAAAATACCAATATTACGCGCAAAAGCTTAATAAATCAAAAATGCTAGAAATAAAAGAGGAAAATCATATTATTGCATATTTAGTCCAAAAGTCTATTAAATTGATTAAATAAACACCAAAAATGATGTCTCCTAAGGGTCGAAAATAAGAACAATTAAGGAGACATCAAGACCCCCAACTCAAACCTTTGTCGTCCCGACAAAGCAAAACAAAACAAAACAAGGGGTAGAAGTAAACGCAAGAACAAATAGAAGCTTAGCAAATAAACGTAAAGCAATTCTAAAGATAAATCTCATATAGCAAAACTTTAAAAACTAAGATATACATACACTAATCATGCAACATCAAACATAAATAATCTCAATCATAAAATTAAAGTCGCAATGCTTGAAGGTTACACTTGTACTCATATTTGTATGATGGCTATAGGGTGGTCATTAATCCTAACTCGCTTTGAACGCTCCACCTAGCATATTTCCTATCAACAGAATTATAAATTCACTATGTACTTAAGAATCAAGAGGTCTTTACGGTTTTAATATTGGCTTAAGGACGGTATGGATGTATATTTGGTAAATTTGAAGTGAGCTTTTGGCTCTCTCCTCACTTACCATCAACATGTCCTCGAGCTTGAGTTTACGCTCACAAATTGTTCTCACTCACCCAATTAACGCGCTAATGTTGCATCCCCACTGTTAACCCAAATAAAACTAAGATGATTTCCAAAAATATTCCACTCTGCCGATTTATTTATTCTTTCTTTCTTTTTATTTTCTTTTTCATTTCTTTTTTTCATTTTTTTTTCCAAATCCCGGCAAAGGGTTACAAATAATAATATCATCTACATTTTTGTGCCTCAATATAACACATATAATCCCTTCCCAATGTATCTTCCCAAATATGGTCCCACCACCCCAAACTCAAGCTCGAGACAAGTCTCAGGGTTGTGATTCAAGTGCGGGTCATTTGGTCATGCCTAATAATCTAAAGGATAATGGGCTTATATCGTGGCTACAAAAGAAAAGGCTTAAGGCTCAAATTGGGCTAAGACGGATAAAATTATAATAAGGGATAGCAAGCTAAAAGGCTTCAAATGGCTAACAAAGAACTGCCCCTATCATTTTCCTAAGTACGTAGCTTGTCTTTAGTTCATATCTAGGTGGGTTCTCTACTAATTAAGATTTCACGTTCTACACACCAAACATATTCCTTAAGTACAAGCTTACTTCAGTTGCATTGTTCATTAATTTTTCCTATCAATTACCTATGTTCGCATGCAATTGTAAGTGCGTTTTATGTTATTCCCTAAAGTCCACTATTTACTATCATAGATTCATCAAAAGTATGCTTAAAGGAACATTTAAAATCTTCTACAGTCAAACGCAACTCCGAAAATTATTTTATTGAACGCAAATAAAACATATAACACATAAAAACTGGGATGAGGCAACGAACCCCACCCCAAACTCAAAAATGAGTCGTGTCCCCACGAATCGAAAAGACTCAACGCAATAAAAATAAACTAAACTACTAAAACGCAAAAGGGATTAGAAAACGTATCTTAACCAGCGCGATGCTGGTTATCGGTGTTGCGGCCATGAACTTTCTCTTGCGTAAGAATACCATAGGTGGCGTGTTGAATTGTGCTCACCCCCATTAACATGTTTCGGAGAAGTTCTAACTCTTTTGTAACGTTTCCTAAAGATTCAATCATCTTCACTTGATTCTCTTCTAACACCTTCACTTTCGCTTCCAACTCATCCGTTGTATGCATCTTCTTCTTTGGAGGAGCTCTAGGATTCCTTGTTGCTTTCACCACCTCATCATGAATATTCTTGATCAAAGTTAAACCCATACTTTCATACACTACAACACGATCAATCTCTGCGTCTTTACGCAGAACCTTTGCGTCTAAACACAAAGTAGTGACGGTACAAGGAAATTTGAGATTTTGTTGTGAAGTAGGAATTCTAGCAATTTCCATGATGGTATCATATATCACACGAGCAACATCCATGGGTTTCTCCTCAATAATACACTTAATGAACAAAAGATGCTCCTTCTTCACTTCCGATATGTGTTTAACTCCGAAGAAGGTAGGAATTATGAAACGTGACCAAATCTTAGCACATGGTAGCAAGTTACTACTATACATCTGTCCAGGATATCTCTCTCCTTCGGGAATTGGGCGGGCCCCATCAACAAGCACTTTCCCCCAGAGGGATTCATAATCAAACGAAGGCTCTTTTAGAGATTCTTGAAACGGACATATTCCGGAAAACTCGGGTAATTTCAATGATTTACGAATAAGCTCAACGGAGAAAGGAACTACCTTTTTGCGAATAATGACAGCTTCTTTTGAGAAGGCGATTCCTTCATAAAAATCTCCCACCAAGGTAGGAATATACTCAAGCTTCCTTTCTCTCAATTCCTTCCAACCCAATTTATCACAAGTAACACCATAATCTTTATAAGCACTAGTCATAATACCTTTAGGAAGATTCATCTCCTCACCAAACTTCAAAAATTCAATTCGATCACGAACCTGAGTATCTCATGGAACGAAGACTCTCTTAGACTTTTGAGCCCAAGCTTTCCTACGCGGAGCTTTTGGTTGTTGCACTGGTTTTTCGGGTACTTCTTGTTCAGTTTCTTCCTCAATCTCTTCTTCAACTTCTTCCTCACTTTCTTCATCACTCTCATCAATTAACCTGCTCTTTTTCGGATTAGCCGTACTCGGATTTTCTTTTCTTTTCGGAGCAATTGGGTTTTGGACAGTCTTTTTGGATCACGAATCCGGAATCTCAATTGCTTGGTCTGGGCTAGCTCCAATATTGTTCCTGTTTCTTGGTATGTTTCTTCGATAGTTACACATGGAATCGGTTCTGTTAGTCATCTCTTTTCACCCCAAACTCAAAACTTCAAATAGAGAAAAAGCTAGAGAAAAGCTTTGAAATTTGATGTTTTGAGGCTTAAAACTTGAAGGATTAGGTGGAATATGAGATGGGTTAAGGTTATTTGAGAGGGATTTTGAAAGAATTGGGTTTAATTTCAAGGTTGGGAGAAAGAAATTTTTGGAGAAATTATGATTTTTGGTGATGTTTTGGAGAAGATGTGAGTTGATTTTGTGTTTTTGTGATGATAGAAGGCTTGATTTGATGATTTTATAGCTGTTTGTTGATGATTTTCGGAGTAGGTGGAGGCAAGGATTCGGAATATAAGGTTTGGCTTGGAAAAGAGGCAAAAAAACTAGGTTTAATAAACTCAAAACCGCCTCTTGCAACAGCTGGCCGGCTAGCCGGCGGATTCGCCGGCATGCCGGTCGCGAAGGCGGCGAAAAATAATTACTAATTTTGATTTTTTTTTAACCTCAAAACGCAAGTATATTGCGTCGTCGCTGACGCAGTGATCAGAACTCTCGACATTCTTGGCCGGCTAGCCGACGGATTCGCCGGCATGCCGGTCAAATGTCAATGGCGCATTTGATGACGCAGCAACCTTGCGTCGTCGCTGACGCAAGGACCAGAACCTTTCCTCCATTTGGCCGGCTAGCCGATCAGTTGATCGGCATGCCGGCGGGTTCTCGCTGGCGCGAATGATGACGCAGCAATGCTGCGTTGTCGCTGACGCAATGGTCAGAGAGTTGGGGTTCTTCAGCTCGTTTGGCCGGTATGCCGGCCAGCTCGCTGGCTAGCCGGTCAAACCTGCTGTGGACTTCAAATTTTTTCGTTTTCTCCTCGTTTTGACCCCAAACTCATGACCATTATACCCCTGAAATCATCAAAAACAAACACCCTTCCTCATTTCTTAAAAATAAACACTAAATGCAACGAAAACTTAACTAGTTTACACTACGAAAATTGAAATACTTAAACTAATATACAAGGAATTGGCTTTTGTTTAACGTCGTTAAGCTCGACGGGTTACCTCGCGCTTCTAAGGAGCTTCGAGGAGGTACATGACCTCTCCGGGATGTGGGTCTTTTGCACGATCGGTGTCTTCACCTCCATGATAAATCTTTAAACGATGACCGCTCACCATGAATGTACGGTTCTCAAGTGGATGTTCTATCTCTATAGCTCCATGAGGTGTAACCTTGGTTACAATGTAAGGACCTGACCACTTCGATCTTAATTTCCCCGGATAATTACTGAACTTCGAATTATACTTCAACACTCTTTGTCCCACTACAAAGTTCTTCTCTCGAATTCGATTATCATGCCATCTCTTAGTATTTTCTTTGTAAAGTTTAGCATTCTCATAAGCATGTAATCTACATTCGTCGAGCTCATTAAGTTTCATCATTCGATTCTCACCAGCTAGCGTAGGGTCTAAATTTAACTTTGTAATAGCCCAATAGGCACCCATTTCTAGTTCAAGAGGTAAGTGACAAGCCTTACCATAAATCATTCGATACGGAGAAGCACCTACTGGAGTTTTGAAAGCAGTTCGATAGGCCCAAAGTGCATCATCTAATTTCATAGACCAATCTTTTCTAGTAGGACCAACGGTCTTCTCTAAGATAGACTTTACCTCACGATTTGATACTTCGGCTTGACCATTGGCTTGTGGATGATAGGCAGTAGATACACGATGTCTGACTCCATATTTCTCTAGAACAGTCTTCAAATACTTATTAACGAAATGAGTACCTCCATCGCTAATAATCACCCTTGGAGTTCCATGTCTAGTGAAAATATGTGATTTTAAGAACTTAATCACCACTCTAGAATCATTGGTAGGTAAAGCCACCGCTTCTACCCACTTAGACACGTAATCAACAGCTAATAAGATGTAGAGGTTACCATTTGAAGGAACGAAAGGACCCATAAAACCTATACCCCAAACATCAAATATTTCAACTTCTAATACATTATTACGTGGCATCTCATCCCTCTTGGATATGTTTCCGGTAAATTGGCATCTATTACATCTTTTAGTATATTCATGACAATCTTTTATAATAGAAGGCCAATAGAAACCAGATTGTAATACCTTAGCAGCAGTTCGATCTCCTTTGAAATGTCCACCATAAGGTGAATCATGACACCCAGCTATAATCGACTCAATTTCTTCCTTGGCTACACATCTTCTTACCATCTGATCAGCACACACTTTGTAGAGGAACGGATCCTCCCAAAAGAATTGTCTAGCGCGGTGAGCTAATCTTTTTCTCTCTTGATAAGTTGAACCTTCAGGAAAAGAACCACTTACCACTAAATTTGCAATATCCGCATACCAAGGAGCTTCATAATCACGAACAATGAATAAATTCTCATCTGGAAACTCTTCCCTAACGGCTTCAGTACCATTATTCAACTCTGAACCTTCTAACCTCGATAGATGATCTGCAACCTGATTCTCACACCCTTTTCTATCCTTGATCTCTAAATCGAACTCTTGAAGCAATAAAACCCATCTGATTAACCTTGGTTTAGCATCCTTCTTCTCCATAAGATATCGAATCGCTGAATGATCTGTATAAACAATAACTTTCGCTCCAAGAAGATAAGAGCGAAATTTATCGAATGAATACACAACCGCTAGCAACTCCTTTTCTGTAACTGTGTAATTAGTCTGAGCACCACTAAAAGTTTTACTAGCATAATAAATCGAATGAAAAACTTTATCTTTTCTTTGTCCTAATACGGCTCCCATACACAAATCACTCGCATCACACATAACTTCAAACGGTAAATTCCAATCTGGAGGCACTACTATAGGAGCAGAAATAAGCTTTTCCTTGATTGCTTTGAAGGCCGCCAAACAAGCTTCATCAAAAAGGAATTTGGAATCCTTTTCAAGTAAGTTGCATAACGGTTTCGCAATCTTAGAAAAGTCTTTGATAAATCGCCTATAAAAGCCAGCATGGCCTAGAAAACTTCTTACCCCTTTAACAGAAACAGGAGGGGGAAGAGTTTTAATTACCTCAATCTTCGCTTTATCGACTTCCAATCCAACACTCGAAACTTTGTGACCCTGACCAATACCTTCGCGAACCATGAAGTGACACTTCTCCCAGTTTAACACCAAATCTGTTTCTTTGCATCTGATTAACACTTTCTCTAAATTGTCTAAACATTTATCAAAATCATCACCAAATACAGAGAAATCGTCCATAAACACTTCAAGAAAATTATCATCATATCCCAGAAGATGGCCATCATGCATCTTTGAAATGTAGCAGGAGCATTACACAACCCAAATGACATTCTGCGATATGCAAAAGTACCAAAGGGGCATGTAAATGTTGTTTTATGTTGATCTTCTGGAGCCACGTAAATCTGATTATACCCAGAATAACCATCCAAGAAGCAATAGTACTCTCTTCCGGCTAATTTATCTAACATCTGATCTATGAAGGGCAAAGGAAAATGATCTTTTCTGGTGGCCTTGTTCAGCTTTCTGTAATCCATGCAAACTCTCCATCCAACTACCGTTCTTGAAGGAATCGCTTCATTTTTGTCATTAAGAACTGTTGTCATTCCTCCTTTCTTTGGTACACACTGAACCGGACTCACCCATTCACTACTCGAAATGGGATAAATAATCCCCGCATCTAAAAGCTTGATCACCTCTTTCTTTACCACATCCTTCATAGCGGGCATTAATCTTCTTTGACCCTCAACTGAGCGTGCGTTAACATCTTCAAGTATGATTTTGTGTTGACAATAGGATGGACTAATGCCTTTGATGTCAGCAATTGTCCAACCTATTGCTTCTTTGTTGGCTCTTAACACACGCAACAGTTTGTCTTCCTGACGACCTGTTAAATTAGCTGAAACAATAACAGGTAGAGTTTCATTAGTACCTAAATACGCATACCTCAAGTGTGCTGGTAATGGTTTTTCTTCCAATTCCGGAGGAGATTCAATTGAAGGCTTCTTTTTAGGAACAATCTCCCCCGGTTCTCTCACAGGTTCATAGGTAGGACGCCTATACTTCGGATTTTCAGAATTGAGAGCTGCTATTGTTTCAGTGAGCTCTTCCATCATCTCAGGTGAATCTAATGTTAAAGCAGCCTGCAAGATATCATCAAAATTTAAACAATTAAATACCTCTTGCGATGCTTGCTCTACTACATCCATTCTGAAGCAATCTTCTTGAGAATCTGGGAATTTCATAGCTCGAAATACATTGAATTTTACTTCCTCATCTTGTATCCTCATCGTTAATTCGCCATTCTCTACATCGATCAATGTTCTCCCTGTAGCTAGGAATGGTCTACCCAAAATAATGGGCACATTTCTATCTGCATTGTATTCAAGTATTACGAAATCAACAGGAAATATAAGTGTACCTGCCTTAACAAGGACATCCTCAATGCGGCCTTCAGGATGAGCAAGAGACCTGTCCGCCATTTGCAAGACCATAGAAGTGGGTCTTGCGTTTCCAATTTTTAGCTTATCAAATATCGACTTGGGCATCAAGTTGATGCTTGCCCCCAAGTCACATAGCGCTTTTCCCTTCCATTCTTCTCCAATCGATATGGGAATCGTGAAACTCCCCGGATCAACTAACTTTGGAGGTAATTTACTTTGACAAATCGCGCTACACTCTTCAGGAAGACCAATCATTTCATTATCACAATAGGGCCTTTTGTTAGTGAGGGCCCTCTTCAAAAACTTCATGTACTTAGGAATATCTCGAATCGCCTCAAGTAACGGAATAATAGTACTTAGACCCTTCACTCTATTAAAGAATTTCTGAAAATCACCCAAATCACCCTTTTTCTGAACTCGCGATGGAAACGGTGGTGGAAGGCGATTAATCACAATATCATCCTTCTTTTTCGGGACTTCTCTTGGTCTCACTGTTTCTTCAACCTCGCTATCTTTCTCATTTTCTTTCTCTTTCTCAACCACTTCCTTTTCTTTTCTTGGTACTTCTTTTCTTTCATAACGGGAAAAGGAGGTGGAGGAAGGTTCTTACCACTTCTCAATGTAACAGCATTACAATCTCCGCGTTGCTTTGAATTCTCGGTATCGCTTGGAAGTTGTCCTTGTGGACGTTGATTCAGTTGTTTATTAATTTGGCTTAGCTGATTCTGGAACAAACTCATATTGGCTTCGATTGCATTTTGACGTTCCATAGCTTGTGTTTGGAGAGCAATTAAACTTTCAACTGATTTCTGAAGAGTGACTACCCCTTCTTGTGGATGGGCAGGTAAGGCTTTTTGGTTTAAAGTTTCATCGTATGTATTTTGAGGAGTATTCTGAGGAGCTTGCCTTTGTACATAATTACCCTGATTCTGTCCTCCTTGATAATTGTTGTGTGGTCTTGGATTATAGTTGTTACCTTGGGGACGCGGCTGATACGCATAGGTAGGATTGGCTGCCCCATTAGGATTCGAGTATTGAAACCCAGGATGGTTTCTGTTAGGCTGATATCCATTACCACTTGAATTGAAGTTACCTCTATTGGACATAAACATCACGGATTCTTGGTTATTCGGACAACTTTCCTCATCATGATCATCTACTTTGCAAATTAAACACATATAAACCTCTTGTGCAGCATGCACAGCTACCTTCTTACCCAAAAATCCTTCTTTTACAGCTAAAGTAAGCTGCTTCAATTGTTGCTCAATAGTACTCTGAATCTTATTCTCAAGCGTAGCAAATTTCTCTTCCATTTCAACATTATTCACTCCCTTGACCGGTGTTCTTACTGAATTCCACCCAACTTCCTTCTTGACTGTTCTCTCTAAGATAATTTTTGCATGAGCGGGTTGAACTTGAAGAAAACCTGCACCACATAGCGTATCCAATTTCTCTCTCGAATTCCCATCAAGGCCTCTATAAAAGATTTTTAATTGTTGTTGTTCTGAAAAGCCATGATTTGGAACTTTACGCAAACACATCTGAAATCTTGTCCAACTTCTACCCACAGTTTCATCATATTCTTGACGGAAATGCGTCAATTCTAATTCAGCATCTAACCTCATGTTACTTGGGTAATATTTGTCAAAGAAAGCAATCTCTAATTGGTCCCAGTTGGTTATTTTCGTAGGATCTTGCGTATCATGCCATTCACTTGCACCATCAATAACAAAGAATTTAAAAGCAGCGAAATACATATGTTCCCTTGAAACTCCTTGTGTGATATAAGAATCACATATCTGTTTAAACTTCTGTACTGCTCTAAGAGGATCTTCTGATGGTCTACCATGGAAATTTCCAAAATTTTGGAATTGAGCTAACATACCTGAATCTGGACGGAATCTCGGAACATCTATATCTGGAGCACCTACTCCTATAGCTGGAGCACGGAATGGGACTTCTGGAGGACCATTAGTAAACCACAGATCTTGATTCATCACTATCTGAACTTGAGGATTAGGAATCACTGGTGGGACGGGAGGGATAGCGCCTGGGGCCAAAGGTTGGCCATTTGCGCCTAGTCGATTGTTTTGACCATTAAGATTGATATCTTCCATTCTGTTACTTAACGCTTCTACTTCTAAAGCTTCTCGTTCTCTTCTTCTCTTGTTAGCAAGTCTGATCAACGATTCTGGATTACTAAGGATCGGAGGTGTTGGCTCTAGATCCATGAATAGCCATCTTCGCATACACCAAACCTAAAAACCTGAAAAGAAACTAAACAAAAAGCGTAAAACTGATAAAATAAAATAAATGCACTATCACTAAAGGATAAACACCGTGGTCACACGCTACCGTCCCCGGCAGCGGCGCCAAAAACTTGGTGGTCCTTTGTGTGTTCTAAATAAATACAAATAATAATCGAACCACAACCGCAAGTGTACGGTTGTCCCAAGTAGTATATCTGATAATACAGATTCGTTCCAAGGACAGAATGGTTGATCACAATGTCTAGCAAATAGTGATTGATGCACTTATGAAAATAAAAGATAATAATATGTTTGTTTGGTTTTTGTTATTAAAGCTAATGAATGAAAGACAAATATTAAAATGCAAATAAAATCTAAGACGCAAGTAAAATGGTTTAAAACGCAATATGAGATGTAGCACTTGAGAACGCAAGGATCCTCCCTATCCTATTTCTTAACTTATGTTGTTTAAGGGCTAAATTAGTCAATTACAATGGTCGGGATTCTAATTTCCTTATACCTCCGTCAGGGTGGACTATAAGGCGATCCTAAAGTGTCACTAGTCCCGTCAGGGTAAATATGATCCACCGTTAGATGATTAAGTTTTATTACCTCATTGGCCCTAGGATTAGCTAAGCTCGTCAGAATTATTATCTTCTATCCTAGATTGAATAAATGGTTCCGTATTTAAACCCTCCGTCAGGATGATCCAATTGCCACTAATTGGAATAGCCTAAATACTACTACCTGTTCCTAGTTCATGACGCTAAAAACAGTAAATATTCATAATTTATCGAAAAGAGTAAAAGCCCTAATTTAGTTTAATTCAATAAAAACCCAAATTCAACATTCGTTAATTAATAAGATTGGGATTCACCATTGTTTGTTCTCAAGCACTATGGAAAACTTAGCTCATATTAAAATGGAATACGAAATTAAAAGTAATGGAATTCATATTGTTTACAGAATTAAAAAGATAAAAGAACCTAATTTCCGGAATCAGAATGACTACGAACGGAGATATAGACCCTCTCCAGCTCTTGTAGCTTCTTCTCCTTCCTTTAGTTGCTTCTCTCTGGTGTTTTTTAATTTTGCAGAATGTGAATTGTGTGTAAAATAGAAGTCAAGGGCTGGTTTTATAGGTGGAAATTCGGATTAGGGCTTGGACCTAAGAGTAAAACATTAATTAAATGTCCAAGCCCAAAATCTAAGCCCAAAATCCCGTAACTGCTGATACACCTTCACTAAAACGGCTTTTCCCAATGCGTTATGACTCCGATTGACCTCATTTCAGTTGCTAAAGTTCCGTAACTCGATAAGGAATGTTTTCTCTTCAAAGGTCAGCGGCTAAATCATCGCTTAAGCACCTCGAAATCAGCAATCTATGGCCTGGAAAATGGATTTTCAGCTCTAAAAATAATATCTTCGGGATTTCTTTTCAAATCTTGACTCTATCTTTTGATCTTTTGACTTTCTCCTCGGATTCCTCTTCTAGCTAACATCTAAAACCTGTAAAATCTTCACTAAAAATACCAATATTACGCGCAAAAGCTTAATAAATCAAAAATGCTAGAAATAAAAGAGGAAAATCATATTATTGCATATTTAGTCCAAAAGTCTATTAAATTGATTAAATAAACACCAAAAATGATGTCTCCTAAGGGTCGAAAATAAGAACAATTAAGGAGACATCACTCTCTCCTCACTTACCATCAACAAACTATTCAAGAGCTTGAGTTTACACTCGAATAACGTTCTCACTTAATCCCATTGACGCGCTAATGTAGCGTCCCCAAATTAGCCCAATAAGCACTAAGGATGATTCACATAAAAATTCCACTTTGCCGGTCCGAATATATTTTCTTTTCAATTCATTTTTTTTTCTTTTGTATAGCTATGCCTCTCTTTTTTAATGTTGAGATATCATGCTATTTTTTCATAGTTATGCCTTTTTTTAACTTTAGCTCATATCTTATTTTTCATTCACTATTACCCCAGCAAAGGGTTACAATATAATAAACATGTGAATCATCATCAAAATATAGCACAAAGCACAATTGATAAGCTCAAAAATCACAATCCAATGTAAATTCCCATATAGTGCACCCACCACCTCAAACTCAATCTCAAGACAGGAAGTCTCAGGATCGTGATTCAAGTGCGGGTTATATGGTCATGCCTAGCAATCTAAAGGGATATTGGCTTATAATGTCGCGACAAAAGAAAAGGCTTAATGGCTAAAAATTTGGCTAAGAAGGATATAATTAATTCAGGGATAGAAAGCCAAAAAGGATTCAAAGGGCTAACAAAGAACTGCCTCTATCATCTTCCTATTTACACAACTTGTGTCTAGTACATACCTAAGTGGGTTTTCTACTCATTTAGATCTCACGTTCTACAAACCACCCATTATCCTTAAGCACAAGTTTACTTATTTTACATTTTTCATTAATTCTTCCTATCAATTATCTCATATTTGCATGCAATCAAAGTGCGTTTTACACTAAATCCTAAAGTCAACTATTTTCTATCATAAATTCATGAAAAGCATGCTTGATGGGGGCATTTAAAATACTCTACAGTCAACGCAACCCTTAGATTAATTTTATTGGACGCATGTAAAACAAATAAAAATTGGGATGAGACAACGAACCCCACCCCAAACTCAAAAATGAGTTTTGTCCCCACGACTCGAAAAAGAATCAATAAAGCAAATAAACAAATAAAACAAATAAAAAGGGATAGGAAAACGTATCTGAACTAGCACGAATCTGGTTTCCATGGTTGCGTGTAGGTTGAGCTCCTTGTGCTGCGTAGGTGGCATGTTGAACATTGCTCACTCCACGTAATATGATTTGCATAAGCTCCAACTATTTTGTGACTTTTCCTATGGATCGTAACACCTCTTCATGATTATCCTCCAAAATTTTATTCTTTCAACTACATCTTTCAACACCAAAAGTAATAAGAGGTTCTCCAACTTCTTCTTCCTCTTCATTGTATTCTTGACCTCCCAATCTTCGTCATCTCAATGAACCCAAAAATCAAAACTGAAGGATTATGGGTATTATATGAGATGGGTAATGAATATGTAATGGCTTGGGGAAGGTTTAATGAATAGGATTGAAGCTTTGATGAAGAGGCTTAAGGTTGAAGGAGAAGATATCTTGATGTTCTTGAAGGATTGTGGTGTTGGATGTGTGTTTGGAATGAACTAGGAGGAAGGATGTAATGTTCTTTGGTGTTGTAGTGGTCTTTGTGCAGGTATATAAAGGGTTAGGGTCTGGAAAATTCGTATTGGAGAGGCTAGGTTTTCTTCTTGATAAGGTAAGAAGTGGAATTAGAATCAGACACTTCAAAACCGCCATCATGCCGGCATACCGGCGGTATCGCCGGCTAGCCGGTGCTGGACTTCTTCCTTTTTGTAACATTCTGCCTCGAACCCGATTCCATACCCGTGGCCACGTGTTCTTGGGCGTCGGCATACCAGAAATCTCGCCGGCATATACTGGTGCGTTGGTTTTCACAGACTCGTGCTCCGTCATAATACCCGAGTCGAGCACCCCGAAGGCACGTGTTTCTGCTCCACCGGCATGCCTGTGATCTGGCCGGCTAGCCGGCATGTGCAGCAGGTTTTTCCCTCTTTCGTTCCTTAGCACCCCAAACTCAATTTCTGCAACAATAACACACTACCTTTCTCTTTTCTTTTAAAAGTAAACACTAAGACTCGACAATTACTTAGAAGTATAGAGTAGGAATTAAAAAAAACATAAAGAAAATTAAAACATGGGTTGTCTCCCAAGAAGCACTTTTGTTTATTACGTCTTTAAGTTTGACGCGTTACCTTTTATGAAGATGGTATTGAGGCCTTTGCGGTTCTCCTCCGCTTGAATTCGCCTCGTCCTTGGCACGTACGCTTTAGAACATTCCCCCTTAGAATTTTATTCAATCGATCTCTGAAAGGTGGAGGGTAGTATCTCCGTTTCGCCTTCTTACTTTCACGACGAAACTTATTCGTCACCACACGATAGTAGATAACCGTCCTCAACGGTATAAGTTCATTTTTATTCTTTCCAATCTCGCGCTCCTCTTTAAGATGTGGTGGGTAGGTGCTCCTCCTTGCCGCTTTACTCTCGCGGTGTAGCACCTTTCTTGTGTAGCACCTATTGATCATTTGTAGTAATAGAGGTCATCCCGATTTTTCATCTCTAATGATGATTTGTGGTGGAGATAGTGATTGGTGAACTTTTTGTGGTGGAGATTCAACTTCTATTGTAATGTGAACTTATATCCCTTCAATTGATACCTCAACCACTTCACATCGGTCTTCATATTCAACCCAATCTTCCAATATTAACTCATCATGTTTTTGTTGTGGAATCTCACTAATCTCGATCACCTCTTCTTCTTGTTTGCGTTATGTATCTTGATCATGTACACGCATCGTAGGAATAGCAATCTCAATTTCAATTTCTAGGATTTTCGTTGCTACTCCTTCTTCCACCATGCTAAGAAGATTATCAGCCACATTATGGTCTTCAATTATAACCGACATGGTGGTCATATCACTATCACTAATATCTTCCTTCAACACCTCCTCCTCAACTACCTCTTTAAGTTGATATCTTCCATCCCTCGGGGGAACGGAATCTTCATAATACTTGTTACTATTGGAAAAGTACATGGACTCCACTTCCTCTAGCACCTGTTGCATTTTTTTAAGGCTGGAATTAGTTTCATCTGTTGACTCCTGCATTTGTTCATATGAGCGCATGAGTTCTTTAACTGATCTATCTAATTCAGAACTTTGTGGGGAAGGTGGAGGTTGTGGAATGTTTTCCACCCATTGGTTGTTCCATCCTTGCTCTTGCTGATAGTGATATGATGTTTTTTGTTGATTATTCCTGATCCATTGGTTGTTCCAATCCTGCTCTTGCGAGTATTGATAAGATTGTTGGTAGAAGTTACTACCCCATTGTTGTTGTCCCGAAGAGTCTTCCCAATAGTCATATAGATCGGGATCCGGGTAATGTCCTCTATACATCTTCAATACAACCTCTTGATCATTACCTGAATAAAAATCTGTACAACAAAAATAGAACCAAACGTAAAACTATAAAAATAAATAAACAATTAAAACTACTAAAGATTAACACCGGGGTCTAACGCTACCGTCCCCAGCAGCGGCGCCAATAACTTGGTGGGTCCTGGTGTGTTATAAAATTAAGTATGAAAATAAAGGAACCACAATTACCGCAAGTGTACGGTTGTCCAAGTAATATTCGATAAATCGAGTTTCGTTCTCAGGGACGGATTAGGTTCAACTTCCAGTATTAATTAGATAGCAAGAATAATTGTTTAACAGAAAAGTAAAATAATATGATTTTTGTTTGGTTTTTCTAATAACTAAGATGCAAATAAATAAAGACTAAAATTAAATAACTGAAAAGAAATAATGCAAGTAAAAGACGACTTCAGATACGAAAGATACTTGAGTCTCGCAAGGAATCCTCCTAACTAATGTAACCTAAGCTTGTTTAAGGGTAGAATTGGAATTAGTATATTAGTCGGGAATCTAATATCTCCTAGCCCCGTCAGGGTGGACCTAAGAGCTATCCTACGGTATTACGAACCCTGTTAGGGTGAATATAAGCTACATTCAAATGAATAATATTTTACCTCTTTGGCTATGTAAATCATATGACTTTCGTCCATTACACGGGTATTACCTAAGTCTGTATTCAAACCCCCCAGTCGGATGATCACTTCGCCACTAAAGTGAATAGCCCAAATACTAAAACCTATTTCTAGTTGTACCAAAAAGAAATAGTGATTAAGAAAAAAGTAATATCCAATATCTAAGACTCAATTCAATTTAAATCTAAAGAATCCCAAATTCAAAACATAGAAATAATTAATTAAGGTTCATCATTTTATTGCGATTCTCAAGTATATAAAAGTTTAGCTCATAGCAATATTAAAGACTGAAACTAAATAGAAAGACATCATATTTAATTACATAAAAGAAATATATAACCTAAGGGTTTGGTTGGCTATTGTTAAAAGAACATAATTCCTCCAGCTTTAGCGAATCCTCTGCCTCCTTGCTCTGAAGTGTTTGACTCTCTCTCTAAGGATGTTTGGAATTGAATGAATTGTGAGAGGTACTGAATAATGAGGTCTAAGGGGTGTATTTATAGGTTCTAGGAAGCCCTAGGTCTAATTTACTTGGAGTGAAAGACAAGGCAAGAACTCTTAAATTCGTAGCCTTAAAATCTAGGAAAGGTAAGATTCAGCTGCTGATTTGTTTTGGTCATATCTCCTTCAATACTTATCCGTTTGACGCGTTCCAATATTTGAAACCGCTTGTCTCGGAAAGATATTTCCATTGGTGCAGACCAATCTCCCAAATTCCTAGCCAATCTTAAGTTATGGACTCGTATTTGAAACGTGGCTGGAATTTCAGATTCATAAGGCAGCTTTATCTCTTCTTTCTTTGCATATATCCTTCCTTAATCTTCTTATTTCCATGTAAATCTCTTTCCTTTCATTCTTAGACTTGACTTGGTCTCTAATTAATTATCATATATCTTTTAAAGCTTCACAATAAATAAATAATCAAACCGCATATGCTTTAAAAATAATAAATCAATAATTCAAGAGTAGAAATAGGAAAGTGCACTCTAAAAAGAGAAACTCGAGTAAAAGTACTTCCTAACACACTAAAATACCCTAAGAATTTAATTCTCACTTCTCCTCCTTGGATTGATCTTTCATGAAATTCAAGAACCTACTAACTTTGCACTAAAAACAATCAAATTTACACACAAAAGCTCAAAAACTGCAAATAGTAAAATTCCAAGGGGAGAAAGTGCAGTATGACAAATTAAGCATAAAAGTCTATCAAATAAGTCATTTATTCACCTAAAAGGATGTCTTCAAATGGCTAATAATTAGAACAAATAAGGAGACATCAGAGTGAAAGGCAAGGGATTCCAATTTTCCATGCCAAATATTAATAAACTTGCTTGTTGCTGGAGAGGTAATGTTCAGACATGACCGAGGTAACACGTCAAACTTAATGACGTTAAACAATAGTGTTCTTGGGAGACATCCCTCATTCTTTTATGTTTTTAGGTATTTAAGTTTTTGTCCTTTTAATTGAATTTATGTGTTTTTAGTGCATATTGCAGTAATAAGAAAGGTATAAGTGTTTTTGGTTTGTAGGTATGCAAGGGTTCGAGTTTGGGGTGAAAAAGTGGAAAATTTTCGATGTTAAAAATGGCTGGACTGCTAAGATTTTTTGCGGTACACCGCAGTTACTTGCGGTGCACCGCACCTATCAGCGCGAGAAATTCTACAAAAACTTCGAACTTGCATAACTATATGCTCGAGTATCGGAATTCACTTTTTCTCTAGTCTAAATTGCATATTTTTTTGAGATCTATCCGATGGAGTGGAGAAAAACTGATTTGGAGGTAAAATAAAAAATAAATTTTTTGAGCACATTCTGACCTGCCCGCTGGTAAGCTGGCCATACGACCGGTAAGCCGGCGGGTCAAAAAGGGGTGCCCACGGGTTCACGAGTCGGGTTTTTTGCCGAGAGATGGATTTTTGAAAAATTGCGCACCGGTATGCCGGCCATACCAGCGTTATACCGGTCAGACAAAAACACGTGCCCTCTGGTCTATGAATCAGGTTTTATGCTGAGGCGAGTCTTTTCGAAGAACAGCTCACCGGTATACCGGTCATACCGCCGGTAAGCCGGTCTGCGCCACTGGAGAGAAATTTTCTGCGCTTTTTAGGTTATAAAGAAGAGGAAGGTTAGTCTATTACGAATTTTTCAATCCTTAAGCCTCCATTCTTCTCCAAACCTCTCCCAACTCCATTAAAGCTTCATCAAACCTCTCCCAACTCCATTAAAGCTTCATCAAACCTTCCCCAAACATCAAAACACTACCCAATCACCATAAAAAAATCCAATCCTTTCTACACGTCGTTACAAAAAAGATTCAACGACCTATATCATACCAAATCACATTGAATTCAAGAATCAAAAAGCTTAAATTTTCAATATTCATCCAACATTTTTTAGATCCATACCAATCTATCAAGAATCCATCTAACCCATATAGAGAATCATCATCAAAACACCTTTCCTAACCCAAATAAAGCTTGTACAACCAATAATCAAGAGTTTCAAATTTCAAGAGTGGTTAAAGCTTTGAGTTGGAGGTCAATTGAGATGACTAAGAGAACAGAAACATTATCTACTGTAAGGGAGATGAAGAAAAGCAAGGTATTGGGTTCTATTGAGAAGAAGTAAAGTCTGAAAAGTTCTAGTTCCAACACAAAGGGTAAAACATGTCAAGAGAGGAGAGGTCAGCTAGCTGTGTTTGATTCAATGGGCAAAAAGGTTCCTGATTTCGTGATGAAAACAAAACACAACCTCTACAGATCGAAGGTCAGCACCCGAAGAAAAAGAGAAAGCTTCAAGGGCCCTGATAGCTTATGCGAAGAAATAATTACAGGAACTTCCTTTTGCTTATGAGAAAGTTTTTGAAGAAGAAGTTGGTAAAGGAGAATACAAGAAGATTCTTGGAAATTGGTGAAAGATTGGGTTGGTCTACGTTCATGGTAAGACATTCTAAAGAACGCTATCTTGTTGAATTGTATTTTGAGGGGAGAAGAAGAGGATGTGGCACAATTGATCTATGAGGAGGTGATGCAATTTTCGGTCTCTCCAATGTCGTTATTTAATGTGAAATATCCTACTATGATCACGTGTATTGTTCGGAAAGCGAATGTGATTTTGGGTGAAAGAGAGACATTTGAGTTTAAGATGAGTAACAATATTGACAATGCTTGGATCATGAAAGTTTTGAGAGGAATTACGCAACTTTCAAAAGAAGAAACGGAGCACATCATAACACTCCTTCAGCAATTAAAGAAAGATCCAGCAAATCCTATCTTGGATGTCGATATTGCGAGGCAATAGCCTCGAAGAGTATGTTTTCTTTCTTCCCTACCATTTCTTTATGTGCAATATGTCTGCTAAATTTAAATTTTATTTCTTTATTGAGTCTTTTTCCGTGTCGTGGGGACATGGCTCACTTTTGAGTTGGGGGTGGGGATTCGTTGTACTCATCTTCTTTTTTGTTTTTGCATAAAATTAAAAAAAATAGGTTTGAATTGGCATAGAATATGTTGAATGTACCTATTTGAGCATGATCTAATTATGTTAATTATAGTAGGTAGTATGTTTTTGAAAGATGTCACAAATAGGTTTTGCATACATGCATGAAAACAGAAAATAAAAGATAGAAACGTTAATGAGCAATACTAAGAAGTCATGTTGAATTTTAGGGAGAGTTATTTGGTGTGTAGAACGTGAGGTTTGAAATTAGTTGAAAACCCACTTGTCTATGACTTAGTAGTGAAAAAGTAACAAAATCCGGTAGTTAGAAAAGTGAATAAGGCAGTTCTTTCATACTGAAGCCACTTGAATCCTTTTAGCTTTCTCACCCTTTTATTTGATTATTATTATTATTTATCCGTCTTAGCCCATATGAGCCTTTCTAAATCCTTTTATTAACCACATTATAAGCCATACCCCTTAGTTTGTAGGACTTATCCATATGACCCGCA
Organism: Nemophila menziesii; assembly: GCA_029959085.1. Classification (NCBI taxonomy): domain Eukaryota; kingdom Viridiplantae; phylum Streptophyta; class Magnoliopsida; order Boraginales; family Hydrophyllaceae; genus Nemophila; species Nemophila menziesii. The sequence continues at coordinate 2,237,864 of JARWIR010000004.1, forward strand.
CTCAAATCGCAAAACCTGAGACAAGTCGTTTTTAGAGCTTGAGTTTGGGGTGGTGGGTTTCATCATTGGGAACATTGAGTAATTGTAATTGTGATGTTATTGATGATGAAAAAGTTATTATTGTAACCCTTTGCCGGGGTAATAGTAAATGAAAAAAAAAAGCTGAAAAGCATGAATTGAAAAGAAAAAATATATATAAAAGAAAATAGCGTGATATCTCAACATCAAAAAGTGAGTCATAGCTACAAAAGAAAAAAATTGAAACATGAAAAGAATATATATTTGGACCGGCAAAGTGGAATTGTATATCATCATGGAAAGGGTTTTATTTGGGATTAATTGGGGATGCACCTAAGGCATTAAAAATTGGGTTGAGTGAAAACATCTTCGAGTGAAAACATCTTCGAGTGAAAACTCAAGCTCTAGGGCGATTCATAGATGGAATGTGAGGAGAGAGCCAAAAGATCATTTTTCATTATCCAAATATACCACACTGTCCCTAAGACAAGTTATAACCGTAAAGACCTTAGGATTTTTAGCTACTTCATGGAGAAACAATTGAGCTATTAGGTTGGAGGTAAGAGGACCATTGGATGCTATATTAGGACCTATGAACAACCTATAGCCATTAACATGAATTGAGTTGACACCTCTCCTTCTGGCATTGCGAAATTAATCTAGACTTGAATTTATGGATTGTTGATTGTGTGTATATTAAGCATATGTGTGCATTATTTCTATAGAATTGTTACATGATACTTTTTAGATATTATTCTCTAGGATCATTCAGTGTGTTCTATTCTTATTCTCCTCCTACTTCTTCTTCTCTGTTTATTATTTGACTACCCTATTGTTCTTTATCTTTATTGTATCGGGACGATATAACTTTGAGTTGGGGGTCTTGATGTCCCACCATTTGTGATGATTTAATATTAGTCGGAGACATCATTTTAGGTGTATATATTAGGTTGATAGGTGTATTGGCTATCAACCAAGACCACTGAACAACTACCAAGGGTTAGAGAATTACGGATATCAAGTTCAGAGACAACCTCCTTAAGAGAATTATACACACTATGAATCAGAAAGCTCTACCTGCTCAACCTCAAGAAGGTGCGTTAGATGTTCAACAAACATTACACGTACTAATTACTATGCAAGCGAAAACACAACAAGATCAGCAAGAATCTATCGTAGCTTTCAAAATGTTAGAAGATCATATAGCTCAGATGGCAAAACAATTGAATCAACGTCCACAAGGGCAACTCCTACGGTACTATAAACCCCATCAGAGTGATTATATCTACTTTCGAATGGTCAAGTCTCTTACCTCATTAGCTGCGTGGTTATTTAAGCCCGTTAGGATCATTGGCGAATACTACATGTCTATTACCTAGGTCCGTAATTTAACCCCCGTCAAGGAGATCACTTCGCCACTCAAGTGAATAGCCTAATTACTAAATCAAATGTTTTATTAATGACTTCAAAAATAGTAAATAAGAATTAGATAATAGTCAACACAAAATACCAAATTTAAATTAAATAATTAAATCCCAATTCAAAAAACACTAATTAAATAGATTAGGGCTTAACCCGTAATGCGTTTCTCAAGTATGTAATGATTTAGCTCATACTCAAATTAAAAACTGAAATAAAATTGACATAAGAGGTTATCCTAAATTACAAAAATAAAATATGAAACCTAATTGCGGTGTTGGATTGACTATTGTTGGAATAAGGAATTCCTCCTGCTCTAGCTTTTCCTCAGTCTTCTGCTCTGACTTGTAATTTAGCGTGGAATGTATAATGTAATGACAAAGGGATCTATGATCGAATTTTTCGATAGTCTCTCTTTCTTAGAATATACTAGTAGATCGGGGTAGTTTTTCTTCGGTGTTTTATTGACAAAAAAAATGAATTGTGTCTAAAAAGAAGGTTAAAAGGCTTATTTATAATAGAGTGTTAGGAATGGGCTTTTTACTTAAGAATAATAATAGAATTAATAAAAATCCCAAGTCCATCTTCAAATCCCATAACTGATGTACAGTTGTTGGTCAAACATCCGTAACTTTTGCGTTTCAACTCTAAATCACCTGATTTCAGTCCCAAAATCTTCCTAAATAAAAAACACAACTTCCTTATTTCAGGGATCTAAGACCGAATCAGCTGCTAAGTGGCTCAAAATTAGCAATTAGTAACAGCCTTCCAGATTTGTAGCTCTTCTAGTCAACTCTTCGGGAAATCTTTTCTTGCCTTTGACTCCTCCGCTCGACCTAAGATTTTAATTATCACTTCCCCTCCTTATATTGGTTCTCCATAGCACCCATGAACCTAAGAACTTTATACTAAAAACAAGAAAATTAACAGACAAAATCTCTAGAAGTGAAATATTGTAATTTTAAGGGGAGAAAATGCAATATAACAAAATAAGCATAAAAATCTATCAATTAATTCTAATATTCATCTAAAATGATGTCTCCTAAGGTCATTCATTTATAACAAAACGGGAGACATGAACCTTCCATGAGAAAGTTCAAGATGCTTCCTCTTAGCCCCTATCTCCGCTACCAAGAAGATTATGATTTTCGAAGAGAAGCAATTGAGTTTGGGTGGTTTAATTCTACCATAAATGATTACAAAGTTGTTTCTTTTGTCTATGTATCCCTTAGGAGTACAAACATTGTCTTGTATCAACTTAAAACATACTATCTAAGTAGTAATTTCTTGAAATAATACAAACTTTTGGACTATCCAAGTTTTGTGGGGATGGCTCGTTATTGAACCCTATTCAATACTGAGTTCTAAATGTCATAAATGTTGTATTTACTCATATGATATGAGAACTGATTAGAGTTATTACACATTTCTCGCTGATAGAATTTGAAAACGCCAAGACATGATTTTGGGGTCTTTGGTTGATCTCTTACCTTTTGGTCCTACGTAGATCCTACGATTGCACCAGATCGCGTGTGTGTTGATGAACAGGTGATGGATGAATTGGGTGAGGCTGGATCATTCAGAAGACTATTTTAAATTGGACCTTTTCCTGGAACTTATTATCTTGTTGTGTTAGGAAGAAGGATTTCTTTCTTAATGCTTCTAGTGGGGGAAAAGGTGTGATAGTAAACATATAAATAAATCTAATAATAAAGGACACACCCTTGACTACTACGAGAAACTCAATGCAATTACTACCGATCGTTTGCGAGTTTAGTTAGTAAGTAATGTTCGTTCGCAGGGATTTAATCCGTTAGATCTACTTGTATATATAAAGAAGTGTAGGATAATTTACTTGTAAAATAAGAAGATAAAATAAATAATATTTATTTGGTTTTCTGATCTAGGAGATAATTGATGTCTCCCCATTTGTGATGATTTAATATTAGTTGGAGACATCATTTTAGGTGTATTTATTAGGTTATAGGTCGATTTTCTCATGATTTAGTACACTTTCCTATTTCATGTCCTAATTTAATTATTTATAATTTTTAGAGCATATTGGGATTAATTGTTTGTTAACTGTGAAGCTTTAAATATATATGGTAATTAATTAGATGCCAAGTAGATTCTATGAGATAAAGGAAAGAAGATAAACATGGAGGTTGGAGATAAAGGAAAGAAATATGAAAAATGAAAAGATAAAGTTGCCAAATAAATCTGAATTCCAGTAGCTACGAACATAAAAGTGATCATAACTCAAGATTGGATAGGAATTTGGAAGAATGGTTTGAATCAACATTATATATCTTTCCGAGTCGACCAATTTCGACTATTGGAACGCATCAAACGGATAAGTATTGAAGGAGTTACGGCCAAAACAAAACACCACCAGAATCTTACCTTTTCTATATTTTAGGGTTACGAATTTGAGTTGGCCTAGAGTCCAAGTTTCTTGTCTTCCACTCCAAGAAAACGTTTTAGGGTTTTCTATACCCTATAAATACACCCTTTAATCAGAAGATACATATCCTTTGCAGACCTTAAGCCAAGAAGAAGCTTACAACACAAGAAGAGAAGTCTGGAAGGAGCTGAACACCATATCATGTCTTCTTCAACCTTCAAATTGTAAATATTTTTTCTTCTTTATTTATTATGAACTAATTTATATTTAGCTTGATATTTGGCATATATGTATGAACCCTAGTTTTTTCTATCTAATTTGGGATACTATCGTATTTTATTTGAAGTCATGTTATATTCTCTGTTTATGTGTTTTGATGTATTGCATATTTTCCTTACAGTGCGCAACATATAGGATTACCTTAATAGTAGTTAGATGGTCATCCGGAAGGGGTGTTTAACTATTGAAACACCACATAACGTCTAGAATAAGGATTTGGTCCTGACAACTCCAGCCTAACTAGATAGTCACTAGGGTTTGTTTCGATCACCATATCACCAATTGAAGGAATTATTTGCTTTGGAACCTAGTAGCGTAGGATAACCCTATTTTAAACTGCCTCGTGTTGTGTCGTAGCCTTCCTATTTGCTCTCCGGGTGTAGGTAGGAATTTATTTTTTTATTTTTCTTGGACAAGAAAAAAGAAAGCGACTAAAAAAATCCTATCCTATCCCGAGTCTTCCAAAGGAATCAGTCATATCCGCCTCACTATTTCCTGGTTGTCCAGCTCTATGCCTAACGTGTTTTGCGAGTCAATCCGCAAGGGCATTCATCCTTTGAGGAATATGTCGGAAGATGATGTATCCCGCTTCTTCCGACCTTTGCCTGTTCTGGCGTAAGATTGGTTGAAAGGTCCAACTCGCTGTTGACATTTGCCTAATACCTTGTATTAATTCAAGGTTATCTGAAAGCACAGCTTTTGTTTTCTCCTTATTTTCCTTGCTGATATCGACGGCCTTCAGACAGCGAATGCTTCACCTTCTAAAATAGAATTACTCCTGATAGTAATAGCTTTTTCTTTAATCTCGCCCGTTCTTGTATTCGTAATTGCTATTCCGATACCTGTATGTTCATATTTAGTATTGAAAGAAGCATCACAGTTGTATATAATTTCTTCTGTATGTTGTGTCTCTAAGTTGTTTTGTGCATTTATCATTGGACCAGTTGTTGTATTCGTCTGTTGTCTCATCCAGTGAAGGCCGTGAAGCTCTCCCATTAATTTGTTTGTAGCCCTGATTATATGATCGATGTCGAGCTCCGTATTTTCGTGATTGACCTTCATTTTTGCTTTCCAAATATTCCAAATTAAAATGAGAATGTAATGAGTTACTATTGTTGTCTCCCATCCTCCTTTGGTGTATGCTTCGATAACGTTTATTATCCAGTTTCCGAGATTGTTGATATCCTCTTGTTGTATATGTATTTGAAGTGTTGATGCCGCCCAATTTGATTTATTTATTCCACATTGAAGAAGTAAATGTTCGGTCGTTTCCGTCTCCAGTTAGCACCAGTTACAAGTTGAAGAATCTGTGCATTTCCGAGTTTTAAGGTTTTTAGCTGTGGGTATTGCCTCGTTACACGCTTTCCAAGTGAATAATCGTATCTTTTTTTGGTATGTTAGCTTTCCATATGATCTTCCAAAGTTTCGTCCTTATATTTTCCGCTGTTGAAGTTGTTTGCGGTGCTTGTAACACTGCTATATCTATTAGTACTTTATATCCCGTTTTAGTTGTATACTTTCCATCTTTTGAATGTGGCCATATGAATTGGTCTTCCTGTTCTGGGTTCAGTATCTGAAACTTTGTGATCTCCGGGATAATTGGTTGTGGGAATATCTCATCTAGTGTCTCTTTATTCCATTCTGTTGAATCTCGTTTCCACAAATCATTAATCTTGATGCGTTCACAGTTGTCTGGTTTTTCAAGTTTCCACGATGTCTGTATCCATTTGTCGCTCCATATATTAATCGTTTTTCCGTTTCTGGTTTGAAAAAAAACCTGCTGTTTTATAAAATCTCTTCCTTCGATTATACTTGCCCAGCTCCACGTTCTGCTCTGCCTAAGTTTAGCATTCATGAAATCAGAGTTCGGATAGTATATACCTTTTAATAATCGTGCTGCTAATGTGTTTGGATTTTGATAAATTCTCCAGGCTTGAGCCCCTAGCAGGGCCGTATTCATTCGTTTGAGATCTTTGAATCCTAAACCCCCAAGTAGCTTGCTAACGGTCAATTTCGCCCATGCTAACCAGTGTATTCTATTTCTTTCGCCAGAGCTCCACCAAAAAGTAGCAATAGCATTGACGAGTTTCTTACAAAAAGTAACCGGATAAGAAAAAATTGACATAGTATATACCGGGATTGCTTGTAATACCGCTTTAATGAGCACTTCTTTACCTTCGTCCGATAGGAGCTTGGCTTTCCATCCTTCTATTTTCGCAAATAGTTTCTTTGATATCCATTCTAATGCTTCTATCTTTGATCTTTTGTGGCATAACGGTATACCCAAGTACTTGCCTAGGTCTTCCGTCTCTACCATATGTAATTGTTCTGCAACTCGGTTTCTCAGTTCCTCCGGGGTATCGTTGCTAAAAAAATTGCAGATTTTTGATAATTGATTTGTTGACCTGAGCCTTCGCAATAATCTGTCAAACATTGATTAAAAGATGTAATATAGTAAGGAAAAAAAGAGAGTCGTCTGCAAAGAGGAGGTGGGAAATTTCCGGACAGTTCCTTGTGATCTGGATGCCATGTATCAGACCTTGTTCACAGGCCGCTTCTATCAGGCTTATAAGTGCCTCTGTCATGAGTGAAAAAAGAAAAGGAGATAAAGGATCGCCTTGTCTAAGACCTCTTCCTGAGTTGAACTTAGGTAATCGCTGACCATTGAAGTTGATTTGCAAAGAGACATCCGATATACAATTTTTTATCCAGTTGACCCATTTCTCATGAAAACCCATCTGCTTGAGCAGTGTAATAATGAAATCCCATCTTACTTGATCGTATGCCTTTGCCATATCTATTTTTATACTTGCCATAGGTTTTGCATTCTTTCTTTTACGCTTCATATAGTATGATACTTCCTGCGCTATAAGTATGTTGTCTTGTATTGCCCGACCTTTAATAAACGCCACTTGTGTCGGGGAAACAATTTCGTTCATAAACTTTTGTAATCTGTTTGCTAACATTTTTGCGATTAGTTTGTATCCAAAATTTATACAAGATATCGGCCTGTAATCGCCAAGAAGTTCCTGAATCTCTCCTTTCGGAATGAGTGTGATCAAAGTATCATTCATATCTTCCAAGGGGATGTTATTTTTAAAGAAATCGTAAACAACTCTAAAGACATCTTCTTTAATGATGTCCCAAAATTCCGTACAAAATTTACCATTTAAGCCGTCCGGACCTGGAGCTTTCGTAGGAGATAGGTTCCGAAGAGCTTTTTCTAATTCCTCCATTGTCGGATCAGCTATTAATTCTTGATTCATCGTTCTTGTAATCGAGGGTTTCACAAATCTCAGTGTGTTAGATATTTTATCTTTAGTTGCTTGTTTTTCTGCAAAAAGGTTAGTGTAATAATGTTGAAATTTAGATTTGACCTCGTTAACATCCTCTGTCCATTCTCCTTCATTGTTTCTTATCCTTTTGATTTTGTTGTGGGATCTTCGTTGCATCGTAGCCATATGAAAGAATTTGGTATTCTTGTCTCCACAGGTGAGCCATTGTTGCCTTGCTCTATCAGCCCAGTACTTTTCTTCGCATTCAAATTCAAAGTTGAGCTCTTCTCTGAGTCGCTCTTCTTCAATTTATCTTTCTTGGGTTGGGGGTTGATTAGTATTTTTTATTAATCTTGTTTGAATGATTTTGATTTGTTTTTGGTGGTTTTTAAATGTGATCTTGCTCCATCGCTCGAGAGCTTAAGTAATGTTATGTTTTTTTTGTTACTAACTTATCATTGGCATTTGATTACTCCTTTCTTCCCAACTATTTTGTACAATGTCCCTACACTCGCTATTGTCCAACCAATGAGATTCAAATTTAAAGAAATATGTACCTGGAGAAGCGTTCGCCTCCTGATGGAGAATGAGAGGTGAATGATCTGAACCAATGGACGGAGGAATAAAAACGTTTGCTTGAGGGAATCTTATTGTCCATTCATAGGAGCCCAGTCTATTTTACTTCGTACTGCCTTGGTACCTGTTTGTCTACTAGTCCAGGTGAAATTGCATCCGCTTGAGTTGATTTCTGCAAGACCATTGTTATTGATAAAAAGTTTAAAGTCTATGATGTGTTGTGTATTAGGGGGCGTGAGACTACTCTTATCTTCCAAGTTTAGTAAGTTATTGAAGTCTCCCATTATTATCCAGGGTTTATTATTGTTATCATTCCATAAGGTAATTTGATTCCAAATTAGTAATCTATCTTCGTAATTATTGGGGGCATGCACAAAGATAATATAATACGAAAAGGTCGGGTCCTTAATTAAGATAATGGCGTAATGCCTATTACTAAAAGTCACTTCTACCCTTAGTCTATCAGTCCATACAATCAAAAAACCTCCTGAATGAAACGCACTCCCAAGGTGGTAAAAAATAAAGTAGTTCTTAAAACCTAACTTGCGAAGGGTGTCCTTCGCATCAACCTGGCGCAAAAAAGTTTCACAAAAACAAACAAGATCGGGCTTAAACCTATTCAAAAGAGTGCGAGAGAAAGATTCTGTCAAGGGAGCCCGTATCCCTTGACAGTTCCAAAAGATGTAATTCATTTTCCACTCGCGACCTTAGGAGGGTCGCGCTCCACTTGGATAGCGGGGTGGGTTTTCTTGTTCGTCATAGCCTTGTGCACACTTTGCACCTCTTCACCAGTTTCAACTTCTTCGTTAGCCATTAACCTGTTCTGCCAACCAAAACCGATTCATCCTCTTCTTCTTCCTCGGGCTCAAATTGTGAGTCATCTTCATTGAGCCCTTGCTTTCCTATTTCCTTTGAATTATCTGAATCAGAGATGTTCCCAAATCCTTGATCTGTAGAGGTGTCTTCGTCACTGTCAGATTCAGCAAAAATAACCCGTTTTCCTTTACCAGTTACATCCAATCTCACCCTCTTAGGATTCTGTTCCCCGTCATTTTTCTTGATAGTGGGTTCGTTGTTATCGATCTCCTTTTTCTTACGCCGCCAAAGAAGTGAGCAATCTGATATAAATCTACCTATAATATGTCTATTTTCAATTTTCTCCTCCTCCTTGAAACAAAACCCAGCCCTTCTTTCTGAGACCTGGATTTCGCCCCCAAAACCTGATTTACCTGTTGAATTCTGTCCTTGAATCTGCAAATTTCTACTCCAGTTTCGCCTTGATGTACTTCTAACGCTAATTTCCTTTTGGGTCTGCAGTGAACTTCTTGGGAGAGTGTAGCAAATACCTTTTTCTGAAAAAACTTGATATCTCTTTTCACCTTTCTTCTTTTGTCGAAATAATCCAGTACAGATCTCAGAAAAATAGAGTATAAATCTTGAATCTGCTAATATTACTGTCGATTTGTGATTGATATCTAAAAGAACTCATAAATTCGTTTAAACCCCTGATTTTATAGATGGAAGATTGATGAATTTCTTCCTTATCTTCGAATAATAATAAACTGTAAGTGAATCTGTAGCTCATATGACCGATTTGTAAACTATTAAGGCTAATATAATTGTTGTAATATGAGCGGAATCGTCATTCATCGTCTCAATCCCTAATACTAGAATAAAGTGATTAAGAACAATAGAACCTGTTACCTGAATCAGATCCTTGAATTGGTTGTTGATGATGTTGTATCCTGATTAATGCAATACTACATGATTCACCCTTACATGTTTAGAATAAACAAGACTAGTGGGACTTACTTGCTAATTTCTCGAGCTAAACTATCATACTATCTTCTTTTCTTGTATTTAATTTTCTGTCTTTAAATTATTAGTTTAATTTTATTAGTTAAAAACCAAACAAAAATCTATTTGTATTTTATTTTATTTGCGTATCATCTGGTCTAGCTTTCATATATGCACTTGATAATTTGCATAAGTTCTCTCCTAACTTTCGTAGTCTCTGAGTAACGAATCTTATTTATCATAAGTTCTCTCCTGTATACTTGCAAAACCGTGCTCAGCCTAGGGTGTTTATTTATTTTATCCATTATTTTATCACACCTTAGGCGACACCAATAATAATGCAAATAAATAAATACTAAAAGAATGGAGATGAGAAATATAGCTTAGGTTTGCTAGAATCCACTTATCCTTCTAATTCAATATTCTAGTTATAAGGGTGAGTAAAACTCTTGGAATAAGTAGCAAGGATTCTATATTCCTCCAAACCCCCTTTCGGGTGGACTTAGGTGGCGACCTAGCAATTACGAGGGGACTTGGGTAAGGAGACCCTGTGCAATGATTGATGTTTAATTTCAAACCCTAGAGACTATCTACTTAGGCAAGCCCTTCCAGATCATAATGCACACTAGACGTTTATGTGGTGTTTCAATAGTTGAAAACCCCTTCTTGGTGACCATCCAACTATTATTGATGGGGGCACGCTATAAGCATGCATTCACAAGAACTGCAGTCAATACATCAAAGAACATAAAACAAATATATCGTATAAGAAGCTTAATCAATTTAAAGGTTAATCCCAAATAACATGAAAGCAAATAAAGAATTAGAAATCAAATATTACACATATGCAAACCCCAGCTATGGGAAAATTAGTTCATAACTAAAGACATAGAAGTAAACTAAGGATAAAAGTAATTAGAAACAAAGATAAGCTATAGTATCTAGTACAAATTACGTTAATGATAGAGAAATAGGATGGAGAAGAGGAGCTTGCTACTTTCCAACTTCTTGTCTTCCTCTCTACAGGTCTTCTTGTTTCTATGGATGACTTCTAAGAGTAATAATAATTAAAGACTGAGCAAGGACTAAGATAATGTTAAGAACTGAGAAATGACATGTTTACAATGAAAAGAGTGTGTCTTTATAGGTGTTTTCTAACCTTAGGTAGAAATCTTGTAGTCGAAGGCAAGTAATTAGAGTCCAAGTCCAACTTAAATTCGTAATAAAGATAAGGATAATTGCTGTTGTCTTGTTTTGACCATATCTCCTTTGTTACTCTGCTAAATTTCGCCCATCAGATATCAAAAGAATCGTAACAGAAAGATCTATATAATTCTTTAATGGCCCATCCGCAATCACATCCAATTTGAAGTTATCTGCACTTTTGTGGACGTATCTGCAGAAATTCAGATTTATTTGGTAGCGTTTCTTTTATTATTCTGACTATGTTTCCTTTTATCTCTAGTTTTTATCTGGATCTTCTATTCTTATCTCGATAGAATTGATTTGGCATCTAATTTATTTCCATGAACCATAAGAGCTTCACATTAACACACAAATTAAACCAAATAACATGTAAAAGTAATAATATTCCAAATAAAGTCATGAAATAAGAAAATATCTAATAACGGAGGAAAATCCCAAACAAATTGATCAATTAAACCTAATATGATGTGTCATGAGTGGATTAAATCATCACAGATAGGGAGACATCAGCTACTGAAGGACCTTTACACCGATTATTCTTGTGTATATGACACCAATGAAATATCAGACTTAAATATCCATGGCTCTCTTTTGCAACCCATACTTTACCAAGAGAGCCTAGTTTCTATCAAGTAGGTAAAAGCATTCCTTTTTTTTGTTTGTATATATTGCTTATTCTTTAAATACTTATCCAACTCTTGGTAACAATTCTAGACATCTAAGTTTGAAATGCAGCTTTAGTAGGTGTAATTTGGTGGATCATTGAACTATTGCATCTTTTAGTGTTTATTTTTCTGTTATTATAGTAGCTTGTTGAAATTATATGATCTTCATGCAACGTGGTTTTCTTATTAACGTTGTTCTTGAATGTGGTGGGTAGATTCTTGCCAAATTTTACTTATGGGATATTAATGCAAAGGGTTCTTAAGGAGAGGGCCGGTTTTTTTTACAGAGACCAAAGCTTGTATTCTAATCAGTCTGGACGTATTTTCTTCTTTCCTAGCTAGATATTTTCATAGTTTATTTGGTGTGTCTTGCACTACTAGTTTTTCTGCATCCAGTGATGACGTCTCTAAGCGACTACGTTTCGTGGTTGCTAAAGGATACTATTTAGCGACCGTGACAGAACATTTGGCCACTTGAAAAAAGAAAACATTTACCGACCAACAGATCTACCTCTAATGATCAGATAGTTGTCACTAGTGGTCTAACACTTTTACCGAACTCTATATCGGTCACTAAGATTATAATTCATCGGATACCCGGTGGGTGTGTAAGGTTCGACTCTAATATCACCCGGATGGGGAGTTGGAGTGCATTAGAATCCTGACTAATGTGAACACGTCCACTCATCCTTATCGATAATAAGATTAATTAGCTGCATAAACTATTACTAGCAATTCCTCAAGCATCCATCTCCTATTAGTTCATATCTTTGTCTATTTACTTTTTAATTTTTCTATTAGCTTAATCTTTATTACATTTACTTTATCATTAGTTGTTAGAAGTTGAAAACCAGAAAAACATCTCTTAGTTGCAATATTTAATACTTTGTTATTTCGATTACAATTTTCACGCCTTTACACTGTAATTAAAATCATTAATCATAATTAAGCCCTAAGGAAAACGATAACCCTACTTATCACTTTTACTTGCATTCGATTTGTACATTGTGGAGCGTCACCACAAGTCCATATCTATTTTATTTTATATTTTACACTGTTTTGCACCATTGTAGTGTCAAAAGCTCAAAAACTGACTAAGCATACCCTGATCGGTCTTGAATCTCGCAGTTTGGATTACTTGATGGAGGATCTCTTATGGTTGTACTCGAAAAGGTGTTCCTATACCAGGAAGACCTTGTTCGAGGTGTTGAATAACTGGTGGATCCCCTCCTTGTGGTGGTACTACTTGGCAAATTGGATTTTGTTGATTTTTCTCCCCAAGTGGGACAATGTTATCTAATACCATGTTATCTACGATTTTAGGCATCACTTCTTTCTTCCTTCTCTCTCTCTTTCTATCTCTCTCTCTCGCTTTTTATGAGCTCAAAATAAGGTATCGGGATCTGCGAGCATACACAAACACCTAGAAAGAAACCTGAAAAGAGACAAAACAAAAGCAAGCATAAAAATGAATTAACTAAAAACTACTACACAAAACTAAACACGATAACTAACTAGAAAAATCCCTGGCAGCGGGGCAAAAAACTTGGTGGTGGAAAGGGTGTGATAAGATATTGATAATAAATAATAATAAATAAGGATGCACACCCACTATTATCACGAGAAACTCATTACAAGTACACAGATTGTTGACAAGTTATAGTTGATAAGTACGATTCGTTCTCAGGGATTTATCGGTTAGCTCAGACTTGTGTTTAGATGAGAAAGCGTAGCAGAGATTAATTGTTAAAACTAAAAGAAAAATAAAAGATAAATATTTGTTTGGTTTTCAAATAAGGAATATAAATAAGAATTATACTACTAATGAAAATAAATAAACTAAAGAATGGAAGAAAGAGATATAGCTTGGGTTTGCTAGTATGCACTTATCCTTCTAAATCGTTATTCTAATTATAAGGGTGATTTGAGCAAATATATATAGTCGGGTGTCTATAACCCTTCTAACTCCCGCCATGGTAGCTTAGAAGGCAACTTCAACACTACCAAGGGACTTGGGTAAGGGGACCTTGCATAGAGATCAGTGACAAAATCTAACCCTATTGACTATCTAGTTAGGCAATCTTGTCTGGATCACTACCGCACACTAGACGATTATGTGCTGTTGTCTATAATTGAATCCCCCTCCAAGGTGACAATCCAACTACTAAGGGAAGTCCTAAGATTGGCCAGATCTAGGGTTGGAATAAGTCAAACACAATATACAAATATAAAACTAAAAGCTCAATCAATTAACTGTCATTTTCCCAAATAACATAGAATATAGAAATAGAATTCAAGTATTATATTTAGTGCAAACCCAAGCTATGGGAAAATTAGTTCATAGCTAAATAAATAAAAATAGAGATTAAAGAGATTAGAAATATAGTTAAGCTAATGAATCTAATATAGATTACCCTAATGGTAGAACAGAATGATGGAGAAGAGGAGTTTGTGACTCTCCAGCTTCTTGTCTTCCTCTACAAGTCAACTTGCTTTCTCTTATGGATTTCTTGAATATTATGGATGTAAGTACAAGTAAGGACATGTTTATAATGGTAAGTAGTCATATTTATAGGTGTAGGAACAAAATCTAGGTCATGCGCCAAGTCTGAGAGTCCTAATCCAACTCTAACTCGTTTTCCTAAATAATAGGCCTGGTTGAAATTCGGAGTTTGTAAAAATCATACCTCCTTCGTCACTGCTCCAAATCCAATGATCTTGGTATCAATACAATCAAAATTCAAACACCTTTCTGAATATAAAAGGGTTCCTTCAAATTCCTTGTCGGTTTTATGTAGCATCAAAAATACTAAACGTCTTCACAAGTGGACATCAACTTTTGCACTTTCATTTTAACTCTTAATTTCTCCTTGGATCTTATTAAATAAACTCATTAACATTTATTTGGTATATAATATCATCATTGTACGTAATATATTCACATTTAACACACAATTTACACTAAAAATGCTTAAAACGTAAAACACACCCAAAACAATGTTATAAATAATGAATGTGGAAAAACTCTTCAACTAAGCACATAATACACCTACAACGATGTCTCTAAACTAGATTAATTCATCAAAAATATGGAGACATCAACATGCTTTGTCAATTCTCGAGATATGGGAATTATAGTGGAGCCGCATATCAAGATCGGTCATTTTTTTATAGAAAATCATGTAAATTTATGACGCCTACATCACTGGTGGGGTGTCACACGCTAGAAGATTTACTATTTCATGATTTAATTCTTCTTGTCCAGAAGTGCAAGCGATTGGTTAGATAGTCAACCTCAGGAGCTAATACCAAGTTAGGACGAGTTTCAAGCGAGATTCCTTGATTGATTTTATATGGGTAGGAAATTGAATGATCAAATAGATCTTGCAATTTTTTTCAAGAAGTTGGTGAGAGTGTTGGCGAAGCATGGACGAGATTCCAAGAGAAGTTGGCAAAGTATCCATTACATGGGTACATGACCGAGTTATAGTTATCAATGTTTTACAAGGTACTTGAAGCGGGTCCAATATTGAGAGTAGATAATCTTGGTGGTAGTGGATTTGTCTCGATGGATCTAAATGAAGCAGCGATTGGTATAGAGAAGATAGTAGAAACTGAGAGGAGTTACCCATAGTCCCGAGCTCCTATTTCTAATGCCAGAAGAGGTACATCACGAGTTTATGATATATTGATGTGGATGCTAAGTTTTCCAGCTTAGAAGATCAATGGAAGCAACTTATTACAGTTGTTAGAAAAAGAATCCAAGGCAGAAATTTTGAGGTAAATATTATGAACAAGCCTTATGGTTATTCCATGGATTTTGAGGAAAATTATAGATATATCATCAAGGTAATCCATACCAACCTCATCCCCAGTTGAATAACTATCAAGCGACACCTCAACATGTAAATCTGAGTGGACAAGCCTATGGGAATCAAGCCTTTCAACCTCCAAGTTACAATGTCTATAATGAGAATCAAGCTCTGTAGGCACTACCATTACATCCACAAGAAGGTTCAAGTGAGTTAAAAGAGACTCGTAATCAATTCATCAATATCTCAATGGATAATATGATCAAAAGTGAAGCGAAGATAGATTCCACTACATATTTGGTGCAGAACATGTGACAACATAATCAAAGTATGGAGCAACGATTGACCCAACTCACTGCGAACATTTAAAAAATGCAACAAAGCCAACCCTTGCAATTGACCCAAAGTAAAAACACTAATGTCAAGATGATTCAAAATGTTGATGAAAAGGTTGGTCGGGAATCGTGTAAGGATGATTGCCTTTCAGTTGAAAAGATAGCAAAATCATCACTAGTTACATCTAGTGAAGTTGAGGTTCTAAAAGAGATATAATTAGCCAATCTGAACTTAGATGAGATAACACTCAAAGATTAGGTTGAAGAATTTTACGAGGATGAGAAGCCAAGAGAGGTAGTTTATGAACCGAGGGTGAAAGAGAAGAGTAGGGTGGCACCGCCTCCCTTACACGTCTGTTGTTCAATGTCATATCCATTACAAATCACTTATACAAAGGGTGATCGCGAGTACAAGAAGTTCATAAAGACGTTAAATTAGGTCCCTTACTCAAAGACATTGAGAAGAAGCAAACGTGTCAACGATTCTTCGAAGAGTTATTTTCAAGAAGAATAATTTCATAGAGTATAATACTTTGGAACTAACTAATGAGATATTGCTGCAAGTTCAGCGGAATTTACCACCGAATCTTAACAATACTAGAGGTTTTAACCTCCCAATCAAAATAGGTGGTACATTTTAGGGAAGGGTAATGTGTGATTTGGGAGCGGGTATGAATCTAATGCCCAAGACTGTGTTTGAGAAGATTGATATTGAATATGCGAAACAAGCACCTGCCATCTTGCAATTGGTGGATCGATCTACAGAAAATTCCTGGGAAGTAATTAAGGGCATGCTTGTTCAAGTAGGTAATCTTGTTATACCCACTGATTTCATTTTTCTTGAATAATACAGATAAGTCTGTCTCGTTCATACTTAATTGTCCAGTCCTATCCATGGGCCGCACCATAGTCAATGTGAACGAGTGAATCATGACCCTCCGTATTGAATATGAATCCCAAAATTCTACATTTTTGGAAAGAAGAAGTCATGAGGTGTCTCGACAATCTTAATTGTGACCAAGAAAGAAAGTAGAAGATGAGTTTTGGGTGTGTTCGTCCTCCGAGTGTAATAATAAATCAACACCTAGAAAGGGAGTGACTTCCCAAATGTGCACGGGTTGTTGACAAGTAACAAAATTAAGTCTGGATTGTATCATCTCCTAAGGGATAATCAAGGGTAACTTGATGTACTTTGGAGTACAATGTGGTATATTTTGCAAACAAGAAGCAACAAGGAAAAGTAAATGAAAAAAAAAATTGGGGTTTTATAAATTGAAAGACTGATAAAGATTAACATATATTAAACTACTAAAAATGTAAGACAATTAACTATATAGAAGTTTCCAAGTATCAGAGTTATGCTTAAGTATTGTTAGTACACCCCGAAATTGATAATTGTGATGTTCGATATATAAAGGTACATAGGTTATTCTTATTAACCAGGATTCTAAACTCTCTTTAACTCCCGCAAGGGTCGAGTTACAGAGCTCATATACTCAAATTCTTAGAAATTAAGTTCAAACCCTAGCGGCTACTTGGCTAGTGAAGACATGTCGTTCCACTAACACACACCAAGCATGTATACACTAATCCGTAAATAACCCCCCCCCCCCTTCTAGATGCCTGCAAAATTACTAGGGCTCCCATTACTTGGAAAAAATATGGATAGAATTAATTCGAGATGTATCAACAATATACAAAACTCAATTCATTTAACTACTCAATCCCAGACTCAAAAGAACATCAACAGTAATCAACTAAGGTTTGTACATAATTGCAATGCTCATGCAGTGAGGGTTTAGTTCATACTCAAATAATGAAAAATAATAAAAACTAATACTATAATAATGTTTAAAAGCTAAATAAAATTAAGTTACTCTTTGGAATGAATGGATCCAAAGCTCTAATGAGGAAGAATTGTGGTTTTTGGTGAAAAAATATTCCTTCCCTCTCTTCTTCTCTTGCTCCTCTTGAAAAATGTTTGGAATGATGAATTATTCGAGTTCTATGTGTTTTGGAGCTAATATATGAATTATATACTAACTAAAATCTTTTGGGGCCCCATGGGCTTACTTAATTAGGGTAGATATGGCCCGACCTATTTTTAGTTATTGTTGGACTAGTTCGAGTCACGGTAGAAGAAAATGGCAATAACTTTTTCGTCTCAAATCTGAATCGACTTCCGTCACTTCCCACGCGTCAATGACTTCAAAATATATATAAATCAAAAGGACTTTCATCAAAAACTATGATCAATTCTTCGTGGTTACTGAAACAATATGATATTAAGACTTCTCCAATAACTGCTCTACTTCCAAAAGTGACTTTAAACTCATCTTGCACCTTGACTTGGGGTTTGACTTGAAATTTTGACTTTTTCTCTCCATCTTGGAACCTTGTATCAACAATGTAACTAAAATATACACAATTAAAGCACGAAAACTCTATAAATAGCAATAAGACTAAAACAAGAGAGAAACGTACAATACATCAAATAATATGGAAAAATCCCTCACTTAGGCCTAATAAACTCCCAAGAAGATGTCTCGTGAGTGTATTAATACATCACAAAAATAGAAACATCAGGGTGGGATGTGAGGTACCGGAGAAAGATCCCAACCCCGAAGGTAGACCACGTAAGTATAAGAGTTCTTCGATGGGGCCATTCTTTGTCACCCGAGTTGTTTCGAACAAAGTGGTCGAGGTAAGAGCTAAGAAGAGATAAAAATTCAGGTTGTTAGACGTTAATATCCTCACCTGCTACTGGGGAGAATATATCAAAAACAAGTAGTTGAGGCAACACGTCAAACTTTGAACGACATAAAATAAAAGTTCTACTGTGAGACAACCCACTATTTTTATACATTTTATTGCGTTTTTAGTAGTGTAGATTAGTTAATTTGAGTGTTTTAGTGTTTATTATGTTATATGAAAAGGTTATTAGTGTGTTTAATGCGTAGGTGTTGCAAGAAATGAGTTTGGGATGAATTTTCAGAAGAAAATTATGTTCACAACTTATAAATACGGTATACCGCACATCCATGATGTAATACTGCAACCCTAGTGTCAAGACGGTATAGGAAGACGGTGAGAATTAATAAAACAAGTCATGGAGATTCAAGGTATACCACACCCATCCAGCGGTATATCACAACAAGAACAATATCGTCACTCGCATAAACCGTCTTACGGTATGATGAGGGATCGTACACCGCACCATTCTGTGGAACAATGCTTGAGAAAAAACCATCATGACCCTAGTGCACTACAATGCGTATGTCGAGACCAAGTATGATCCACGGTATACCGCACCTCCCTAGAGGTAAACCGTAGCCATGACTCGTATTAAGCTATGCGACAGTAGTGCTACAATGTAATAAAAAAGAGTACAACATTTTGGTTTCCGAAAGTTGTGTTTGGGAAACCATAAATTTTGCATACGAGCTCGGAATTCATTAATTCAGGAAGCCACGAAAAGCTTCGAAAAATGTATACAACCTTTAGGATAGACATTTTTCCTAATAAGAGAAGAATAAATCTTAAATCACCCTAGAACAAGTCCAAGGAGCGATACACCCATCATCACGGATCAAGATCGTTAACCCTTAACTTGGGGATTGAGTGATTCTCGGTAAGGTAAGTACCTTTCCTTTTCTTGTTAACTACGTGTTTAATGTATAATTTTGAATTTATATTTTTATATCGATTTTGTTTCGAGTCGTGGGGACGCGAATCACTTTTGAGTTTGGGGTGTGGGGATTTGTTGTCCCTCGTTCCCATTTTTAGTGAAAAAGTAAGAAAAGATAGTGAATAATATAGAAACGTACATATTAAGAATTATTTTAGTGAGTCAATGATAGTAAGTAATGTGTTTTTCAATAGTGTCACAACACATAGTATATTGGTGGTGGTTAGGGTGTGATTAAATTACGATAGAAATATTAAAAGAACTAAACACCATAGGCCACTACGTTACTCACTGCAAGTATCATAAATTGTATACAAGTTTAGTTGATAGATAGAATTCGTTCGCAGGGACTACAAAAGTTAGCTGGGACTAATGCAAATATAAAGTGTAAATAAAAGAAGTTAGGAGAATAATACGCTAAAAGAATCTAAATTATGTTTTTGGATTTATGACTCTAATAAGTAACTAAATAAACTAAAGACAAGAAAATACATAAGAGATGAGAGATCGTACGAGAGTTAGCTCGAGATATAGCAAGTAATCCCCACTAGCCTTGTTTTATAATTATTATCTAAGGGAGAATTGTGTGATACCCAATAGCTAGGATTCAATATTCCTCCTAACCCCCTTCCAGGTTGACTTAGGTGGCGACCTAATAATTACCAAGGGAATTGGGTAAGGGGACCCTATGTAATGATCGGTGGTTGATCTCAAACCCTAGTGACTATCTAGTTAGGCAAACCCGCCAGGATCCAAGCAACCTTGGTTTCAACCACAAACTCATCTTTAACTCACTTTTTCACAGGTTCATGGTGGTGGCCCTTTTCTTTAAACTCCTTAGGTACTTCGGGAACAATGGGGAACTCAAGTGGAACCTTCTCAAGCTTTTTGTCCAAAACAAGCGATGTTTCCGACTTCTCTTCAATCATTAGGGCCACGTTTTCTTCTTTGATCTCTACACTCACATCCTCACTCATTAATGAGATATCTTCTTTGAATACTTTTTGCGGTGTGAGTCCATTTTTAAATATCTTAAGCATTTGAGCATTGATTCTAGCTTCGATGAACGCTTCTACAAATGCTTTACTTACTGTATCACCCTCTAACATGTCTCTCTTAATCGGATTTAGAGGTGATAACAATGGAGTATTAGGTGGAGAATCCATCCTAATATCTTCTTTTCCTGTTGTCTCTTTTTCAACCAAGGACTCAATATTTTATTCCTCTAAACGTGGCTCGGTAAGTTTTTTTCTCAACTTGCTTATCAATAGTTACCTCATCTATGCTTACCGTTGTTAGTTCTTCTCTCATTTGAATTTATGTCTCCCTATTTATGATGATCTAATCTAGGTTGGATACATCATTTTAGGTGTATTAGGATATTCAATACTCAATTTTTATTAATATTTTAGTATTTTCTTATTATTGTCTTGATTTGATGTTTTATTATTTTTAGAGCATATTTGGTTTAATTGTTTGATAATTGAGAAGATTTAAAGATATATGGTAATTAATAAGATGTCAAATAAATTCCAAGAAATAAAGGAAAGAAGATAATGATGGAAATTGGAAATAAAAGAAGTAAAAATAAAATAGGAAAAGAAAAGTTGCAAAGTAAATCTGAATTTCAGTAGTTACGTCTACTAAAGTGATCATAACTTAAAATCGGCTGGGAATTTGGAAGAATGGTCTAAAACTAAAGTGTAGAGCTTTCCGATACGATCGTTTTGATATAAAATGGGAAACAATAGAAGCAATTTTGAAGAATTTATGGCCAAAACAAAACAACATCAGTTTCTTACCTTTTATATATTTTAGGCTACGAATTTGATTTGGAAAAGGAGTCCAATTGCTTGTCTTTTACTCCAAGAAATTCGAATTAGGGCTTCCTATATTCCTATAAATACACCCTTTAACTATTCTAAACATGTCGTTGCTCAGTTCTAAGCCTTAAGCTTAGTCCTTGCCTCCCACAATTAGTCCTTAGGTTTATTCATCATTAGAAGTCCTTAGCAGGTTGACAGTATGTATCTTTCTTTTAGTTTATTCCTTTCTAATATGAACTAACTTTCCCATAGCTTGGGGTTTTCATATGTATAAGCTATGAATTCTATTTTCTTCTATCTATGTTTCTTTGGGAAAACCATTTTAAATTGATTCTAGCTACTTATCCATATATTTGTTTTATGTGCTTTGATTTATTGTCTGTGTTAAAACCTGATCAATTTAGGGCTATGATAAAAGTAGTTAGATGGTCACCTGAAAAGGGTGTCTAATTATTGAAACACCACATAAAAATCTAGTGTGCGGTAGTGATCCAGAAGGGCTTGCCTTACTAGATAGTCATTACGGTTTGATTTAATCACCGATCATTATTTGCATGCCAGTCTCATCTAAAAACCTAGTGGCGTAGGAGCACCTTAGATAAGTCCCCTGGTAATTGTGAGGTCACCACCTAAGCCCACTAGGAAGGGGGTTAGGAGAAATTTAGAATCCTGACTACTTATCTAAAAACTATTATAACCCTTATTAACTGATAGAAAAATTAGAAGGATTAGTGCATACAAGTAAAACCTGAGCTATATTCTCTCATCTTATTTTTTTCATATTTATTTTACTTGTCTTTAATTTATTTAGTTATTATAATTATCTCCTCCTCATCATATTTATTTACTTTTCTTGTCTTTAATTATTAATTGCTCCTCTATTCTTATTACCCGTTCGTAAAACACACTAAGTCCTTGAGAACAAATCTGACTTATCATTAAAACTTGTGTACGACCTGTGATACTTGCAGTGAGTAATGTGTCTAGTCTAGGGTGTTAGTGCATCGTTTATCTGTATTTATTATCATATTTTAATCACACCTTAGGCAACACCAAAATCACAAAGCGGTTTGGCGATCTTGGAGAAATCTTTAATAAATCTTCGATAAAATCCTGCATGACCTAAGAAACTTTGAACACCTTAAATAGAAACCGGAGGTGGTAAGGTTTTATTGACTTCAATTGTAGCACAATCAACCTCTATTCCTGCACTCGAGACATTATGTCCCAACACAATTCCTTCTCGAACCATGAAGTGGCTTTTTCCCAATTAAGAACAAGATCTGTGTCTTTACATCACAGAAGTACATTTTCAAGATTGTTGAGGCACTCATCAAAACTATCTCCAAGTACCGAAAAATTATCCAAAAAATTCTAAGTATTTATCAATCACGTCCCAAAATATAGCAATCATACACCTCTGGAATGTGGCAGGTGCACTACATAAACAAAACGGCATCCTTCTATAAGCAAATGTGCCAAACGGACAAGTGAAAGTTGTTTTGTGTTGATCTGCTGGATCTACACAAATCTAATTATAGCCTGAATATCCGTCAAGGAAACAGTAATACTCTCTCCTTGCAAGCTTGTCTAACATTTGATTGATGAACGGTAAAGGAAAGTAATCTTTCTTTATGGCTTTGTTGAGCTTGCGGTAATCCATCCATACTCTCCACCCCACAATGATTCTTGATGGAATGGATTGGTTTTTAGCATTAAGGATGGTAGTTATACCTCCTTTCTTTGGAACACATTGCACTCGACTAACCCACTCACTACTCGTAATCGGGAAGATAATACTCGCATCTAATAACTTGATTACCTCTTTTCTTACCACTTCCGTCATTTTTGGTATAAGTTTTCTTTCCCCCTCTAAAGAAACCCTCCTTCATCTTCAAGAATGATTTTATGTTGGCAAATGGCAGGACTAGTCCCTTTATATCGGCTATAGTCCATCAAATTGCCTCTTTATCAGCTCATGCACACATAATATATTATCTTCTTGAGGACCTGAAAGGTTAGCAGAAATAATAATAGGCAAAGTTTTGTTAATACCTAAGTATGCATCACGCTAATGAGCTGGAATTAGTTTTTCTTCAAGAATAGGAGAACATATGATATATGGTTTCTTCATTGGTTCAATGACTCCTGCCTCTCAAATTTGTTCACGAATTCTTGCTTTTGGTCTACCGTCATCTGAATCTAAAGCAGCAACTTCTTCTGCTATATCATCATATATTTTTGGTGATTCAAGTGCTAAGGCTGTTGGTAGAGTGACATCAAAGCTTCTTTCATTAAAAACCTCTTGTCTAATTTTGCTCATGAAATCTATTTTGAAGCATTCATATTTCGTATTAGGATAGTTCATAGACTTAAACACATTGAATCATACTTGTTCGTCTCGAACCCTCATGATTAATTCACCATTCTCAACTTCTATTAGTGTACACCCCGTGACTATGAATGGTCTACCCAAGATGTTGGAAACATTCTTATCTGCGTCGTAGTCAAGAATAATAAAATCACAAGGAAATATAAAACTACCAGCTTTAACTAAAACATCTTCAATTTTACTTGCTAGTTGGGAGAGGGAGCGATCCGCCATTTTGTAATATCACTGAAGTAGGTACTACCTCTCCTATGTTGAGCTTCTCGAATAGGGACTTTGGCATAAGATCGATACTCTCGCCTAGATCACATAATGCTTTCACGTTCCATCTTTCATCAATGGAAATAGGGATTGTAAAACATCTGGGATCTTGTAGCTTGGGTGGCAACTTGTTTTGACATATAGCACTACACTCCTCAAGTAAACCAATCAATTCCCCATTTTCTAAGCTTTGTTTGTTAGAAAGTATGTCCTTCAAGAATTTAAGATATTTCGGCATTCTCTTGGGAGCTACAAACAGTATGTTGATATCTAATTTTCTTACCATGTCAAGGAACTTCTTGAATTATTTTTCATTTTTCTTGTTTTTTTAAACTTGATGGGAATGGTGGAGGAGGACGTGTATTGTTTACTACTGAACTCTTCTTCTTTTCTGGTGTATTCTCTGTAGAGACACTCTTTGGTTCATTTACCTCCTAAATTTTATCTTCAACTATATCTTCGACCTCCTCTTCAGGGACAGGGGTTGGTTCTTTTAGTTGTTCTGTTTCTTCCACTCTAGACGGTGGTAATTGTTTTCCACTTCTTAATTCAACTGCATGACAAATATCCTCTTGATGAGTTACAATATCAATCGAAATTTTCCCTTTTGGCCTGATTTGTATTGCACTAGCAATTTGTGATAGTGTATTTTCGAGCTCTTTAAAAACCCTCACTTGTTCTTGAAATCTTTGTTGATTCACCTTCATATTTTCCTCAAGAACACTCATGAATTTATCTAGATTTTGGTCCATACTTGAAGGTTGATCATATGTAGCTTGTTGCGTTGAATACGAATTATATTGTGGCTTTCGATAATTATCTTCATAAGTTGGCACTTACTGATAGATTGGTTGTGGTTGATCTTGATAATAACGTTGAGGTTGAGTCTGATAGTAGTTACCTTGATTTTAAACCTAATTATGATTATTTGGGGAATAATAATTAGCGTGACCTCCTTGAAGATGATAATTACCATTCGAGTAATGGTTTCTTTGATGATATATGAAGGAAATGGAAGCCGGATTATTAACGCACTTCTCCCACAAAAGGTTTCTTTATCCACAACCAGGACATGTAGGTATTGTGTGCATTTGAAAAACCTAAGCTATAGATCTTCTCTAAACGTTAGAGCTTCTAAGGAATCCTCTTCTCTTCTCTCAGTTTCAAAGACTCTTTCCATGATAATATAAGCATTCTTGGGATCTAATAACACAAAACTTCCATCTCCTAAATTATTTACCTTGGACTCGCTGTTGAGTCCTTCATAGAACATAGTGAATTGATATTCAGGCGAGGTGATGTGGAATGGACACCTCGTTTTCTTCTTGTTAAAATGTAACCATGCTTCACCGACACTTTCCTTTCTTCTTGCATAAATTGTTCTAACTCTAACATATCTTTTAAGTGTCTACTAATCAGATAAAACCGATCTTAGAATTTTGCTTGGAGTTGATCCCAATTTGGAATTGAATCACGGTGTTGGTAATCATACTAATTGCTTGCACTTCTGGTTAAAAAGAGCTTGAACATAACGTAGTACATATGTTCCTGTGTGACACCTTTGATGATGTAGGCATCACATATTTCATGAATTTCTGAATATAACAAACCAGATCCTGATGTGCAGCACCACTAAACCAGCCTTAACTCAAAAATTGTTCAATCATGCCTGGATCAGGCCTGAATTTAGCGGCTTGAATTTATGGAGTGCGGATTCTTCCTTTAGGCTACACTCTTAATGAGATTGAAATATCAAGATTTCTCGGGCTTTCCATCTCAATAACCTAAAATAAAGAAAACTAAAAACAAAAGCGTAAAATAGAACTAACTGTAATAAAATCACTAAATAAATTCACAAGGACTAACCATTTGGTCCCCGTCAATAGTGCCAAAAACTTGGTGTCGGTTAGGGCGTGATAAAATTTCGGTAAATAAATATGCAACTAACACCCTAAACAAGCACGTTACTCAGTGCAAGTATCACAGATAGTACGCAAATTTTAATGTTAAGTAGAATTCGTTCCTCAAAGATTACGAAAGTTAGGAAGAACTTATGCAATATAAAGTGAAAATAAAGAAAGTTAGAAGAATAATAAGCAAGAAATAAAGACTTTGAATATTTGTTGGGTTTTACGACTCTAATAAATTAACTAAATAAATTAAAGACAAAAAATAAATAAATAGAAGAAGAAGTAGTATGAGAGTTTAGCTCAATATCTAGCAATAATCCCCACTATCCTTGTTATAACCTATTTATGTAAGGGAAAATTGTGTTACATGCAATTGCCAGGATTCTATATTCATCCTAATCCCATTCCGGGTGGACTTAGGTGGCGACCTAACAATTACCAGGGGACTTGTGTAAGGGGACCCTACGCAATGATCAGTGGTTAATCTCAAAACCTAATGACCATCTAGTTAGGCAAGCCCTTCCGATCACTACCAAACTAGACTTTTATGTGGTGTTTCATTAATAAGACACCCCTTTCAGGTGACCATCTAACTACTATTAAGTCAGTCCTAACGTGATCAAGATTAGGGCTGGAAATAAGTCAAAGCACATAAAAAATAGAGATATTAACACTAATTTCAATTAAATGTAAAAGATATCCCAAATTTAAATAAATATAAAACAAGTCTAGGGTTCATACCCATATGTTAATCTCAAGCTAAATAGAATTTGTTCATACTAGAGGAAGAAAGTGATGTCTCCCTATTTGTGATGAATTAATCTAGTTTGGAGACATCATTTTAGGTGTATTTAATAATTTAATATTCGAGTTTTGCTTATATTTTTATATTTTCTATTTTATGCCTCGATTTGATGATTTATTATTTTTAAAGCATATTGGGTTTAATTATTTGTTAAATGTGAAGCTTTAAAGATATATGATAATTAATTAGATGTCAAATCAATTCTAAGAGATAAGGAATAGAAGATAATGATGAAAATTGGAGATAAAGGAAGTAAAGAATAAGTATGAAAAAGATAAAGTTGTCAAGTTAATCCCAATTTCACCAGCTGCATCCATAAAAGTGATCATAACTCAAGATTGGTGTGGAATTTGGCAGAAATGTCTGAATCTAAAGTGTAGAATTTTTCCGAGACGTCAGTTTCGATATAAAGAACGCGTCAAACGAATCTGTATTGAAAGAGTTACGACCAAAACAAAACAACAATTGTTTATTACCTTTCCTGTATTTTAGGGTTACGAATTTGATTTGGAAAAGAGTCCTATTACTTGCCCTCTACTTCAAGATTACGACCTAGGGTTTAGAATACCCTATATATACATCATCTATTCAGAAGAAACACATCATTGTCCAATCCTTAAGCCAGGAAGAAGCCTACATCAAGAGAAGAGAAGCCTGGAAGGAGTTGAGCATCAAAATATCTCTTCACAAGCCTTCAAATTTGTAATTGTTTTATTTTCTTTCTCTTATATGAACAAATTTAATTTAGCTTGAGATTTAGCATATGGTTATGAACCCTATACTTGTTTTACATTGATTCTAATTTGGGATGCCATTGTATTTAAATTGAATTAATGTTTTATTCTCTATTTTATGTACTTTGACTTATTGTCTGTTTTCCTTGCTAGTGCACGAGTATAGGATTACCTTAATAGTACTTAGATTGTCACCCGGAAGGAGTGTCTAATTATTGAAACACCACATAAATGTCTAGTATGCGGTAATGATCCTGACGGGGGCTTGCCTAACTAGATAACCATTAGGGTTTGATCTAACCACCAATCATCGTTAGAAGGCCAGTCTCATTTAGGATCCTGGTGGCATAGGAGCACCCTAATTAATTCCCCTCTTGTTTGTGAGGTCGCCACCCTAGTCCCCCCTGACAGGGGTAGGGAGGAATTTAGAATCCTGGTTATAGAAATTCTACATAATTTACCCTTACATGATTAAAATAAACTAGGCTAGTGGGGATTACTTGCTATATCTCGAGCTAAACTCTCATACTCTTTTCTTCTCTTATTTAATTTTCTGTCTTTAATTTATTTAGTTTATTTTCTCAACAAAAACCAAACAAAAATTCTACTTGTCTTTTCTTTATTCTTGCGTATTATTCTTCTAGCTTCTATATTTGCACTTGATATTTTTATAAGTTCTCTCTAACTTTCGTAGTCTCTGAGGAACGAATCTTATTTATCATTAAAACTTGCATACATTGTGTAATACTTGCAATACCGTGCTATTCTAGGGTGTTTATTTTCACTTATTTTATCTATTATTTTATCACACTCTAGGCGACACCAAGTTTTTCGTGCCGCTGCCGGGTACTACATCGTTAGTCCTTGTGCATTTATTTAGTGCTTTTATTTCAATTAGTTCTATTTTACGCATTTTCTTTTAGTTTTGTCTTTACAGATTTACAGATGGAAATGCCCGAGGAAACTTTATCTTCCCATCTCATTCAGATTGCAACCTAGAGGAATCCGCACTCCAGAAATCCAAACCGCTAAATTTTGACCAGATCCAGGCATGATAGCTCAATTGGCGAGTCATGGACAATTTAGTGATGCTGATGATGGTTCCTGGGGTGTTATAAAATTAAGTACTGAAATAAAAGGAACCACAATACCGCAAGTGTACGGTTGCCCGAGTAATATCCGATAAGTCGGGTTTCGTTCTCAGGGACAGATTAGGTTCAACTCAAGTATTAATCAGATAGCAGAAATAATTGCTTGACAGAAAAGTAAATTACTATGTTTTTTGTTTGGTTTTTTAAAAACTAAAGATGCAATAAAATAAAGATTAAAAATAAAGAACTGAAAAGAAATAATGCAAATAAACGACTAGCTTCGAAGATGAGAGATACTTGAGTCTCGCAAGGAATCCACCTAATTAACGTAACCTATGCTTTGTTTAAGGGTATAATTGGTATTATGATATTAGTCGGGACTCTAATGTCTCCTAGCCCCTTGTCGAGTGGACCTAGGAGTTATCCTAAAGAACTATAAACCCCTATATGGGCGTATATGCCTCTTCGGATGATATGTATTTACCTCTTTGGCTATGTAATTAGTTAAGCCTGTCGGTCAGTAACGGACATTACACGGGTATTACCTAAGTCTGTATTCAAACCCCCCTGTCGGATGATCACTTTGCCACTGAAGTGAATAGCCCAAATAATAAAACTTATTTCTAGTTGTATCGAAAATAAATAGTGATTAAGAACAGAGTAATATCCAATATATAAGACTCAATTCAATTTAAATCATAACAATCCCAAATTCAAAACACAGAATAAATTAATTACGGTTCATCCCTTTATTGCGATTCTCAAGTATATGAAAGTTTAGGTCATAATAAAATTAAAGACTGAAATTAAATATAAAGAAGTCATAACTGAATTACAAAAAATAAATAGATAACCTAAAGGTTTGGTTGGCTGTTGTTGGAAGAAAAGAATTCCTCCAGCTCTAGCTTTTCTTCTACCTTCTTGCTCTGACTTGAAAATATGAAGCTTCTGTTGTAATTCTCTGAAGTGTGTGTAAAAAGGAGGCTAAAGGGTCTATTTATACTTGTAAAAACGGATTAGGGCTTAAGTTAAGAGGAATATGTCAAATCATAAAAAGCCCAAGTCCATCTTTTCTTTCAATTCCCGTAACTGGTGTGCAGCCTTTAGTAAAACGGGTGTTACTTTTGCATAACAACTCCAAATGGGCTGATTCAACTTGGAGAATATTCCTAACTCAATAGGCTATCTATTTATGTTTCACAGCCCAAGGCTAAAACCGCTCCTAAGTAGCCCAAACAATACAATCTTTAACAGCCTTTCCACTTCTTTAATTAAGTTCTTGGAAATTCTTTTCTTGCCTTTAGCTCCTCCACTTGATCTAAGACTTTAATTCACATTTCTCCTCCTTGTAGTGGTTCTTCATGAATTCATAAACCTACTAATTTTTCACTAAAACAAATTAACGCACAAAAGCACTAAAAATGAAAATAGTCTAGTTCCAATGGGAGAAAGGGCAATATGACAAAATAAGCATAAAAGTCTATCAAATAAGTCAAATATTCACCTAAAATGATATCTCCTAATAGCTAATATTTAGAACAAATAGGGAGATATCAAGAACCCAGATTCAAATCTTTGTCGTCCCGAGAAAGTAAAATAAAGACAAAGTCCTTTTAGGTGAAATAAAAACAAAGGCCTTTTAGAATCTAGTAAATACACCCAAAGTACAACTTAAAACAAATCTCATATAGTATGATCTAGGAATTAATATACATATATACATGTCATGAAAAATCAAACACAAAATAATATCAATCCAAAATTAATTTCACAATGCTAGAAGGTTACGCTTAGTACTTATCTCAAGATGGTGGCTATAGGGTGTTCATCGATCCTTACTTTCTTTGAACGCTCCACTTAGCATACTCCCTATTAGCTGAATCACAGACTCACTATGATCTAGGAATCACGAGCTCTTTACGGTTTTAATACAGGCTTAGGGACGGTATGGTATGTATATTTGGTAAATTCGAAGTGAGATTTTGGCTCTCTCCTCACCATCAATAAACTGTCCAAGAGCTTGATTTTACACTCGAATATCGTTCTCACTCAACCTATTTGACACACCAATTTAGCGTCCCCAGATTAACCCAATAAGCACTAAAGATGTTCACATAAAAATTTCCTCTTTGCTGGTCCAAATATATGTTCTTTTCATATGAAATTTCTTTTTTTTTCCGTATAGCTATGACTCTCTTTTTGATGTTGAGATATCATGCTATTTTTACATAATTTTTTTCTTTTCGTATCTTTTTTTCATTTACTCTTGCCCGGCAAAGGGTTACAATATAATTACTGTGAATCATGATCAAAATAGAACAGAGCACAATTGATAAGCTCAAAAAATCCCAACCCAATGTAAAATCCCATAATAGTGGACCCACACCCCAAACTCAAGCTCAAGACAGGAAGTCTCAGGATCGTGATTCAAGTGCGGGTCATATGCAAATGCCTAATAAACTAAAGGGATATTGGCTTATAATGTGGCGACAAAAGAAAGGCTTAAATGATAAAAATAGGGCTAATAAGGATATAATTGATTCAGGGATAGAAGGCCAAAAAGGATTCAAAGGGCTAACAAAGAACTGCCTCTATCATTTTCCTATTTACACAGCTTTCCTCTAGTTCATACCTAAGTGGGTTCTCTACTCATACATAAAGTCAACTATTTTATATCATAAATTCATAAAAAGAATGCTTGTTGGGGACATTTAAAATACTCTACAGTTAAATGCAACCCTTAGATTAATTTTATTGGAAGCATGTAAAACACAAAAAATGGGCCCCACCCCAAACTTAAAAATGAGTCGTGTCCCCACGACTCGAAAAAGACTCAATAAAGCAAATAAATTAATAAAAAATTAGAAAATGATAGGAAAACGTATCTAAACCAGCACGAAGCTGGTTTCCATGGTTGCATGTAGGTTGAGCTCCTCTTGTTAGGTAGGTGGCATGTTAAACATTGCTCACGCCACATAATATTTTTTGCATACGCTCCAACTCTTTTGTGACTTTTCCTATAGGTGTCAACACCTCTTCTTGTTTATCCTCCAAAATTCTCATTCTTTCAACTACATCTCGCAACACCAAAAGTAATAAGAGGATCCTCAACTTATTCTTCCTCTTCATGGTAGTCTTGACCTCCCAATCTTCGTCATCTCAATGAACCCCAAACTCAAAACTTCAAATATTCAAAAACTAGAGAAGAGTCTTGAAATTCGATGTTTTGAGGATTTGTAATGAAGGATTATTGTTATATGAGATGGGTAATGATTATGTAGTGGATTTGGGAAGGTTTAATGAATCGGATTGAAGCTTTTATGGAGAGGATTAAGGTTGAAGGAGAAGATTTCTTGATGTTCTTGAATGATTGTGGTGTTGGGTGTGTGTTTGGAATGGAATAGGAGGAAGAATTTAATGTTTATAGGTGTTGTAGTGGTGTAGTGCGGATATATAAAGGGTTGGGGGTCGTTCATAATGATATCTTGCAGAAGAGGCTAGGGTAAAAGAGGGGAAAATAGGGTTTTCATAAGGTTTGGTATTTTTCCCGCTGGTCGGGCCGGGATAGCGGTCAGATGACCGGCTAGCCATTCCCATACCTCGTCGATAGTCTCCTCTCGGCAAAGAACCCATGGTGTCGCGTTTTTTTCTCCCGACATCTCGGGCCGGCATACCGGTCAGATGACCGGCTAGCCGGTCTTGTAAAGATTGCTTCGGCAGAAAACCCGATTCCAAAACCCCGAGGCCACTTTTTTCAAGGTCGGCATACCGCTCCCCTAGCCGGTATACCGGCAAGGCGCTTTCAATTTATTCTCGTCTCGGCAAAATACCCCAGTCAAAGACCCGAGGCCACCCTTTTCCCCGCCGGCATACCGGTCATATGACCGGCTAGCCAGTCAGGCTTTGCAGATTGTTTTTCTCTTTTCGTTCCTTAGCACCCCAAACTCAATTCCTGCACGATTCAACACACTGCCTTTCTAATTTCTTCTAAAAATAAACACTAAGACTCGAAAATTACTTATAATTATACACTAGTAATTGAAAAACAAAAGGCAATAAATTAATATACAATCAAAATGGCTTTTGTTTAACATCGTTAAGCTCGACGGTTACCTCATGAATTAATTTTTAACATAACCTCCCCAGTAGTGAGTGAGGTTGTCAACATTTACTACACGGAAGTTGCATCCCTTAGCTTTTATTACCACTAATTAATCCGATATCACCTTTCTGACCATGAAAGATCCATGCCAAGAACTCTTGGCTTCACGCGCTTTTGGAGAAGGATCCGAATTTTTCTTTGCAACCTCTTCGCCCACACTGAACTCCTTCTTCTTTCTTTCATTCTTAGGTTCTTTAGGAACCTTCATAGCACGCTGATGTCTCCCTATTTGTTCTAAATATTATCCCTTAGGAGACATCATTTTAGGTGAATAATTGACTTATTAGATATACATTTATGCTTATTTCGTCATATTACACTTTCTCCCCTTGGAATTAGACTATTTGCATTTTTAGAGCTTTTGTGTGTTAATTTGGTTATTTTTAGTGCAAAGTTAGTACTTTCTTAAATTTCTTACTAGGAGGAGAAGTGAGAATTAAAGTTTTAGATTATTATTAGTGTGTTAGGAAGTATTTTATTCGAGTTTCTAATTTTAGAGTGCACTTTCTTTTTTCTAGTCTTGATTTAATGATTTATTAATTTTTAAAGCATATGCGGTTTAATTATTTATTTATTGTGAAGCTTTAAAAGATATATGGTAATTAATTAGAGACCAAGTCAAGTCTAAGAAGTAAAAGAAAGAAGATATACATGGAAATTGGAAGATTAAGGAAGGATATATGCAAAGAAGGAAAAGATACAGTTACCAAATAAATCTGAAATTCCAGCCATGTTCAAAGACGAGCTCATAACTTAAGATTAGCTAGGAATTTGGAAGAATGGTCTGGACCAATGGATATAGATTTCGAGACAATTGATTTCGATATAAAGAATGCGTCAAACGGATAAGTATTGAAGGATATATGACTAAAACACATCAACAACAAAATCTTACCTTCCCTATATTTTAGGGCTGCGAATTAAAGAGTCCTTTACTTGTCTTCCACTCCAAGTAAAACGAATTAGGGCTTCCTAGCACCTATAAATACACCCCTCAGCCTCCACTTTTCAGACACTTCACATAATTATACAAGAGGCATAAGGTTTTCAAGTTAGAAGCAAGGAAGGAAGAAAGCTAAGAGCTGGAGAAAGTCATCTTCTCCAATTCGCAGCCAAACCCAACTTTGTAATTAGGTTTTATGTATTTTCTTTCTGTTTAACATTATTTCTTTTATTTTCTTAGTTTTATTTTCAATTATGAGCTAAACCTTTTAAGTGCTTGAGAATTGCTATATGGGTTGAACCCTAATTTATTTGATTGATGTTTTCTTATTTGGGATTTTTATAATATAATTCGAATTAGGTAATTTTGTATTGTTTATTATCGTAAGGTTATTTCACTATTTTTAATTTGTCCAATTAGACATAGTATTTAGTAATTAAGCTATTCACTTTTTGTGGGGAAGTGATCGCCTAGACGGGGGTTTTAATTACGGACATAGGTAATAAACGTAAGGTAGAAATTATTGATCATGACGAACTTAGTTAACCTTATAGCCAATTGGGTAGAGAACCTGACATTCGAAGGTGGATTATGATCACCCTGGCGGG
The DNA here is from genome assembly GCA_029959085.1 of Nemophila menziesii. NCBI lineage: Eukaryota > Viridiplantae > Streptophyta > Magnoliopsida > Boraginales > Hydrophyllaceae > Nemophila > Nemophila menziesii. Next base: position 2,272,067 of record JARWIR010000004.1, read on the forward strand.
GTTTGTAACATTTGAGAATAGCTTCTAAGTCCACCCTGACGGGGGTTAGGAGAATCTAGAATCCCGACTATTACTAGTTACCAATTTGTCCCTTAATAGAAAAATTGATTAAGTTTATTTCCGTGAAACCCTAGCGTGACTCAAGTACTATCTCTCTCTCTTGCTTCTATTCATATTTTATTTTCTTGCATCTCATCATTAGCATTAAGTTAGTTTAATATTTTACTTTATTTGCACTTTAGTCCTTAAACACGAACAAAACAAAAATTTATTACTTTTACTATTATTAGTCATTCAAGCAACTATTTCCATTTATTGCATAACACTTAATCATATCCAATCCGACCCTGAGATCGAAATCCCGTTTACCGGATATTACTTGGACGACCCGTACACTTGCGGTACGTGACTTTCCTTTTTAGGTGTGTTTATTTAGAACACACAAGGAGACACCACACGCGCCTTTTCTTTCTTCTTAGCATGCTCAAGGTGTGGATTTTCCTTAGGATATGGAGGATCTTTATTGGGTGGTTTCTTTCTTAGCTCTCTTTCCTCCATTCCTAAGGTTTCCACAACCTTAGTTGGCTCTTTTTCTTCTTGTTTAATAATATCTATCCGGAAGCGATCCTCCTTGGAATCCGGAAACTTTATTGGCTTAAACACGTTGAATTTTACCTCCTCGTCTTGGATACGCATAATCATTTCACGTTCTCTACATCAATAAAAGTACGCCCCGTGGCTAGGAATTGTCTTCCCAAAATTATGGGGACATTCCTATCCGCGTCGTAATCAAGTATAACAAAATCAACAAGAAAAATTAATGTACCTTCCTTGACAAGGACATCTTCTAGTCTTCCCTCTGGATGTACAAGGGATCTGTCAGCCATTTGCAAAACCATAGAGATTGGTTTTGCGTTTCCTATTCGCAACTTTTCAAAAACTGATTTGGTCATTAGATTAATACTCGATCGCAAATCGCATAAAGCTTTCCCTTGCCACTTAGCACCAATGGAAATCGGAATCGTAAAAGTTCTAGGATCTAGTAATTTAGGTGGAAACTTACTTTGGCAGATGGCACTACACTCTTCTGGAAAACCTACCATTTTATTCTCAAGATATTTGCGTTTGTTGGTGATAACACTTTTCAGGAATTTCATGTATTTTGGTACACCTTTGATAGCCTCTAAGAAAGGTATACTAATGTTGAGCTTACTCATAATATTCATGAATCTCTGATATTCAGCAGTATCTCCTTTCTTCTGAACTCTTGAAGGGAATGGTAGAGGAGGACGGACTTCTTTAACATCTATCTTCTTCGGAATCTCAGGAATCTTCTCCACTTCCACCACTTCTGGTTCATCTTCTTTTTCCACCATATCCTCTACTGTTTTCTCTTTCACAGTTGTTTCTTTTTCTTTCATAACAGGAAAAGGTGGTGGTGGAAGCTTCTTACCACTTCTAAGCGAGATAGCGTTAACACTCTTCGTATGGCTTAGGTTCTTCGGTATCGCTGGGTAATTTGTCCTTGTGGACACTGACTTAATTGCTTTGCCATCTGAGCCATTTAATTTTCTAACAATTTAACTATTGTGGCGGTATATTGATGATCTTGGCAAGCTTTTGTTTGAGTGTTGATTAATGTCAACAAGGTTTTTTGAACATCTAACTCACCTTCTTAACGTTGAGCAGGTAGAGCTTTCTGATTCATGGTCTCGGTGTAGGTGTCTTGAAGAGGTTGCCTCTGAGCTTGATTTTCGTAACCTTGTCCCCCTTGGTAGTTGTTTTGTGGTCTTGGCTAATAGTTATTACCTTGGGGACGTGGCTGATATGTATAAGTCGAATTAGCGGCCCCATTTGGATTTATTTATTGGAAACTCGGATGGTTTCTATTCGTTTGATAACCTTGACCACCTGAATTATAATTTCCTCGGTTGGCAACAAACATTACGACTTCTGGATTGTTTTGACAATGCTCCTAATCATGATCTTGTACACCACAATTAGAACACCCATAAATTTCTTGTGTAACATTAACCTCTGCTCTACTACCTGAGAAACCTTTTGTAACAGCTAGAGTAAGTTGTTTCAATTGTTGCTCAGATTTATTCTCCATGGCCGCGAATTTTTCCTCAACTAAAGCACTACTTTCTTTATATTTTCCACTTAGGATAGATGTTCTCACAGTGTTCCAATCCATCTCATTCTTCACTGTTCTATTCAAAATAATCTTAGCATGAACTGGTTGTACCTGTAATAATCCACCACCACAAAGAAGGTCTAAATCTTTTATTGATGGTCCATCAAGGCTTTTATAGAATATCTTTAATTGCTGCAGTTCTGTAAGGCCATGATCTGGGACTCTTCGTAAGCATATTTGAAATCTTGACCAACTTCTACCCAAAGTCTCGTCTTGCTCTTGCTCGAAAAATGTTAGAGAAATCTGTGCATCTAATCTCATGTTAGTTGGGTAGTACCTGTCAAAAAATGAAATTTGCAACGCATCCCAAATGGTAATTGATCCAGGCTCTTGAGAATCATGCCATTCACTTGCTCCATCTATCACAAAATATCTAAAAATTGCAAAATACATCTGATCTCTAGTCACTCCTTGTGTAATATAGGAATCACAAATTTGCATGAACTTCTATACAACACGAATTGGATCTTCTCCAGGTGCTCCTCGGAAATTGCCATAATTCTGAAATTGAGATAACATACTAGGATCGGGTTTGTATCTCGCGACATTAATATTGGTGGGGCCAATTCCAAGTGCAGGAGCTCGATATGGAGCTTGTTCAGGACCACTGATAAACCTTGGATCATTAATAACTTAAAGTTGAACTTGTGGAACAAGAGGAACAAGAGGAGGATCAATCTCGTGTTCTTCATCCATTGCTTCTCTTGCTAATTTCTCCTCTTTTTCCGTTGCTTTCGTTTCTTCCTTTCTTTTGTTTGCTTCTAGAACTAGGATTTCGGGATTTTCAAGGATCTCAGGATCTTTGAGCATATACCAAAATCTGTAAATCTGAGAAAGAAAGAATAATCCAAAGCGTAAAATTGAAAAATAAAAAAAACTAAAAATAACAATTAAACTACTAAAGGATTAACACCGGGGTCACACGCTACAATCCCCTACAGAGGCGCCAAAAACTTGGTGGGTTCTGGGGTGTTATAAAATTAAGTACTGAAATAAAAGGAACCACAATACCGCAAGTGTACAGTTGTCCAAGTATTATCCGATAAATCGGGTTTCGTTCTCAGGATTGGATTAGGTTCAACTCAAGTATTAATCAGATAGTAGAAATAATTGCTTGACTAGAAAAGTAAATTAATATGATTTTTGTTTGGTTTTCTAAAAACTAAAGATGCAATAATATAAAGACGAAAAATAAATAACTGAAAAGAAATAATGCAAATAAACGACTAGCTTCAGAGGTGAGAGATACTTGAGTCTCGCAAGGAATACACCTAATTAACGTAACATATGCTTTGTTTAAGGATAGAATTGGTATTATAATATTAGTCGGGACTCTAATGTTTCCTTGCCCCCTGTCGGGTGGACCTAGGAACTATCCTAAAGTACTATAAACCCCAATATGTGCGAATATGCCTCTTCAAATGATATGTATTTACCTCTTTGGCTATGTATTTAGTTAAGCATGTCGGTCAATAACGGAAATTACACGGGTACTACCTAAGTCTGTATTCAAACCCCCCTGTCGGATGATCACTTCGCCACTAAAGTGAATAGTCCAAATACTAAAAGCTATTTCTAGTTGTACTGAAAAGAAATAGTGATTAAGAACAAAGTAATATCCAATATATAGGACTCAATTCAATTTAAATCATAACAGTCCCAAATTCAAAACATATAATAAATTAATTAGGGTTCATCCCTTTATAGCGATCCTCAAGTATATGAAAGTTTAGCTCATAATAAAAATAAAGACTGAAATTAAATATAAAGAAGTCATAATTCAATTACAGAAAAGAGATAGATAACCTAAAGGTTTGGTTGGATGTTGTTGGAAGAACAGAATTCCTCCAGCTCTAGTTTTTCCTCTGCCTTCTTGCTCTAACTTGAAAATATGAAGCCTCTGTTGTTATTCTCTGAAGTGTGTGTAAAAAGGAGGTTAAAGGGTCTATTTATACTTGTCAAAACGGATTAGGTCTTAGGTTAAGAGGATTAGGTCAAATTATAAAAAGCCCGAGCGCATCTTTTCTTTAAATTTCGGTAATTGGTGTACAACCTTTAGTAAAACAGCCGTAACTTTTGCATAACAACTCCAAATGGGCTGATTCAACTTGGAGAATCTTCCTAATTCAATAGGCTATCAAACCATCTTTCACAGCCCAAGGCTAAATCCGCTTCTAAGTAACCCAAAAAACAGAAATATTTAACAGTCTTTTAAGTCTGCAACTTCTTTAATTAAGTTCTTGGAAATTCTTTTCTTGCCTTTAGCTCCTCCACTTTATCAAAGACTTTAATTCTCACTTCTTCTCCTTGTACTGGTTCTTCATGAATTTATAAACCTACTAACTTTGCACTAAAACAAACAAATTAACACACAAAAGCTCTAAAAATGCAAATAGTCTAATTACAAGGGGAGAAAGTGCAATATGACGAAATAAGCATAAAATTCTATCAAATAAGTCAAATATTCACCTAAAATGATGTATCCTAAGGGCTAATATTTAACTAAATAGGGAGACATCAGTTGTACAACAAGATCTGGTTTTATATGTTCAGAAATTTATGCAGATCTGTGACGCTTATATCATCAAAGGCGTTACAAAGGAACATATGTATTACGTTATATTCAAGTTCTTTTTTACTGGAAGTCCAAGCAATTGGTATGATTCCCTACACCCCGATATTATTCCAGACTGGGACAAACTCCAATCCAAATTCATAGACCGGTTCTATCCGGTTAGTAAACATTTAAAAGATATGTTGGAGCTTGAACAATTTATGAAAGAGTAAGGGGAAAGTATTGGTGAAGCATGGTTACGTTTTAACAAGAAGAAGGCGAGATGTCCATTCCATGTCTCTTTGTCGGCATATTATTTAACCATGTTTAATGGAGGACTCAGTGACGAGTCCAAGGCAAAAGCAGATTTATTAGGAGATGGAAGTTTCGTGTTATTAGATCCTGAAGAAGCTAATACTATTATGAAAAGAGTTCTTGATACCGAGAGAAGATGGCCGACTGAATCATAAAAATAAGAAGAAACTTTAGAATCTCTAAAGTTCAAAGAATTAAACCAAGAACTCAAGGAACAACAAGAACAAGGGCAAACAATAGCCTAGGTAAATCTAGTATACAATTTTCCTTCATCTCCTGGTTGTGGAGCAAGAAATCATTCGTGGGAGAGTTGTATGAATATTCCTGCTTCGATTTCCTTCATATATTATCACAGAAACCATTATTCCAATGGTTATTATCAGCCGCAAGGGAATTACACTAATTAGCAGTCCCCATAGCATCAAAATTGTGTCGGAAATCAAGAGACATATTATGAAACTCGACCTCAATCTTACTATCCACCACAACCTATCTATCAAGAAGCGCCAATTTATGAAAAAACTTATCAAGAACCACCTTAATATCCAACACAACAAGCCACACAAGAACAACCATCAAGTTTGGATTCGAATATAGGTGAACTTTTGGGATTAGTAGAATAAAATATGAAGATAAGACAGCAAAGACTCCAAACCCAAGCTAAGGTGATAAAAAATATCGAGCATACCCTTTCACAAATGGTGAGTACACTTCAAAACAGGCCAAAAGGGCAACTCCCAAGTGATACTATTGCTCCCGAAGATGATGCCTGTCATGCGGTTGAATTAAAAATTGGAAAAAAATTACCTCCTCCTAGAGTAGAACCAAAACCAACCTCTATTCCAGAAAAAGTAGTTGAAGAAACAGCAGAAGATAAGGTCAAAGAGGTAGTTGAACCAAAGAGTGTCCCAGAAAAGACACCAGAAAAGAAGAAAAGCTCAGTGGAAACCAATACACTTCCTCCTCCACCATTCCCATCATGTGTCAAGAAGAAGAACAATGATAATGAATTAAAGAAGTTCCTTGACATGGTGAGCAAGCTAGATATAATATTTTGTTTGTAGAAGCTCTCAAGAGAATTCCAATATATCCAAAATTCATGAAGGATATTCTTTCTAACAAACAAAGTTTAGAAACCTATGAGATGATTGGATTACCAGAGGATTGTAGTGCGATTTGTCAAAGCAAGTTGCCACCGAAGCTACAAGATCCCGAAAGTTTTACGATTCCCATTGCTATTGGAGAAAGTTGGACCGGGATTAGTAGAATAAATATGAATATGAGACAGCAAAGACTCCAAACCCAAGCTAAGGTGATCAAAAATATCGAACATACCCTTTCACAAATGGCAGTAGACTTCAAAATAGGCCAAAAGGGCAACTCCCAAGTGATACTATTTCTCCCAAAGATGATGCCTGTCATGTAGTTGAATTAAAAAGTGGAAAACAATTACCTCCTCCTAGAGTAGAACCAAAACCAACCTCCATTCCTGAAAAGTGGTTGAAGAAACAGCAGAAGATAAGGTCAAAGAGGTAGTTGAACCAAAGAGTGTCCCAGAAAAGACACCAGAAAAGAAGATAAGCTCAGTGGAAACCAATACACGTCCTCCTCCACCATTCACATCACGTGTCAAGAAAAGAACAATCAAAAAGAAATCAAGAAGTTCCTTGACATGATGAGCAAGCTAGATACTAATATTCCGTTTGTAGAAGCTCTCAAGAGAATTCCAGAATATCCAAAATTCATGAAGGACATTCTTTCTAACAAACAAAGTTTAGAAACCGGGGACATGATTGGATTACTAGAGGATTGTAGTGCTATTTGTCAAAGCAAGTTGACACCAAAGCTACAAGATCCCAGAAGTTTTACGATTCCCATTGCTATCGGAGAAAGTTAAACCGGGAAAGCATTATGTGATTTAGGCGCGATTATCAATCTCATGCCAAAGTCCCAGTTCGAGAAGCTCAACATAGGAGAGGTAGTACCCACTTCAGTAGTATTACAAATGGCGAATCGCTCCCTCTCTCGACCAATAGGTAAAATCAAAGATGTCTTAGTTAAAGTTGGTAGTTTTATATTTCCTTGTGATTTTATTATTCTTGACTACGACGCGGATAAGAATGTCCCCATCATCTTGGGTAGACCATTCTTAGCCACGGGACGTACACTAATAGATGTTGCAAATGGTGAATTGATCATGAGAGTCCAAGACAAACAGGCACGATTCAATGTGTTCAAGCCTATGAAATATCCAGGTACCAAAGACGAATGCTTGAAAATAGATGTCATCGGCAAACTTACACAAGAAGTCTTTAATGAATCAAGCTATGATGACACTCTAACAGCAGCCTTGGCACTTGAATCTCCTGAAATATATGATGATATCGCTTATGAAGTTGCAGGATTAGACTCAGTCGATGGTGGGCATAGAGCTATTCGAGAACAACTTCGAGAATCAGGGGACATTGAACCAATGAAGAAACCATCTATAATATGTCTACCGGTTCTCAAAGAAATACCACTTCCAAACCATCTGCGCTATGCGTATTTAGGTATGAAAAATACTTTTCCTGTTATTATTTATGCTAACCTTTTAGGTCCTCAACAAGATAAGCTACTCCGAGTGCCGCGTGCTAACAAAGAGGCAATTGGGTGGACTATTGCGGATATCAAGGGAAGTAGTCCTTCCATTTGTAAGCATAAGATTATCCTTAAGAAAGAAGGAGGGCGATGAATAGAGGGGCAAAGAAGGCTTAAGCCAGCTATGAAAGAGGTGGTAAGGAAGGAGGTAATCAAGTTATTAGACGCGGGTATTATCTTTTCGATTGCAAGCAGTGATTGGGTTAGTCCAGTGCAATATGTTCCAAAGAAAGGAGGTATCACTACCATACTTAATGATCAAGATGAAGCCATTCCATCAAGAACGGTTGTGGGATGGAGAGTATGCATGGATTACCGAAGGCTCAACGAAGCTACAAAGAAAGATCACTTCCCTCTATCGTTCATTGATCAGATGCTTGACAAACTCGCTGGAAGAATGTATTATTGTTTCCTTGACGGATATCCAGGCTATAATCAAATTTGTGTGGATACTGCTGATCAACAAAACACAACTTTTACTTGTCCGTTGGGACCTTTGCTTGCAGAAGGATGCCTTTTGGTTTATGCAATGCACCTGCCACGTTTTAGAGGTGTATGATGGCTATATTTTGGGACATGATTGATAAATACTTGGAGGTCTATATGGATGATTTTTCGGTTTTTGAAGATAGTTTTGATGATTACCTCAACAATCTTGAAAAGGTCCTTGTGAGATGTACAGAAACATATCTTGTGCTTAATTGGGAAAATGCCACTTAATGGTCCAAGAAGGGATTGTGTTGGGACATAAAGTTTCGAGTGCAAGGATGCAGGTTCATCATGCTAAAATTAAAGTTATAAAAACCTTGTCACCTCTAGTTTCCGTCAAAGGAATGAGAGGTTTCTTGGCTCACGTAGGATTTTACAGAAGATTTATTAAAGATTTCTCCAAGATCACAAAACATCTTTGCTCTTTACTTGAAAAGGATACTTCTTTTAATTTTAATGACGAATGTATCGATTCATTTTTTACGATTGAGGAGAAACTCATCTCCACACCAATTGTTATACCTCCAGATTGGAATGCTCCGTTTGAACATTTGTGCGATGCAAGTGATCACGGAATGAGTGTTGTGTTCGGCCAGAGGAAAGAAAAGATCTTCCACACGTTTTAATATGCAAGTAATACCTTTAACGGTGCCCAAATAAATTTTACAGTTCGGAGAAAGAAGTGTAAGTCGTAGTATATGAATTCGATAAATTTCGTTTCTATCTAATTGGGATGAGAACTATTGTATACAGGGATCACTCAGCAATTGAATACCTTATGGAGAAAAAGGACGCTAAGCAGCGTCTTATTAGATAGGTATTGTTGCTACAAGAGCTTGACATAGATATTCAAGACCGAAAAGGACGCAAGAATCAAGTAGCCGATCACTTATCCAGGCTCGAAGGATCTAATGCCAACAAGGAACCAGTATTGGTTAAAGAGGTATTCCCTGATGAACAACTTTTTACGATTAAAGATGTGTTTGTGCCTTGGTATGCATATATAGTTAATCTCATCGTGAGTGGTGTATTCCGTTCGGACTTTAATTCACAACAAAGACAGAGGTTAAGTCATAAATCCAGACAATTCTTTTGGGATGAGCCCTACCTCTTCAAAGTTTGCAGTGATCAAGTTATCAGAAGATGCGTCCATGAGGGAGAAATCAGTAAGATCATGGCAAGCTGTCATGGCTCACCATATGGTGGCCACTTTAAAGGCGATAGAACTGCAGTTAAAATTCTTCAGTCTGGTTTCTATTGGCCAGCCCTACACAAATATTGTCATCAATTCGTCCAGACTTGTCAAAGATGTCAATTCACTGGTAATATATCAAAAAGAGACGAGATGCCGCTTACAAATATCTAATAAGTCGAAATCTTTGATGTATGGGGGAATAGAATTCATGGGATCTTTCATATCTTCCCATGGTAATCTTTATATTTTGTTAGCAATACATTATGTGTCCAAGTGGGTAGAAGCAGTTGCAACACCAAAGAACGATTCCAAAATAGTCATATCGTTCCTTAAATCTAATATCTTTGCAAGACATGGTACGCCATGAGTTCTTATCAGTGATAAGGGTACCCACTTCATCAAGACATGGTACGCCACGAGTTCTTATCAGTGATAAGGGTACCCACTTCATCAATTCTCAGTTGAGAGCTGCCCTTCGTAAGTTGGGGGTGAGAGACCACACTTCAACCGAATATCATCCCCAAACTAACGGTCAAGCTGAGGTTTCTAACCGAGAAATCAAGTCTATTCTAGAGAAGAACGTGAACAAAACAAGGAAGGACTGATCATTAAAACTAGATGATGCTCTCTGGGCTTACAGAACAGCATTCAAAACACCAGTTTGGCATCTCCGTATCGGATGGTCTACGACAAAGCATGTAATCTTCCTATTGAGGTTGAATCCCAAGCCTTCTGGGATATTAAAACTCTAAATCTAACCCAGACCTGGCGGGAAAGCAAAGGATGATGCAATTGAATAAGTTGGATGAATTTCGTTTCCATGCCTATGATAACTCACGTCTTTAAAAGGAGAGTAAAAATGTTGCAATGATAAACAAATTCGTCCAAAGAGGTTCGAGAGAGGACAAAAGGTACTATTATACAACTCTATATTCTTGAACTATCCGGGTAAGCTTAAGTCCCGTTGGGGAGGACCGTACAATGTTATGAAAGTCACACCTCATGGAGCAATAGAAGTCGAACATTCAACCGAGCAAAGGACATTCATGTTGAATGGTCAGAGCTTGAAGATATACCATGATAGTGAGGACTTTGGACGAGAAGAGACGATCCATCTCGAAGAACATGCTTAACCCAAGGTTGGTGGTCCTTTGTGTGTTCTAAAATAAAATGCAAATAAGGAAAAGAGAACCACAACTGCAAGTGTACAGTTGTCCCAAGTAATATATGTGATAAACAAATTCGTTCTCAGGGACGGATTGGTTGACTCTAATGCTTATCAAATAGTGATTAATTGCACGTAAAAACAAATAAATGATTTTAAGATTGGTTGTTTGTTTTTCTATAACTGAGACAATTAATTAAAAGACTAAAATAATGTGAATATTAGGCTAGACGCAAGAAAATAAAATAGCTAGACGCAAGGTATGAAAGATAGTACTCGAGTAACGCTAGGATTTCACCTCAATCTATTCATTCAATGTATTGTTTAAGGGACGAATCGGTAAATAATAGTGGTCGGGATTCTATATTCTCCTTACCCCCGTCAGGGTGGACTAAGGAGCTATTCTTAGGTGCTACAGACCCCGTCAGGGTGATTATAGTCCACCTTCGAATGATTAAGTTTTAATTACCCAATTCGATTTCAATTATAATAATCCCAAAACCAAAAACATGAAATGAAATAAATTGGGTCTTAACCCATTAATGCGTTCTCAAGTACTGTATGAATTTAGCTCATAATTGTAAAAACTAATAAATTAAAATTAAATGAATTCATAATTGTTTTACAGATTAAAAGATAGGAAACCTAATTAAGGAGTTGATTCGGTTGCGAATTAGAGAAGTTGAATTTCTCCAGCTCTTGGCTTCTTCTCTTCCTTGCTTCTGCTTCTTCTCTGATGCTCTAACTTTTTATGTAATGAATTGTGTATGAAAATAGAAGTCTAAAAGCCCTTTTATAATGTAAAATTCGGACTACGGCTTTCTTAATGGATTAATGAAAATTAGAAAGCCCAAGTCCATAACTTAAGTCCAAATCACGTAACTGCTGTACAACCTCCACTAAATCAGCTATAACTTTATTGTTTAACTCGAAATGACTCCGTTCCAGTTGCTAAAATCTTCGTAACTCAATAAGAAATAAATCTTCTTCACAAGTCAGGGGCGGAATTCATGTTTAACTAGCTCGAAATCAGCAATTATCATCAGCCTTCCAGATTTGCAACTTGAATTTTGTCAACTCTTCGAGATATTTCTTCTCGCTTTGACTATATTACACGATCTTTGACTTTAATCTTCTATTCCTCTCCTAGCTAGTATTCAAAACCTACAAAGTTTTCACTCAAAACAAACCATATTACGTGCAAAAGTTTAATAAATGAAAAATACTAGAAATGAAAAAGGAAAATTTAATTATTGCATATTAACACCAAAATTCTATCTAAATAGTCAAATAAACTTAAAAAATGATGTCTCCCAAGGGTATAAAATTAGAACATTTAGGGAGACATCAGAGGTACACGTCGAACTAAAAGACGTTAAACAAAAGTGCTCTTGGGAGACACCCCTTGTTTTAATTGCTTTCTAGTTAGTTTTATGTTTTGTAGTGTATATTCTTAAGTTAGTGTATATTTTTAATGTGTTTACAAGATAATGGGCGAGAAAGGTAGTGTGTTACATATACATGAATCGAGTTTGGGATCAAAAGGATGGAAAAATTGTGCTAACCAACAGCTTGGTGCGGTATACCGCACCTTAGCTGCGGTGCACCCAGGTCCAAAAACTGTGGCGACGGTATTTCACCAAGGTATTTTGCCGATACAAAGAAGAAAATACCATATTGAGAAACTGCGACTACGGTTTTTCCAAGATGGGGCCCGGTGTACCGCAAGGTACGTCCAGTGCACCGCAAGAAAGAAAACTGTGTCGACGGTTTTCAAATACGGTTTATTATCGAGAGGTCTGAATAAAAACCATAGCGACATTTTGCGCCCACGGTTTTTCGCAGTACTCGCGTGCGGTATACCACACTAGACGTCCGGTTCACCGCACCAAGGCAGCTCAAGCAAAGAGAAAGAGTTCTAATTGGACTCTTACCATATCAAAGCTAAACATAACCTCTTCTAACCTCTATAACACGAATTTTTCAGACACAAACCTTATAAATACACCTTGAAGATCGATTAAACCTCCACAACAGACACAAAAACAACAACAAATCTTTCCTTCATTCTACATAAACACATCTTCTTCATCAAATTCATCACACTACACCATAAAACACCACCAAAGATCATCAAGCTATCAAGAATTATTCCAAGAACAATCAAATAAACCTTCATCTACCATTGATAATCATTCATCCAAGCAAGAAAGTCAAACCACACTAATCTTTTTTAACTTTATTCTATACTTGGTGTAATTTGAGTTGTGAGTTAATCAAAGATGACAAATAGAACGGATGTTATGGATTATAAGAAGAAGTGTTTAATCTTACAATTGAAAAGGCCATTGACCTTGATGATCCTATTGAAAATAAACTAAAAGATAGAGGCACCAGCACAACTACTACGAAGGAAATTAACAACTAAAATGAGTGTACCACCAAGGCCTAATGCAAAGACACGAATCCAAGATCAAAGCCCATCTTCATATCTTAATGATTCAGGCATGCCCCTAGAATGGTAAATTAAATTAATAGATGAAATTAATTATTTAAAGAAATAATTTTCTGTTTGCTGGGAGGAAATTGCAAGTATTAATCGGTTATTAAACACAGTAACTGAAGACTTGGATATTGATAATTATTCTTCTTCCTCTTCAGAGGATGACTTGTTAGATCTTTATGGCCAGGTACCCAATTCTAATTCTTCTTCTAAAATTGATTGTATGCATTAGTTTAGTGTAGTTTAGTTTTAAATTTTATTGCTTTATTGAGTATTTTTCAAGTCGTGGGGACACAACTCACTTTTGAGTTGGGGTGGGGATTCGTTGTCTTCATTTTTCCTTTTCTGTTTTTGCATAAAATTTAAACTTTTTAGGTTTGGCATAGAGTATATTGAATGTACCTATTTAGCATGCTTTAATTAGGTCAATGATAGTAAGTAGTATGTTTTTGAAAGATGTCACAAATATGTTTAGTATGCATGTATGAAAACAGGAAATAAAAGATAGGGAAGATTAATGAGAAATGCGTAAGAAGTCATAGTGAAACTTAGGGAGAGTTATTTGGTGTGTAGAACGTGAGGTTTGAAATTAGTTGAAACCCCGCTTACATATGAACTAGTAGTGGAAAAGTAACAAAATCTGGTAGTTAGAAAAGCGAATAAGGCAGTTCTTTCATATTGAAGCCATTTGAAGCCTTTTAGCTTTCTCACCCTTTTATTTGATTATATTATTATTTATCTCTCTTAGCCTCTCTGAGCCTTTCTAAAGCCTTTTATTTAACCACATTATAAGCCATACCCCTTAGTTTATAGGAGTTATCCATATGACCGCACTCGAATCACAAAACTTGAGACAAGTCATTTTTAGAGCTTGAGTTTGGGGTGGTGGGTTTCATCATTAGGGAACATCATTAGGGAACATTGGGATTGGGAAATCGTAATTGTCATATTATTGATGATGAAATAGTTATTATTATAACCCTTTGTCGGGGTAAGAGTAAATAAAAAAAGATGAAAAGCATGAAAATATAAGAATATATGAAAAATTAGCATAATATCTCAACATCAAAAAGAGAGTCATAACTATACAAAAGAAAAAAATGATATGAAAAGAATATATATTTGTACCAGCAAAGTGGAATTTGTATATCATCATGAAAAGGTTTTTTATTGGGTTATTTCGGGATGCACATTAAAGCATCAAAAATTGGGTTGAGTGAGAACATCTTCGAGTGAAAAAACTAAAGCTCTAGGGCGAGAGAGCCAAAAGATCACTTTTCATTATCCAAATATACCACACCGTCCTTAAGACACGTTATAACCGTAAAGACCTTAGGATTTCTAGCTACTTGGTGGAGAAACAATGGAGCTATTAGGTTGTAGGTGAGTGGACCATTGGATTCTATATTAGGACCTATGAACAACATATAGCCATGAGTTGAAAACCTCTCATTCTGGCATTGCGAAGTTAATTGGAACTTGAAATTATGGAATGTTGATTATGTGTATATTAGGCATACGTGTACATTATTTCTCTAGCATTAATGCATGAGACTTTTTAGATATTTTTCTATAGGATCAATAATTGTGTTTTATTCGTCTTCTCCTCATACTTCTTCTTCTTTGTTTAATATTTGACTACCCTACTGTTCTTTATCATTATTATTATATTGAGACGATACAAATTTGAGTTTGGGGTCTTGATGTCTCCCTATTTGTGATGAATTAATCTAGCTTGGAGACATCATTTTAGGTGTATATAATAATTTAATAGTCGAGTTTTGCTTGTAATTTATATTTTCCTATTTTCCTATTTTCCTATTTTTTGTCTTGTCTTGATTTGATTATTTATTTTTTTAGAGAATATTGGGCTTAATTGTTTGTTAAATGTTAACCTATAAAGATATATGGTAATTAATTAGATGCCAAATCAATTATAAAAGATAAGGAAAAGAAGATAAGGATGGAAATTGGAGATAAAGGAAATAAAGATAAATATGGAAAATATAAAGTTTCAAGTAAATCTGAATTTTGCCAACTATGTCCATAAAAGTGATCATAACTCAAGATTGGAATAGAATTTGGAAGAATGGTGTGAAGCTAAATTGTAGATCTTTCCGAGTCGGTCAGTTTCCATATAAAGAAAACGTCAAACAGATTAGAACTGAAAGAGTTATGACCAAAACAAAAAAACCATAGTTTCTTACATTTCTTATATTTTAGGGTTACGAATTTGATTTGGAAAAGAGTTCTATTACTTGCCCTCTACTCCAAGATTTCGACCTAAGAGATATAATACCCTATAAGTACACAATTTATTTTGAAGAAACACATCCTTGGCCAATCCTTAAGCCAGGAAGAAGCCTACATCAAGATAAGAGAAGTCTGGAAGGAGTGGAGCATCAAAATATGTCTTCACAAGACTTCAAATTTGTAATTTTTTTCTTTTCTTTCAATTGTATGAACTAAAAGAATTTAGCTTGAGATTTATCAAATGGGTATGAACCCTAGACTTGTTTTACATCTATTCTAATTTGGGATGTCATTGTATTTAAATTGAATTAATATTTTATTCTCTGTTTTATGTGCTTTGATTTATTATTTGTTTTCCTTGCTAGTGCCCGAGTATATTATTACCTTAATAGTACTTAGATGTTCACCAGGAAGGGGTGTCTAAATATTGAAACACCACATAAACATCTAATGTGCGGTAGTGATCTTGACGGGCTTGCCTAACTAGATAACCATTAGGGTTTGATTTAACCACTAATCATCATTAGAAGGACAGTCTCGTTTAGTAACCTAGTTGTGTAGGAGAACCCTATATAAGTCCGAACGTGATTGTGAGGTCGCCACCCTAGTTCGCCTTGATGGGGGTAGGGAGGAATTTAGAATCCTGGTTATTGCAATTCTACATAATTCACCCTTACATGATTATAATGAACAAGGCTAGTGGGGATTACTTGCTATATCTCGAGCTAAATTCTCATACTCTTTGCTTCTCTTATTTAATTTTCTGTCTTGAATTTATTTAGTTTAATTTTCTTAACAAAAACCAAACAAAAATTCTACGTTTCTTGTCTTTATTCTTGCGTATTATTCTTCTAGCTTCTATATTTGTATAAGTTTTCTCTAACTTTCGTAGTCTCTGAGGAACGAAGCTTATTTATCATTAAAACGTGCATACATCCTGTAATACTCACAGTACCGTGCTAGTCTAGGGTGTTTATTTGCACTTATTTTATCGATTATTTCATCACAACCTAGGCGACTCCAGAAATAAAATAAATTACAAATTTGAAGGATTGGAAAGGCATGAATGGTTATCCAACTCCTTCTGGTCTTCTCTTCTCTTGATGTAAGCTTTCTCTTGGTCTTTTGATGATTAAGGACTGACCAAGGATGATTTAACTAAGGTCGGAATGGAGATATATAGGCCCTTAGCCGAAATTAGGAGTAATCCCCAAGTTCAGGAGTCCAGATCTTACCAATTCGTATTCCTAACTCGTAGGAAGGGACAAACCTTAGCAGATATATATTTTGTTGTATATCATTCGTTACTTATTGTATTTTTACATTCTTTATACGGAAACGATCACGTTGAAAAAATCTAGCTGCTCATATAAAATTATTTTCCTAATTCCAAACTATTATTCTGCAGTCAATTAATTAGTGGACGTATGTGTAGTTTTGGCAGCTTCTTTACTTTCCAAATATATCCAAACTTATCCTTTTTTACTTTGAATAAGGGTTTTTCTCTACTTTTCCTTTTCAAATCAGTTTCCATAGGTGTAATAGCTTCCATATATCTAACTGCTACACAAATTATGCGCAAAAGCTCACAAAATATCAAAACACCTAAAACTAGACAAGAAAGTGTAAAGTATAAATAAACGGGGAAAATGCCAAATTAATAACTAAATAACCATAAAATGATGTCTCAAGTATAGATTAATATATCAAAAAATTAGAGACATCATAGCCGTATCTAACAAACAAGCTAATGTAAATGTTGTACAGGAACTAGAGATATGCCCTAGTTGTGGGGAAATTGATCATATTTGGGAACTATGTTCTCATAATCCGAAATTTGTGTGTTTTATCTAAAATCAAGGTAACGACTACTCGAGTGGTCAAGGAGATGGTAATCAAAATAGGAACCACCCAGGGTTCCAATATTCTAATACACAAGGGCTTGCGAATCCAGGAACCTATCAACCAAGACCACAAGGCAACAATTATCAACCAAGGCCGCAAAATCAATAGAAAGGAGGTCAAGCTCCTCAGAAATCCAGGTATAATGCTTATAAAGATACTTTGTCTCAGAAAGCAATCCCTTCCCGTTCATCAACCTCTTTTCTTTCATCACAAGAAAGGTTTGGAGGCCTCAGGAAAGAGCGATTTCTGTAGCCGATTTGGCTATCACTTTGAACCATTTTATAACTGTGTTAGCTGATAAATCAACAAAAATTGAAGATACATTGAATTCACATTCCGCGTCTTTGAAATTTTTTGGAATCTCAGATATAAAAAATTGCTAACAGTATAAATGTTCTAGGTTAAGGACAACTTCCATGCAACACTGAAAATCCTGAGAGCAAAGAAACTTGTAATGTTATTGCGTTGAGAAGTGGTAAGAAATTACCACCGCCGCCTTTTCCTGTTATGAAAGAAAAAGAAACAACTTTGATAACGAAAGCGGTAAAGGATGTGACGGAGAAAGAAGGTGAGCCGCAGATTATCGAGGTTGAAGTTGAGAAAATTCTTAAAAAGCAAAAGAATAAAGATGTTGTAGTGGAAGATAAATCGCCCTCCTCCACCTTTCCCTCGAGAGTAAAGAATAAAGGAGATATGAGTAAATCAGAAATTCATGAATGTGGTTGGTTAGCTTAATATCATTTTTCCATTCTTAGATGTTGTTTGAGGAGTGCCAATGTATGTAAAATTCTTGAAAAGAGCTATTACCAACAAACACATATTTCTTGAGAAGGAAATGGTACGTTTGCTAGAAGTATGTAGTGCGATATACCAGAGTAAGTTGCCACCAAAATTGGTTGATCTGGGGAGTTTTAATATCCCAATTTCTATTGGTGTGGAGTGGCATGGGAGAGCTCTGTGTGATTTGGGTGTGAGTATTAATCTCATGCCTATATCGGTATTCGAGATGTTGAAGATATGAATCGCAAGACCCGCCACCATTGTCTTGCAAATGGCTGATAGATCCCTCACACATACAGAGGGAAGGGTGGAAGATATCCTCGTCAAGGCAGTTAGCTTAATTTTCCCTTGTGATTTTATTATACATGACTACAACGCGGATATGAATGTCCCTATCATTTTGGGATGACCATTCTTAGCCACTGGGAGTACCCTTATTGATATAGAGAATGGAGAATTGATAATGCGTGTTCAAGACGAGGAGGTAAAGTTCAACGTGTTTAGGGCATACTAGTTTCCGGAATCCAAGGACGAATGTTTCCGGGTTGATGCTATTGATCAAGCTACACAAGAGGTATTTAATGATATGAATTTTGATGATATCTTGTAGGCTTCCCTAACACTTGACTTAGCGGAGATGATGGAAGAGCTTGCCAAAACAGTGGCACCTCTAAATTCTAAAAATAAAAAGCCTAGGCATCTTGCCTATGAGCCAAAAAGATAATAGGGGGATACTGAACCTCAAAAGAAACCATCTATTGAGTCTCCTCCGCAACTAGAAGAGAAGCCTCTTCCGTCACACTTGAGGTATGCTTATTTGGGTACTAACAATATTCTTCCTGATATTGTTTTCGCTACTTTAACAGGTCCTCAAGAAAATAATTTGTTATGTGTACTACGAGCCAACAAAGAGGCAATTGGATGGACAATTGCTGATACCAAAGAAATTAGTCCAGCCATTTGTCAGCATAAAATCATTCGGGAATAAGAAACTGCATGCTCAGTTGAAGGACAAATGACGTTGATGCCAGTAATGAAGGAGGTGGTCAGGAAAGAAGTAATCAAGTTACTAGATGCGGGGATCATCTTTCCCATATCTAGTAGCGAATCGGTGAGTTTGGTTCAATGCATACCAAAGAGGGTCGGTATCACTACTCTCCTGAATGATCAGAATGAAGCCATACCCTGGAGAACCGTTGTTGGTTGAAGATTGTGTATGGATTATCGTAAGTTGACCAAGGCTACCAGAAAAGATCATTTTCATCTTTGGTTCATAGATCAGATGTTGACTAAGCTAGCGGGGGGAGAATACTATTGCTTCCTTGATGAGTACTTAGGTTATAATCAGATATGCGTAGATCCAAAGGACCAGCACAAAAGTACATTTACGTGACCTTTCGGTACCTTTTCATTTCAGAGGATTCCATTTGCATTATGTAACGCACTTGCTACCTTCCAACGCTGCATGATGGCAATATTTGGAGACATGATTGATCAATTCCTTGAGGTATTTATGGATGACTTTTCTCTTTTTGGTAATAACTTTGATAATTGTTTGCAGACTCTGGAAATTTGTTAATTCGATGTAAGGAAACTGACTTGGTTTTGAATTGGGAGAAATGTCACTTCATGGTACGTGAGGGAATAGTGTTGGGGCATAAGGTTTGAGTGCAGGTTTAGAGGTTGATCGTACAAAGATTGAGGTAATCAAGACTCTTCCACCTCCAATTTATGTTAAAGAGGTAAGAAGCTTTTTGGGTCATGTTGGGTTCTACCGCCGTTTCATCAAATTTCTTTAATATTGCCAAGCCGTGATGTAACTTACTTGATAATGACACCAAATTCCTTTTTGATGAAGCTTACATGGCATCATTCTTGGATATCAAGGAGAAACTTATATCTGCACCGATCGTGCTTCCTCCCGATTGGAGTAATATGTTCGAGGTTATGTTTGATGCTAGTGATCTTGCTATGGGTGTTGTGTTGGGTCAAAGAAAATAGAAGGTATTAATTCCATATACTATGCTAGTAAGACCTTCACAAGTGCTCAGATAAATTATAATGTGACCAAGAAGGAATTATTAGTTGTTGTGTACGCTTTTGATAAATTTTGTTCCTATCTTGTCGGGGCAAAAATTGTCTTATTCACATATCATAATGAGATAATATACCATATGGATAAGAAGGATGTGAATACGCATTTGATTAGATGGGTATTGTTGTTACAAGAGTTAACTTAGAGATTCGAGATCGAAAGGGGAGTGAAAATCAAGTAACAAATCATTTGTTTCGTCTTGATGGTTCTAATGTTAATATTTGTCTAGAGTTGGTCAAAGAGGAGTACTCCTTGGTATGCCGATATATCAAATCTTATTATGAGTGGATCCTTTCTGTGGATCCTTTCCTGAAGGGGCTAACTCATAAGAGAGAAAAAGATTAGTTCCTTGTGCTAGGAAATTATTTTAGGAGGATCCTTTCCTCTACAAAACATGTAGTGATCATATGGTGAGAAGATGCATATCTGAAGGTGAATTCCATGCGGTAGTTGCAAGTTGTCATGATTCACCCGACGGAGGACATTCTAAAGGTGATCGTACAGCTGCAAAGGTACTTCAATCAGGTTTTTATTGGCCTACCGTACATAAAGATTTTCATGCATATGACAAAGAATGTCACATATGCCAATATAATAGTAATATATCGAAGAGAGATGAGATGCCACGTAATAAGGATATTGAAGTTGAGATATATGATGTGTGAGGTATTGACTTTATGGGTCCCTTTGTACCATCCAATGAAAATCTATACGTCCTACTAGTTGTTGATTACGTGTTAAAATGGGTAGAGGCTGTAGCTCTACCTACAAATGATTCGCGAGTGGTGATAAAGTTCTTGAAATCACACATCTTCACGAGACATGGTATGCCCAAAGTTATTATTAGTGATGGAGGAACGCACTTTGTGAACAAATACTTGAAGGCATTGTTAGAGAAGTATGGAGTGCGGCATCGTGTATCTACTGCTTATCATTCATAAGCAAACGGTCAAGAAGGGGTATCTAATCGAGAGATCAAATCCATTTTAGAGAAGACCATTGGACCAACACGTAGGGATTGGTTAATGAAGTTAGATGGTGCATTATGGGCATATCATACTGCATTTCAAGACGCCCGTTGGTGCATCTTCGTATCGCATGGTTTATTGTAAGGTTGTCACTTACCTCTTGAGCTTGAATTAGGTGCATATTGGGCAATATAGGAGTTGAACTTAGATCCTACTTTAACCGATGATAATCGTATAATGAAACTGAATGAATTTGATAAGTATAGATTTCATGCCTATGAGAATGCCAAAATTTACAAAGAAAAAAAAAATTATTATAATCACATTCGTGAGAAGAGATTTGAAGTTGGACAGATGGTCCTTAAATTCACCTCTAAGTTCAGTAATTATCCGAGGAAGTTGAGATCTAAGTGGTCTTGTCCTTATATTTTGACCAACGTTATGCCTTATGGAGTTAAAGATATTGAGCATCCAAGCGAGCACCACACCTTCATGGAGAACAAACATTGTTTAAAGATATATCATGGAGGCGAGGATACCAACCGCATGGAAGATCTACATCCCGGGGAAGCCATATACCTCTTCAAAGCTGCATAGCGCGAGAGGTACACCTTTGAGGTTAACGACGTTAAACAAAATACATTTCAATTCTATATTAGTTTATCGCTTTCATGTCTTTAAATTCTTAGTGTATATTATAGTAATTGATGTTTGTTAGTGTATAATTTTAAGAAATGAGAAAGGTAGTGTGTTATTATGCAGGAATTGAGTTTGGGGTGAACAAAACGGGAAAACTTTGATAAACAACAGCTTGGTGCGGTGTACCGCACCATTGCTGTGGTGCACCGCACTCAAGGAAAACAGTTTTCGTCAATGATACTTGGACTATTCACTAGTGGAGGTAATCACCTTGACGGGGGGTTTAATTACGGAGATAGGTAATAGACGCGTGGTATTCGTCAATGATCCTGACTGGCTTGACTAACAACGCAGCCAATTGGGTAAAACACTTCAACATCTGAAAGTAGCTTATAATCACCCTAACGGGGTTTGTAATATCGTAGGATAGCTTCTAAGTCTACCCTGATGGGAGTTAGGAGAATTGAGATTCTTGAATAATACATATATACCGACTTGACCCTTAAATGGAAGCATTAATTGTATAAATTTAGGTGGATCCCTTGCGAGACTCAAGTTACCTCTCATCCTTGCGTCTACATCTCTTAGTTTTTAAGTCATTTATTTTCAGTTAATCTTCAATAATTTATTTATTTGTGTCTAGTAGATAACCTTAAAAAACCAAACAAATGTCCTTTATCATTTATTTTCGTACTTGCAATTACTTCTACTTATCTATTGAACACCTTGGTTATACCAACACAATCCTTGATAGCGAAATCCCTTATATCTATCTATTACTTGGAATGACCTGTACACTTGCAGTTAGTAGGTCCTCCTATTTAGTGTTGGTTTTATCACACCCTAGGACCCACCAAAGCCTACCACATAGGAGGTATGCCACTACCCACAAAAGTGACTATGAAGGTTGTGATGCACGTTTAAGATAATTTTAAAATTATCAAATAAATATTGAACTTATTTATACAAAATCTTTACTTTTCACATGTTAAAAATATTCTTAAAAATAGTTTTTTCCCTTTAATTGTTTTTCTACTAGAGTTTGGTCTTCGAATTTAAAGGTTGATGTTGTGGTGACCACAGATTGATGTAGAAAGTGATATGTTGAAGATTTGGAGGATAGGAATATGAAGAAATAAAAATAAAAATTAAAATTAAAAAAATGAAAAGAGGAAAGTAAACGGTAAAAATAAACTAATTATAATAGTGACTATAGAGAGCTATAAAAATAATGAATGGGATAATTTAGTTGTAATGAAAACGGTGTTTTTCACAATGTGAAATATATGAAAGGACGTATGAAGGGAATTTTTAGAAATAAAAAAGAATGGTGCATTTGGGAAATCAACAATAAAACAAAAATTCTTATCGGAAGTCTTTTCTGAGAGGAAAAAATGGATAAGAACTTGTATACAAATGCAGAAATCTAGAATTTACATGAAAAGGAAGAAGATAAAAAAAATTGAAAGATGAGGCCGAAAACATTTGGCTTAACGATACATCATTCACAAATAGCTGGGAACCAAAAAGTATGGTTTCAACCGCAGTAAAGGAAAGTGGAGAAGTTAAGCATAAGACCACAAAAGGAGGGAAAATTAATAGCGCAATGGAAGGAAAAATTTGAACTATCCTTTAGGCCATGAGATCTGCAGCAGATCTCAATCTTCATAATTGTTCTTTCTACTCTGATAACGTTGAACTTACTCAAGGTATTAACCGGAAGAAGAGAATCAATTGGAAAATCTGACCAATGGATATCGAAGTTTGTAGATGGATGGATCGATTCCCAAGTCGAAAAGGCATTCACGTTAGAAGAGAATTAAATGGGGTGGTTGATAAACTTGCAAAATGCATCAGACGTAATATCGACGTGAGTTTTCTTAGGAATTCGATCTTGGATTTCTATAATAGCCTTAACTTAATATGTAGGAATTGAGGTATTGATTATTTCTCTGTACATTTTTGTTTTATTATTGACAAAAAAACCAACGGTCAGATTACTTTGTTACTACGATCGTTTAGAAGAAAAGTGCTAAACTTGACAACCAATGTAATAATCAATTTAACTATAAATGGTGAAAATGCTAACGTTGATTATCGATAAAAGTTAAAATGTTAAAAAAATATTTTGACAAAGATAAAGGGGAAACTTATCACTATAGAAAAATGGAGCATGTTTAAGGCATTTATACTAAAATATAGTTGGCAAAATAGTTAAATAAAATAAAATATTATAAATATCCCTTAACCTAAAAACTAACCCTTAACATAAATATCACTCTCTAGCCGCTATAATCTTATATCACCACTTCTATCTTCTCTATTCCCTAAATTATACATCTGGCACCACAATAACCATTCGAATAACTATCAGCTTATAATAAACACAGGTTCACCAAATCTACTATTACGATCGATCAACCAAAGCATGTGTTTTTTTTCATAAAAGTATTGTACGAGTACGTCGTTTATCTGATCTAGCCAAGCAAGCATATTATCGATTTAAACGATCAATGTAAGAACTGGAAATTCTTTAGAGATATTTACAATAAATTGATTTTGAATTTACATAATATGTAATTTTTTTTATCCATGTCTTTTTTAATAGAAAAATAACATTTTAAGTTTTGTGCGTTTCATATTCCCTATATTTTGGGTTGACAAGATTTTTATCTAGGGTAATACTATAGATTGTTGAGGGCCCCAAAACTTTACAAATCGTTATAACTTTCTTTTTAATAAAAATATTTGGTTTATTTTATATAGAACCCTTTTTGTGTAAAATAGAAAAATAATATATACATTTAATTTTGTTATCTCGTTATAAATATTTCTTTATATTTTATTCTATTTTGTTATTTAAAAATGTATATTTAATCTTTCGTTTTAATATTCTTTGATCTGTTTTATTTTTACTAAGTATTTGTTTATTGTATGTATAGTTGGTAAGAAAAAAATATTTAGGTTTTTATTTATGATATTCAAAATAATAAAGGTTAAATACTTTTACTTTTTAGTATAATTTTTACTTTAAAAAGTAAATAGATTTGGACTACATCCTAAACCAACAAGACTTGCAACTCATATCTTCTATTGGATTTGTTCCTCATGCAAATATTATAAATGGTTTGATATAGAATATACTTTCAAAAGTCTAACTTATTTCTTTTACATGCTAGGTGTACTAAACATACTTCAATAAAACGAAAAGATCGTTGATCGTGTTATTTCAACAGAAAAAAAAACAAATATAAAGAAGGTAAAACATAATAATGTATGTCTTTCATTTAGGGTTTTTTTTTAAATATTTATTATTAAAAAATCAAAAAAAAAATATGGCCAAATTAGAATTACACTGGAACTAGTGATTTGGGGATTGGCTATTCTTATACATAACCTTATTCTTTCTATCTGAAACATAAAGTTTTGCTATAAAGTTTTGCTGAAAAGATATCTTAATTTATCTGGTATTTAACAAAATGCATAGGTCATGGTCTCGAACTCATGACCTGCACATAGACAAAAACTTTCATTTCCACTAGGCCAATCGTTATATATAAATTATTTTAGTAAGCATTAAGAACTTTTTTTTTTTTTTGAGTGCATGAGAGAGCCACTTTGGGCTCGGAGTCATTTCGACTCTAATGAGATTCGATCCCAGGACCTCTTGGTCTCTACGGAGTAGCCTAAATTATTTGAGTAAGCATTAAGAACTATAAACTATATGTTAGTTACTAATTTTTTTTTTTGGGCTTTCAAAAATCCGGGGCCCAAGGCGACCGCCTTGGTTGCCTTGCCTCCGGACCGGCCCTGGTTGAGAATTTAATGTTCTGTTATGATGTGAATAATCATACAATTCTTGATAGTCATATTGATTGTGTCTCGTTAAGAGCATATTTGATTGCCGAATTAGAATAAAATGTCATCGTGCTTCTTTGTTTAAAAATGACATGAATAGTTAACCTTTCGACCCTTTTTTTTTCCTTTTTCGTGGAACTGTTTTCTTTTTCTTTTCCTACATGTGTTTAATAAGGAACTTCATTCTTACGCCCTTCTCATATCGTCGATAGTCCCTGTAGTTGTCTATTTAGTCTTTGTAAATTGGTCTTCATCACCCTACTGGTTGAAATGTGGACATCTATAATGCCCTATCTTCTCTGATCTAGTATATGTAGTACCTATAGATTCATCATATTATACATCCAAAGTAAAAGTATCTTTAGCTTCGTATCTTCCTCCTATGCTGCAAGTGTCTCAATTCTGCATCTCGTAAATGGTTTGCAAACACAATAGCTTAAGATTGTCTTAGTCTCTAGATCTTTGCCTCTCGATGTTGCATAAGTAAGTACTATTTTTCTGGTTTTCTCAAATCTTGTCATCATCACCCTTATCCTCAGCTAGCACGTCCTGTCTTTTCAGCAACCTGATAGGTTGGTGTATCAGAAACCTTGTTGACACCTTGCATTCCAGCCACTAGAGTAACTATCGATTCTTCTACATATATCTTCATGGCTAGTTATAAATGATAGTGTAAAAAAAAAGTTACTGCCACTGTTTTTTTTTTTCTGGATGAATATTAGACCTTGATTAAAAAAAAAAAAAACCTAACTTTTCGTAAGTTTTCTAATGGGGGAAAGATGGAGGTAAAAAAAAAAATCAGACTTCTCTTACTCAAAGACTCTTCTAATGGCCCGTGTTACAAGACTCGATCTAAATAGCTATTTACTAGTTTACTGGAGCTGAATTACCATGCAGGTTTCAAAATCTTGATTGTTTAATTTACCTAATTTAATTGAAGTGTTATCACATTGACATGCAGTTGTATTTATCCTTTAAACCTGAAGCTTCAAATTATGTGGAAATCCAAGTACGGCTAATACTTTACAGGGGAGTTTAGGGTAGGCACACAATCTCATAGGGTAAATTACATTCTCTTCCTTTAATGATCAAATGTAGAAGTGCTACAACCTTAGACGTGACGACCATAAGAATTAAGAATTTTAACTTGCTTCTTTTCTAGCCTTTTATTTGTATCTATCACATTGTACAGGTAGTATGTATTAAGTTGGAAGAAGTGTTTTCCTTTTATGTGACAATCAATTCAGAACATGGTATTTTTCTTATTAAGTGGGAAACTAAATTAACTAATTAGCATAAATATATTAATATCGAATTGTGTTAATATACATTTTTGTATGACCAAGAATTCTTTGAAAAGACATAACTGTAAGGTCGTCGCTATACGGGTTAAATGTAGTTTTCGACCGCTGCTGCACGGGTTAAATGCAGTTTTCGACCGCCGCTGCACGGGTTAAATGCAGTTTTCGACCGCCGCTGCACGGGTTAAATGCAGTTTTCGACCGCCGCTGCACGGGTTAAATGCAGTTTTCGACCGCCGATGCACGGGTTAAATGCCGTTTTCGATTGAAATTGGATAAGTTAGATTCAGTTGCATTGACTTATGGTGTCTTGAGGATAAATGTTTGTGTAGGAATCTTAAAGCATGTTTTGTTCTCAAACTTTAGTTTTGGATGTTTCGATTGGGTGCATTTGGTTAGGACATAGACGTTCCTGATATTCTTTGTTTTATAGTTGGTTAATTATATTTGTATGAATTAGTAATACTACTATAAGAATATGTTTAATAATATATATTGTAATTTACAATAATGTTTAGTTGATCTGATTTTATTCTTTGTTGAATACATTTTAAAAGATTCAGAATGAAGGGTGATCTTGCGGGCCAAAAAGTAAAAGGGTTTGCGTCAGTCTCGTCCCGAGGTTAATTTGATGGAATTTCGGGGTGTGACAACACGATAAAGCGGCAAACATATTTTAAGATTGCAAATGTACCCCTCCATAGGAATATATTTGCTATATTTTGGAACAACACGGGTATATTTGCTACTTCCTGAAAAAACAGGGTATATTTGTCCATTTTGCATAAGATAGAAACAAACGCGTAATCTACCCTTAAAAACAAAGTAAATTTATCTGCATCACGATTGCTAAATTATATTTGGTGTTATGCATTAACGTTCCAAATCTACCGATCCACAAGATATATTTGCTTCTATATGCCTTGTGGATCGGTAGATTTGGAACATTAATGCATAACACCAAATATAATTTAGGAATCGTGATGCAGATAAATTTACTTTGTTTTTAAGGGTAGATTACGCGTTTGTTTCTATCTTATGCAAAATGGACAAATATACCCTGTTTTTTTCAGGAAGTAGCAAATATACCCGTGTTGTTCCAAAATATAGCAAATATATTCCTATGGAGGGGTACATTTGCAATCTTAAAATATGTTTGCCGCTTTATCGTGTTGTCACACCCCGAAATTCCATCAAATTAACCTCGGGACGAGACTGACGCAAACCCTTTTACTTTTTGGCCCGCAAGATCACCCTTCATTCTGAATCTTTTAAAATGTATTCAACAAAGAATAAAATCAGATCAACTAAACATTATTGTAAATTACAATATATATTATTAAACATATTCTTATAGTAGTATTACTAATTCATACAAATATAATTAACCAACTATAAAACAAAGAATATCAGGAACGTCTATGTCCTAACCAAATGCACCCAATCGAAACATCCAAAACTAAAGTTTGAGAACAAAACATGCTTTAAGATTCCTACACAAACATTTATCCTCAAGACACCATAAGTCAATGCAACTGAATCTAACTTATCCAATTTCAATCGAAAACGGCATTTAACCCGTGCATCGGCGGTCGAAAACTGCATTTAACCCGTGCAGCGGCGGTCGAAAACTGCATTTAACCCGTGCAGCGGCGGTCGAAAACTGCATTTAACCCGTGCAGCGGCGGTCGAAAACTGCATTTAACCCGTGCAGCAGCGGTCGAAAACTACATTTAACCCGTGTAGCGACGACCTTACAGTTATGTCTTTTCAAAGAATTCTTGGTCATACAAAAATGTATATTAACACAATTCGATATTAATATATTTATGCTAATTAGTTAATTTAGTTTCCCACTTAATAAGAAAAATACCATGTTCTGAATTGATTGTCACATAAAAGGAAAACACTTCTTCCAACTTAATACATACTACCTGTACCATGTGATAGATACAAATAAAAGGCTAGAAAAGAAGCAAGTTAAAATTCTTAATTCTTATGGTCCTCACGTCTAAGGTTGTAGCACTTCTACATTTGATCATTAAAGGAAGAGAATGTAATTTACCCTATGAGATTGTGTGCCTACCTGGTGGTCCTTTGTGTGTTCTAAATAAATGCAATAAATAATCGAACCACAACCGCAAGTGTATGGTTGTCCCAAGTAGTATAATTGATAAAACAGATTCGTTCCAAGGACGGGATGGTTGACTACAATGTTTAACAAGTAATAAATGATTGCGTTTATGAAAACAAGTAAAGAAAATATGTTTGTTTGATTTTTGTTATTAAAACTACTAAATGAAAGACAAATTATAAATGCAAGTAAAAGCTAAGACGCAAGTAAAATGATGTAAAACGCAATATGAGAAGTAGCACTTGAGAACGCAAGGATCCTCCCAATCCTATTTCTTATCTTATGTTGTTTAAGGGCTAAATTGGTCAATTACAATGGTCGGGATTCTAAATTCCTTATACCCCCGTCAGGGTGGACTATAAGGCGATCCTAGAGTGTCACTAGTCCCGTCAGGGTAAATATGATCCACTTTTGGATGTTTAAGTTTTATTACCTCATTGTAGGGCTGCAAACGAACCAAGCCGCTCGAGAGCCGCTCGAGCTCGGCTCGGAGAAAAGCTCGTTCGAGATCGGCTCGAATATAAACAAGCTCAAACTCAAGCTTCATTTTAAGCTGGATAAATAAACGAGCCTGCTCGAGCTCGGCTCGTGAGCTCGTTTAAAATTATGAATTATAAATTAATATATTATTTACTTATAAATATACTATTAAACCTTCAATATTAAATTGGATATTTTTAATTCATTTAGACATTTATTTTTTTATTAATGTTATGTTTCATATTTTCAAACTATACACTCCATCAAATACCAAATATTTATGAAAATCTCATTTCAACCATAAAAAACAACTAAAAAAGATGGTTCCATAAGTTAAATAAACAGTTTATAACATTTCTGATTTGGATCATTGAAAGCTCGGGCTCGACTCGTTTAAATTTGAGCTCGGCTCGGCCCGGCTCGTTTAGTTTTGAGCTCGGCTCGCCTCGGCTCGAAAAATTAAACAAACAAGCCTGTACATCTACTATTTGGCTCGGCTCGACTCGTTTGCAGCCCTACCTCATTGGCCCTAGAATTAGCTAAGTTCGTCAGAATCAATAGCTTCTATCCTAGATTGAATAAATGGTTCTGTATTTAAACCCTCCGTCAGGATGATCCAATCGCCACTAATTGGAATAGCCTAAATACTAACACCTGTTCCTAGTTCATGACGCTAAAAATAGTAAATAATCTTAATTTATAGAAAAGAGTAAAAGCCCCAATCTAATTTAATTAACAGAAACCCAAATTCAACATTCGATATTCAATAAGATTGGGATTCACCCATTAATTGTTCTCAAGCACTATGAAATGTTTAGCTCATATTAAAAAGAAAAACTAAATTAATTGAAATGGAATTCATATTTGATTACAAAATTAAAATTAAAAGAAACCTAATTTCCGGAGTTGGAATGACTGAGAACGGAGATATAGACCCTCTCCAGTTCTTGCAGCTTCTTCGTTCTTCCTTCTGTTGCTTCTCTCTGATGTTTAATCTTGTGGAATGTGAATTGTATGAAAAATAGAAGTCAAAGGCTCCTTTTATAAGTGTAAAAACGGATTAGGGCTTGGACCTAATAATAAAACACTAACTAAATGTCCAAGCCCGAATTCTAAGCCCAAAATCCCGTAACTGCTGATATACCCTCACTAAATCGGCTTTTCCCGCTTCGTTATGACTCCGATTGACCTCATTCCAGTTGCTAAAGTTCCGTAACTCGATAAGGAATGTTTTCTCTTCAAAGGTCAGCGGCTAAATCAGTTCTTAAGCACCTCGAAATCAGCAATCTATGGCCTGGAAAACAGATTTTCAGCTCTAAAAATAATATCTTCGGGATTTATCTTCAATTCTTGACTCCATATCACGATCTTTGACTCTTCTCTCGGATTCCATTCCTAGCTAATAATCAAAACCTACAAACTTTCCACTAAAATATACAAGATTACGCGCAAAAGTTTAATAAATCAAAATTACTAGAAATAAAATGGAAATTCCGGATTATTTTATTTTTAACTCAAAAGTCTATCAAAATATTCAATTAAACATCAAAAATGATGTCTCCCAATGGTCGAAAATAAGAACAATTAGGGAGACATCAAGACCCCCAACTCAAACCTTTGTCGTCCCGACAAAGTAAAACAAAACAAGGGGGTAGAAGTAGGCGTATAAACAAGTAGAAGCTAGCAAATAAACCCTAAAGCAATTCTTAAATCTCATATAGCAAACTCTAGAAACTAATATACACATACATCTAGAATGCAACATCAAACATAAATAATCTCAATCATAAAATTAAAGTTGCAATGCTTGAAGGTTACACTTGTACTCATCTCTGTATGATGGCTATAGGGTGGTCATTAATCCTAAATTGCTTTGAACGCTCCACCTAATGTATTCCCTATCAACAGAATCATAAATTCACTATGCACTTAGGTATCACGAGGTCTTTATGGTTATAATATTGGCTTAAGGACGGGTGTGGATGTATATTTGGTAAATTTGAAGTGAGCTTTCGGCTCTCTCCTCACTTACCATCAACAATGTCCTCGAGCTTGAGTTAACGCTCACAAAATGTTCTCACTCACCCATACACGCAACAATTTAGCGTCCCTTGTCTACCCACTATAAACAAGATGATTTTCAGAAATATTCCACTTTGCCGGATGTTTTATTCATTCATATATTTTTTTCTTTTTCTTTTCTCTCTTTTTTTCTTTTTTTTTTGTACAGACGCAAACCGAGTTCCCGGTTTTGACGAAACCGGGTTCCCGGTTTCTACTGTATGATTTTTCAAAATTTTTCATTTTTTCTTTTTTTTTTTCATTTTTCTTCATTCCTGGCAAAGGTTTACAAGTATATATCATCTGCAATTGTGCTACAATACAAAGCACATCGATCCCTACCCAATAAATTCCCCATAAGTGGTCCCACCACCTCAAACTCAAGCTCGAGACATGTCTCAGGATTGTGATTCAAGTGCGGGTCATATGGTCATGCCTAATCATCTAAGGGATAATGGCTTATATTGTGGCTACAAAGAAAAGGCTAAAGGCTCAAAGTGGGCTAAGACGGATAATAATTAACACAAGGGATAGAAGGCTAAAAAGGCACAAATGGCTAACAAAGAACTGCCCCTATCATTTTCCTAAGTACATAGCTTGTCTTTAGTTCATATCTAGGTGGGTTCTCTACTAATTAGGATTTCACGTTCTACACACCAAACATATTCCTTAAGTACAAGCTTACTTCATTTGCATTGTTCATTAATTTTTCCTATTAATCACCTATGTTTGCATGCAATTCTAAATGCGTTTTATATCAATCCCTAAAGTCCACTATTTACTATCATTGATCCATCAAAAGTATGCTTAAAGGGATATTTAAAAATTTCTACAGTCAAACGCAACTCCAAAAATTCTTTTATTTTGCCGGGGACTACATCGTTAGTCCTTGTGCATATATCTTGTGCTTTTATTTTTAGTTAGTTCTATTTTACGCTTTTGTTTTTAGTTTTTGTTTTTCAGATTTAGTTACAGATGGAGAACCCAAGGAGACTTGAGCTACCCATCGAGTTCAGAGTGGAGCCACGAGGAATTCGCGCTCCAGAAATCCAAGCCGCAAAATTTAAACCTGATCCAGGGATGTTAACTCAATTTGCATCTCATGGATTATTTAGCGGAGTTGCACATCAAGATCCGATCCGATATATTCAGAAATTCATGCAGATCTGTGATTCTTATATCGTAAGAGGAGTTACTAGGGAGCAAGTATATTACCTGATGTTCCAGTTCTTGTTGACCGGATGTGCAAGCGAATGGTATGATACCCAATACCCTCATGTTATTCCAGATTGGGACAAGTTTCAAGCAAGATTCCTAGACCGTTTTTATCCGGTTAGTAGACGTTTAAAAGAGATGTTGGAGCTTGAACAATTTATACAGAAAGACGAAGAGAGTTTGGGTGAAGCATGGTTACGATTTACAGAGAAGAAGGCGAGGTGTCCCTATCATAGATCCTCGCCAGAATATTATTTAACCTTGTTTTATGGAGGCCTTAATGAAAAATCAAGAGAGAAAGCAGATTCGTTAGGAAACGCAGGTTTTGTGTTGCTAGATCCTGAAGAAGCTGAGTTGGGGATGGAAAGAATTCTTGAGAACGAGAGAAGTTGGCCAAAGAGAACAACAAAAGAAAACAATTCAGAATCTCTAAAACTTAAGGAATTGGCTAAACAACTCGAAGAACTACAAGAACAAGCTCGAACAATTGCTCAGGTGAATACAGTACGTGCAATTTCTTCGTGTCCTGGTTATGGATCAAGAAATCATGTGTGGGGAGGATGTATGAATAACCCAGCAGTAGCTTCTGTTACCTATCCGCAAGATAACTATGACTCTAATGGTTATACTTATCCTCAAGAAAGCTACACTAATTATCAACAATCCCCGCAACAGAAGAGTTGGGTCAGAAAGCAAGAAACTTATCAACAACCCCAACCTCAATCCTATAATCCACCACAACCTATTCAGAAAAAGGCACCCATTGTTAAAGCTTGTCAAGAACTTAAGAAAAATCCACCGAAACAATCGATGCAATTGGCAACACAAGAACAACTCCAGAGCTTAAGTTCGAGTATGGCTAAATTAATGCAAACAGTTGAGAAGAAAATGAGTCATAGCCAACAGAAAGTTCGAACCCAGGAGAAGATTATCAAGCAACTAGAGCATACTATATCACATCTGGCGAGTTCATTACAAAATCGGCCGAAAGGGCAACTCCCAAGTGATACTATTGCTCCTAGAGACGATTCTTGCCA
The DNA here is from genome assembly GCA_029959085.1 of Nemophila menziesii. Classification (NCBI taxonomy): domain Eukaryota; kingdom Viridiplantae; phylum Streptophyta; class Magnoliopsida; order Boraginales; family Hydrophyllaceae; genus Nemophila; species Nemophila menziesii. The sequence goes on from JARWIR010000004.1 coordinate 2,305,851, forward strand.
TGCAGTTGAGTTGCGAAGTGGAAAAAAACTACCTCCACCAAGACCAGAACCAGAACCAATCCCTATTCCAAAACAGAGGGGGGAAGAAACAATCAGAGATACAGTAGAAGAGGTAGTTAAACCAAAGAGTGTCCAAGCCAAGACACCTGAAAAGACAAGAAAACCAGTGGAACTCAATACACGCCCTCCACCACCATACCCTTCACGTGTCAGAATGACCTGGAATTCAAGAAGTTCGATGACATGGTGAGCAAGGTTGAGATTAAAATTCCGTTTATGGAAGCTATCAAAAGAATGCCGAAATATCTAAAATTCATGAAGGACATTCTTTCGAACAAACGAAGTATAGAAACCGCGGATATGAGTGGATCACCAGAGGGGTGTTATGCTATCAAGTTACCACCAGAAGAGCCCCTTCCCACGAAATCTTGGATGGAACCATCCATACTTATGAAGAATCGAGCTGAAAAGTTCGTGGGAATCAAAGGAAAGGGGTGGAAATTTCGTCATTATTAATCAAATTAATTTCAGTTGAACAAGTTGGAGGAGTTTCGTTATCTTGCCTATGAAAATTCACGCCTCTATAAGGAGAAAACAAAGCGATGGCATGATAAACGACTCCGTCCAAAGCATTTCGAGATAGGACAAAAAGTTTTATTATACAACTCTTGATTTTCGAACTACCCAGGAAAGCTTAAATCCCGTTGGGGAGGAACTTACATTGTTACTAAAGTCACACTGCATGGAATGATTGAAATTGAAAATCCAACCAAGCAACGGACATTCATGGTGAATGGCCAGCGTTTGAAGAGATACCATGACAGTGAGGACTTTGGGCGAGAGGAGACAATCCATCTTGTTGAATGCGCTTAGCCTGAGGTACACGTCTAACTCAAAGACGTTAAACAAAAGTGCTCTTGGGAGACACCCCTTGTTTTAATTGCTTTTTAGATTAGTTGTTTTTGCTTTGTAGTGTATAATTTTAAGTTAGTGTATATTTTTAATTGTGTTTACAAGCTAATAGGAGAGAAAGGTAGTGTGTTATTGTGCAGGAAACGAGTTTGGGGTCAAACGGAAAAATCTGGAGAAATTCTAAGCTTGGCGCGGACTACCCCCGCGGACTACCCCATGGTCCGCAGGGATGCACCGTGCCCAGAAAACCCGTACCACGGGTCGGGTACCACGGGTTTCATCCAGAAGCGCGAAAAAGTGAACACGATAGGCGCGGTACACCGCACCCTGGTCCGCACAACCCAAACGCGTGCCACGGGGTCGGGTACCACGGGTTTTTTTACAGAGTACCCGCGGACTACCCCCTACACCGCACCCATGGTCCGCAGGCACAAAACACGTGCCACGGGGTGCTAGCTCGGGTATTATCCAGTGGGCAAAAATTTGAAGAGCTGTTAAGTCCGGTACACCGCGGGTCTCGTCCGGTGTACCGCACAGAGGCGGTTTGTGAAGGAAGTTCTTTCCTAATCAAATTCTTACCTTAACAAGATTAACCCTAGCCTCTCCCACACGAATTTTTCAGACCCAAACCCTATATATACATCTTAAAGCTTGTGCAAACCTTCACAATTAACACAACAACTCATCAAATCCTCTCCTCCATCTTCCATAAACACAAGTTCTTCATCAAATTCATCACACTACAACATCAAAACACCATCAAATTCATCAAGCTTTAAAGAGTTCTTCCAAGATCTATCAAATAACCTTTCTCTTTCATCAATTCCAAGCAACAACATCAAGCTACACCAACCTTTCCTTAAACTTTTAATCCATCCTTGGTATAACTTGAGTTGTGGGTAAATCAAGCATGACTAACAGATCTGAAGCTATGGAATACAAGAGAAAGTGCTCAGTCCTTGGGAAGAACAAGAAATTGCCTGGAGCCACCATTGAAAAACCCATCAATCTTGATGAGGTTTCTGAAGAATCAAAAGAAAAGGTACCTGCACAACCACTACCAAAGAAGAGATTAACTACTAGAATGTCCACACCATCAAGGAGGCCTTTGAAGAAAATAAAAATCCATGAACAAGGTTCTTCTACCTCTTCCTCTGAAATTGTTTATGATCTTCCTCCTTGGGCTCTCAAGATACTGAACGAAGTTGAAAGATTACGTGAAGATAACAAAGATCTTTGGATAGAAGTCATACAGTTGGAGTCACAAGTAGAAGATTTGACCATGGTTAAGAATATTGATGATTATACCGATCCCTCAGCTTCGGATGAGGAGGATGATATGATGGATATCTATGGCCAACCAGGTAGGTCATTCTAATTTTTCTTAATAGCTTGTATGCATTAGGTAGTTTAGTTAGTTTTATTTTAAATTTTATTCCATTCCTGAGTCTTTTTCAAGTCGTGGGGACACGGCTCACTTTTGAGTTGGGGGTGGGGATTCGTTGTCCTCATCTTCTTTTCGTTTTTGCATAAAATTTAAAAATTTTAGGTTGAATTAAGGCATAGAATATCTTGAATGTACCTATGTGAGCATGATTTTATGAGCTCAATGATAGTAAGTAGTATGTTTTTGAAAGATGCAACAAAATTGTTTAGGATGCATGTATGAAACCAGGAAATAAAGGATAGATAAGTTAATGAGCAATGCTAAGAAATCACGTTGGAACTTAGGAATAGTTATTTGGTGTGTAGAATGTGAGGTTTAAAATTAGTTGAAAACCCACTTGACTATGAACTAATAATGAAAACGTAACGAAATCCGGTAGTTAGAAAAATGACTAAGGCAGTTCTTTCATTATAAAACACTTGAAGCTTTATACTTTCTCACCCTTTTGTTTGATATTGTTATTATTTATCCGTCTTAGCCCCTCTGAGCCTTTCTAAAGCCTTTTATTTGAAACACATTATAATCCATACCTTAGTTTGTAGGACTTATCTATATGACCCGCACTCGAATCACAAAACCTGAGACAAACTCGCTTTAGAGCTTGAGTTTGGGGTGGTGGGTTTCATCATTAGGGAACTTTGGGAATTTGGGAATTATCTTTGTGATTTTATTGATGATGAAATTGTTATTATTGTAACCCTTTGCCGGGGTAATAGTGAATGAAAAAGAAGCTACGAGCTAATTTTGCCAACAAGGGCATAAAAAAAAGAAAAAGAATATATATATGAAAAAAATAGTGTGATATCTCAACATCAAAAGAGAATCATAGCTATACAAAAGAAAATTGATGTGTAAAGAGAATATATATTCGGACCGGCAAAGTGGACTTTATATCATCAAAGGTTTTAATTGGGAATATTGGGGATGCACATTAAAAGCATCAATTAATTGGGTTGAGTGAGAACATCTTCGAGTGAAAACTCAAGCTCTAGGGCGATTCGTTGATGGCTAGTGAGGAGAGAGCCAAAAGCTCACTTTTCATTATCCAAATATACCACACCCATCCTTAAGCCAAGTTATAACCAAGACCTTAGGATTTCTAACTACTAGGTGGAGAAACAATTGAGCTATTAGGTAATAGGTAAGTGGACCATTGGATGTTGTATTTGGGACCTATGAACAACCTATAGCCATTAACCTGAACTAAGTTATCATCCTCTCCTTCTGGCATTGCGAAATTAATCTAAACTTGAATTTATGGATTGTTGATTACATGTATATTAGGCATATTTGTGCATTATTTCTTGAGCATTACTACATGAGATTTTTTTGGATTTTATGCTCTAGGATCATTCATTATATTCTGTTCTTATTCTCCTCCGACTTCTTCTTGTTTATATTGACTACCCTGCTGTTCTTTACTTTTATTGTATCGGACGATACAACTTTGAGTTGGGGGTCTTGATGTCTCCTCATTTGTGATAGTAAAATCTACTCATGAGACATCATTTTAGGCTTATTTATTAGTTTATAGGTTGATTTTAGCTTATTTTAGTGCACTTTCCTATTTTGGGTCTTGATTTAGTAACATAATATTTTTAGAGCATATTGGGTTTAATTGTTTATTTAGTGTGAAGCTTTAAAGATAATTATGGAGATTAATTAGAGTCCAAGTCAAAGACCACAACTTATGGAAAGATATTTTCATGGAAATTGGAGATAAGGAAACAAAGGCTAAAAAGATGGAAAAGGAAAAGCTGCCTAAATCTGGGATTCTGCACACACGTCTAAAGATATGCGTTTGTACCTAAGAAATAGGCCGATTTTGGTAATTTCCTTCTTTAGGGTCAAGATAATTCTGTTGCGATTCTTTTGGTATCTTATGGAGCTCAATACGGCCAATAACGAAGAAGATACGCTCAAAACGGTCCAGCAGTGTTTATCTTTATTTCCTTACGAATTTGAGTTGGGCTAGGAGTCCATTACTTAGAATTATCTCCAAGAAACGATTTAGGTCAACCTATACACTATAAATACAGCCTCTTAACACTCTTAAATCATCCTTCGTGAAACCTTAAGCCAAGAGGAAGCATACAACACAAGAGAGAAGTCTGGAAGGAGCTGTCATCACAATGTCTTCTTCTACCTTTAGATTTGTAATTTCTTTCTTTTCTTTCATGAACTAAATTTCTTTAGCTTGAGTTTTAGCATATATGTATGAACCCTAGTTTTGATTGACATCTATCTAATTTGGGAATTTAATGTTTTAAATAGAATTATAGTTTTTATTCTCTGTTTATGTGTTTGGATTTATATTTTGTGTTCTTGTGGACTGCAGCCATTAGAATTACCATCTAGTAATTAGGTCACCATTGACAACGGTGTTTAATTGCATGTTTAGCACATAACGTCTAGTATTAGGTTTGATCTGACAACCCAACCTAGCTAGATAATCACTATGGTTTAGTCTTTGTGACTATTGGCCAATTACAGGAAAAGTTTGCTTAGGAAGCCTTATTGACACAGGTAAATCCTATTTTAAACTACCGATAGCGAATTGGGACCGATTAGGGAAATACTACATAATTCACCCTTACATGTTAAGAACGGCAAAACTAGTGGGGATTACATGCTAATAACTTAAGCTATATTCTCATATTCTTCTCTTCGTATTTATTTTCTGTCTTTTAATTCTTAATTTTAGTTTAGTTAATTATTTTTTCAATCCATCTTTATTTGTCTTTACTTTTACTTGCGTTTAGTTGTTCTATCTTTAATTTATTTGCACTTGGTGTTTGCATAAGATTCTTCTAACCTTCGTAGTCTCTACGGAACGAATCTCATTCTAAAACTTGCATACGATCTGTATACTTGCAGAACCGTGTAGTTCTAGGGTGTTTTTGCACTTTATTTATATCTTATTTTATCACACCCTAGGCCCCACCAGAAGGATAAAAAAGGAATTTAAGATTTGAGAAAAAGAATTTCTGAAAATCTTTTGTTTGATTCATAATTTCTTGTGATGTTGGAATGATTTTGGATGGTTATTGGTGGTGTTTTTAGTGGTGAAATATGGGTTGTTTGAGTGTATTTCAATGTTTGGTGAAGCTTGGATCGATCTCTAATAGTGCTTGGAAGCTTTGGGAAGAAGAAAGTTCGAGGTTTAGGTCACAAGAGCTTAAGAATTAATCTTTATTTTCTTTATTGGCTTGGTGCAGTGCACCACGGTACCCGTGCGGTATAGCATAGGTATCGACTAACCAGTCCAACTCTCTAACCTGTATCCCGTGATATATCATGGACACGGATCGTATCACGATACATACCGTGTCGCGATTATTGCCACACCATTTCTTCTCGCGCTGCGGTGTACCGCATGCATCGTGCATTATGTCCCAAGTTATGTTCGATCAAGCATGGGGTGTAGTGGGAATGGATTGGCAGTCTACGGTGCACTACACCTAGGGTGCGGTAAACCGCGGCTAGAATTAGTTTTTTCCCACAAAATCACCCCAAACTCAATTTTATACTCACCTATAAATCAAAAACACTAAAAACCTTTATCATTACATAATATACATCCAATAAACTTACTAATACCCACATTAAAATGACTATATAAATAAAAACATGTTTGTCTCCCAAGAAGTACTTTTGTTTAACGTCATTGAAGTTCGACGTATTACGTCATGGTTGTTTCTTTCTTACGTAGCCTCCCCAACAGTGGGTGAGGTGATTAACTTCTACCAAGCGATGTTTACCATTACTCTTCGTATCCAACTCCATTAACCATTCATAAATTATTCTAATGACCTTTCAAGGGCCACTCCAAGAACTTTTACTCTTGTGCTTGCTTGGTGTGTTTGGTGGATCAGGATCTTTTAACATTACGGTGTCTCCCACCCAAAACTCACCTTTGTTCCACTTTATTTGAGGTACCTTTGGGTACTTTCTCGCGCTTTTCTTGGTTTTCTTCAGATAACCAATGAATGGATCAACTTTGAGGTTAGGTGGAGATTTAGATTTTAGTTTCTTTTTCAGAACGTTCTCCTCTAACCTTAAGGGGTCCACACCATTGATTGGGATTTTCATTTCATGATATTGTGTGTCCAAGCGGAAACATTCTTTAGATGGATTAGGGAACTTCATGCCCTTGAATACACTAAACTTCTCTTCCTCACCTTCCACTCTCATGATTAATTCCTCATTCTCTACATCAGTCAAAGTAAACCATGTGGCTAAGAATGGCCACCCTAAAATGATTGGCACATTCCTATCCGCGTCGTAGTCAAGAATAAGAAAATCACAAGGAATAATAAGGTTACCGAATTTGACGAGCACATCTTCCACTCTTCCTTCAGGATGGGTAGGTGTTTTATCAGACATTTGCAAATTCATTGTTGTAGGTCTCATGTGCCCAATTCTTAGCTTCTCAAACAGTAATTTATGCATGAGGTTGATGCTCACACCAAAATCTCACAATGCTTTCCTGGTCCACCCTTGACCAATAGATATCGGAATGTTGAAACTACCGGGTCTTTAACTTAGGAGGCAACTTACTCTGTCATATGGCATTGCACTCCTCTGGTAAGCCAATTGTCTCTCCCTAAAAAAAACTTGTATTCATGAACTTAAGGTACTTTGGATTTGTAAGGATGTTTTCCAAAAGCACAAAGTTGATGTGAAACCTCTACAATATGTCTATTAATTTCTTGTATTCATTAGAATCATCCTTATTGTAGACACACGAAGGAAAAGGTTGGGGAGGACTATCCTCACTAACAACTTCTTTCTTTTTCTTTCGAGCTATCGGTATCTTCTCAATATTCTCTTGAACGATCACCGGCTCAATAATATCTTCTTCAACCACTTCTTCTAAACTAACTTCTTCCACAACTTTAGGCTTAGAGGTTATTTCTTTATCTTTCATGTTTTGAAAAGATGGGGGCAATTTCTTCTCACTTATCACTCCTCGTTCTTTGTGTGTTCTCAGTATTACCTGGTAATTGACCCTGTGGCCTCATATTCAAATGATTAGAAATCTGGGATACCTGAGTTTCAAGCATTTACAATACGGTTGAGTGTTTATTCATTCTTTCATTATTTTCTTCCATATCTCTTGATTTGACTTCAAATTATCTTGGGTCAGTGTCATGAACAAAGTCAACATTTGAACAATCGCATTTGGATCACCTTCTTGCAGATATTCAAGCAGAGCTTTGTGAGAAAGAGTCTAAGAATACGAATCTTGAACAGGTTTTTGAACTCCTCGGTAATGATTCTAAGGTCTTGACTAAAAGTTTTGTCCTTGGGGGTATTGGTGATAATTCCTTGGATTAGCTGCGCCATTCGGATTTGACCAATTGAACCCTGGATGGTTGCGATTTGGTTGCATGTATGCATGACCACCTACATAGCGGCCTCCTCGATTAGAAATGAACGCAACAGATTCAGGTTTACCTTGGCACTCTTCTAAAGCATGGTCACTGGCTCCACAATTGGAGCATCCAAAAGTCTCTTGAATAACTTTTACTTCTTTTTGCTTGTTTTGGAAGCCCTTTTTCACGACCATAGCTAATTTTTTCATCTTATTGTCTAAAGTGGAGAATTTAGCTTCTAAATAGGTATCGTTAGCTACGTGTAAAACACCTCTATGCGCTCTTGGAACAGGCCAACTTCTATTTGCATCTACGATCTTCTGCATCGTTTGTGCGGCCTGAACTGGATCCATGGAGACGAAACCACCACCAAGATTGTCTACTCTCAACCTTGAACTTCCATCTAACCCTTTATAAAACAACAAAAGTTGCATTAGGGGAGTATACATATGAAGAGGGCACTTAGTCAACTATTGTTGGAATCTGATCCATGTTTCCCCTAAAGTCTCATCGTCATCTTTTACGAAATTGGCAAGTTCACCTAGTCTTTCATTCTCAAACTCTGTGGGTAAAATCTATCAAAAAACTTGGCTTGAAGCGAATCCCAATTAAGGATCATATTGTATGGTTGTCTGTCTAGCCACTCACTAGCGCCTCCGGTTAAAAAAACTGGAAAAAAGTACATTTGCTCTCTTGCAACGCTCTAAGTAATATAAGTGTCCCATATCTGCATGAACTTCTCTATAGCGCGAACCGGATCCTGGTGAGAAACTCCACTATAATTCCCATAGTTTAGGAATTGATTTAACATACCCATATCGGGCTTAAAATGTGCGACTTGAATAACTAGAGGGCGAATACCCAATGGTTGAACACGAAAAGGCACTCACCGCTCAGGGATGCCTTGCATTAGATGATTAGGCACATTTGATGGATTTGCTCCATTCAAGTTCACTCCTTGAGGAATATTGTTCTGAACTCCCTCAAGTGGATTATCACCTATAGGTTGGTTCAAGGATCATCATGGGCTAAGAAACCAGGTGGATGGTTAAGGTTAGCTATTAAATCTAGTGCTTTTTGTTCTCTTTCTCTCTTTATCTGGAGTCTAAATAGTCTCTCGGGATCCGAGTGCATACACCACAACCTATAAACCTGGGAAGAGACAAAAACACCAAAAGAGAAATAAAACGAATACAAACTATACACTTTTAAACTACTATGAAAAAACAAAAATCTAAACCACCATTTGATGTCTCTCTACTTGTGATATATTAATCTATTCTTGAGACATCATTTTAGGGTTATTTAGTTATTAATTTAAGGATTTTCCCCATTTATTTATACTTTACACTTTCTTGTCTTGTTTTAGGTGTTTTGCTATTTTATGAGCTTTTGCGCGTGATGTGTGTGTTATATGTGTAGCACTTAGGTATATGGAAGCTATTACACCTATGTAAGCTGATTTGAAGTGGAAAAGTAAAGGAAATCCCTTAGTCAAATTCAAAAATAAAGAGTTTGGATATATTTGGAATGTAAAGAAGCTGTCAAAACTGCACATACGTCCACTAATTAATTTGCTACAGAAATTGGGTCTGGAATTAGGAAGATATTTTAATATGAACAGAAATGTAATTCAAACACGGTCGTTTCCATATAAAGAGCGTAAAAATACAATAAGTAACGAATGAGATATGACCAAATCAAAATCTGCTAAGGTTTATCCCTTTCTACAAGGTAGGAATACGAATTTTGGTAAGATTATAACTCCTTAACTTGGAGATTACTCCTAATTTCAACCGAAGGTATATATATATATATATCCATTTTTACCTTAGATAAATCACCCTTGGTCGGCCTTTAATTATCTAAAGACCATGAAGAAGCCTACATCAAGGGAAGAGAAAGCAAGAAGGAGTTGGACAACTAATCATGCCTCTCCAACCCTTCACCTTTGTAATTTATTTTCTTTCTTTCTCTAGTATGAACTAATTCTGTTTTATCTTGAGATTAGTATAATGGTATGAACCCTATACTTGTTTTATATATATTTTAATTTGGGAAGTCTTTTACATTTAATAGAAATATTGGTGGGTCCTTGTGTGTTATAAAATAATGAAATAAAAGCAAAGGAATAAAGGATCCACAGACCACAAGTGTACGGGTCGTACCAAGTAATAGATAAGTAAAATCGGGATTATTGTCTCCACAGGGATTTAAGAAGTTATTCTAAATTCGTGTTCAATATCAGAATAGATAGTTTTAATTGCTTTAAATAAAAAGATAAATAGCAAGGTAGTTTGTTTTCTAATCAACAAAATAAATAAAATAGACAATAAAATAAACAATTAATAATTATGCAAGAAAGATAAGGATATGAAAGTATGAATCTATCCTTTTGAATCTATGATTACTAAGAATAAGGGTGAATGGGAAATCTCACAATAGTCGGGAATCTACTATCTCCTAGCCCCCGTCAGGGTGGACCTAGAAGCTATCCTACGGTATTACAAACCCCGTCAGGGCGATTATAAGCTACTTTCAGATGAATACTATATTACCTCTTTGGCTACGTGGTTAGTCAAGCCCGTCAGGGTCAAATAACGGATACCACGCGTCTATATTCTAAGTCTGTAATTTAACCCCCCGTCAAGGCGATCACTTCCCCACCAAAGTGAATATCCTAATTACTAAAACCTACCCTTGATTCGCGACGTCAATGATAGTGAACAAGCACAAGAATATAGTCAATGGAAATTAAGAACCAATTCAATTAAATACTAAAATCCCAGATTCAAAGTAAAACAGAAAAACAATATTCAATGGTTCATATAATTACAATCCTAAAGAGAAATTATGCATACTAAAACTTCTTAGATAAATAGCTTAGAAATACCTCATAGACAAAATAGATCTAATACTAAATTACCCAAAGAATAGAGATGGAGAAGTGTTGAATTGATGTAGTTAAGCTCTAGCTCTTGCTTCTTCCTCCTCTAGATCCTCTTGATTGCTTCTATGATGAATTATTTGTGTATATTAAGCTTATGCAGGCAAGGGATGATTTTCTAAGGTTTAGAGCTGGTATTTATAGGTGCTAGGTCGAATTACTTGGAGTGGAAGACAAGTCAAGGACTCTTCAATTCATAGCCCTAAAATCTAGGAAAGGTAAGATTCTGCTGCTGATTTGATTTGGTCATATATTTTTCAATACTTATCCGTTTGAGGAGTTCCAATATATGAAACCGCTTGTCTCGGAAAGAGCTTTCCATTGGTTCAGACCACTCGCCCAAATTCATAGCCAATCATAAGTTATGGACTGATCTTTAAAACGTGGCTGGAATTTCAGATTCATAAGGCAGCTTTTCTTTTTCCTAGTTGAACTCTAATTCCTTCTATCTCCAGATTTCTTTAAGATCTTCTTTTCTTATCTACTTAGCATTGATTTAGCATCTAATTTATTTCCATATTATCTCTAAAGCTTCACATTAAATAAATAATTAAACCGCATATGCTTTATAAAATAATAAATCAATAAATCAAGACTAGAAATAAGAAAGTGCAATTTAAATTCAGAAAAATCGACTAAACACACTAGAAATATTCTAAGACTTTAATTCTCACTTCTCCTCCTTGGATTGGTTTCTCATGAAATTCATAAACCTACTAACTTTGCACTAAAAATAAGTAAATTAACGCACAAAAGCTCTATAAATGCAAATAGTCTAATTCCAAGGGGAGAAAGTGTAATATTGCAATTTAAGCACTGAAGTCAATATAAAAAGACCATTTTCACCCTAAAATGATGTCTCCTAAGGGCTTATATTTAGACCAAAAAGGGAGACATCAAGACCCCCAACTCAAACTTGTATCGTCCCGATACAATAAAAAATAAAAACATAGGGAAGTCTCTAAAATATCAGCTATATCAATGAAGCACAGGGGAGAAGAAGATAGCAGAATATATAGAATAAAATCAAAGCAACTACTTAGAAAATTTCATGTAATAATATTTACAAACTACATACCTGCACACTTGTCATATCTACAATCAACACGGCTTGAATTCTAGGTTGGATTAGTTTTGCAATGTAAGAAGGAGAGGATCTTTACTCAGTTTACCAAGGAGGCTATAGATTGTTCATCGAACTTCACTAGTATCCAAAGATCCACTTAACTAATCTCTAACGGCTCAATCACTTCTAGATTACATAGAAAAGAATCATAAGGTCTTTAGGATTGTAATGTTGGCTTAGGGACGGTATGATAAGTATATTTGGATAATTTAGAGTGAGCTTTTGGCTCTCTCCTCACTAGCCATCAACGAATCGCCCTAGAGGTTGAGTTACTCTCGTAAAACATTCTCACTCCACCCAATGAATTACTTGATGCACAAATTAGCATCCCCAATAACCCAAGTAAAGCAATAAGATGTTCACATAAAAATTCCTCTTTGCCGGTCCAAATATATATTCTTTTCATATCAAATTTTTTTCTTTTGTATAGCTATGATTCTCTTTTTGATGTTGAGATATCATGCTATTTTTCATAAATTATGCCTTTTCATAACTTTAGCTCGTAGCCTATGTTGTAGATCTCCCCGCCTAGGCGCGCCTAGGCGCCGCCTACGCGTCAACTCCCCCCTCAGCCGCTTACGCCTAGTTAAAATTCTAGGCGTTCTTGTCTAGCGCCTTAGTCGCCATGGAATAGGCGCCTAGCACGTCTAGGCACCGATTAATGGCAAAAAATGGCCGCCTAGGCGCCGATTAGTGGAATAACATGCCCGTATAAACCTTTTTGTTATTTTTCTTATTCTCGAGAATCCTTTAGTTGATATTATAACTCAATTTTTAGTATTTTTATATTTACTTTACTGTTGTTAGATGAATTTTATGACTTAAATAGTAAAAAATTATATAATTACTACATATATTTTATTAAATATACAAAATTACACATCATGATTCAAAACCGTATAATTCCGCCTAGTCCCCGTCTAATCCCGCCTAGGCGCTAGGCCCCGGTCGACCGCCTAGCGCCTGAAACCGAGATCCACAACATAGCTCGTAGCTTCTTTTTCATTTACTATTACCCCGGCAAAGGGTTACAATATAATAAACCTGTGAATCATCATCAATATATAGAACAGAGCACATTTAATAAGCTCAAAAATCCCGACCCAATAATATTTCCCATAATGGTGGACCCACCACCCCAAACTCAAGCTCTAAAACAATTGTCTATGCATCGCGATTCGAGTGCGGGTCATATGGAAAAGTCCTATAATCTAAAGGGATGTGGCTTATAATGTGGCTAATAAAAAGGCTTTAGAAAGGCTAGAAGGGGTTGAGAAGGATATATAATAATAAAATGGACAGCAGGCTAAAAGGCAACAAGGGGCTTATGAAAGAACCGCCTTAATCACTTTCTAAACTATGCAATTTAGTCATTCTCTTACTTTTAGCACGTTCATTAAATGGGTTCATCAACTAGCTTAGATCTCACGTCCTACACACCACTCATGGTAACCTGAGATCGAACATACTTTCTATCGCATTGCTAACTAATCTTTTCTTTACAATCAATGTGTGTTTTCCTGCAAATACTCAAAGCATACAAAATAAAGCAGCTCATAAACATACTACTTTATATCATCAACTTACTAAGCTTATGCTTTCAAGCTATTAAACACATTCTACATCTAATCCATCTCTCAAAAATTAAAAAAAATTCAAATTTCTCTAAAAAAACAATAAATCACATAAAAATGGAGATGAGGGACAACGAATCCCCACCCCCAACTCAAAAATGAGTCGTGTCCCCACGACTCGAAAAGACTCAATAAAATAAAAATAGCAAATAGTGCATATAGAGAAATGATAAGGAAGAAAGAAAACATACTCTTCGAGGCTATTGCCTCGCTTGATTAATACCCAAGATAGGGTGCAGTGAATTACTTGTATGTAAACTCCATGTATCACCAATTTCGCTGTCCCTTACATCTTCTTGTGCTCCATCCCAATTAATCACACTCTAGATATCTCTTGTTTCTCATCTTTTCAACTCCACCCAATACCTTGCATTGATACTTCATCTCCCTTACACTTGATAATAGCTCTATCGTCTCTTTATCATCTCTTTTGACCCCCAACTCAAGCTTTGAACACTCTTGAAATTTGTAACTCTTGATCATAGGTGGAACAAGCTTTATTTGGGTTAGGAAAGGTGTTGGGATGATAAATATCCATATGGGTATGATGGAATCAAGCTTTCGTGATATGGGTTTAAGGATTTATGGAAGAAGATTTTAAAATTCATGGTTTTGATTCTTGGGTTCTAGGTGTTTTGATATGATTTGGGTGATTAAAACTTCTTTGTAATGATGTAGGGAAGGATTTAGATTTGAATTCATGGTGATTTGGATGTGTTTTGATGTTAGGTGAAGGTTTGTTGAAGCTTTAATGGAGTTGGGAGAGGTTTGGAGAAGAGAAAGAGGCTTGAGGTTTATAAAATTCGGAATAATGGCTTAATACCTCATTTATACACTTGAATCTCGTTTCTTTCTCTCTCCAGCGGCTTCGTGCGGACCATGGTGCGGTGCAGGGGATGTACCGCAGGGGTACTCCGCACCTTCTTCGTCAAAATACCCGTGGATCTACCCCGTGGCACGGGTTTTAACCGTGCGGACCATGGTGCGGTGCAGGGGGTAGTCCGCGGGGTCAAAAATCCTCGGTTCTGGATAAAACCCGCTCTCCAACCCGTGGTACGGCTTTTTACCCTGCGGACCATGGCTGCGGTGTAGGGGTACACCGCGGGGGTAGTCCGCGCAGGTTATTTCTTTGCTCCGAAATTTTTTTCCTCGCGTCCCTAACTCGATTTCTCCAATTCCTGAGCATCAAAACCACAAATACCTTTCTCAAATATGCAATAGCAACTAAAAAAATGCATAACTTAATAATATACACTAAAAAACTAAACTAAAAAATCAATTAAAGCTTGGGGTGTCTCCCAAGAGCACTTTTATTTAACGTCATTTAAAGTTTGACGGGTTACCTCCATTATCCCTTGATTATGTAGCCTCCCCAGCAGTGGGTGAGGTTATGTATGTCTACAATTCGCGTCCTTTGACCTTTCGAAGGTTGTATCTCTATTAATTTTGGTGTCACTACTCGAGTAACAACAAATGGTCCCATCCACTCATCTTTGAAACCTCGTGGTCTATTCTCTTGTTTGGAGGCCTTCCAAGCAACCGTGGTTCCGACCCCAAACTCATCTTTAGCTTTCTTCTTCACGGGTTCATGGTGGTGGTCCTTCTCTTTAACCTCGTTAGATACTTCTGGAATAATGGGGAACTCAAGTGGCTCTTCCTCTAGAATTTTGTCTAAAACAAGGGATGTTTCAGAAATTGCTTTTGTTGTGAGGGCCACGTCTTCAACCTCGATCTCTACACTCGCATTCTCCTTTGTTTCCGGAATATCTTCTGTGACTACTTGTTGCGGTGTGAGTTCTTTTGTATTACTTTCAAGCATTTGGGTGTAGGTTTTGTTTTTACACACCTCTACAAATGCTTTATCGATGTCACCATTTGAATAATTCGTCTTTATTGGATTAGGAGGTGACATCAATGGAGTACTAGGTGGTGAATCCATCCTAGTCTCTTCTTCTTCTATCTCTTTTGTAACCAAGACCTCAATATTTGATTCCTCTAAACACGGCTTGGCTGGGTTTTCCATGGATGTAATCTTCCCTTCACAAGATTTAATTTCAATTTCGACTCCATTACCAACAATTGACTCATATATGCTTAGCGTGGTTGATTCTTCTATTGTTGGAATCTCTAGTTCACTAGGTGCAACTTGTGGTGATTCCACTTCCTTCTCTTTTTGAAGGCTAAACTTTGTAGCTACATCGAATAAAACATCGCTATCAATTTTACTGGCTTCATCATCTAAATTTGTACTTTGGCCCGGTTGCATAGATGGTGCTTGTTGTAAATTCTCAATTGTATCTGTGAGTTGCGTCAATCGTTGCTCCATTAATTGATGGCTTTGTTGCATGACTTGCACTAGTGATATGGTAGCATCGATTTTCGCATCACTCTTTACTATGTTCTCCTGTGTGGCCTTCGTGAAACAACTGAGGGAGTCCTCCAACTTCCCGAGCCTATTATAAAGATCACGAAAGTGAATATTCAAAGAGTCTTCCAGTTGTTCCAACCACCACTGTGGTGGAATTTGACCTTGATAACTAGGCGTCACAAGTGGTGGATCTTGCTCTTGATAGGGGAAATCTCCATACCTAAAGAAAAACCTGAAAAGAGACTAAAACAAAACAAACGTAAAACTGAAAACAACTAAAACTACCAACCTAACTTAAACACAAAATAAAATAACCGCTATAAATCCTCGGCAACGGCGCCAAAAACTTGGTGGGTCCTTGTGTGTTATAAAATAATGAAATAAAAGCAAAGGAATAAAGGATCCACAGACCGCAAGTGTACGGGTCGTACCAAGTAATAGATAAGTAAAATCGGGATTATCGTCTCCACAGGGATTTAAGAAGTTATTTTAAATTCGTGTTCAATATCAGAATAGATAGTTTTAATTGCTTTAAATAAAAAGATAAATAGCAAGGTAGTTTGTTTTCTAATCAACTAAATAAATAAAATAGACAATAAAATAAACAATTAATAATTATGCAAGAAATATAAGGATATGCAAGTATGAATCTATCCTATTGAATCTATGATTACTAAGAATAAGGGTGAATGGGAAATCTCACAAAAGTCGGGAATCTACTATCTCCTAGTCCCCGTCAGGGTGGACCTAGAAGCTATCCTACGGTATTACAAACCCCGTCAGGGCAATTATAAGCTACTTTCAGATGAATACTATTTTACCTCTTTGGCTACGTGGTTAGTCAAGCCCGTCAGGGTCAAATAACGGATACCACGCGTCTATATTCTAAGTCTGTAATTAAACCCCCCGTCAAGGCGATCACTTCCCCACCAAAGTGAATAGCCTAATTACTAAAACCTACCCTTGATTCGCGACGTCAATGATAGTGAACAAGCACAAGAATATAGTCAATGGAAATTAAGAACCAATTCAATTAAATACTAAAATCCCAGATTCAAAGTAAAACAGAAAAACAATATTCAATGGTTCATATAATTACAATCCTAAAGAGAAATTATGCATACTAAAACTTCTTAGATAAATAGCTTAGAAATACCTCATAGACAAAATAGATCTAATACTAAATTACCCAAAGAATAGAGATGGGGAAGTGTTGAATTGATGTAGTTAAGCTCTAGCTCTTGCTTCTTCCTCCTCTAGATCCTCTTGATTGCTTCTATGATGAATTATTTGTGTATATTAAGCTTATGCAGCCAAGGGATGATTTTCTAAGGTTTAGAGATGGTATTTATAGGTGCTAGGTCGAATTACTTGGAGTGGAAGACAAGTCAAGGACTCTTTAATTCATAGCCCTAAAATCTAGGAAAGGTAAGATTCTGCTGCTGATTTGATTTGGTCATATATTTTTCAATACTTATCCGTTTGAGGAGTTCCAATATATGAAACCGCTTGTCTCGGAAAGAGCTTTCCATTGGTTCAGACCACTCGCCCAAATTCATAGCCAATCATAAGTTATGGACTAATCTTTAAAACGTGGCTGGAATTTCAGATTCATAAGGCAGCTTTTCCTTTTCCTAGTTGAACTCTAATTCCTTCTATCTCCAGATTTCTTTAAGATCTTCTTTCCTTATCTCCTTAGCATTGATTTAACATCTAATTTATTTCCATATTATCTCTAAAGCTTCACATTAAATAAATAATTAAACCGCATATGCTTTATAAAATAATAAATCGATAAATCAAGAATAGAAATAAGAAAGTGCAATTTAAATTCAGGAAACTCGACTAAACACACTAGAAAGATTCTAAGACTTTAATTATCACTTCTCCTCCTTGGATTGGTTTCTCATGAAATTCATAAACCTACTAACTTTGCACTAAAAATAAGTAAATTAACGCACAAAAGCTCTATAAATGCAAATAGTCTAATTCCAAGGGGAGAAAGTGTAATATTGAAATTTAAGCACTGAAGTCAATATAAAAAGACCATTTTCACCCTAAAATGATGTCTCCTAAGGGCTTATATTTAGACCAAAAAGGGAGACATCAAATATGTGTTGTTATCTCCGTTTTAATGTTCTTTGATGTATTGTCAATAATTCTTACAGTGGCCAACGTATAGAATTACCATAGTAGTTAGATGGTCACTCGGAAGGGGTGTCTAACTATTGAAACATCAGATAAACGTGTAGTGTGCAATAGTTATTTGGAAGGGCTTGCCTAACTAGATAGTTATTAGGGTCTGAGATTAACCATCGATCATTGCGTAGGATCCCCTTACCCAAGTCCCCTGGTAATTGATAGGTCTCCACCTAAGTCCACCGGGAAGGGGGTTAGGAGGAATATAGAATCCTGTCTATTTCATATCACACAATTCTCCCTTACATAAATAGGTTATAACACAAGGCTAGTGGGGGTTACTTGCTAGATCTCGAGCTAAACCCTCATACTATTTTCTCTCTCTTTATTTATTTTCCTGTCTTTATTTTATTCAATTAATTGTTAGAGTCTTTAAAAATCAAACAAATATTTTCAAGTCTTTTATTTCCAGCGTATTATCTTCTAACTTTCTTGTTTGCACTTTATATTGCACAAATTCTCCTAACTTTCACAGTCTTTGAGGAACGAAGTCTACTTATCATTAAAACTTGTGTATGATCTATGATACTTGCAGTGAGTAACATGCTTGGTTATGGTGTTAGTTTCATCTTTATTTTATCATCATTTTACCACGCACAAACAACACCACCATCCCCGGCACAGCGCCATCTTGACCTTTGTCATCCCGTTTAAATAAAATAAAAAACTCCCAACATGGGAATTGACTCCGCAGAGTAAGAATCGCAGGTAGCAAGAAATGATAAGTATAGATTCGTTGGCAGGGATGGATTGGCGATTAATGGTTTTCAAGATAATATAAATGTGTAAAGTATGCAATTCGATTAACAAAATGAAAAATATTTATTGGGGTTTGATTAATTATAACTAAGGACGAAATAAAAGTAATTACAAGTAAGAAGATTAATTATCAACTAATAAAATATAAGTAAACAACTAGGATTAAAATAAAAGATTAACTTGGTGAGAGCAGAGCGTGAGGATATAGCTTAATAACACTATATTTAGCTAATTGACTTTGCTATTACTAAGGGTGAATAGTTTGCTTTTCACACTAGCCAGGGATTCCAAACACACTATCTTACTAGTCTCTTGGCTTTCAGATAGGCTTAATCTCTATACACTATGGACAACCTAGCGTTCTAATATCGTCTGATAAAAGACACTAAGCATTCATACACTAGTTCAATAATCCTTCCCCCCGTCCGGGTGTTAGTCAAAGTACAACAACTTCTACTACTTTGGCCACAAGCAAATGACAAGTACAAATAATGGAATTATATAAAACCCCAATTATATTAAATATGATAATCATACCCCAAATGTAATCAACAATAGAAAAAAATTACAAAATGTATTATAAAAGTATCCTTAAGCAAAAAGAATTTAGCTCATAATCAAATTTTTTCAAAAACTAATTAAATAATAATGAAATCATGTTTAAAACTAAAAATAAGATATAGTTATTGTTGAAGGTCAAGGGAATTAAAGCTCTGTTGAAGTGGAATACATGGATTCATAGACAAATCCTCCTACTACTTCTTCTTTCTTTCTTTCTGTCGCTTCCCTCTTCTCTTCTTGATGACTTCTAAATTGAAAAGTATGATATAATATGATGGTGGTTGGAAAATGAGCTTTTATATCTTCTAAATTCGTTGGGCTCTCCTTAGGGTCAAGGAAATAGGTTAAAATTAACCCAATTCGTTTTTACTTTAACCAGATTTTTTTGTTCGAACTACGGTAGGTGTTGTTAAAGTGTAGCAAAGCATCACCCTATTACCCGTAGGATATTAGTACATGCTATTATCCATTAGGTAGTTTACTTTATTATCTATTGTGTAATATCCCTTGTGTATTAGGGTGATATGTATTTCTCTATATATATGGAGGATTAGTGTCTTGTGAAGACTAAGTATTTTTATCCAATTTCAGCTTCAACATGGTATCAGAGCTAGGTTAATTTCGTTTTTCTGAAAAAAAAAAAAAAACAGCAGTTCGTCTTCTTCATTTCACCACCACTAGCAAAACCCTAACCCTAGCCGCCCCTCCACACACTTCCGCCACTAAGCAAACCACGGCACCCACATAGCTCCACTCGCCTGACCATGGCGACCACACGGAGGTCTTCCAACAGTTCCGACGAAGCTGCAGCGCATTCTCAGTAAAAAAAAAAAACAGCACAGCACAGCAGCGTTAAAACGCCGATCTATGCCGATCCACGTCCCGTAGCCGCGCGTGAGTCACTCCAGTAGATTCGCCAGACGATTCCGAGCCGGTCATGGAATCCCCGCCGCTGTCAGCCGCGCGTGTGTTTCACGCGCCACCAGTCACCGCCGCGCGTGTGTCTCACGCGCCACTCCTCGTCGGACAGTAGGTTCGGTTTTGTCTCCTCTTTTCGTTTCCGCTGTTTATTTAGTTTGATTCCACTATTTTAGTGCCCGTTTGGTTATAAATAGGGGTATAGTTATTGTGTATTTTGTGGTGTTATGGAGGCCTTACAAGAACAAGATAGTAGTTCTAAAGACCCTATATCTAATGTATCCCGTTCTACTTTGTCGATTAGTAGTCCTACTTTTTCGGGTACCCCGGTTATTACCACGACTAAGCTTACTAGTAGTAATTATTATCGTTGGTATTCTTCGGTTAGATTGTGGTTTCGTGGGCATGGTTTTATTCGTTATTTAACAGAAGATTGTCCTAGTAATGCTTCTGTCGATGAAATTACACTTTGGGAAACTGTTGATTGTCAACTTGCTAGTTATTTGTTACAGTCTATTGACCCAGAACTCCATGATATGTTTGATTATGAGTCGTGTAAACTTATGTGGTCTATGGCTAAGAGTTTGTATAGCAGTATTGTGACTTGAGTTTATGATGTGGTTTCTGACTTGATGCAAATTCGACTCGACGCGAAGGGACTCTCTGGGTGGTACGGTCGTTATCAGCGCTCCTTAACTGAGTTTCGTTCAATCTTTCCTCCTACTACTGATATGGCAGTTTCTCGTGATCAGCAAGAACAATTGTTTGTTGTGCTCATGCTTCGGAGTCTTCCTTCTCAGTATGACGCTGTTCGTTCTCAACTATTGTCTAACAAGACCTACCCGCTATGTCTGAGGTGTATTCTACTCTTGACCGTGCTTGTCTTACTCCTAGTGTATCCGAACCTTCAGTCGATCGTTCTGCTTTGTTGTCTCAGCCTGATAGTCGTAGGGATAGTAGTATTCCCCGAGATGATATTCGATTGGTTATTGTGGTCGTGGTCGTGGTCGTGGTTATAGTCGCGGTAATGGTAGAGGTAGCTTCACTTCCCGATCTTAGTGCTCTTATTTCCATAGAGTAGGACATCTTCGAGATAAGTGTTGGGACTTGCATGGTCGTCCATCAGGTGTTGCTCATGCCGCTCAGACGGATCCGTTAGAAGTCTCTTTATTGGGTGTTGGTCCTTCAGAGCGTGTCCTTACTGTTCCAGAGGATCGATACTCTCAGCTTCTTAGGTTGGAAGCATCTTTTTAGACATCTCAATCTTCTCATGCTCACACCAGCTCTTCCACTGCTTGTCTTTCTCATACTCAGTCTAGCTTAGGTCCATGGGTAATTGATTCTGGTGCTTCTGATCACATGACCGGTAATGTCCACTTACTCTCTGAAATTCGTACTGGTCCTTCTCATAATGTTACACTTGCTGATGGCTCTTCCACCTCCGTTCGTGGGGTTGGATCTGCTCATCTTTCTTCTACTATTTCCTTAGAGTCTGTTTTATATCTCCCTAAATTCTCTTTTAATCTTATGTCAGTCAGTCAACTTACCAAGCGTCTTAATTGTTTTGTGATATTTACCCCTGACTCTGTGGTTGTACAGGATCTTCGGACTCAAGAGCAGATTGGTACAGGGCATGAGGAGCGGGGTCTTTACTATATGGATGTTCCCTCTTCTACTGCTTGTCTTGTTGATCTTCCGCCCGAGCAGATTCATTGTCGTCTTGGTCATCCATCGCTTCCTACCCTGAAGAAAATGGTTTTTGGTCTTAATCATGTTCGAGAACTCTCTTGTGAGTCGTATCAGTTAGGAAAACATGTTCGTAGCTCTTTTGTTAGTCGTGTCGATAAACGAGCTAGTTCTCCTTTTGCTTTAGTTCACTCTGATGTTTGGGGTCCTTGTCGTACTACGTCTCGAACTGGTTTTAGATATTTTGTCACCTTTATAGATGATTACTCTCGTATGACTTGGTTATATCTAATGAAAGATCGTTCAGAGTTGTTTTCTATTTTCACATCATTTTGTGCCGAAATTCATACCCAATTTGGTGTTCCGGTTCGTATATTGCGTAGTGATAATGCTAAAGAGTATTTTTCGTCATCCTTTCACTCTTTTATGTCTGAGCGTGGGATCATACACCAGTCCTCATGTGCCCACACTCCACAACAAAACGGGGTCGCCGAAAGAAAGAATAGATCCCCCTCATTGCGTATGATTTTCACATTTGGATCCATTGGGGAGTCACATGGTCGTGCACCAAGCATCCCGGCCTCTTCTTATTGGATATTAAGAATGCTTTCCTCAATGGAGATCTTGAGGAAGAGGTGTATATGGAGCAACCTCCAGGGATTGTTGCTCAGGGGGAGTCTCGTCAGGTGTGTTGATTGAAGAAATCTCTTTACGGATTGAAACAATCTCCTAGGGCATGGTTCGGACGGTTTAGTGAATCCTTACTTGAGTTTGGTTTGACACGTTGTGGAGTTGATCACTCGGTATTCTATAGACATCTTTCTGGTCGAAGTCTATTATTAATTGTGCATGTTGATGATATTATAATTACAGGAGATGATACATCAGGAATTCAGAATTTGAAGACATTTCTTCAGAAGCAGTTTCAGACAAAGGATTTGGGACAATTACGCTACTTCCTTGGTATTGAAGTGGCACAATCAGATAAAGGAGTATTTATATCACAGCGAAAGTATGCCTTAGATACATTAGAAGAGGCCGGGATGCTTGGTGCACGACCATGTGACTCCCCAATGGATCCAAATGTGAAACTCATATGCAATAAGGGGGATCTATTCACTGACCCAGGGAGGTACAGAAGATTAGTCGAGATGTCTCCTTAATTGTTCTTATTTTCGACCCTTAGGAGACATCATTTTTGGTGTTTATTTAATCAATTTGATAGACTTTTGGACTAAATATGCAATAATATGATTTTCCTCTTTTATTTCTAGCATTTTTGATTTATTAAGCTTTTGCGCGTAATATTGGTATTTTTAGTGTAAAGTTTACAGGTTTTAGATGTTAGCTAGAAGAGGAATCCAAGGAGAAAGTCAAAGATCAAGAAATAGAGTCAAGACTTGAAGAGAAATCCCGAAGATATTATTTTTAGAGCTGAAAATCCATTTTCCAGGCCATAGATTGCTGATTTCGAGGTGCTTAAGCGATGATTTAGCCGCTGACCTTTGAAGAGAAAACGCTCCCTATCGAGTTACGGAACTTTAGAAACTGGAATGAGGTCAATCGGAGTCATAACGAATCGGGAAAAGCCGTTTTAGTGAAGGTATATCAGCATTTACGGGATTTTGGGCTAAGTTAGTGCACTTGAGCCTTTTATATTTCATTTAATCAAAAGCCTAGGTCCAAGTCCGAATTTGCACTTATAAAAGGAGGTCTGGACTTCTATTTTACATACAATTCACATTCTACAAGATAAAACACCAGAGAGAAGTCAACGGAAGGAAGAAAGAAGAAGCAACAAGAGCTGGAGAGGGTCTATATCTCCGTTCGTAGTCATTCCGATTCCGAAAATTAGGTTTTTCTTATCTTTTAATTTTGTAATCAATATGAATTCCTTTACATTTAATTTAGTTTTTCTTTTTAATATGAGCTAAGCTTTTCATAGTGCTTGAGAACAATTAATGGGTGAATCTCAATCGTATTGAATAACGAATGTTGAATTTGGGTTTCTGTTAAATTAAACTAGATTGTGTCTTTCACTCTTTTCGATAAATTGAGAATATTTACTGTTTTTAGCGTCATGAACTAGGAACAGGTGTTAGTATCTAGGCTATTCCAATTAGTGGCGATTGGATCATCCTGACGGAGGGTTTAGATACAGAACCATTTATTCAATCTAGGATAGAAGCTATTGATTCTGACGAACTTAGCTAATCCTAGGGCCAATGAGGTAATAAAACTTAATCATCCAACGGTGGATCATATTTACCCTGACGGGACTAGTGACACTCTAGGATCGCCTTATAGTCCACCCTGACGGGGGTATAAGGAATTTAGAATCCCGACCATTGTAATTGACCAATTTAGCCCTTAAACAACATAAGTTAGGAAATAAGATTGGGAGGATCCTTGCGTTCTCAAGTGATACTTCGCATATTGCGTTTTACATCATTTTTCTTGCGTCTTAACTTTTATTTACATTTTCATAATTGTCTTTCATTCACTTAGCATTAATACAAAACCAAACAAACATATTATCTCTATTTGTTTTCATAAGTGCATCAATCATTAATAGATAAGCATTGTAGTCAACCATCCCGTCCTTGGAACGAATCTGATTTATCAGTTATACTACTTGGGACAACCGTACACTTGCGGTTGTGGTTCGATTTACATTTGCATTTATTTTAGAACACACAAAGGACCACCAGTCGGGAAGCTTAATTATTTTTGTCACACACGACCAGATATCTCATTTGCATTTAGTGTTGTTAGTCGGTTTATGGATTCACCATGTGAGAGTCATTGGGAAGCAGTTATACGTATTCTTAGATATATCAAAGAAGCTCCTGGAAAAGGGATATTATATAGTGATCGAGGTCATACAGAAATTGTTGGTTATTCTGATGCTGATTGGGCAGGATGCCCAGATGATCGACGCTCCACCACTGGATATTGTGTCTTCATGGGTGGAAATCTAGTTTCATGGAAAAGCAAGAAACAAGACGTGGTAGCAAGATCAAGTGCTGAATCTGAATATCGTGCTATGTGTTTGGCCACTTGTGAGCTAATATGGGTGAGAAATTTACTTGCAGAAATCAGAGTCGATTTGCCCTAATCCTATGAAACTTGTGTGTGATAATCAGGCTTCCATACACATTGCTTCAAATCCGGTATTTCATGAGCGTACCAAACACATCGAGGTTGATTGTCACTTCACCAGAGACAAGATTTTATCAAAAGAGATTGTAACGTCTTATGTTAGTTCCAGTGACCAGTTAGCCGACTTATTTACTAAGTCTCTTAGAGGACCTAGAGTTGAGTATATATGTAACAAGCTAGACACATATAATATATATGCTCCAGCTTGAGGGGGAGTGTTAAAGTGTAGCAAAGCATCACCCTGTTACCCGTAGGATATTAGTACATGCTATTATCCATTAGGTAGTTTACTTTATTATCTATTGTGTAATATCCCTTGTGTATTAGGGTGATATGTATTTCTCTATATATATGGAGGATTAGTGTCTTGTGAACACTAAGTATTTTTATCCAATTTCAGCTTCAACAGGTGCAAATGTCATAACTTCTTCATCTTAATTTTGAATTGAGTTCTGTCACTTGCCACGTGACCCAGACTTCAAGATATTTCCAACTAGAAAGGTTTCAGGTCCAAAGATCTTACCCAACAATCATAGTAACAGAATCACTCAGGTGCAATAAATCTCCGACAAAAGCTTTAACTGTCCACAATGGCTCTAAACTCAAATTCTGCTTTAACTTGGGGTTTCTCTTCATCTTATGACTTCTCCCCTCTTCATCTTGGACGTATCAAGAATTTACCTAAAGCTACACACTTAACACAAAATTATAGCACAAAAATCTTTATAAACATTAGTAAGTCCAAAACTAGGGGTAAAAGTGCAATACAGAAAATAATAGGGAAAATCCATCACTTAGGACCAATAAAATCCCAAACGAATGTCTCACGAATGAATTTATTCATCACAAATAGAGAGATATCAGGGGTCTTCATGTGCGGCTCCATTATAATTACCATATTCTGTGAATTAATTTAAAATCTCTCCAAGTCTGATTTGAACCTCAGGATTTGTATGACTGGTGGGAAGATCCCAAGTGGTTGAAAATTAAATTGGAATCCTTTACCTGGTTGATTTACTTGATTTTGTGCTTGAAATTTTATGGTCTTAAAGGTAGAACCGCTTGAGCTTGAATGGGATTGTCGTGTGCATCAAATTGCGGAGGAACCACACTCACATTATATGTGATATTCATCTTACGCACGACTTCTTGTTCTCTTCCAACTTGAATCATTTACAAAGAACTAAACCAAGAAGCAGGCGTAAAACCTACACAACTACAAATCTAAAAGAAACTAAATACACGACTAATCTAACAATCCCCAGCAGCAGCGTTAAGAACTCGGTAGCTCCCTAGTATGATATAAAATCAACACGTGCAAGGTTATGCCCACAAAGTGTATGGGTCGCCAAGTAATATAAAGTATTTAAATATCGTTTTAGTTGTGCTCTAAAAACAAAATATGAAAGATAATATATTGGTGAAGGTTTCACTAACTATTTAAAAGTAACATACATAAGAGAATTAAAAGAAATTTAAAAGTTAGAATAGCAACAAAGATTTAAAGAAGGGAAAATAAGCTAACCTTGGATGACTTGAATTACCAAAGACCAATAAAAGTGGACTTATGTTGATAACTGTTATATTATATGGGACTCTAATATCCTCTTTAACCTCTTCAGAGTGAATTTGGTGGCTAACCTCTAAATTAAGGAGTTCCTTCTAGACAACCCTACGAATATATTAGGTGTTTGTTGATTTTACACATTTAAAAACTATGAAAATATTTAAGATCTTCCAATTCAATAAGTAGTAAAAACTCATATTATCTAAACTCACTTATAAACCCCCAAGCCGGGTGTAATTTTTTAAACTTATATATTCGGGTTATATATAGAGATTATCGCTTGAAACTTGTTTAGGGTACCCGTCCTACAATGACGACATGTGTAGTGTCACCTTAGACTATGACAAATCAGGTGGTCAATTAACTCGAGGTTGAGCTGTAACCTACTTTTAGTGTTTGTTTTACCTACCAAATCATACAAAGGTACTGAACAATGACACCTACAAATTGATGGTGAAAGGTTTATCTCGTGTGGGTCAATATTTAGCCACACGAATGCATATATAAATATAGATCTATAGAGGTATTAGATCTAACCACTACGTAAGGGGATGACAATTGCGTCCTCATATATGACTAGTATCCTTTGACTGCCTCCACTAGAAAAAACAATCCACCAAGTATGTTGGAGATGCTTCGACGATAGTTTCTTATTTTCCTTCACGCATTTTACTTGCTAATGTGATACTAACTCCATCTTCTTTTGGTGTCACTTAGCTTGTTCCACATGTTACCTAGTTGACATCTTCTAACTGGAATCATTTCCACAATCGGCGCCAACCAATAGATCACAGATCTACCAAATTTATAATATCAACTAAAACGCGTTAATATACAAGCTGGTTAACTCTAAAACTAGTTGATTTGTATTTAAATTGTGTCGTATAGTTTCCAAGACAAGTTAGTTGGCTTCGGAATCTGAGTGTCTCCTATCTGCATTTCATGTCGACCCTATCTTCTACAATCAATTTGATAGGGACAAGGAGAGGTTTCCTCCGGTGATGTTCAAACACTCTAACATGAGCGTATCTATAAGCGAGAAAGACACGAGTGTCAAATAGAATATATATCGTTCCAAAGATATGTTGGGAATTTATAGACATTCATGAAATTTAATATCCTTTATTTATCTCTTGATGTGACATAATTAGCAAGGTGATTGAAGACATGACCTTCCTAACCCTTCAAGTCTTTCTTGTCAACTAGTTCTTCAAATCCTTTCTAGAGAATTGAGCTTATGTTCAAATCAATACCCACTTGGGGTAAGAATTAATGGATATGTAGATCTCAATTATTTTAGTTCTATCAATAAAAAATTGATTGATATTTTATTAATATATATTCTATAGGAAAAAACTAGTCAATAGAAGACAATAACGATACGACATTAACTATTTGAATATTCAATCTAGTAAAGAAACCCCGTCCAAAAAAAAAAAAAAAAAAAAATCTAGTAAAGAAACATAAGGAATATTACGCACAGTTATGACAATCCATAAGGAGATATTATTAATTGCTTGCTTGTTTACTTGAAACTTGTAATCGGATAATATTTTGGACCACAATGTCGTGGCTCCTACGTGGAAATATGATCACACCCATAACTTTCACCGTTGGATTACCGCGTAACAATCGTTTCTCGCCTTGCCCAATAAAAAAAGCCCAAAAGCTGCATCCAATTGGCTGCAATGGTGTGGCCACTTGCTACAACAATTCCCAGCTCTCAACCCCTCACTACTATAAATTGGTCTCTCCAGAGATCATCAACTCAATCAAATGAATTTATCCGTACACTTACAATATCCTCCTATCGCGTATTTATTAATAATTCATCCTTCCTCCTAAAATCTTGTGTCTGTAGTTTATCTCCTACAAATCGTGTTTTTGCTTACAAGGTAACACATTTTATTTTGTTTTATTATAGCATTATTTCTTATGATAATCATTTCTTGTACTAATTTTGTAAAGTATAGGGAACTGGAATAGAATTTGATAAATTCGAGCAAGAGATGACAATCACATCAGCTATACGGATCTTTGATAAGAAATTGGTGGTGAAGGACCGGACCATCTTAACAAATGTCCCGGAAAAGGTGATAGCCACCTCCGGTTCAGAGTCAACTCCGGTGGAAGGTGTCTTTCTGGGTGCAATATTCGACGAGGATAACAGTAGACATGTTATATCACTTGGTAGTTTGCATGATGTAAGGTTTTTAGCTTGTTTTAGATTCAAATTATGGTGGATGTCCCAAAAAATGGGAGATAAAGGAAGTGAAATTCCATTAGAGACTCAATTTTTATTACTAGAAACTAAAAACGGGTCTCATCTGGAATCGGATGTTAATGGTGATGAACATAATAATATAGTTTACACTGTTTTTCTACCATTAACTGAAGGTCCGTTTCGAGCTTGTTTACAAGGAAATTCTGGAGATGAGGTTGAGTTATGTTTAGAGAGTGGAGATGATAACACTATAGGATCAGAATTTACCCATTCTGTATATGTTGCGACGGGTACTGATCCTTTTACTACAATCACTGATGCAATAAAAACAGTGAAGCATCACCTGAAAACGTTTAAACAACGTGAAGAGAAAAAGCTTCCGGGAATATTGGATTACTTTGGTTGGTGTACATGGGATGCTTTTTATCAAGAAGTAACACAAGAAGGTGTAGAGGCTGGGTTAAAAAGCCTTAATTTAGGTGGGACCCCTCCAAAATTTGTCATAATTGATGACGGGTGGCAATCAGTTAAAGGCGATGATCAACCGGAAAGCGAACCATCGTTATTAAGACTTACCGGGATTAAAGAAAACGAGAAATTTCAAATCAAGGATGATCCGAAATTGGGGATTAAAAACATAGTGAAGATAGCTAAAGAAAAGCATGGTTTAAAATACGTGTACGTATGGCACGCGATAACTGGGTATTGGGGTG
Organism: Nemophila menziesii; assembly: GCA_029959085.1. Classification (NCBI taxonomy): domain Eukaryota; kingdom Viridiplantae; phylum Streptophyta; class Magnoliopsida; order Boraginales; family Hydrophyllaceae; genus Nemophila; species Nemophila menziesii. The sequence goes on from JARWIR010000004.1 coordinate 2,335,452, forward strand.
GGGTCCATCCCGAGGTGAAGGGATATGGTTCGTTTATGCAGTATCCGAAAGTGTCTAAAGGAGTTATAGAAAATGAACCCGGATGGAAAACTGATCCACTTGCTGTTCAAGGTGTGGGTTTAGTAAATCCAAAGAATGTGTACAAATTTTATAATGAATTACATAGCTACTTAGCTTCTTGTGGTATTGATGGTGTAAAAGTAGATGTTCAATGTATATTAGAAACTCTTGGTAATGGTTTAGGTGGTAGAGTTGAGTTAACAAAGCAATATCATCAAGCTCTAGATACTTCCATAGCTACTAACTTCCTTGATAATGGTTGCATTTCTTGTATGAGCCATAACACCGATGCGCTTTACTGGTATGTATTTTGATTATTAATTTATACTATTTTTTTTGAAGCTAATCAATTAATTAAACAGCTCGAAACAAACAAGTGTGGTTAGAGCATCAGACGATTTTTATCCTCGTGATCCAGTATCACACACTATTCATATAGCAGCAGTGGCTTACAATAGTATTTTTCTTGGAGAATTTATGGTTCCTGATTGGGATATGTTTCATTCTCTCCATCCAGCTGGAGAATATCACGGATCAGCCCGAGCAATTAGTGGTGGACCGGTGTATGTTAGCGATTCACCTGGTAAACACAACTTTGAGTTACTAAAAAAGATTGTTTTACCGGATGGGTCTATCCTTAGGGCTCTTTTGCCTGCTCGTCCCACAAAGGATTGTTTATTCTCTGACCCAGCTCGTGATGGTCGAACATTGTTGAAGATATGGAACATGAATAAGTACACGGGAGTTCTCGGGATATATAATTGTCAAGGTGCGGCGTGGAATAGTGTAGAAAGAAAAACTACTTTTCATCAAACTACATCTCATCCGATAACTAGTTATGTTAAAGGTCGTGATGTTCATTTTATTCGTGATATAGCCTTGGATGGTAATTGGAACGGTGATTGTGCGTTGTATAGTCATCATAATCGTCAACTTGTAATTCTTCCGTATAATGTTGCTTTGCCTGTCTCACTTAAAGTACTTGAGCATGAAATTTTCACTGTTACACCGGTTAAAGTTATAGCTTCTGGAATTAAGTTTGCTCCGTTGGGTCTTATTGATATGTATAATAGCGGTGGAGCAATTCAAGGTCTTAAGTATGATAAGGTGGTAGTGATTGAGGTTAAAGGGTGTGGTTGTTTTGGTGCTTACTCATCGGTTAAGCCAAGAAAGTGTACGCTAGGATCAAAGGCGATTGGTTTTGAGTATGATTCTGAGTCCGGATTGGTTACCTTTAAGTTGGATGATATGCAAGTTCACATTCTTGAGATTGAATTCTGATTAATTAATCGTATGTGGAAAAGAAAATGATGAGCAAGGCTAGAGTGGCTGGACAATAATACAATGATTACATAGATAGATTAATGGCAATTGAGATTTAATAGTTATTCTTTTTTACATGTATGAACCTTTTCTTGTCTCCTTTGGTTCAATCATCTTTGATATTTTTCAATAAGTATGAGTAATTTTATTACTTTTTTCAATGAAATTTCTGGAGTATTACAAAATCTGCAATACACCACAAACAAACTAAAATTACAAATCAGCCCCTGAACTAGTACAAAACATCAAATTCAATCAAAACAGATAATGCTTTAATTGGCACGTAGAGCAACTAATCATCTTGAAGTGCAGAACAAGGAGTAGTCCCGGGAAGCGTTGAATATGGACTTTTGCGACATTAAAAACTAAGGCTAAGTCCGACAGCTACCCAATCGAAAAGCCAGAATTGGGAATCAAACAGGGTATTTCTTTCAAATAGCAACTTTAAAAACAGTTTTACTCCAACAGCTCCCCAATTTCAACCTCCCAATCTTATTTAAAATTTATTTCAACAATTTTTTTATTTTTAAATAATCTATAATAATTTATATTTTTTATTTATATGTTTATTTTTAATTTATACATAAATGTTTGAAATTAAAATTAATATTTAATATTGATTTTTTTATTATATATTACTAAAAATAAATATAGTTATTATTTATCGTAATATTTTTTATAATAATATGTCTATTATTTATTTCTATACGAGAATTATAAAAGTATTAGTTTTTCAAATTTTATTCAAAGAATATAATCGAAGCCATTAATATTCAAATTATAAAATAAATTAATAATATAAGTAGATTAATTATGAAGTTTTATTAAAAATGTGTGTGAAATTAATAAAATAGATTGTTGGAAATAGGTTGTTTTGGTTAATAAAAATGATATAAAATATTAAAAAATTAAATTGGGGATGAGATTGGGGTTAGCCACATGTAGCTAACATTTCTTAAGAATCGGGTTCCCTATTCTGGCTTTAGCTAGAATTGGGAACCTGTTGGAGCTGATTTTTCATTATTCAACCCACAATTGTAGCTTTTTGCTACAATTGGGGTCCTATTGGACTTAGCCTAACTCAGCCAAAGGAAGGTTAAACAATACAACAAGTAGTAATATGCTAAAGAGCTAAGGTATAAGGTATATGGTGGAAGCAATTTGTCGAACACTTACCATTGCACAAATCTAAGAAAATACCTAGCTTACCAGAGACAATAACACAACAATATTATCAATAAAAATTAAACAATTATATCAATACAATTAATTAAACATTTAATAGGCATAAAAGTGGAGAGGAAGGGAGAAAAATCAATACACGCGAATTTTCAATGGTTCGACTAAATTCTATTTGATTTTTAGGATTTTTGTAAAATATTCCACTATAAATCCCATAATTCGTTAACAAAATGAACTCACAATTTTTTACAACCATTTCAAAATAACTTTCAAAGCAAACCTTTGTGTTATAACAAACACAAGTAACTCGAATATACAATCTATTTTCACGATTTTCATTTTGTACAAGAAAAAAATGTATTCCTAATCTTGCGAATAAATAATCTGAAACTACGGTTTATAGTTTTTAATCTAACCTCTCTTTCTATATATATATATATATATATATATATATATATATATATATATATATATCCTCTTTCTTACTTCCGAGTTGGTGAGTGAAGCTGCTTTGCCGAAGAGAGAGCGAGAGAGAGGGGATCTTCTGACGAGCCTTCAGCAGGGAATGGCCTGCCCTGCCCGGTTGATTCAGTTGAAAAAGCCCCAACAAGCCTTAGCTCTCCCTGAAAAGGAGGTGATCCAGCCGCACCTTCCAGTACGGCTACCTTGTTACGACTTGCTTGTTCCATTATTGAGATCTCCGTTTGTGAGTGGATATGAAATTTAGGGTTTTAATAAATAATTTATAGATGAAAACTATGCATTTTGGTAGTTAATTAAGTATCTCTTACGCTTTTTTTTTTATTTACATGGGTAATCCAGGCTAGCTTACGCGTACCCGACTAATCCCACGGAGATATAAATGTCTCCCCATATATATTCTCATGGTAAATCAAAAGTAGGTTACCCATATTCAGGGAGGGGATCGAGCTTTGTAAATCTTACTTTACACCAGTATCTCTTACACTTCCTCTTGAAGCGGTTCTTGATAACCTTGATAACAAAAAATGTAAAAGTTGAATTCCAAAAGAATGACATTATGTTTATAGACAAGAGAAATTCACAAGTTATTTCCTTTTTGGTTTTGATTTGAATAAAACATATATGTAGGTAGGGAGTCGTCTACTTTTTTTTTTATCATGGATGTCTAGGCAATCTTTTTCGCACCACGACTAATCCTATGGGAAATATACATTGGATTTGAACCTTGCACCTCTTGCTTAACCCCCTTTAAGGGCTCAAGAAATAACAAGGCTAAGGGAATTCGAACCCTGTACCTCCTAAATGAGAGACAAGGTCCTGGATATTGAGCTAGCCTCAATGGTTAGTGGTCTGCTTCTTCTGTTTGGAGGTTCAGAGTACTGGCGATACCTTCTCTTGTAATGGCTAAAAAAGGGATTTTAGGTAAGACCATTGTTGATCTATGTTTCACTATTTAATAAAGGCATGTGTCAGGCATGCGTCTTTTAGAAATATTTTTATTTTCTTAAAAAAAAGGTTTCGAGGCTCGAGGTGGGTATTGTCACATCCCTCCCATCGTTACCCAACCATCTCAGTACACTCCATCTCCTTCTCCATTGAAACTTGCAAGAGCAAGAATACAATCATCTTAGCAAGCAAATTAGGGGGTGAATATAGACAAAATCAAGTAAACGAAGAAGTATTTTCCGATTGAAGACCATTATATGCCATTAGCACGTTTAGAGGAATGAAGAATCGTGGGGAAAAAATCAAAGGATAAGAGTGTTAGGCCTATGTTTGAATTGAAATCTATTTTAAAGTAGATATTTTTCCTGTAGTAAAAGGGTTTAACCCTTTATTTGTTTGGTGTTAGCGGAGCTCCACGAGAAGATGAAAGCAATCGAGCTGGGTTTCCCGTAGCGTTGGATGCGGCTCAGTTTTACGCGTAAGTTTGGTAGCAACAACTCTAAAAAATGTTGTTCTATTAATTAATCATATTTTGGGTAAATTTTTAAACTTTGAAACTTTCGTAACTAGTCAATGTATTGGGCGTGAAGTATTAGAAAAATGTCTGGGCGCGATATTGGATTGGGAGGCTTATGCTGAAATGCTTTATAAATTACCTGTTGATCGGAGGATCGTGTACGAAGATGCGTTTCTTGAGAGCAAAGCATGCAAAGAATTACAGAAGGATTGCTGTGAGGTGGTCAAGACGGTATGTAATAATGTTTATATCATTGCTATATAAAATCTATTACTAGGTGAGTACACTGTATATTCAAATTGATGCCCATTTTAACTTATTCAAAGACATTTTATATGTTTAGTTATACCCATTTTGGTCAGCTGGTGATGAGGAATTGATTTGATTTTCATACTATGTTTACGACTTATTAAATTGTATATTGTTAGGTAAATTTTCATATTGCATGAGTTGTATGTTATAGTAGGTATTATAGTGATTTATCTCTTTACTTGTTACTTATTTTGTCAAAGACAACTTTTGATTTAATGGTTATGGAAAATATTTTGTATATATAGGAATAAGAGTGTGTTGTTCTTGGTAATAGTATAATACAATTACGGTACTAGATTTTAATAAGATAAATGTAACATGTGATTCACTTACTACATTGAATTATAAACCAGGTTTCCACGTGTATGAAAGTTTATCATGTAAGAGCTAAATTTTTTTAATCGTTTCATACATCAATTGGAAAGCGAAATTAATAGCATGTTTTGTAGACATCATATAGTACAAAAGTTAAACCAAGAATGGCCCTAACACGTCTTTATAGAAAATTTACTTTTTTCTTATGAATTTTATGTTTTTCCCTTGAAATGCGATGTCTTACGCAGTTAATGTTTTACGCAGTTAATGTTTTATTGTAGGTGAAAATAGCTTTGAAATTGTCATTAATAAAGATTACAGCACTATCCCAAAAGCTAACTCCAGCACAAAGGAAGGCAGTGGTGGAGATGGGCTTTGGTGGGTTATTAGATTTTTAAAAGACCGCCCTGAAGAATGATGTGTGTCAGCTAATGGCTGAAGCTTTCGACCCAGTTACAACCTAAATTTGGGCCTTTACCCCCACGTAAAGGAGCGGGTTACCCCAAAGTTAGGGCATTAGAACTTGCCTTTAGAAATCATTATATGAAGCGAAATTCAGTAGATTTAAAGTATATAGAGTCACGGTTTTATGAGTGTAAAACTAACGGTGATTTGTTCAAGGTTTTATTCATGTTTTATATATTAGGATATTTTTTGCGCACACCCAAGGTACATGGCGTTGATATGTCATACTTCTATGCGGTTAAGGAGGTAGAATTGATACCCACATACAATTAGTCCCGTTTGGTATACGATGAAATATGCAAGGGAATAAGAGTTTTTACATCAGCGGGACCGAACGTTAAATCCTAGTACATCCTTGGGTGTGTTTATGTGCTATAGGTTTGTTTGGTTGATGTTATTGAAACATTTTCCTTACGTTATTGAATGTTATTAGTTTATTATGTTTTTTATTGCAAGTTTCGTGGCCAATGGTGTTAAGTAGATGAATGTTTTGTAGGTATTATTCCTTCAGTACGTCCAGCGTCTAAAAAAATATGAGCCCGTTCCTTAAACATTGTCGTTCTATCGTAACTGGGACACTGAACGAACCTCTAAGAAGTTGAGGGAGTTGAACAATTGGGGTGGGGCGAATTATAATCGGTGTAGGTTTACGAAATTGGAGTTGGATGAAGATACATAAGATTATATGATGCATGAGCCAGTTGAAGACGTACCTAAGGATAAATTGGAAGAGGTTCTTGGTGGAAACCCTTTGAGTAAGACTAACAACCATAGTGTATTATCATTTAGCGTGGGTCAGGAGGTCGTGGGGAGAGATGAATTTGATGCATTACAGGGATTTGTGGAGACAATACCTGGCGCGATCAGTGTTAAGGGAAAAGTTCTCGTAGATATGAAACGGGGAGAATCGTGTAGGCTGGTTGGTTCACAAGCGGCTAATTGCGTGTCAAGGGATGTGGATATGGGTTGTGTTACACCAAGTCCCCAAGTCCAATCGAGCCGCTGAAGAGTACACAAATCCACAATGGAAGTCGACATGATCCAATCTTTAGAAGTACAACCACATAGGGATAAACGTGCTGCGGTGGTTGTGTCACTCCAGTTCATGATATAAAATATTCCATACGAAGGGGACCACAAAATGGCTGGTCTAATTTTTTTTCGCAAAATAGACAAAAATGACAAGATGTTGTACAACTATTTGTTTGACCCAAGACCAGACCCCAGGTATGTTCAAATCCAAGGTCATTTTGTTGTGTTCTAAAATTCCTATAGTATGATGTTAATGAGTAACTCCTTTTTACAGTGAGGTGGTAATTTCTTTTTCGAGCTTTAACTTGAATCGTAAGGAGATGAGGAATTTATTAAATCCTGGATCATGTGTATCTGCTGATGTGAGTGGTTATTATGCTAAATGTTTATTTTTAATCATATGACATAGGTCACACTCATAATTAGAAGACTTGATATATATTTTTTGGAGGAAAAATTAATATGTTTTTCTTTGATTATGCAAGGTTATTGATTTGTATGGTGAGATCTTGTGTGAGGAGTCAAAGTTTAATGATCCCAAGTGCAAGTATTAGTATAGGCCCACCTATTACTTGCGTTAAGTACTACTTCTCATTCTTGCGTCTACTCAAGATTTATTTACTTGCGTCTCATTTATGTCCATTAGTTAATTTAGTATGTTACATTAATTGCATTTTAGTCCTTAAACAAAAACCAGACAATATTTATCCATTTACTTTTCGTATTATATATCAGTTATCCTCACTTACTGCATAACATTTTAAGTCATATCCATTCCGTCCCTAAGAACGAAATCTCGTTTATCGGATATTACTTGGACTAGTCTCTCGGGATTCGAGACCATACACCAAACCTGTAAAACCTGAGAAGAAACAAAACAAAGAAAAGCGTAAAACTGAAAAATAAAATAAAAATAACAACTAAATCACTTACGGATAACACCATGGTCTCACGCTACCGTCCCCGGCAGCGGCGCCAAAAACTTGGTGTCTGCTGGTGTGTTATAAAATAACACCCCTAAAAAGGAGAGCAAGGGAAAGAGAAAAAAGAGAAAAAAGAGAAAGAGAAATGGAGAACTTGAACATTCATAATGTTGAAGATCCCGGAATTCAATTGGTTGAAAACAATAACCCAATAGTGCCACCAGTTGTGCAAGACCCACTGGCAGGAATCCAAAACGCTCAATTCCAAATTCCTCTGGTAGGTCAACAACCATTCAATAATAATAGTGCAGGAATTCAAGAATAGGTGTTACGTTTCATCCAATCTAATGTATATAGACCTTTCAGTCTACCACCACTAGGACTCCGTCCACCCGCACTTCAAGGAATCCGATTCAGACCAGATGCCGGTATGATTAATCAGTTTATCAATATTGGACAGTACATTGGTGTAGCTCGTGAAGATCCTATTTGAGCCATGTACGAATTCATGCAAATTTGTGATGCATATGTCACTCCTTGAGTAACCCAAGAACAAATGTACTTTCATATGTTTCCATTTTTCCTCACCGGAGGAGCGAGTGAATGGTATGATCAGCAACAACACGGTGAGATCTTAAATCAGGATCAACTTTAGACTGCATTTTTCGACATGTATTATCCTCAGAGTGTTAGACTTAGTGGGAAATTAGATGTTGCTAGTTTCCGTCAAGAACAGGGAGAAACTGTCGGAGTTGCTTGGACTCGTTTTTAATCTTTGCTACGAAAATGCCCATTACATGGGTACTCGCTTGAATTACTGCTTGGGATATTTTATCGAAGTTTAGATGAAGCTTCAAAATAAAAAGTAGATACTATGTGTAAAGGTGGCCTCATGATGGTCACAACCAATCAAGCTTTAACTATTATGGATAGAATTGTGAAGAACGAAATGAGTTGGCAACCTTCGAGATCATCAGTTAGAGTTTCAGAAAAAGGTACTTTGAAGGTAGACAATGAAACAACTTTGAATGCTAATATTGCCGCACTAAAAAACAAGTTATAACAGATATCTATATTGAATAAACAAGCTGTTGTGAATGTGGTAAAAGAACCAGAGATATGTCCTAGTTGTGCGGCAATTGATCATAGTTGGGAAGAATGTGCTAATAACCCAGAATCCGTGTGTTTCGTCAAAAATCGGGGTAATAATTATTCAGGTGGTCAAGGGTATGGTAATCAACATAGGAATCATCCAGGCTTTCAATATTCAAATCCACAAGGGGCAGCCAATCCAGGAAATTATCAACCAAGCCCCCAAGGGATCAATTACCAATTCAAGCTGCAAAACCAATACCAAGGAAATCAACCTAGAGCTGAGCATGAATCTTATTCCAATACGTTAGCTCAAAAGGCTCTTCCTGCTCAACCTCAAGAATGTGCAATCACCGCAACTGATTTAGCTCTTACATTGACACAATACAATATCATCTTCCCAAAGAAAATCAACCCAAATTGAAAATCAGTTATCTAGATTCATGGCCACTACACCAGTTAAGGAAAACAAGATGGAAGAAACTTTAAATTCCCATTCCGCTTTGTTGAAAATCTTAGAGAGTCAAATATCAAAGATTGCTAATAGTCTGAATGTTTGAGGTCAAGGCCAACTCCCAAACGCCACCGAGGTTCTTAAACAAAGGGAGGATTGTAATGCGATTAGAACAAGAAGCGGTAAGCAATTGCAACCACCACCTTTCCCAGTTATGAAAGAGAAATAAACAACAAACGATAAAATGGTAGAAGACGTGGTTGGGAAAGAGAGTGAACTGGAAGTAGATGAAGAAGAAATTGAGGAAATTCCGAAAAAGCTTAAGAAGAAAGATATTGTTGTAAAAGAGTATCGTCCTCCTCCACCTTTTCCTTCAAGAGTTCAAAAGAAAGGAGATATCGCAGATTATTAGAAATTCATAAATATTGTAAGCAAGCTTAATGTTAATGTACCATTCCTAGATGCTATTAGAGATGTGCCAAAATACGTAAAATTCTTGAAAAGGGCCATTTCTAATAAACGACCTTACTTGGAGAATGAGATGATTTGCTTACCCGAAGAATGTAGTGCAATTTGTCAAAGTAAGCTACCACCTGAATTGCTTGATCCCGGTAGTTTTACGATCCCTATTTCTATTGGGGATGAGTGGAGAGGAAAAGCTCTATCCGATTTGGTGTGCGGTTATTAATCTCATGCCTAAGTCGATTTTTTAAAAGTTGAAGATTTGAAATGCAAGACCTACTTCTATGGTCCTGCAAATGGCTGACAGATCCCTCTCTCATCCTGAGGGACGAATAGAAGATGTTCTCGTCAAGGCAGGTACTTTAATTTTTTCCGTTGATTTTGTTATTCTCGAATACGACGCGGGTAGGAATGTACCCATCATTTTGGGACGACCATTCCTAGCCATAGGGCGTACCTTGGTTGATTTATAAAACGGAGAATTAACTATGTGAATCCAAGACGAGGAGGTAAAGTTCAATGTGCTTAGAGCTATGAAGTTTCCAGATCCCCGAGAGGACTGTTTTCCGAATGGATGTAGCAGAGCATGACATGCAAGAGGTATTTGGTTGTTTTAATTTTTATGATGTCTTGCAGGCCGCTCTGGCACCTGACCTACTTGAGATGATGAAAGAGCTTGCCGAAACAGTGGCAGTTGTTGAGTCTGAGAATCCAAAGTATAGGCGTCTAGCCTATGAACCATTATGAGAAGAAAGGGAGATTGAACCTCAAAAGAAACCATCTAGTGAGTCTCCCCTGAAACTAGAAGAGAAACCACTTCCGTCACACTTGATGTATGCTTATTTAGGTACTAACCACACTCTACCTGTTATTGTTTCAGCTACTTTAACGAGTCCTCAAGAAGATAAACTGTTGCGTATACTAAGAGCTAATAAAGAGGCGATTGGTTGGACTATTGCTGACATCAAGGGTATTAGTCCCTCCTATTGACAGCACAAAATTATTCTGGAAGATGATAGCACATGCTCAGTTGAAGGACAACGAAGGTTGATGCCAACAATAAAAGAAGTGGTAAAGAAAGAAGTTATTAATATACTAGATGCATAAATCATTTTCCCCATAGATAGTAGTGATTGGGTAAGTCCAGTTCAATGCGTACCAAAGAAGGGTGGTATCACTACAAGTTAGCAGGTAGAGAATATTATTATTTCTTAGATGGGTATTTAGGTTACAATCAGATAGATGACCAGCACAAAACCACCTTTATATGTCCTTTTGGTACCTTCGCGTTTCGAAGGATGCCTTTTGGATTATATAATGCACCTGCTACTTTTTAGAGATGTATGATGGTAATTTTCTTGGACATGATAGATAACTTCCTTGATGTATTTATGGATGACTTTTTGTGTTTGGTGATAACTTTAATGAGTGCTTATAGAACTTGGAGAAGGTATTAAATAGATGCAAGGAGACTGATTTTGTTTTGAACTGGGAGAAATATCATTTTATGGTTCGTGAAGGTATAGTGTTAGGACACAAGGTTTCGAGTTCAGTATTAAAAGTTGACCGTTCTAAGATTGAGGTAATCAAGCCTCTTCCCCCTCCTATTTCTGTGAAAGGGGCAAGAAGCTTTCTAGGCCATGCTGGGTTTTATCGCCGTTTCATGAAAGATTTTTCTAAGATAGCTAAGCCGTTGTGTAACTTACTTGAGAAGGACACCAGATTCATTTTTTATGAAGCTTGCATGATGGCATTTCGATAGATTAAGGAGAATCTTATTACTGTGCCTATTGTATAACATTCTGATTGAAAGATTTCCTTTGGAGTTATGTGTGATGCTAGTGATTTAGCCATGGGTGCTGTGTTGGGTCAGAGAAAAGATAAGGTATTCCATTCTATCTACTATGCAAGTAAGACTTTCACTAGCACTCAGAATAATTATAATGTGACTGAGAAGGAACTATTAGCTGTTGTGTATGCATTTCACAAGTTCCGTTCCTACCTCCTTCGGGCAAAAATTGTTGTGTTTATCGATCATATGGCTATTAAGTATCTCATGGAGAAGAAATATGATAAGCCACGCTTAATCAGATGGGTTTTATTGTTACAAGAGTTTGATTTAGAGATTCGAGATAGAAAAGGTTGTGATAATCAGGTTGCAGATCATTTGTCTCGCCTTGAAGGATCTGAATCTAATTGTGGTCCTGAGTTGGTTAGAGAGGAGTTTCCAGATGAGAGTTTATTTTCCATATATGATGGTACTCCTTGGTATGCAGACATCACGAATCTTATTGTGAGTGACAACTTTCCTTAAGGGGCCACTTCTCAAGAAAGAAAGAGATTAAGTCACCGTGCTAAGCAATTCTTTTGGGAGGATCCTTTCCTCTACAAAACATGTAGTGACCAAATGGTGATAAGATGCATACCTGAGAAAGATGTTTTGTCAGTGGTTGCAGGTTGTCATGATTCACCCTATGGAGGACATTTTAAAGTTGACCACACAGCTGCTAAGGCACTACAATCTGGTTTTTATTGGCCTACTTTACATAAGGATTGTCATGAATATGTTAAGAGATGTCATATATGCCAGTTTACTAGTAATATATCCAAGAGGGATGAAATGCCACATAATAATGTACTTGAAGTTGAAATATTTGATGTATGGGGTATTGATTTCATGGGTCCCTTCGTACCATCCAATGGAAATCAATACATCCTATTAGCTGTTGATTACGTGTCCAAATGGGTTGAGGCTGTAGCTCTTCCAACCAATGATGCAGTAGTGATTAAATTCGTAAAGTCACACATATCACTAGACATAATACGCTTAGTGTTATTATCAATGATGGAGGTTCTCAATTCATAAACAAATATTTGAAGACAGTTCTAGAGAAGTATGGGGTGAGACATCGTGTATCTACCGCTTATCATCCACAAGCCAATGGCCAAGCTGAGGTCTCTAATCGAGAGGTCAAATCTATACTAGAGAAGACTGTTGGACCCACACAAAAGGATTGGTCTATGGAATTAGAGGATGTGTTATGGGCTTATCGTACTGCGTTCAAAACTCTAGTTGGTGCATCTCTGTATCGTAAGGTATATGGTAAGGCTTGTCACCTACCTCTTGAACTTGAATTAGGTGCATATTGGGCTATAGCACAGTTGAATTTAGATCCTACTTTAGCTCGTGAGAATCGTATGATGAAGTTAAACGAACTTGATGAGTTTCGTTTACATGCTTATGAGAATGCTAAACTCTACAAGGAGAATACTAAGAGATTGCATGATAATAGTATTTGTGAGAAGAGGTTTGAAATTAGACAGAGGGTCCTCAAATACAACTCCAAGTTCAGTAATTATCCGGGTAAGTTGAAATCAAAATGGTCTGGTCCTTACATTGTGACCAAAGTTACACCTCATGGAGCGATAGAGATTGAACATCCCATTGAGCATCGCACCTTTATAGTGAATGGTCGTCAATTAAAGATTTATCATGGAGGCGAGGATACAAATCGCTCGGAAGATCCACATCCCGGAGAGGTCATGTACCTCCTCGAAGCCCCTTAGAAGCGAGAGGTAACCCATCGAGCTTAACGACGTTAAACAAAATCCATTTCAATTGTATAATAGTAGTGTAAATTAGAGTTATTGTTGTTGATTAGTGTTTATTTTTAAGAAATGAGAAAGGCTGGTTGTTTTGATGATTTCAGGAGTGAAAAGGTCATAAGTTTGGGGTAAGTTAGAAAGAAAAAGAAGGAACTTTTGGTTGCAACACAGGAGCTAACCGGGAACCCGGTTATCGCTAACCGGGATCCAGGTGAGCAACTGGTTGACCAAACACATACACGCAGGATGCTGCGTCTGACTTCGCGCTATCAACACTGACTGGGAACCCAATTAGTAGTCAACTGGAAAGACGGTGGCTAAGCTGTGACATCCCAAACTATCTGACATGTGTGTAAAGGAGACGGAACATGTTACGTCTAAGGCCTGCGTCTGGGCTCGCGCTCGTCGGCGACAACCGGGAACCCAGTTACCAGCTGACCGGGAACCGGGTCTCCGAGAGAAACTCTCTGACCTGTACGTAAAGAGACGCAAGGTCAAGGTTGCGTCCAGGTAAAAAAAGGAAATTCGCACCGTCACAACGACGCAAACCGGGAACTCGGTCATCACTAACCAGGAACCCGGTTGAGCAACAAAAGAGGCGGTTTTTGAAGATTTTTGACCTATATATCTTACCTTCTTGCACAAGACAGCCTCCAATCCGATTTCATGCTTCACACGACTCCGAAAATTATCATCAAAACACAAAAAATCATCAAATCCTATCCTAAAACACCACATAAACAAACAATCAACTCACAATCCTTCCAAAACACCATCTAAATTCAATTTTTCTCCAAGAATCTTTCTTCATCCACACCTTAAATTGAGCCATTAAACCTCTCCAAACACATAAAATAGCATTTACCCATTTCATATCTTACCTTAATCTTCTTTCTTCTATCCTCAAAACATCAAATTCAAAACTTTTCTCTAGTTTTTGAATTTTTGAAGTTTTGAGTTTGGGGTGAGTTGAGATGACTAATAGGACAGATTCATTCAGCTATAGTCGGAGGAAAACTCCCAAAATAAGAAACAATCCTGGTGCTACACAAGAAAGAGCTATTGAGATTCCAGATTCGGGTTCTAAACGCAAGATTGGAGACGTTACGACTGATATGAAGAGGAAAGAAAACCCAAGTAAGGGTACTCCTAAAAATCCTACCTTGGTAGATGAAGAAGAAGAATAAGAGGTTGAAGATGAAACTCCTAGCGAACCCATTCTAGAACAAAGAGCTACACGAAGAAAGATGAAGGCCCATAAGACAAAGAGAGTTGTAGTTAGTTGGACTGATCAAGTTCGCGACATAATTGCTTATTTGATGTTTGTTGTTGAGAAAGGACTCCCTCCAGGTATTATTAACAGTGATTTTAAAGGTTATGCTATTACTTGTGATAAGTTTGGATGGACCGAATTCAGACAGAGGAACCTCACATATATCCTTGCTTTGGTGCGCGAGTTTTATGAAGCACTATCTTTTGCCAATAAACAGTCAATTATCATACGCAAAAAGGTATTACCTTTCTCAATTGAGATCATCCGCAAAACTTTGAAATTACCAAACTTCACTGGTCCTTGCCCATATCAAGGAACCTTTAATGATCCATTTTTTAATTGGGAGGCTTTGTGGGATAACGTTACGATTCGTGGGAAGCGCCCTATTCCAAAAGGTAAGAGATATTCCGGGCAAGTTTATAATAGCAGTTTATTACCTTGTGCTAAGGTATGGTTCAGTTTCATAGTCCCTACCTTCTTTGGCATTAGTCACACTTCCGAGTTGAAAAAGGAAAATATTATCTTTATAAAGTGTGTTATTGAGAAACAAGAAAATGATGTTGCTCGTGTGATTTATGACACCATTATGGAGTTCGAGAAATCCCCAATTGTTCAGAAAAACCTTAAGTTTCCGTGTACCATCGTTGCTTTGTGTCTAGACGCAAAAGTACCACATAGGAGCGAAGAGGTTGAGTCTACTTAAAATAGGGAATACATGGCGTTAAATTCGATTGAGAACGCCCATGATGAAGCAACACAAGCAATGAGGACTCCTAGAGTTCCTCCACAAAAGAGGAAGGTAAATTTCGATAATGAGTTGGAGAATAGAATCTGAGTGTTGGAAGAGAAACAAGATGCGAGTGTTGCTACTTTAGGAAACGTTACAAAAGAGTTGGAGCTTCTACGAAATATGATACTTGGGGTGAGCACAATACAACACGCCACCTATTCATTACTTACAAAATAAGCTCTACTTGGACGCAACACTGAAAACCAGCCTCGTGCTAGTTAAGATACATTTTTATATCCCTTCTCATTTAGTGTATATTAGTTTAATTGCTTTGAGTCTTTTTGAGTCGTGTGGACACGACTCATTTTTGAGTTTGGGGTGGGGTTCATTTCCTCATCCTAATTTTTTTGTGTTATTTGTTTTATTTGCTTTCAATAAAATTAATTAAGGGTTTAATTTGACTGTAGAGTATTTTAAATGTCCACATTAAGCATACTTTTAATGAATCTATGATAGTAAATAGTGGACCGTAGGGGTTAGTATAAAAAGCACATTAATTGCATGCAAACATAGGTAATTGATAGGAAGAATTAATGAACAATGCAAAAGAAGTAAACTTGTACTTAAGGAAACTGTTTGGTTTGTAGAACGTGAGATCGAAATTAGCAGAGAACCCACTTAGATATGAACTAGAGGCAAGCTATGTAACTAGGAAAATGATAGGGGCGGTTCATTGTTAGCCATTTGAGACTTTTTGGCCTTCTATCCCCATGAATTAATTATATCCGTCTTAGCCCAATTTTGAGCCTTTAAGCCTTTTCTATTTTCGCCACGATATTAGCCCATATCCCCTTAGTTTATTAGGCAGTTCCATATGACCCGCACTTGAATCACGATCCTGAGACTTGTCTTGAGCTTGAGTTTGGGGTGGTGGGTTCATCTATGCGAAGTACATTGGGAGGGGACTTATGTGTTTGTATTAAGGCACAATTTCCGATGATATATAATTTGTAACCCTTTGTCGGGATTGAAAAAAAAAGTGAAAAAGTTGTCAAAACAGTAGACAACCGGGAACCCGACCATCATTAACTGGGAACCCGGTTATCGACTGTATAAAAAAGAGAAAAGAAATGAAAAAAAGAATAAAATAACTGGTAAAGTGGAAATTTCTTGAAGTCATCTTAGTTTATATTGGTTTAACTTGGGGATGCTACATCAGTGCGTCAAATGGGTTGAGTGAGAACAATATTCGAGCGTAAACTCAAGCTCTTGGACAGTTGTTGATGGTAAGTGAGGAGAGAGCCAAAATCTCACTTCAAATTTACCAAATATACATGCCACACCGTCACTAAGCCTATGCTAAAACCGTAAAGTCCTCGTGATTCCTAGGTGTACAGTGAGTTTATAAATTCAGCATATAAAGTAATAATAAAGACAAAGCAATCTCAATTAAGGGTACGAGGAGAATGACTCCGAGAGCGAGAGCGCCTTCCCGATCAAGAAATCTTATCATTAATAACATCGAGCTTCCTCTCCAAGGTTTCAAGCTTTTGAGTTACATAAGCCATAAATTAATCGAGACGGGAGTTAGAGGAGGAACTATCACCGGGAGGAGGATTAGAGGATGAAGCGGTATTAGGATTAGGAGCGGCATTTTGGGGAATCGGGTTTTCCAAAAGCTCAAGAGAATCAATAGCCGGCCCGGTAGTTTTATCTTTGGTGGATAGGATGAGATTACGAAGATTATCATCCGCAATCCGACTAACAAGAGAGCTTGCCACATAAACATTGTTGTAGATCACATATTTCATACTCCGAATAGTATTATAATCGAAATTCCATGATCTATCCATAGGTTTTACATTTGTACCCCCAAACGAAATATTCTTAATTTCAAAACAACGGGAAAGAAAAATACCATATGGAACTTTACCTCGGGCCATCCTAGAATGATTCATCCATTTGAACATGATAGAAATAAGATTGATTTGTTGCCGAGTGAAAATGAGATAGAGAAGATACGCCTCGTAAGGAATTAACTTAGCATCATGCTTGTCCTCGGGAATAATGTCCGAGATAAGAAACTTTTGGGCCACTATAAATTCCGCATCGAAATTCTGAAGAAGCCAATACCATCATTAACATTCATCCTACTCTCAACAAACTCATTTACTTGATTTTGCTCAATAATATCCAAACCCGAACCATCCCAAGCATTCGACCAAAAACCACCAAAACCATTAATTTGAACATCATATCTATTACACAACTCATCCATTTTTAATCAAAAATTAACACCCGAAACAACCGAACGAATAGAGTTATTACCACAATTATATTCAAAATTAGTGTAAAACTCTTCAATTACTCCATAAGCAAGATTTTTTCCAGAATAATGAAATATCCTATCACATCTTTGAACACAAAACAACGCATAGAGAGAATCATCACCAAGAGGAAAAGCCGAAAGATCGATGATTCTACCTGGATGAATATCTAAAGTACGAAATGCTGGAGGAGGTGATGGAGAGCTCTCCAGAGAAGGTGGTCGGCGGCGGCTGGAGGAGGCTCCGGCGGCGGCTGGAGGAGGCTCCGGCGGCGGCGGCGGTTTTCCTTGGAGCGGCGGCGGTTTTCCTTTTGGGTCTATTCATGGTGGAATCACGTGAGTAATGAAGGAGAGATGATTTAAAGATGAAAATGGAGTGATTTGGTGGAGAAAAGGTGTTTTGGCGGAGGTGGGGTCGCCGGAAATCGCAGAGAGGCTGAGAGAGGCGGGTAGGGTTTGTTATGAAGGAGAATGGAATAACAAAAGAAAAGTAACGGGTTTTAAATCCAGCGAAAACCCTAGATCGCGGTGTACCGCGACAACTGTGCGGTGTACCGCACTAAAGAATTTGAGCTCTCGCTTAAGACAAAAAAAATGGATTTTTAGGGTAGTTTAAAAACTCCCGAAACTCATTCGAAACCTCCCCAATAGATTCGGAATGTTATAAAACTTACAAAATAATTTTTGTTTTGAAAACATACAACAAGGAAATCTCGAAAACAAAGAAAACAGTTTATTTCACAAATACCCCTATATTTTCTAAAAAGTAAAAAAAGACCCAATGTAAAAACTAAGCAATTTTAAGCATGAAAAGGTCAATACTTACAAGATATTAGCACATAGAGGATAAAGCACATAAACACATAATAAAACATAAACTAAAAAAGAAATTTAAAAAGAAATTTAAAAAGAAAAAGTTTTTAGAGAATTTGCATGCCAATTTCACAACGAATTTTTTCAAAAAGATCTTGTGGAAGAGGTTTGGTAAAAATATCGGCAAGTTGATTTTCCGAAGTGACAAATTCAAGCACAATATCCCCTTTTTGAGTGTGATCACGAATAAAATGATGACGAATTTCTATGTGTTTCGTTCTAGAGTGTTGAATAGGATTTTTCGTAAGATTAATAGCGCTAGTGTTATCGCAACGAATAGGAACACAATCATACTCTAGGCCAAAGTCTAGTAAGGTTTGTTTCATCCAAAGGATTTGAGTCACACAATTTCCTGCCGCAACATATTCGGCTTCGGCCGTGGATAAAGCAACACTATTTTGTTTTCTAATAGACCAAGATACAAGGGATTGACCTAAGAATTGGCAACTACCACTAGTGCTTTTTCTATCAAGACGACAACCGGCATAGTCGGCATCCGAATATCCTATAAGTTCGAAAGAAGTGAATCTAGGATATAAAAGTCCTAAACTTAGAGTACCTTTCAAATAACGAAAAATACGCTTAACAGCACTAAGATGAGATTCTTTAGGAGAGGATTGAAATCTAGCACATAAACACACGGAAAAACACAATATCGGGTCTAGAAGCAGTTAAGTAAAGTAAGCTACCAATTATATCTCGATACGTTTTTTCATCAACATTCTTACCATCTTCATCTTTGTCTAGCTTTGTGGATGTACTCATTGGGGTTCCGATTTCCTTTGCATCTTCAAGTCCAAATTTCTTGATCAATTCTTTTGTGTATTTGACTTGATTTACAAAGATGCCATCCTTCATTTGCTTTATTTGAAGTCCAAGGAAGTAGTTCAATTCACCCATCATGCTCATCTCAAACTCCTTATGCATACTTTTAGAAAAATTATCACAAAGATTTTCATTAGTAGCACCAAATATAATATCATCCACATAAATTTGAACAAGAAGGATATCTTTAGAAGAATTTTTTATAAACAAAGTGGAGTCAATATTACCACGTTTAAAACCATTTGCTAACAAGAATTTGCTTAAACGGTCATACCAAGCATGAGGTGCTTGTTTTAAACCATATAAATCTTTTGAAAGTTTAAAAACGTGATTTGGAAATTTTGGGTCTTCAAAGCTCGGTGGTTGCTTAACAAAAACTTCTTCTTCTATGAAACCATTTAAAAAAGCACTTTTGACATCCATTAGGTAAAGTTTAAAACCCATATAACAAGCAAAAGCAAGTAACATACGAATAGACTCAAGTCTAGCTACCGGAGCAAAAGTCTCATCAAAATCAATACCTTCTTCTTGATTATACCCTTGAGCAACTAAGCGTGCTTTATTCCTTGTGACAATTTCGGTGTCATCTAGTTTATTTCGAAAAACCCATTTAGTACCAATAATAGTGGGACCAATTGGTCTTTCAACTAAGGTCCAAAATTTACTACGCTCAAATTGATTCAACTCCTCATGCATGGCATTTATCCAATGATCATCAAGTAAAGCTTCTTTAATATTTTTGGGCTCAATTTGAGATAAGAAGGCATGATGAGCACATAAGGCAATTACACGAGAGCGAGTAGTTACCCCTTCATTTGGATCACTTAAAATTAATTCGCTTGGGTGATATTTGATGTTTTTCCAACATTTTGGTAAATCCGGAGTAGCTTCATTTGAAGGTTGACCATCTTTCTTAATAGATTCATCATGATTTTTCAATTCTTGAGTAGGAGATTCTAAGGGTTGATCTTGTGGGATATCTTCATGTGAATCAACATCTACTACTTTCTTTATACAAAAAGGGTTAGTCTCATCAAAATCAACATGCATAGATTCTTCAATAGTACGAGTGCGTTTATTGAAAATACGATAGGCTTTTCCCTTAGTGGAATAGCCAAGAAAAATACCTTCATCCGATTTGGCATCAAATTTGCCCAAATGATCCCTAGTGTTTAAGATAAAACATTTGCACCCAAAAACACGAAAATATGCAATAGTTAGTAGTCTACCATTCCAAAGTTCATAAGGGGTTTTCTTAATAATAGGTCTAATAAGAACTCTATTTAGCACATAACAAGCCGTATGAACGGCTTCACCCCAAAAGTATGTAGGCAAGCTATGTTCTTTTAACATTGTCCTTGCCATTTCTTGTAGAGTCTGGTTTTTCCTTTCTACTACCCCATTTTGTTGGGGAGTTCTAAGAGCCGAAAAATTATGCTCAATGCCAAATTCATCACAAAAATGCTCAAAAGGAGAAAATTCACATATTCACTACCATTATCACTACGAATGCATGTAATAGAGTAGCCTTTCTCATTTTGCACCTTTCTACAAAGTTTTGCAAATTCATTGAAGGCTTGATTTTTTAAAGCAAGGAACATCACCCATGTATATCTAGTGTAGTCATCAACAACAACAAAAACATATCTAGATCCTCCTAGACTAGTGACATCAACGGGTCCAAAAAGATCCATGTGCAATAATTGAAGTGGCCTAATGGTGATGACCTTATTTATGGGTTTAAAAGAAGAACGATGTTGTTTACCAAGTTGACAAGCATCACATAGTTTATCTTTATCAAACTTATAAATAGGCAATCCAACAACAAGATTTTTTTTAGATAATTTTGAAATTAAATCCATGCTAGCATGACCTAAATGTCTATGCCAAAGCCAACTATCTTTAACCACGGACAAGCATTTAATATGTTGACAATTTCAAGATCAACTATAAAAACATTATCGGATCTCTTAGCAATAAAAATAGTATTTAACTCATCATTTTTAAACACAATACATCTAGATGCTTCAAATTTAACAAAATAACCGACATCACATAGTTGACTAATACTAAGCAGGTTAAAAGATAGACCCTCAACAAGCAAAACATTTGAGATAAGTAAAGAATCCATATTACCGATATTACCTTTACCCAAAACACGTTTTTTAGTTTTGTCGGCAAAAGTAACTTTATCACCTTTTGTTTTATAGAGATGTGTAAATAATGAAGAGTTCCCATTCATATGTCTAGAGCATCCACTATCAAGAATCCATATAGTTTGCTTCTTGATGCTCAATCCCTCATCATGGTTAGCCATGAATGCAAAGTGAGTTGAACCGTCATCTCTTAACTCTTGGATTGAGTGACTATCATCCCAAATAGCATCTTCATCATTTGAAAGATTTCCCATGAAAGAAACAAGGTTAACATTATCATTTTCACTATCTTCTTCATCCGAATTTTGAGTATCCCAAGTAATGTTTGCATGCACAGCTCTCTTAGGTTTTTCTTTTTGAAGAAGGGGACAATAGGTTTTGATGTGACCTATTTTCTTGCAATGATAGCAAGTGGGTTCGTCTTGTTTGATAGCTCTAACATTCTTTTTGTAGGGTGTGGGAAGAGCTTCCTTTCTTGGCAAAACGTGTGTATCTCAAAATTCTTTTCATATCTCTTGCCAACATAGCTACTCCTTCATCTTCACTAGTTTCTTCTTCATGTGAATTTTCTTCTTCTTCACTTTCCTTCTTTTCCTTTCTTTCTTTCATCTTACTACTTATGGCATGAAAAACAATGGATTTCTTAATTTTCTTCTCATCATCTCTTATTTTTTCTTCTTCAAGCTTTAGTTCCTCCGTCATGAGGTTACAAATGAGTTCATGAACCGTCATTTTTGAAAGATCTTTTGTATCTCTTATGGAGTTGATTTTTGTTTTGTATTTCTTTGGAAGAGCAAATAAGATTTTTCGGAATTGTTCTTTGTTGGTGTAGACTTGACCAAGGGTCTTCAAGGTGTTGACAATGTTGGAGAATCTTTGATGCATAGCATTTAAGGCTTCATCGGGCTCCATTCGGAATAACTCATATTTTGTAATAAAGAGACCAATCTTAGTTTCTTGGACATCCTCCATACCTTGATATGATAGCTCCAAAAGTTGCCACATTTCATGAGCCAAGTTGCACTCACTAACTCTAGCATATTCCGTGATACTCAACCCATTTATGAGTATATTCATTGCTTTGTTGTTTTTGGTGAGTTTGGCTAAATCTTGAGCATTATAATCATCTTCATTTTTCTCTTTAGTGTTAGTATCATCCACATAAGGAATATAAGGACCCTTCTTAATAACAAGCCATAAAAAGTAATCAATTCCTTTGACATGAATCTCCATTTTCTTTTTCCATCCAAAGTAGTCTTTTCCTGTAAAAAGCGGAGGTCTAGTAGAACATGAACCTTCCGGTTGATTAGAGTCCATATCGTTTTAACTCTAGAAACGGTGAAGTACAAATTAGAGCTAGGCTCTGATACCAATTGATATTCTATATGCGTCCTAGAAGGAGGGTTGAATAGGACTATGGAAATTAATCGGCTAATTTTATTTCAAGTAAATAAAATTAAAGGCTAATTTAAATCCTATTGCTTTAGTCAACTAAATAGTTATAAACTAGATAATACTAAGAGACAATATAAGTTAACTATTCATGTAAGCATTTTATCAGGCATATAGAGTACGGAAAATAAATAGTGTAGGGATAGAAAGATACACACGATATATAGTGGTTCGGTTTCCCTACATCCACTACCTAAGGAGTCCCCCTTAGGATTTGCAAGATTCTCAATATAATCTTCGTATCTCTTTAACCCGGGTGAGATTACAACCACTTCACAACCTTGAAGCAAACCACTTGTGTTATCACAAACACAAGGAACCAAGTATACTACCTATACTCACAATACTCTCTTAATCTAATACAAGGTAAGAATTAAGAGGAAGAAGGACTGTTTAAGTGGTGATATAATGTTTGTAGCTAGACTCCTATATGAGTAGATATAACTATAAAGCTTGAATGTGTAGATATGACTTGAATGCTCTTTGAAAACCTTCTTGAATGATAACAATAATAGCTCTTAAGATTGGTAGATGGAAGGTGTAAGTTGTGCCTTCAATGAGCTCTTATGTGTAGCTGAAATAAGCCTCCAACGGTCAAAAGCCATGTGTCTAACGGATACATTTAACACCAAACGGTTATATGCCTTTTTTCCTCATTTGGTTGCAAAAAAACCTTATCTGCGGTGCACCGCGGGTCTTGTGCGGTGTACCGCACTTCTCAACGTTTTGATCTCCTTGCTTCTGATGGGCTAGCCATGCACCGTGCCCCTGGTCCGTTGCTTCTGACGGGCTAGCCATGTACCGTGCCCCTGGTCCGCACCAAACACCTTTGATAGATATAACTTTTGCTATGATGCTCGGATCAGTAAATCTTCTTCACAAAAGTTGTAGATAACATCATTCTAATAAACTTTGCAATTGATCATAAAGACTATATCTCAATGTATATAAAGATATGAATAAAAGTATATATAAAGAGATATAATTAGAATGATATGTAAAGTGTTTTTGATGAACAATAGTGCAAGATAGGATGTATATAACAAGAGTAATTACCACACTAAACACAAGAGGATTTGTCACATTAAAACAACCTATTAAGGGAGGCTATATGCCAACATCTGTATATGGCTTAAAACAATCACCTAGACAATGGTATAAACGATTTGACTCATTTATGATTAGTATTGGGTTTGTGAGATCTGAGTATGATGCTTGCTTGTATTTCTTACTTAAGCAATCTGAAAGTGTGTAAGTTTTATTGTATGTGGATGATATGCTTCTAATTAGTAAATCTTGTCTTGCTATAAAATCCTTGAAACTGTCTTTGAGTAAGATGTTTGAGATGAAAGATTTGGGTGAAGCTAGTAAGATATTAGGCATGATTATCAGTAGAGATAGAAAGAATTGCATATTAAAACTTCATCAGGGACCATATTTGAAAAAAGTAGTGTCTAAATATGGAAGTTTGAATTGCAAATACGCTTTGACTCCTTTGGCTGGTCATACTGCTTTGACTAAGCAACTTTGCCCAAGACTCAATCAGAAATAGTAAGGATGAGTTCTGTCCCTTATGCAAATTTGATAGGATCAATAATGTATGCTATTATAAGTACTAGGCCAGATTTATCTTTTTCTATATCTTTACTAAGCAGGTATATGTCGAATCCTGGTTTTGAGCATTGGCGTGTGCTGAAACATGTGTTGTCTTATGTTAGTGGTACTTTGAATATTGGGTTATGTTATGGAGATTATAATATTCCTTTTGAGTTGACGAGTTATGTAGACTCTGACTTTGCTGGTGATAAAGATAGGTGAAAATCAACTACCGCCTACTGCTACACTTTAGAAGGCAACAGTATTTCCTAGAAATCACAGTTGCAACCACTTATAGCACTGTCCACTACTGAATCTGAATATGTAGCTATTACTGATGCTGCTAAAGAAGGGTTATGGTTACAAAACTTGTTAAATGAATTAAAGTTACTTAAGGGAAAGGTTACTCTATATTCTGACAGTCAAAGTGCTATTCAACTGAGTAAAAATCATGTCTATCATGAAAGAACAAAACATATTGATGTTAAATTCCATTACATCAGAGATGTACTTGAAAGTGGAGAATTGAAGTTGTTAAAAATTGCTACTGAAGAAAATCCTGCAGATTTTGGAACAAAAATTGTTACTAATATTAAGTTTAAGCATTGCTTAGACTTATTATTTCTTGGTTAAATGTGTGTAGGTGTCCAGGTGATGAATAGGAGCTGCTTTATGCCAATGAAGATACAAGGAAGGATTATTGCTAGAGTTTTGGAGGTGGAATAATACTTCAAGGTGGAGATTGTTGTATATGTGAAGTATTATTATTATAAAGTTGCTGAGCTTTTATTTGACACACCACAGAGACACATGGAGCATTTCTAATGGTCTTACTTGTCACTTATGTGGCACATCTGCAACTTTTGATCTTAGATTACTTGGACAGCTGAGATTGCTCCTCACTTATGTGTCATATAAAAGACCCTCTTTCAGCCTTTGGTCAGACTACTTCTTCGATTACTCTTCATCTCTCATCTCTCTCGCATAAACTCTAGATTAGCCGAAACCTTTGGTTTCTTCATTGATCCTTCAATAGATTAGGTTACAATTTTAGCAAATCCTTTATATTGAATCCACTGATTGAATTCTTGGTTGTATTTCAGCGTAGTTGATATACTAGATAGATTTGTGGAAGAATTGTAATATTACGATAACTTTGAGGGGTTTTGGTGAGGTGTTTCAATCTTGTAATCTGAGCCATATATAGTGAAGCAGAGCCTTATTCATCTGGTCTCTACGTGGATATAGGTCTTTTTGTGACTGAACCACGATAATCTCTTGTGTTCTTTACTTTCTGTGATTTATTGTTTTTCTCTTATAATTTTTCAAACTCAAACCCTATTTTAAACTAGTAAGTGAGGTGGTTTAATTACAACAGTAATAATTGCACTATAAGTTCTCTATATTATTCAAAAGTAATCAAACAATTAAACTCATAACAGCTAAGTTACCAAACCATTAACCTCGGGAGGCAGCTGAAGATGCCAACACAATTTTATGGTGAGGGTCCCATTCAACTTGGAAAACATCCTCCCTGTCGTATAACATGTATCAAGTAAGCCAAAAGTTCTTAAACATATACATAAAGGAATGAAATGTAAATATCACATATGTATGACAGCTTAAAGCATGTACGGGTACGCTCAGCTTTCGCATATCGAAAAGCCCAACAATAGCATCAGAAGATGTTGTAGGGAGAAAACATTCGTCAAATGGATTGAAAGATATGTATGTATTATAGAAATTATTATTATCTGACTTAAAAGGTAATCATGTTCTTCCTCAACAATTTCTTGAAAATGAACAACATGAAATTTCTCTTGATCAGACCCATCTTCTAACCAACCGTTATCTCTCATTTCGAATGAAACTTATGTGAAGAAACTTTAAAAACTTTGATACTATTGGAATTTTCAACACTTACACATGATTTTTACGCTTGGAAACGAAAAATTCAATGAGAAGTTTGGGCTGTTTGCTTCAGAAATTTCCTTTGTTTCGTAATGAATGAGGGTGTAGGTAAGCGGGGTTGAAAAGCACGTGTAATAGTTAAGGTTTTCTTGTTTTTAATTGGCTTTAGGAAATCACACAAATGCCTTTATTTTGGAAAAAAATTATGTCACGTCATCGACACGTGGCATATAACGACTAAAGTAACGGTAGGTATTAATACGAGGACAAATTTAAAACGTTGAGTACCTTATTATCGAATTATGAACGCTAGATATATATTTGTCATAGTCTGTAGAGAAAATAGCCTTATGGGTAACCACCATTTCAGAAATAGACAAATAAGTGCCCAAGTTTTCAAAATGAAAAAATACGTACCTAGGTTTACATTTTTTTTCTTTCTTTAAGCGTTAGTACCAATCGTTAGTTTTGACGTTAAGCGCCACGTGACGCCTGTGTGCTATGCTATAGAATTTGCTGCATAGTCGTCAACTCTCCCTCAACCGATTACTCCTAGTAAAAATCTTAGGCATTTTCTCCTAATGCCTTAATCGTCGTGGAAGAGGCGTCTAGCCCGCCTATGCGCCGATTAATGGCAAACAATGGCAGCCTAGGTATCGATTAATGACAAAAAATGTCTGCATAGGCCTTTTATTTTATTTTTTATTCTCGAAAATTCTTGAATTGAAATTATGACTCAAATTTTAGTATTTTCATACTTATCACATTGTAGTTAAATAATTTTATGACTTAAATAGTTAAAATTGTTATAGTTAATACGTATATAGGACTACATAGGGAAAATTCCCTTGTGGATACACACTACTTCGAGATTTGAAAAAATAAATACCAAAGTTTTCAAAAGCGACAAACAAGTACCTAACGTTTTATTTTTTGCCTTCCATTAGTACCAGCCGTAAAAAGTTGTCACATGTCAATAAATAACACAAGAATTCTGTTTGCAAATAAAGAACGTTAGGTACCTATTTGTCCACTTTTGTAAACTTGGGTACTTCATGTTGAAAGAAAAAGATAGTGATTCTATGACACGTGGTTAACGGCAAATTTGACGGCTGGTACAAACGAAAGGCAGTTGAGTACTCGTTTGTCACTTTTAAAAGTTAGGTACTTATTTGTCAAAATTTGAAAACTAAGTATCCAAAGAGAAAAAATTTCTACTAATATATTATATAGCGAAATTCAAAACCATGTAATCTCGTCTAAGCGTATACACGCCTCTCATGTTAATAACTAACAAGAAGGATTCGAACTCTATATTTCCTAAAAATGAAAGATAGGGTCCTGGCTAGCCGCAATGATTTTATTTTATTTTTTATTCTCTTTATGGAGAGCGTTCTTGTTTTTCCGAATTAAGGGAAAAATAAAGCAATGTGAAATGATATTGGGCTTGAGGAAACTGAAAAAAGAGGATTAAAGTGATACAACCCAAAAACGTAATACCTCTCGATTTATTTGGCGCTAAACATTTAAAAATCAACTTCTGGTGCCTCTTTTTCCGTCATCATCCAGTAAAATTAGGGCTTAATCTCGTCGACGTTAGCAACCTTCACCTGAAAAAAAATGTCAAATTTGAAAGAAGAGCTAGAAGATATCAAAACTCTACTCAAGTCCAAAACTCAAAAGCCATTAGCATACTCAACACTCTTACAACACCTCCAACGCTACTCTGCTCTACATGCTCCTTCTTCCACCCAATTACTTGCTGAATCTTCTCATCTTGTCTTATCTTCAATCCTCATCGACATTTTAGATCACACCGAAGAAATGTAATCTTTTTTCTAGCGCAAATATATTAAAGCCTTACTTAATGTTATTATTTATTAACTCTTCATCTATCTATTCAGTGCTGCGCAGGCTTTAAAGTGCCTAGGGTTCATGATTTACCATCCCACTGTACTTGCTTCTATCACAGGTATTCCATTCCATTCCGCATTGTATAATACTCCTATTCTAATATTAAACTTGTATCAAACTTGCCCCAATTCTCTTTCAAATGCATTACATTTTGTTAATGTTGTGTAATTTAGGTGATTATGCCAAGATTATTGTGAATACTCTTGTAGAGGTTATCTTAACAACTAAAATTAAGGTATACTCATATTCATAGTGTCTGATTATAGTTATGGAATGAATCTAATACATTTTCTATTAACTTCATTACAGTGTGTTTGCAATTTAGGGGTGTGGTGTATATCAATTCAACAGTTTAATGAGATGATCTTAGATACAAACTTTGATCTATTGTTAAGAGCAATAGTTTATGCTTTAGACAATCCATTTGGTTCTCTTTCAATAACATTTGAAGCAATGCAGGTATTTATGTATATGCATATAAAGTGTTTGTGAATTAGTTCAAGTAGTATAAGAAATGATGAATCTATTGTTACAGGCTGTGACAAAATTGGCAAATTCATTGAGTAAAAGAATGAGAGAGATGTCAAATATATGGGGTCCACCGATATATAGGAGACTAGTGAGCAGTGATAAAAGAGAACGAGACATATCAGAGAGATGTTTATTGAAAAATAAATCAATAATATTTCCTCCATTATCTACTCTTTCCAAGGTATTTATTCCTTTTCATTAGTGTTTGTTTGTTATATACTTAACTTATACATGTTGTATATATAAGCAGGTAGTTATAATAGACATGAAGAAAAAATTGATTTGTGAACTAAACGAATTATTTAACAATGGAATGAAAATTCAAGCTCTTCAAGCTTGGGGATGGTTTGTTCGTTTACTTGGATCTTACATAATTAAACACAAGACTTTAGTCAATCAAATGCTTAAAATCCCTGAACACACATTTTCTTATCTTGATTCACAACTTCAAATTGCTACCCTGGTAATTAATTAATTAAATAATTCATCAAATAAAAAAGAAAATTTTACATGGTTAATACATTATATAAACAATTGTACAGGTTGCTTGGGAAGGTTTCATTGATGCAATTATTGATCCTCCTTTTCAAAATGAAATAGATAAACTTTCAAAAAGGTTGAAACTTATAGTGACACCTTTAATTGGTATTATATCAAGTAAATGTGACATGTCAGTTCACGAATCAGCGATGAATACTTGGTCATATCTTCTACACAAACTTGATACTTTTGTTGTATGTGAATCAGTGGTTAAGATTGTTTGGGAGCCAATCTTTGAGGCTCTATTCAAAGTAGGTCCCACTAATCTTTCGTTATGGAACTTCTGTTTCAATTTACTTGATACTTTTATTTTAGCAAGAAACCAATCATCTCCTATTACTATTACTCGTTATCCCATTAAATGGTCAACTTGGGATTTAAGTCACTTACATTTCTTCATCAAAACCATCCATAGCCTTATCAATCAAAGTTCAGATATGAGTATCACTCATGCCTTGACTTTATTCAAATCTCTTTTAAAAATCATCCAAATTGTATTAAAATATGAAGAAATTACGCTGTGTCTCAACACAATTTTGAGCTTTTTGAACAACATATGTGAAAATGAAAATGATGTTTTTCTTTCAACTTCCATTTCACTTTTAGAAGCTGTGTTTGAAGATATAGATCCTTCCATACTAAAATCCCATCTTTACAAAGTAGAAACTATTAATAATAACAATATGGTCCCTCCAATAGTGTATATAACCGATCTATACTTAAATCAAATAAATCAATCAATCTCAAAGTCTTCAGAATATCATTCAATCTTACTCAAAATGCAGACACAAATAAAGTCTCTTTTACAAACATACGATCCAATAGAGATTCTCCAAGTTTTCATTAATTTATTATACACAAACAAGGGATCAAGTTGCTTAAAAATATGGTTAGCTTTATCAGAATGTGTAGAAAATAGTAATTATTCTGTAAAATTAAGCCTACTAGAATACCCATTTGCTGTATATTCCACCTGTCAGATACAACTTGAGGAGCTTAACCATGTTATTAAAACATGGAATTTACTGTTCACTTCAGTTAATAGTAATTATAAACGTTTCTTTCAAGACATACCCTTGATAATATATAAATACTTAAATAATCCCAGTCTTGACTTCATAGCTTTGTATGGAAATACTTTGGTACATATGCTCCAACACTTAACTTCATGTCTAGCTTCTAAAGAAAGTGAAAACAATAATGAAGGAAATATTAATAATAGCTTGGAATTTTTTGCCAGGTAAGTAATTAATTTTTAACATTTTTCAACTTTTGCCTCTAATTTTGATGCCCTATTATATAGGTTCACAAAGGTGTATCTAGAAAAGAAAGAAAACACAGATGGAAGACTAATCGATATATCAAGGTAATTAATGTGGCTACATTTCTTAAATCTTATAATCTTAAATTGTAACCAATAATTGAATTTTCAGGATTTTCTCAGCCTTGATTCATTTAGTTGAAAGTATTCAATTCAAGGATGATATTATATTATTTATCAAGGTGTGTGTTTCTTTTGTTATAAAACTGAGTTTTTGAGTTTTATCTTAATGTGTTTAGTTCATTCAGATAATGAGTATTCCATTACTTGAGTGGCTTTCATATACAGAAGCTGAAGATAATAAAAATGTGAGTCATCAATTTGGAAGATTATGGTCCGTAATACTATTTACTTTACAGAGAAGTCAACCACCTATACATTTTAATTCATCTTTCCTTAAATTTCAAGAACAACTTCTTAAAACAACCTTAGACCATCCAAATCCAACTATTGCGGGCCCTACAATTAACTTTTGGAACTCTACATACGATCAGGAGATGAATTTAAAGTACCCTCAAACATTAGTTCCTGTGTTAGAGAAGCTATCAATAAACGGGAGGCTTAATTTACATCATTCTCAAATCGTACAAAGTTCAAGTTCAAAAATGAAGAAGTGTTTAAGTTTAAAGAGAAAGAGAAATGATGAGTTAACAGAGCATCAGAAAGAAGTTAGAAGATCACAGCAAGGTAAAGGTAGAGATTGTAATGGACATGGTCCAGGGATTCATACTTATACCACTCTTGATTTTTCTCAAGGAAATCAAGAATCACAAGATAGTCAAGATATTATTATAAGGGATGCTAATTCTATTTTGGAACTGTTGAAAAAAGTTGCTTGAATTTTTGTTTTATAATGCATTTAATTTGTAACAAAGTTGTAATGAAGGTCTTGCCTGGAAAATGGGGATTTTGATATTTTGTGGAAAGATATTCTCCTGTAAATGAGATTAGTGATAATAATACTTAAACCGGGTTAATTTGGTTTAGGTCCTTAGAGTTTAAGTACATTTTCCCCCTTTTTTGAAATATTGATTTTTTTTAGATATGTAATTTAAATTACAAAGTGAAAAAAAAAAAAAATATTACGATAGAATAAGGAATTACTATAGTGTACGTTGCTTTTAGCTTATATGTGTTTTTATGTAAATTATTAGCAGCAGGTATAAAATTCCTATAACACTTCCAGGCAAACATTCTAATTTTTGTAGGGACATAGATATGCCAAATAATTTTCCAAATGATTTGATCTAAATGTTCATTGTAATTTTCTGACTAGGCGAACCGAATGAGTGGATTAAGCCCAATCAACAAACGGGTAATAGTATACCTATTAACCCAACACAAGAACCAACACCCCAGAATACTGAAGAGATTCTATATTATTGCGATGCCTCTTTTAAAACTAAATACGAAAATACAAGTATAGGAATAGTTAGCAAAGATCAACGATCGGGAGAATCAACTAAGATACACAACACAAGAAGATGCAACACCATATTAGAAGGAGAAGCCTTAGCGGTGCTCGAAGCAGTTGAAAGCAGTATAAAGATGAAAGACAGGACTAAGGTTATTCTTTCAGATAACCTTGAAGTTATACAAGGTATTAGGCAAGTGTCAACGGCAACATGGACCATTCAACCGATTCTCCGTTTTATTCAGCAGAGAACGATTGAAGCAGGACAAATCTCCTTCCGACATATCTCACGAATGATGAATAGTCAGGCGGACCTGATTGCAAAAATCGTTAGACACAGGGCCAGTGGAGAAGACTACGTTCCGGGAGATCTTATCGGGGATTTTAGACGCCTCGGCGTCGGATAACAATAGTTTTTCTTTGTGTGAACTTTGTCCAAAAAAAAAACCGAATGAGTATCTTGTGTAATTAACGCATGATCTACCGACTTTGTGGTATATTCTTATGACTTTGTGTGGGGCAAAATAAAAGAATTTTCCTAATCTGGTTGAATTAACCTATGAGTAAATGCTTTATTTATCCCTTGAATTATATATGTTTTCACAGATTAACCTCCAATTAATTTTTGGCGACTAGATGGTCCTTTAACTTTGTTTTCGTGATTCGTTGCCCCTTGTTAACAGATTCCGTTAGTTTTCGCCGTTAGTGGTCACATGCGCAAATTTAAGTGACATTTTACCTCCTGTACTAAGTTTTTCGTGACATTTTACCCCTATACTAAGTTTTCTTGGCATTTCACCCTAGGCACCGAGTCACGAAAAACTTAGTACAGGGGCCAAAATGTCACGACAATTTGCGCACGTGACCAACTAAGGTCGATTTTTTACGGTTTCCGTTAACAGGGGGCATCGAGTCACGAAAACAAAGTTTAAGGACCATCCAGTCGCAAATAATTGATTAGGGGCAATCTGTCAAAACTTGTAAAGTTCAGGGGGTAGAGCCGATATTTACTCTTAACCTATTTTGCTTCATACATTTCTTAATTGGTTCAGGAAACCGTTCATCCAAAAGGTCTCTTCATTGAACAACTCAATAACTTTTCTCCTATTGTAGTTTTCTAGTTTCTCAAATCGAAATAACATGTTTGTCCAATTGTGATAAAATGTTCTAGTTTATTAGCAGTCGAAAATGAGATTTATACCTTCTCGTTGCAACAATTTACATTCCTTTAATTAAACTTTCATATATGATCTACTTTGTTTTAGCTTTGCATCCAAAAAAGTTGATTTAGGAAATAAATACCTTTATGAACTCTTTTATCACTCCTTTAGAGGGATTTGAACATATTTATCATCTAGTTGTAAAACGACGCGTGTGTTTTTCAATTCACCCAAGTTTAATTTCTTGTACATACAGTAAGACATGATATTAATGCTAGCTCTTAATTCTAGTAAAAATTGTTATATATGCTGATTATCTATGTCACAATAGAGAAAATCACATGGACCTTTCATTTTAGATGAAAAAGTTCTAGTTGCAACACTGTTTATCTTAGCGGGTGCTTATCTTTTATTGTTATGACAGTGGTACCTATTTTTCTGATTTCATAAATCCTTAACATACTTAGCATATGCAGAATTTTTTTAAATTACTTCAGAATAAGGTAAATTAACTTCCACCCTAGACAGTATATCTAACAAAGTTTCTTTCTTATTGTCTAAATTGGTTCCATTTGTTAGACTCAAAGGGAAATGAGCTTGTTATTCTGGATGCCTTAGGCGAAGGGGGCACATACCTAGATATTGTATTACCAACATACTCATTATGTACTTCTTTTGTTTCATCATGTAAATTTCAACACTGAAGTTGTTGTCCACGGTCTCACCACCTCTTAGGGTGGTCACTACATGTACATTTTCCTCTATATTATACATACTCCCAGTTTTAGGTTCCTTAGGATTCCTACGGGTTGAGTAGGAAAGGTTCCTTCTTACCTAGTAATTAACTTATCAACAATCCGTCCTACGTGAGCTTCTAAGTTCTTGATGTAATGATCATGCGATTGTACATATTGATTCATATTTTGAGAACCAAGTTCTTTTTATTCAATTTTTCCATAATAAAGTTTTTTAACTCAAGGGTTTCATGTAGTTTAAGAGGGTCTTGACTAACATAATTTGCTCTTGTCTAAGGATAGAAGCTACTGGTCTAATTAATACATTGGTCCTCCTCAGTTTTCTTATCCTTCTTTAGAATTTGATCTCCATCCCAATGGATAATAGTTGTTACTTACCTAATTTTGAAATTGCTATTGTTGTTGATCCCATAACCTAACATACTTGGTCTTAGGGTGTATCTTCTCATGGTTTCATATCATCATTGTTAATTTCATATAATAAACAATTAAAACTGGATGTAACCTGGTGCCACAAGCCACACAAATATTCATTAATAGACTTTTGTGCTACATTTTTCTAAGCAAGTTGCAAGTCCTTCAGTTGTTGAGACATGATCTCTAACTTGAGTGCAAATCCAGGTTCCTTGCTAATTTCTTATATACATTTATTTGTTTATGGTTTGTTCGAGTTCTAATCTTCCAATTCTTCTTTGATATCGATTAAAAATGGCACTTTTCTACTCTATATGCAACTAGGTATAGCCCGTGCCTTAAGGCACTTCAAAACATAAAAATTGAGACAAATTAAGGTTAAGGTTAAGGTTAGGTTTAAGGATAAGTTTAAGGTTAAGTTAAGGTTAAGGTTAAGGTCAAGGTTAAGGTTAAGATTAAGGTTAAGATTAAAGTTAAGGTTAAGGTTAAGTTTAGTGTTAGGTTAAGGTTAAGGATAAGGTTAAGGATATGGTTAAGGTTAATAGTTAAGGGGTTGAGGTTAAGTTAAGGGGTAAGGTTAGAATTAAGGTTAATGTTAATGTTAATGTTAAGGTTAAACTTAAGGTAAAGGTTATTTTAATTTTAAGGTTAAGGATAAGGTTAATGTTAAGTTTAAGGTTAAGTTTAAGGCTTTGGCTAAGGCTACGACTAAGGATACAGTGAAGGCTAAGGCTATTGTTAAATATCAAGTTAAGGTTAAGGTTAAGTTTAAGGTTGAGGTTGAGGTTGAGGTTGAGTTTAAGGTAAGAGTTAAGGTTAATATTAAGGTTAGGGTTTAAGTTTATTGGTTAAGGGTTAATGTCAAGCTTTTGGTCAAGGGTAAGGTTAAGGTTAAGGTTAATTTTAAGGTTGAGACATTTGGGAAGTTTTGTAAGGAATGGTTTTATATTATAAATTTAAGGTAAACGTTAGTATTCCGATATATAATATTAGTTTTAAAAAAATGTTTGATTAGTTCATATTATATAAACGATCTTGTAATAAAAACAAATAAGAAAATATGCAATTAAGTTGTGATACTCATTTGGTTATGTTTTAATATTGATAAAAATTTAAAAGTTAGGTGTATCCTATTTTATATAGATATCGTATTTTGGTCAAGGTAAATTTGAAGATTAAAGTATTAATTTTTTCTTATGATTCAAATATAAAATGCAAAACTTGGTCTTTTTATAGCAAAAATCGTTTTTCTAATTTATACATGCTATATATTATATAACATATATAGCTACGTTGAGTATAGAATGACACATATTTTATTAAAAATAGAATGCTTAAACGTGTCTTTCATGAGTAATCATCTTTCAATTTGATTTATTATTAGAACGACACTATTTTTTGGTTACTATAAAATCTGAGATGGAAGGAAACAAATTTGTTACTTACTTGAGTAAAATATGAGGTAAAACGTAACTATATATATGTTTTTATTTTATATTAATTAATTATGAGAAGAATATGGAAATTATGAGAAGAATAAGGGGTTTTTAAGTATTAATGTTAAGGTTAAGGTTTAAGGTTTAAGGTTTAAGCTTTAAGGTTAAGATAGAGGTTAAAAAAGTAAAGATGAAGGTGAAGGTGAAAGTTAAATTTAAGGTCTAATGTTTAAGGCTAAGGTAAAGGTTAAGGTTTGAGGTTCAAGGTTTAAGGTTAAGGTTAATTTTAAGGTAAATTTTTAAGCTTTAAGTTTAAAGTTAAGGTTGAGGTTAAGGTGAAGATGAAGATTAGGTTTATGGTTTAAAGTTTAAGGTTTAGGTTTAAGGTGTAATATCTAAGGTTATGATTAAGTTTAAGGTTAAAGTTGAGGTTAATATTATTGTTAAGGTTAAGGGTAAGGGTAAGGGTGAGGGTAAGGGTGAGGGTAAGGTTAACATTAACTATAAGGTTAAGTTTAAGTTTATGTTTAAGTTTAAATTTAAGTGTAAGTTGAAGTTTATGTTTAAGTTTAAGTTTAAGTTTAAGTTTAAGGTTAAGGTTAAGGTTAATGTTAGGTTAGGTTTAAGGATATGGTTAAGGTTATTAGTTAAAAAGTTGAGGTTGAGGTTAAGGTTAAGGTTAAGGGGTTAAGGGGTTTACTTTTAAGTTTAAGGTTAATGTTAAGTTTATGGTTATGGTTAAGACTAAGGCTAAGACTAAGGCTACGACTGAGGCTAGGGATAAGTTTAATGTTAAGGATAAGGATAGTTAAGGCTAAAGCTAAGGCTAAGTATAAGGCTAAGGCTACGGCTAAGACTAAGGCTAAGGCTAAGACTAAGGCTAAGGCTAAGGCTACGGCTAAGACTAAGGATAAGGCTAAGGCTAAGGGTAAGGCCAAGGCTAAGGCTAAGACTAAGAATAAGGCTAAGGCTAAGGCTAGGTCGAGGGCTAGGGTTAAGGAGAAGGTTAAGGTCAAGTTTAAGGTTAATGTTAAGGTTAAATTTGAGTCATGTGTATGTGTATATAATAAATGAGAGAATGAGATGAATGGGGGAATTATGAGCCAAATGGGGGAATTATGAGACGAATGGGGAAGTTTGAGGATAAATAGGGAGAGTTAGGTTTCATTCTGCTTTATTATATAGATATCTCCTTGTAAGCCTCTCTTTTGCCAACATGACGCATCCTATACATCAATCCTTGATGATGTTGTAGTCTGGATTAAATAGGATGGGTCATGTTTAATTTCGTAGTAATTAAACCATTAATAGATCTCATGTTTAATCCATTGAAAAAGGTCGCGACGAGGTCCAAATATCATTTTTATGATTCCCAATATTTTTTATAGAAAAGGATAGGAGAGGTAATTATCAATCAACTTGATACCAATTTAATTTTCACATGGAACTCATCTGTCACAAAACGATGGGATCATGGGAACCTATTTGGATACGGGTAATTAGATGGGATCTGTGGGTGCAATCTTGAAAAATTTAGATTTGTCCAAAGATTTTTTGGGAATGTGAAAGTATTTTTTTGATAACTTTGAGAATTTTTAAGGTATTGGACTACTATTAGCAACTAACTAATCGGTGGGACTCCCTCGATGTTAAC
This sequence comes from Nemophila menziesii, assembly GCA_029959085.1. NCBI lineage: Eukaryota > Viridiplantae > Streptophyta > Magnoliopsida > Boraginales > Hydrophyllaceae > Nemophila > Nemophila menziesii. The sequence goes on from JARWIR010000004.1 coordinate 2,372,904, forward strand.
GCACAAGCTGATCAAATCGTTAAAAAGGTTAGGTAAAGGACCTTGGTGGATGTGCTTTTCTCAAAGATAGAAATAGGGTAATGCCTTTTTTCTTCTCGAATTATTTTTTCTTTTTTTCCAGACAAAATAATAAATTAAAAAAGTAGATATGAACTCATTAAAGACCCTTCATCCAAAATCTAAACATACCTTAAATAATTAACCCAAACAAAGTGTTCTAAAAGTAAAAAAATCAAATCTCCAATAATTGAAGAATTCCCAAATTCATATAGACACACACTTTCTCACCAATAAATTAATAAATATAGACATACACACCTCACCTATATTTGTATATATAATACCCTTAAATCCATCGTTTTTGGATATATGTACATATACACAGAGATACTACATGAATCTCTTTGTAATCATATTTAATTTGATGAAATGCAATAAAAATTGTGGGTGCTGAGTAGTTTTCTATCTACTGGAAATAGCTAGGGTTTTTAGTGACAACATTTGGGATTGGTTCAATCTGTTTGGTGTATAGATTCATCTTCAACTTGTTCATTAACGGTTCGTAATTCTTCGGTAATGGGGGTGGCACCTGACTTATTAGAAGATAACTCGATAGTTGTGGAGATGGCGAAGGAGGCGGCAATCTGCAAAGTATGCAGATTGCCTTAAAGTGTTGCATCAGTTGTAACACAAGGAAACATAAAGGATTTCATTTTTTTGTGATTCTAATTTTATTTTATTTTTTGGTTGTTGTAAGTGGCGGAAGATGGATCAAAGTTTTTTTTATTTTTTATCAACAAACGTTTTATTTATTAGCTCAAAACTTTTTACGCCTTAAGAGCATCACAAAGGACCTCAAGACTAGAAAAACGAGATTCTAATCTATCGAACCTTACAAAACATTAAAACAACTATACACTACTTATTGAAAACTCCCTTTAACCCCTAATTTGTAGCAATGCTTATCTTCTTTACATTTAAAGCTTCTTTTATCCATACTCTTAACATACATAAAATACATGATATCCTACATAATTTATTGCTCATTCTTCACCTTTCCTTTGTGTAAATATGCATTTCTGTTGCTCCAAATAAGATATATATATATATATATATACATATATATATATATATATATATATATATATATATATATATATATATATATATATATATATATATATATATATATATATATATATGTAGTAAACCAACCAGCATATACCATATCTTTGAATTTATCCTCCATCTTCTGCATCACAAATTCAATCAGCTCTTCGCATGTCTAATAATAAGGCAATTTATTACCACATTTCACAATACAATTTTCTAATATTCTTCTAAAAAAACTATAATTAAGAAACAAGTGATCCCTATCTTCAAATGGAGCTACAACAGAACTCACATAAATCATTTTGTTGCACTCCCCACTCATTCATCCGCATTTTTGAAGGCAATATATCTTGACAGGCTAACCATGAACAAAAGGAGAACCTTGGAACATTGTTTTTATGCCATACTATTCGAGTCAACTCCAAGATTTGATCTCTCTCTGTAATTGCTTGAAGAGTTTTTTTAAAGGAAAATTTCTTCTTTACACACTCACTCCATCTAATCTAATAACTTCCACTAGTCAGCTGAGGAAGACAAAGTAATAATCCTCTCAAATTTGGTGGAACACTCCATCTGTTTCTCACATAGCAGCTTTCCACCTTCTTATTCATCCAAAGAGTACTCTCCTTTATCTCTCTATTCATCACACTACATACAGTATCACCTTTTATCCATCTACCCCAGAAGAAGTATGTATCCTTACCATTCCAAACTGAATGAGATATTGATGTCTCCCTAATTGTTCTTATTTTCGACCCTTGGGAGACATCATTTTTTATGTTTAATTGAATATTTTGATAGACTTTTGAGTTAAAAATACAATAATCCAGAATTCCTATTTTATTTCTAGTATTTTTGATTTATTAAACTTTTGCGCGTAATCTTGTGTATTTTAGTGAAAAGTTTTGTAGGTTTTGAATATTAGCTAGGAAAGGAATCCGAGAAGAGAGTCAAAGATCGTGATATGGAGTCAAAGCTTGAAGATAAATCCCGAAAGAATTTTATTTTGGAGCTGAAATCTGGAAAACAGGCCAAGGATTGCTGATTTCAAGGCACTTACGAGTTGATTTAGTCGCTGACCTTTGAAGAGAATATGTTTCTTATCGAGTTACGGAAATTTAACAAGTGATTTCAGGTCAATAGGAGTTATAACGAATCGGCTAGAGCCGTTTTAGTAGAGGTGGTGCAGCAGTTACGGGATTTTGGGCTTAGAAAATGGACTTGGGCTTTTAATTAGTGATTTAATTTTAGGTCCAAGGCCTAATTCGTTTTATTAGTATAAAAGGGGCTTTTGACTTCTATTTTTCATACAACTCATTATTCATAAGCAGAAGCATCAGAGAGAAGTCAACAAAGGAAGAAGATGAAAGCTGTAGAGCTGGAGAGTGTCTATATCTCCATTCTCAGCCAAATCCAATTCTGGAAATTAGGTTTTCTTTATTTTTAATTCTGTAAAACATTATGAGTTCTCTTTCCTTTAATTTAGTTTTATTTTTAATTAGTATGAGCTAATTTCTTCATAGTACTTGAGAATGCATAACGGGTGAATCCCTATTCTGTTGAATTTCATATGTCTGAATTTGGGTTTTTAATAAATTAAATTAAATTGGGTCTTTTACATTTTTCTGTAATTTGAGATTATTTACTGTTTTGGAGTGATCAACTAAGAACAGATGTTACTATCTAGGCTATTCCACAAATGTGGCGTGTGGATCATCCTGATGGAGGGTTTAGGTATGGACTTAATTACTCAATCTAAAATCGAAACTATTTGACTCTGACGAGCTAAGTTGATTTTAGGGCCAATGTGGTAAAATTGCTTAATCATTCGAAAGTGGATCATATTTACCCTGACGGGACTAGTGACACTCTAGAATAGCCTTGTAGTCCACCCTGACGGGGGTACAAGGAATTTAGAATCCCGACCAATGTTATTTGACCAATTTAACCCTTAAACAACATATGTTATGAAATAGAATTAGGAGGATCCCTTGCGTTTCTCAAGTACTGTCTTCTCATATTTGCGTTTCACCTTCATTAACTTGCGTCTTAGTATTTATTTTCATTTTCTTTATAGTCTTTCATTACTTAGAATTAATACAAACAACAAATCAATCATTATATCTTTTAATTGCTTTCATAAGTGCAACCATTCATTACTTGATAAGCATTGTAGTTAACCAACCGTCCCTGCGAACGATCCTAGAATCATTATTTCTACTTGGGACAACCGTACACTTGCGGTTGTGGTTCAATTACTTTTTGCATTTATTTTAGAACACACAAAGGACCACCAGATATAAAATCAAATGCTACATATCTCAGCTTCAAAATTTTCTTCCAGGTCCAAGTGTATTCCTGCTTGACTTTTACTCCCCAAATACAACTGTCCTTGAATAAATGATCGTGGGCCCACAATCTAAGAAGATTGTTACTAGATTTATACATTATCCAGAAAGTGCTCAGTAAACAAACCACATTTAACTTCTCTAGATTTGGGACATTCAGCCCCTCTTCAGCTTTGGTTTTGCATATACTACTCCAAGCTATTTTTGCCCCTCTTGCCCCAACTAAACTACCTTTCCACACGAAGCTATATAATTTCTGATTGAGCTTATAAATCACATTCTTGGGCAACATGAAGACTCTACACCACTATAAAATTTTGCTCGCCAATACTACCTTTATAAGCTCTAGTTTTCCAGCATATGTGAGTAATTTGAGTAATTTATTACTCCATTGTGTAATACTAGCGCATATTCCTTCAATCAACTTATTTGAGTCCATAATACCAATCTTCTTTGAACTCAGAGGGACCTTTAAGTATCTTACAAGTAAAAACTCCTCATTAATATTCAAAATATCACAAATTTCTGCTCTCAACTGCTCATCTGTATTCCTAAAATATACCTCACTCTTTTGATGGTTGATCTTCATACCAAATAATCTTGAGAATATATTTAAACCACTTCTAATAACTCTTGCATAATCCATATCAGCTCTCATAAAAATCAGCTGATCATCTGCAAAAACTATATGACTAATCTTTAATTCCTCACACTTAGGGTGGTAAGTGAATGCCTCATTTTCACCTTTTTTGTTGAACAAAGCAGTAAACACCTGCATACATAACACAAATAAGTAAAGGGGGAGGGGATCCCCTTGTCTAAGGCCCCTCTTCCCTTCAAAATACCCCACCATCTCACCATTTTATACTCAATGAATAAGTAGGTGTTGCCACACAGATTTTGATCCATTTGACGATTTTATCAGGAAACTTGAAAGCTTTAAGCATATTAAATAAAAAATCCCAATTTATACATTCATACGCCTTATGTAAGTCTACATTCATAGTGCATCTAGCACTTATATTCTTTTTCTCATAACCACATATAATATCTTGGGCAACAATTATGTTATCCCCTATAAATATATTACTGACAAAGGCTGATGGGTTATTATAAATTATCCTAGAAATGGTTTTATATGAGGTATTCTCACAAGATATGGGCCTAAACTACCTCATATTTGAAGGTGTTAACACTTTTGGAATGAGTGTAATATTTGTAGCATTCATTTCCTTAAGTATTGTGTTATGTTCCAAAGCTTCCTTCACTGCTCTACAAAAATCGCCCCCCACAATATCCAAACTCTTCTTATAAAAACAAGAAGTCAGTCCATCAGGTCCATGAAATTTTGACTCATCGATAGAAAATAACGCTTCATTAATTTCCGAATCAGTTAAAGGTAGGCTAAGCTCTTTTATTTGTTCATCACTCAAGGTTTTGCCCAATAGCTTGCTAAGTGTATCAACTGAACAATATTCTTGATCCTTGTCCTCAGTCCCAATAAGATTGGTATAAAACTTCAAACACTCACCCTGTATCTGATTTTTTGATGATAACATATTACCCTCATCATCCACTAAAGTAAAAACCTTATTTCTAACATGTCTAGCTTTAATGACCTTTGGTGTCGCCTAGGGTGTGATAAAAATAAGATCAATTTAAGTATGGAAAACTATGCACTCTCACCCTAGACAGGCACAGTACTGCAAGTATTACAGGACGTATGCAAGTTTTAATGATAAGTAGAGTTCGTTCTCAGGGACTTAAGTGTGTTAAACGCGTAGGAACAGATAACGAGTAAAAGTAAATAACTAGAAGACAGTAAATAAAATATTTGGTTTTTCGAATTTATGAATTAAAACTAAATTAAAACTAGAAAAATAAAGACAATAAAGTAAAAGATTAAGAATATGAGATGAGAAGTATAGCTTAGGTTTTGCTAGTATGCACTAATCCTTCTAATTCTATCTATAAATCTAGTTCATAAGGGAGAATATTAGCTCTTGGTAATACTTAGTCAGGATTCTAAATTCCACTACCTTAGACCTTGAGAGCGACTAAGGGGGCTACGTCACAACCAAGAAGTGATTTAAAATAGGGTTATCAAACGCCACTAAGGCCCTAAGCAAATACTGCAAGTCTTGGTGATACTGTGGTTAAAACAAACCTTAATGACTATCTAGTTAGAAGTATGTTTTGTCAGAACTGCTATCGACACTAGACGTTATGTGGTGGTTCAATAGTTAAACACCCTTACAAGGTGACCATCTAACTACTCTTAAAACAATCCTAAAGTTATCAATTCTAGGAAAGACATTAAATCAAAACACATAAGCAAATATAAAGTAAGAAGCTAATATCAGATTAAAACATATAATTCCCAAAGAAACTTAGATAGAAGAATTAGAATTCATAGATTATACATATGCAAAACCCAAGCTATGGGAGGTTTAGTTCATACCTGAAGGAAATAAACTAAAAGAAATAATAAAAGACATCATCTTGCTCTCTACAATAACTGGAAGAATAAAACCTTAAGAACTAATTACTATGAGGCAAGGATGATTTACAAGTGATATAAGGGTGTATTTATAGGTGTTTAGAAGACCTAATTCGTTTTCTTGAGGAAGAGTTAAGGTAATGGACTTCTAGCCCAACTCAAATTCGTATGGAAATAAAGATAAACACTGCTGCGTTGTTTTGGTCATAACTTCTTTATTATTGGTCCGATTTTGCTCCACAAGATACCAAAAGAATCACAACAGAATTTCCTACGCCCTTTAGGAGTAATCTACCAAATTCGGCCTCTTTATTAGGTAAAAACGCCTATCTTTGCAGAATCCCAGATTTAGGCAGCTTTTCCTTTTCCATCTTTTTAGCAATTCTTTCCTTATCTCCAATTACCATGCATATCTCCTTCCATAAGTTGTTGTCTTTGACTTGGACTCTAATTAAGCTCCATAATTATCTTTAAAGCTACACACTAAATAAACAATTAAACCCAATATGCTCTAAAAACATTAATTCTACAAATCAAGACACAAAATAGGAAAGTGCACTAAAACTCAAGAAAATCGACATTATTGACTCCTAAAACACTAAAAATGATGTCTCATCTTAACATAAATCTATCACAAATGAGGAGACATCAAGACCCCCAACTCAAAGTTGTATCGTCCCGATACAATAAAAGATAAAAACATAGGGAAGTCTAGAAATACACACTTATAAAATTCTCAACACAAGGGAAAAACATAGCAGAATATATAGAATAAACCTAAAGCACATAACTCAGAAAATTTCATGCAATAATATTTATAAAATACATACCTGTATACTTCTCATATCCACAGTCAACACGGCTTGAATTCAAGATCAGATTAGTTTCGCAATGTAAGAAGGATTGGGACTTTACTCAGTTCCCCTTGAGAGCTATAGATTGTTCATCAACCTTACTAGTATCCAAGAATCCACTTAACTAATCTCTAATGGCTCAATCACTTCTCAATTACATAACAAAGAATCACAAGGTCTTTAAGGTTGTAATGTAGGCTTAGGGACGGTATGATAGTATATTTGGATAATTTGGAGTGAGCTTTTGGCTCTCTCCTCACTAGCCATCAACGAATCGCCCTAGAGCTTGAGTTACTCTCATAAAACGTTTCTCACTCAACCCAATGAATTCCTTGATGCACAATTTAGCATCCTAATAACCCAATTAAAGCTTAAGATGTTCACATAAAAATCCACTTTGCCGGTCCGAATATATATATTTTCTTTTCTTTTCAAATCAATTATCTTTTATAGCTATGACTCTCTTTTAATGTTGAGATATCACGCTAATTTTCTCATATATATATATATATTTTCTTTTAATGCCCTTGTTGGCAATATTAGCTCGAAGCTTCTTTTTCATTCACTATTACCCCGGCAAAGGGTTACAATACAATTCTGTGAAACATCCTCAATATAAAGCACAAAGCACAATTCATAAGCTCAAAAATCCCAACATAATAACTCCCATAATGGTGGACCCACCACCCCAAACTCAAGCTCTAAAACAACTGTCTAAGCATCGCGATTCGAGTGCGGGTCATATGGAAAAAGTCCTAAAATCTAAAGGATATGGCTTATAATGTGTTTCAATAAAAAGGCTTTAGAAAGGCTAGAAGGGGCTAAGAAGGATATAACTTTTAAACTCAAAAATCACAAGGTGAGAAGGTATAAAAAGGCTTCAAAGGCTTAAAAATATGAAAGAACCGCCTTGATCACTTTCTACACTATGTAATTCAGAAAATTTCTTACCTTTAGCACTTTCATCAAATGGTTTTTCAACTAGCTTGGATCTCACGGCCTACACACTTCTCAAGGTTCCCTGAGATCGAACATACTTTCTATCGCATTGCTCACTAATCTTTTCTTTACTATCAATGTATGTTTTCCTGCAAATACTCAAAGCATACAAATACATAGCTCATAAACATATCACTTACTATCATTAATCTACTGAGCTCATGCTTTCAAGCTATTAAACACACTCTACATCTAATTCCCATGCATCAAAAAATTTTAATTTCACCCAAAAACAGAAAAATGGAGATGAGAGACAACGAATCCCCACACCCCCAACTCAAAAATGAGCCGTGTCCCCACGACTCGAAAAAGACTCGAAAACAGAAATTAAAATTAGCAGATAGGCATATTTACAGAAATGGTAAGGAAGAAAGAGAACATACTCTCGAGGCTATTGCCTCGCATCATTGATATCCAAGGTTGGAATTGCTGGACCTTTCGTTAATTGCTCAAGGAGTTTCATGATGTGCACTTGATTAGCGTTGATATGTGCCACATCATTGACTAAGGAAGTTTGAGCTGCTTCAAATTTCGTTAAACGCTCCTCCATCTTCTCTTGCCAAGATTGCTCCTTTTCTTCCTTCGAGACTTGAGTAGAACCCGCTCTTCGAAGGCTTTCTTTGATCCATGCATTATCAATATAACTCATTTTGAACTCGAGTTTCTCTTCTTCACCCAATACTACATTCGCTTTTCGCACAAGACACGTGATCATAGTTGGAAATTTAACATTATAAACCGATTTAGGAGAGACCGAGAATCGTATCACCTCCGCATAGATCAACTGTGCCACATCAACTTCTTCTCCTCTCAAAATACAGTCCAACAATAGCGCGTTCTTCATGGTCACATCCAAAGTTCGTGTGTTTCCAAAGACATTAGGGATAAGGAAATTGTGCCAAATTCTAGCATCTGCTTGAAGATATTTATAAGGCCAAGGTGCCTTCAATTCTCCCGTATGTAATTGCACTTTCTCCTTGTCCAAAACATGCTCAAAAAGTAATTCCTTATCAAAGATTTTTCGTTTAGCAACTGCTTCCTCAAATTTACAAAAACCTTTCAGATTCTGAAACTTGAAGTGGTTCCTAATCTCCTCAATTGTGAAAGGAACTAACTTTCCTCTAATCGGAACACAATCACTATCTCGGCTAAAGAGGCCCAGATAGAACTCCAAAACTAATTTAGGACATAATTCATAACGGCTTACCATGAACGTAGACCAACCCAACTTCTCACCAAGCTCAAAGAATCTCTTGTATTCTCCATCTCTAATTTCCTCCTTGAATACTTTCTCATAGGCAAAAGGTAGTTCTTTTAATTGTTTCTCTGCAGAAATCTTCAAGGACTTTAAAGTATCCACTTTCTCTATAGGTATAGGATTTTGTTGAGGTAGTGTTCTTTCCTTTGCATAAAAATAAAGCTTTTTACCATTACTATCATACGAAGGTTTCCCACTCTTCAATTTATCTTTACCCTTTGATTTAGAACTAGCTCCTTTGTCAATTGATTTCTTCTTGTTTAAATCCAATCCATTGTTACTCTTCACCTCCCTCTTGCTAGATAAGATTGATGTTCTATTAGTCATCTTCAATTAACCCCCAACTCAAAGCTTTAGCAACCCTTTAAATTTAACTCTTGAATTAATGGATGAACAAGCTTGATTTGTCCTAGGATGGTTGAATTGGTGATGAATCTCTATGTGGGTGAGGATGATTTGTAATGGGTAGGCTTGGATTTTAGAAATTGTGTGATGAATTTGTGAAATTTGGCTCTTTGATTCTTCAATTTGAATGAATTTGGTGATGATTGGTAGCTTGATTTTCTCTTGTAATGATGTGGAGAGAAGGTTTGATGTGTTTTCCTTGATGATTGGGTAGTGTTTTGGTGATTGGTGAAGGTTTTGATGAGCTTCAATGGAGTTAGGAGAGTTGTGGAGAAGAAAAAGAGGGTTAAGGTTTAATAAATTCGGAATAATAGGCTCAATATCTCCTTTATAACTCAATCCCGTAACTTTCTCTCTCCTCTGGCGGCGCTGCGGACTACCCCTGCGGACCATGGGGTGCACCGCAGGGTAGTCCGTGACATCTGATGCTCGAAAATTTTTGCTCACTGACCTAAACCCGTGGTAGGACCCCGTGGTACGGGTTTTTGGCTCGCGGACTAGGATCCGGTGTACCGGAGGGGTACACCGCGGCTTGCTGAAGACTCCGTCAAAATACCCGTGGTACTCACCCCGTGGTACGGGTTTTTGGGGCGCGGACCATGGCGCGGTGCACCGCGGGGTAGTCCGTGGTATTTTTTCGTGTTTCTGGATCAAACCCGCGGTAGCAACCCGTGGTACGGGTTTTGACCTCGCGGACCATCCGTGTGGACCATGGGGTAGTCTGTGGGGGTAGTCCGCGGGGTACTTTCTTTCGCTCCAAAAATTTTCCTCGCGTTCCCTAACTTGATTTCTCCGATTCCTACACACCAAAAACACTAATACCTTTCTCAAATATGCATTATCAACTAAAAACAACTAAAATAAACTTAAACTAAGAATGTAAAAGACATGAAAACATAAAAAAACTTCGGGTTGTCTCCCGAACAGCACTTTTGTTTAACGTCTTTCAAAGTTAGACGTGTTACCTCTGTCAAGATTTGCGAATATAGCCTCCCCAACAACGAGTAAGGCTATGAACGTCAACTAATCTGCGCTTGACCCTAGTTTTGGGGCGAATTTCTATCACCTTGGCTGAAACAACCTTAGTGACAATGAATGGTCCCATCCACGAGTCTTTGAAACTTCGTGGCCTGTTCTCGCGTTTGTGGGCTTTCCATAGAACTTCATGGCCAACCCCAAACTCAATGTTTGGCTCAGTATCCACAGGTTTTAAGTGGATTTCCTCAGGAGGGACTTTGTGATGTGAAAGGCTGTGGATGATAGGCACGGTGGGATCCAACTTCCTTGGTTTTTTACCCAAGACATAGAAGGTCTCGGATACATTTTTAGCATGAAGGGTGATGGTCCCATCTTGGAAGTTGATCACACTTTGACTTGTAGCCATGAAGGGCCGTCCAAGTATGATCGGAACCTGCTTATCTGCATCAAACTCAAGAATAACAAAGTCAGTAGGGATGGCGATATTACCTGCTCGGACTAAGACGTCCTCCACTGTTCCCCATGTCCTCTTAACTGAGTTGTCAGCAAACTGCAACTTCACTGGGGTCTTCTCTGACTTCTGAAGTCCAAGTCTTTCGAACACGGACTTAGGCATAAGATTCACACCAGAACCCACATCGTACATTGCTTTCACTTTGAGCCTCCCATGCAATTGAATAGGAAGGTTGAAACTTCCCGGATCTTTAAGTTTTGTAGGTAGCTCCTTCTCACTTCTTCTTGAAACCCTCAGGTTATCTCTCGGGATCTCTACACTCGCCTCTTTCTCAGGAATAACTTGCGTAAAAACTTGTTGCGGTGTAAGTCCTCTCTTCGCAATCTCAAGCATTTGGGCTTTGATATTTTCAGGTTGGTACGCCTCTACAAATGTCTTGAGAATAGTGTCATCTTTAGGATTTGTATCAGGAATAGTTGATGACACTGGTTGAACACTAGGTGGCGATTCCACCTTCTCTTCTTCTTTCTCCTCTAGCACAGCAGGTGCCACTTTATCTTCTTTCGATTCTTCTTTTGAGGCTTCTTCCTCTTTCTCTCTCGCTAACTCCGCTGCATACTCTACCATCGATCGCATCTCCTCTTGCACCTTTTTCAGTAGCTCTATGAACTCGTCTCTCTCTTCATCGCTTTCCAGATGATAAACTTCTAGACAGTCGGACTCCTCGGGGTTAGACTCGGTTGGTTCTTCTTCAATACTGGGAACTTCCACGGCACTAATGGCAGCATGTGGTGCTTCCTCCTTTTCTTTTTCGATTTCAAGGCATATAGCCTTGCAAGCTTCGAACCCAACATTGTTTTCACCTCCTTCGATTGCCTTTACTTCCTTTTGTTCTACTAGATGCTTGTTTATTTGAGCTAATTGAGTACTTAGCATCTGAAGTATGGCATCGTGTCCTCGGACTTTTTCCTCTTGAGCGTTTACAGTTGTGTTCAAACGTTCTAGAGCTTGTACTATCTGTGTATTGTCCATAGATCCTTCTTGCGGATACTGAGGTAAAGCTTTTTGATCTAGAGTATCGGTATAGGCGTCTTGAGCAGGTTGTTGTGGAGGAGTAGGTCGATTCTGATATTGGTTTTGGTACTGACCTCTCTGTTGGTAAGAGTTGTTCTGGGGTCGCGATTGATATTGACCAGGATTAGCGGCCCCTTGTGAATTTGAATACTGCATACCCGGATGGTTGCGGTTGCCCCATCGGTTGGATATGAAGTAAACAGATTGCGGATTTGTTTCGCACTCTTCCCATGAATGATCGTTAACTCCACATTGTTGACAACCTTGTGCCTCTTGACCTACCTTTGTAGCAGCTAAATTCTTATCCATCGCGATTCTCAGCTCCTTGATTTGATTTTCTAACGAGGATATTTGAGCTGAGTTCGCAGTCTCTGCATCTAAACGAAGCGTTCCTCGGGTTTTTGTAATAGAAGCTCGCGTTGAAGGTCAACTTCTTTCTTGTTCCATAATATTTTCTAACACCTCGGAAGCTTCATTGTGATTCATGGACACAAAATTACCCTTTCCAATGTTATCCACCTTGTCTCTACCCTTGTCATCAAGACCTTCATAGAATATAGCAAGTTGTAGAGCAGGTGTATAACCATGGAGCGGGCATCTAGCTAATTTTTGTTGAAACCTTGTCCATGCTTCTCCCACTGTTTCTCCATCTTCTTGAGAAAATCTTGCAAGCTCGGTTTGATCTTTAAGTCTCATGCTCTTTGGATAAAATCGGTTAAAGAACGCGGCTTGAAGCTCTCTCCAAGAGTGAATGGTTCCATGTGGTTGTCTTTCTAGCCAATCGCTAGCTCTTCCGGTCAAGAAAAACAAAAACATATGACAATACAGTTGCTCGCGTGTAATGCCAGGAGTAATGTAGGCATCACAAATATGCATAAACTTCTGAATCGCTTTTACCGGATCTTGAATTGCAGTACCAGTATAGAGTCCGAAACTTTGAAATTGACTAAGCATACCCGGATCGGGTCTAAATTTGATATTCGGAACCTCAGGAGGGCGGTAACCGATGGGTTGAACATGGAATGGTATGTTAAGGCCAGGTAGATCTTGTTCAACTCGGTTCTGTTGATTATTGAGATTATTCTGCCCATTACCTTCTCCTACTGGTAATTGTACACCAGGTGGAATGTATGCTGGAGTCCTCCTGGTGCAAAATAAACTAACTCCGGATTGTTATCATGTATGTCTGCCATAGCTCTCCTCAAGGTTCTTTCCTCACGAATTCGTTTGTTATAAGCTCTGAAGCTCCTCTCAGGCTCCGGTAAGGGAGGCCAAGAATTAAACACTGTGAAACCTGAAAAAGACTAAAGCACACCACAAGCGTAAATCTGGAAAAATAAAAACTAAAACTAAACTAAAAACTGAAAAGTAAAAACTAATTAAAAACTAAAACTCGAAATAGATAACCCACACGCTAACGAGACACAAGTCCCCGGCAGCGGCGCCAAAAACTTGGTGTCGCCTAGGGTGTGATAAAAATAAGATCAATTTAAGTATGGAAAACTATGCACTCTCACCCTAGACAGGCACAGTACTGCAAGTATTACAGGACGTATGCAAGTTTTAATGATAAGTAGAGTTCGTTCTCAGGGACTTAAGTGTGTTAAACGCGTAGGAACAGATAACGAGTAAAAGTAAATAACTAGAAGACAGTAAATAAAATATTTGGTTTTTCGAATTTATGAATTAAAACTAAATTAAAACTAGAAAAATAAAGACAATAAAGTAAAAGATTAAGAATATGAGATGAGAAGTATAGCTTAGGTTTTGCTAGTATGCACTAATCCTTCTAATTCTATCTATAAATCTAGTTCATAAGGGAGAATATTAGCTCTTGGTAATACTTAGTCAGGATTCTAAATTCCACTACCTTAGACCTTGAGAGCGACTAAGGGGGCTACGTCACAACCAAGAAGTGATTTAAAATAGGGTTATCAAACGCCACTAAGGCCCTAAGCAAATACTGCAAGTCTTGGTGATACTGTGGTTAAAACAAACCTTAATGACTATCTAGTTAGAAGTATGTTTTGTCAGAACTGCTATCGACACTAGACGTTATGTGGTGGTTCAATAGTTAAACACCCTTACAAGGTGACCATCTAACTACTCTTAAAACAATCCTAAAGTGATCAATTCTAGGAAAGACATTAAATCAAAACACATAAGCAAATATAAAGTAAGAAGCTAATATCAGATTAAAACATATAATTCCCAAAGAAACTTAGATAGAAGAATTAGAATTCATAGATTATACATATGCAAAACCCAAGCTATGGGAGGTTTAGTTCATACCTGAAGGAAATAAACTAAAAGAAATAATAAAAGACATCATCTTGCTCTCTACAATAACTGGAAGAATAAAACCTTAAGAACTAATTACTATGAGGCAAGGATGATTTACAAGTGATATAAGGGTGTATTTATAGGTGTTTAGAAGACCTAATTCGTTTTCTTGAGGAAGAGTTAAGGTAATGGACTTCTAGCCCAACTCAAATTCGTATGGAAATAAAGATAAACACTGCTGCGTTGTTTTGGTCATAACTTCTTTATTATTGGTCCGATTTTGCTCCACAAGATACCAAAAGAATCGCAACAGAATTTCCTACGCCCTTTAGGAGTAATCTACCAAATTCGGCCTCTTTATTAGGTAAAAACGCCTATCTTTGCAGAATCCCAGATTTAGGCAGCTTTTCCTTTTCCATCTTTTTAGCAATTCTTTCCTTATCTCCAATTACCATGCATATCTCCTTCCATAAGTTGTTGTCTTTGACTTGGACTCTAATTAAGCTCCATAATTATCTTTAAAGCTACACACTAAATAAACAATTAAACCCAATATGCTCTAAAAACATTAATTCTACAAATCAAGACACAAAATAGGAAAGTGCACTAAAACTCAAGAAAATCGACATTATTGACTCCTAAAACACTAAAAATGATGTCTCATCTTAACATAAATCTATCACAAATGAGGAGACATCAACCTTATAATAATAGGCTAATGAGCAGTCACTTTCAGTTTCCCATGTAGCTCTGGCCTTCTGTTTCAAGAATTCTTGCTCCTTTAGCATACTGTCCTCTAATTTTTTTTAACACCATCTTCTCTTCAGCTATAATAATATCTGTGCCTCTTCCACACAAGATTTATTTCTATAATTCCTCAAGTTTATTCCTGAGCTGAGTAGTATATTGTGAAAAAGTTTCAGAGCCTTCTTTACTATTCTTTGCTTTGCACACAATTTATACATATTTGATCCATCAATATTTGTTTTCCAAGATTTCTTTACAACTTCTAAAATCCTCATGTTTACTCCAAATATTGAAGAATCTGAATCAACATGGTCCTCTCTTTTCTTGACTTCCTATTGTGACTAAAATAACATAATGAGCTGATGTATATGGAGCCAAACTCAAGGCATTAGACTGTAATTGGTCAAACCATCTAGTATGGATCAATAACCTATAAATTCTGCTTGCCTTCAACTTAATTAGACTCCTATTTGTCCATGTAAATAAATTTCCACACATTCGGTGTTCAAATAATTCAGCTTGTTCTATACAGTTAAGGAATTGTCGTGCACTTTCATTTAATTCCTCACAGTTCAATCTATCTTCTATTTTAAGTATTTCACTAAAAGCACCTAGGCATCCAAGATTCTCATCACTGTAATTGTTACTCCATCTAACCATATCACTCCATAATAACAATCTTTCCCTATCATCATTACTTGCATAAACTGCATCTAATATAATTCTTGTTTTATTCTCCACTTCAGTCACTTTCATAAGTATAGACTGAAAGTTGTCCTCAATAACCTTGATTTGAATCTCATTTTGCTTGTAAAGTACCCACACTCTACCCCTTGAATATTTTTGATAATTATGTATTATCTCATAGCCTTTATAATATTCTGTAACAATCCTCTGCATATTATGACTCTGCACTTTAGTTTCACGCAAACATTATTTGTACTTTATTTGTAAACATGAATTGTGAGACATCCAACTGCCTGAGGGTCATGTTAAGCCCTCTCACATTCCATGATCCTATGATCGTGGATCAGGTGGCTTATTTCTATCTCCATTTTCAGCACTCTGTATAATCTTCTGGACATCCTCATCAAGTGCAGAAAGTTGACTATTCAAGACCTTATATGGATTTTTTTCTGATATGGGGGAGATATAGCTATAACTGGCCCCATCATTTACCTTTGATTTCCTAACCACTCAGCTCAATGATTCATTGTTCACTTCAGGCACCATTACACCATCACCTCTTTCTTCACAATTAATCCTAGTAGGAGACAGAATTTTTAGTGATTTAGAAGTCTTTCTAGTCGATTTTCTTGAGAAATACTACACTTTCCTATTTCTAGTCTCGATTTAGTAAATTATTATTTTTAGAGCATATTGGGTTTAATTATTTATTCAGTGTGAAGCTTTAAAGATAATTATGGAGATTAATTAGAGTCCGAGTCAAAGATTAAGAGATATGGAAAGAGATTAGCATGGAAATTGGAGATAAGGAAAGAAAAGCTAAAGACATGGAAAAGGAAAAGCTGCCATAAATCTGAATTTCACCACCCACGACCACAAATCAGCTTATATTTAAAACTCCGTGGGGAATCTGCAGAAAAGATCAAGAGAAACGTTAAAGATCTTTTTGAGACGATGAAATTCGACTACTCATACACGTCAAA
Source organism: Nemophila menziesii (assembly GCA_029959085.1). NCBI lineage: Eukaryota > Viridiplantae > Streptophyta > Magnoliopsida > Boraginales > Hydrophyllaceae > Nemophila > Nemophila menziesii. The sequence goes on from JARWIR010000004.1 coordinate 2,389,587, forward strand.
CGGATAAGAATTGAAGCTAGTAGGACCAAAACGAAAACGTGCCTGATTTCATGTTTTAGGGTTACGAATTTGAGATGGGCTAGGAGTCCACTACTTACCTTCTCCTTCAAGAAAACGAATTAGGGCTTCTATACACCTATAAATACACCCTTATATCACTTATAAACCATCCTTGCTCATCCTTGCCTCATAGTAATTAGTCCTTAGGTTTATTATCATCAGAATTATTGTAGAGAACAAGATGAAATCTTTCATTATTTCTTTTAGTTTATTCCCTTCAGGTATGAACTAATTTCCCATAGCTTGGGTTTTGCATCATGTATAAACTATGAATTCTATTTTCTTTCTATCTAAGTTTCTTTGGGAATTATATGTTTTAATCTGATATTAGCTTCTTACCTATATATTTGTTTATTGGTGTCGCCTAGGGTGTGATAAAAATAAGATCAAATTAAGTATGGAAGACTACGCACTCTCACCCTAGACAGGCACAGTACTGCAAGTATTACAGGACGTATGCAAGTTTTAATGATAAGTAGAGTTCGTTCTCAGGGACTTAAGTGTGTTAATCGCGTAGGAACAGATAACGAGTAAAAGTAAATAACTAGAAGACAGAAAACTAAAGCAAATAGATTTCGAGAATAGAAAGTAAAACTAAGGAAAATAAAGACAATAAAGTAAAAGATTAAGAATATGAGATGAGAAGTATAGCTTAGGTTTTGCTAGTATGCACTAATCCTTCTAATTCTATCTATAAATCTAGTTCATAAGATAGAATATTAGCTCTTGGTAATACTTAGTCAGGATTCTAAATTCCACTACCTTAGACCTTGAGAGAGACTAAGGGGGCTACGACACAACCAAGAATTGATTTCAAATAGGGTTATCAAACGCCACTAAGACCCTAAGCAAATACTGCAATCTTGGTGATATGGTGATTAAAACAAACCTTAATGACTATCTAGTTAGAAGTATGTTTTGTCAGAACTGCTATCGACACTAGACATTATGTGGTGGTTCAATAGTTAAACACCCTGTCAAGGAGACCATCTAACTACTATTAAAACAATCCTAAAGTGATCAATTCTAGGAAAGACATTAAATCAAAACACATAAGCAAATATAAAGTAAGTAGTTAATATCAGATTAAAACATATAATTCCCAAAGAAACTTAGATAGAAGAATTAAAATTCATAGATTATACATATGCAAACCCCAAGCTATGGGAAGTTTAGTTCATACCTGAAGGAAATAAACTAAAAGAAATTACAAAAGACATCATCTTGCTCTCTACAATAAACTGGAAGAATAATACCTTAAGAACTAATTACTATGAGGCAAAGATGATTTACAAGTGATATAAGGGTGTATTTATAGGTGTTTAGAAGACCTAATTCGTTTTCTTGAGGAATAGTTAAGGTAATGGACTTTTAGCCCAACTCAAATTCGTATGGAAATAAAGATAAACACTGCTGCACCGTTTTGAGCGTATCTTCTTCGTTATTGGTCCGATTTTGCTCCACAAGATACCAAAAGAATCGCAACAGAATTATCTAGGCCCTGTAGAAGGAAATCTCCAAATTAGGCCTATTTATTAGGTAAAAACACCAATCTTTAGACGAGTGTGCAGAATCCCAGATTTAGGCAGCTTTTCCTTTTCCATCTTTTTAGCTTTTATTTCCTTTTCTCCAATTACCATGCTAATCTCTTTCCATAAGTTGTTGTCTTTGACTTGGACTCTAATTAATCTCCATAATTATCTTTAAAGCTAGACACTAAATGAACAATTAAACCCAATATGCTCTAAAAATATTATTTCTACAAATCAAGACACAAAATAGGAAAGTGCACTAAAACTCAAGAAAATCGACATTATTGACTTCTAAAACACTAAAAATGATGTCTCATCTTAACATAAATCTATCACAAATGAGGAGACATCAAGATCCCCAACTCAAAGTTGTATCGTCCCGATACAATAAAAGATAAAAACATAGGGAAGTCTAGAAATACACACTTATAAAATTCTCAACACAAGGGAAAAAGCCTAGCAGAATATATAGAATAAACCTAAAGCACATAACTCAGAAAATTTCATGCAATAATATTTATAAACTACATACCTGTACACTTCTCATATCTACAGTCAACACGGCTTGAATTCAAGATCAGATTAGTTTCGAAATGTAAGAAGGATTGGGACTTTACTCAGTTCCCCAAGAGAGCTATAGATTGTTCATCAAACCTCACTAGTATCCAAGGATCCACTTAACTAATCTCTAATGGCTCAATCACTTCTCAATTACATAACAAAGAATCACAAGGTCTTTTTGAGGTTGTAATGTAGGCTTAGGGATGGGTATGATAGTATATTTGGATAATTTGGAGTGAGCTTTTGGCTCTCTCCTCCCTAGCCATCAACGAATCGCCCTAGAGCTTGAGTTACTCATACAATGTTTCTCACTCAACCCAATGAATTCCTTGATGCACAATTTAGCATCCCCACTAACCCAATTAAAGCTTTAGATGTTCACTTAAAAATCCACTTTGCCGGTCCGAATATATATATTTTCTTTTCTTTTCAAATCAATTTTCTTTTATAGCTATGACTCTCTTTTTAATGATGAGATATCACGCTAATTTCTCATATATATATATTTTCTTTTAATGCCCTTGTTGGCAAAATTAGCTCGAAACTTCTTTTTCATTCACTATTACCCCGGCAAAGGGTTACAATAAAAATCTGTGAAACATCATCAATATGAAGCACAGAGCACAATAATAAGCTCAAAAATCCCAACATAATAATTCCCATAATGGTAGACCCACCACCCCAAACTCAAGCTCTAAACAACTGTCTAAGCATCGCGATTCGAGTGCGGGTCATATGGAAAAGTCCTAAAATCTAAAGGATATGGCTTATAACGTGTTTCAATAAAAAGCTTTTAGAAAGGCTGGAAGGGGCTGAGAAGGATATAGCAAATCAAAAATCACAAGGTGAGAAGGTATAAAAACGCTTCAAAGGCTTAAAAATATGAAAGAACCGCCTTAATCACTTTCTCACACTATGTAATTTAGAAAATTTCTTACCTTTAGCACTTTCATCAAATGGTTTTTCAACTAGCTTGGATCTCACGGCCTACACACTTCTCAAGGTTCCCTGAGATCGAACATACTTTCTATCGCATTGCTCACTAATCTTTTCTTTACTATCAACGTGTGTTTTCCTGCAAATACTCAAAGCATACAAATACATAGCTCATAAATATATCACTTACTATCATTAATCTACTGAGCTTATGCTTCCAAGCTATTAAACACACTCTACATCTAAATCCCATGTATCAAAAAATTTTAATTTCACCCAAAAAAACAGAAAAATGGAGATGAGAGACAACGAATCCCCACACCCCCAACTCAAAAATGAGCCGTGTCCCCACGACTCGAAAAAGACTCGAAAAACAGAAATTAAAATTAGCAAATAGACATATTTACAGAAATGGTAAGGAAGAAAGAGAACATACTCTCGAGGCTATTGCCTCGCATCATTGATATCCAAGGTTGGAATTGCTGGACCTTTCGTTAATTGCTCAAGGAGTTTCATGATGTGAACTTGATTAGCGTTGATTTGTGCCACATCATTGACTAAGGAAGTTTGAGCTGCTTCAAATTTCGTTAAACGCTCCTCCATCTTCTCTTGCCAATTTTGCTCCTTTTCTTCCTTCAAGGTTTGAGTAGAACCCGCTCTTCGAAGACTTTCTTTGATCCATGCATTATCAATATAACTCATCTTAAATTCGAGTTTCTCTTCTTCACCCAATACTACATTCGCTTTTCGCACAAGACACGTGATCATAGTTGGAAATTTAACATTATAAACTGGTTTAGGAGAGACCGAGAATCGTATCACCTCCTCATAGATCAACTGTGCCACATCAACTTCTTCTCCTCTCAAAATACAGTCCAACAGTAGCGCGTTCTTCATAGTCACATCCAAAGTTCGTGTGTTTCCAAAGACATTAGGAATCAGGAAATTGTGCCAAATTCTTGCATCTGCTTGAAGATATTTGTAAGGCCAAGGTGCCTTCAATTCTCCCTTATGTGATTGCACTTTCTCCTTGTCTAAAACATGTTCAAAAAGTAATTCCTCATCAAAGATTTTTCGTTTAGTAACTGCTTCTTCAAATTTGCAGGAACCTTTCAATTCCTTAAACTTGAAGTGGTTCCTAATCTCCTCAACTGTGAAAGGAACTAACTTTCCTCTAATCGGAACACAATTACTATCTTGGCTAAAGAGGCCTAGATAGAACTCCAAAACTAATTCAGGACATAATTCAGAACGTCTTACCATGAACGTAGACCAACCCAATTTCTCACCAAGCTCAAAGAATCTCTTGTATTCTCCATCTCTAATTTCTTCCTTGAATACTTTCTCATAAGCAAAAGGTAGTTCTTTTAATTGTTTCTCTGCAGAAATCTTTAGAGCTCTTGAAGTATCCACTTTCTCTATAGGTATAAGATCTTGTTGAGGTTGTGTTCTCTCCTTTGCATAATAATAAAGCTTTTTACCATTACGATCATACGAAGGTTTCCCACTCTTCTCCACTTTCTCTTTACCCTTTGATTTAGAACTAGCACCTTTGTCAATTGATTTCTTCTTGTTTAAATCCAATCCCTTGTTACTTTTCACCTCCCTCTTGTTAGCTAAGATTGTTGTTCTATTAGTCATCTTCAATCAACCTCCAACTCAAAGCTTTAGCAATCCTTGAAATTTAAACTCTTGAATTAATGGATGAACAAGCTTGATTTGGCCTAGGATGGGTGAATTGGTGATGAATCTCTACGTGGGTGAGGATGATTTGTAATGGGTAGGCTTGGATTTTAGAAATTGTGTGATGAATTTTGTGAAATTTGGCTTTTTGATTCTTCAATTTGAATGAATTTGGTGATGATTGGTAGCTTGATTCTCTCTTGTAATGATGTGGAGAGAAGGTTAGATGTTTTTTTCTTGATGATTGGGTAGTGTTTGGGTGATTGGTGAAGGTTTTGATGAGCTTCAATGGAGTTAGGAGAGTTGTGGAGAAGAAAGAGAGGGTTAAGGGTTAATAAATTCGGAACTAAAAGCTTAATACCTTCTTTATAACTCAATCCCGTAACTTTCTCTCTCCTCTGGCGGCGCTGCGGACTACCCCTGCGGACCATGGGGTGCACCGCAGGGTAGTCCGCGACATCTGATGCTCGAAATTTTTTGCTCTCTGGTCTAGACCCGTGGTAGGACCCCGTGGCACGGGTTTTTGGGCTCGCGGACTAGGGTCCGGTGTACCAGAGGGTACACCGCGGCTTCTGTTGTGGACTCCGTCAAAATACCCGTGGTACTCACCCCGTGGCACGCGTTTTTGAGGCACGGACCATGGTGCGGTACACCGGAGGGTAGTCCGCGGAGATTTTTCTGGTTTCTGGATCAAACCCGCGGTAGCAACCCGTGGTACGGGTTTTTGACCTCGCGGACCATCCCTGCGGACCATGGGGTAGTCCGTGGGGTAGTCCGCGGGGTGCATTCTTTTGCTCCAAAAATTTTCCTCGCGTTCCCTAACTCGATTTCTCCAATTCCTACACACCAAAAACACTAATACCTTCCTCAAATATGCATTATCAACTAAAAACAACTAAAATAAACTTAAACTAAAAACGTAAAAGACATGAAAACATTAAAAAAAAAAACTTCGGGTTGTCTCCCGAACAGCACTTTTGTTTAACGTCTTTCAAAGTTAGACATGTTACCTCTGTCAAGATTTGCGAATATAGCCTCCCCAACAACGAGTAAGGCTATGAACATCAACTAATCTACGCCTGACCCCAGTTTTGGGGCGAATTTCTATCACCTTGGCTGAAACAACCTTAGTGATGATGAATGGTCCCATCCACGAATCTTTGAAACTTCGTGGCCTATTCTCGCGTTTGTGAGCTTTCCATAAGACTTCATGGCCAACCCCAAACTCAATGTTTGGCTCAGTATCCACAGGCTTTAAGTGGATCTCCTCAGGAGGGACTTTGTGATGTGAAAGGCTGTGGATGATAGGCACGGTGGGATCCAACTTCCTCGGTTTCTTACCCAAGACATAGAAGGTCTCGGATACATTCTTTGCATGAAGGGTGATGGTCCCATCTTGGAAGTTGATCAAACTTTGACTTGTGGCCATGAAGGGCCGTCCAAGTATGATCGGAACCTGCTTATCTGCATCAAACTCATGAATAACAAAGTCAGTAGGGATGGCGATATTACCTGCACGGACTAAGACGTCCTCCACTGTTCCCCATGTCCTTTTCACTGAGTTGTCAGCAAACTGCAACTTCACTGGAGTTTTCTCTGATTTCTGAAGTCCAAGTCTCTCGAACACGGACTTAGGCATAAGATTCACACCAGAACCCACATCGTACATCGCTTTCACTTTGAGCCTACCATGTAATTGAATAGGAAGGTTAAAACTTGCCGGATCTTTAAGCTTTGTAGGTAGCTCCTTCTCACTTCTTCTCGAAACCCTCAGGTTCTCTCTTGGGATCTCTACACTCGCCTCTTTCTCAGGAATAACTTGCGTAAAAACTTGTTGCGGTGTAAGTCCTCTCTTCGCAATCTCAAGCATTTGGGCGTTGATATTTTCAGGTTGGTACGCCTTTACAAATGTCTTGAGAACAGTGTCATCTTTAGGATTTGTATCAGGAATATTTGATGACACTGGTTGAACAATAGGTGGCGATTCCACCTTCTCTTCTACTTTCTCTTCTAGCACAGCAGGTGCCACTTCATCTTTTGATTCCTCTCTTGAGGCTTCTTCCTCTTTCTCTTTAGCCAACTCAGCTGCATATTCCACTACCGATCGAATCTCCTCTTGCACCTTCCTTAGTAATTCTATGAACTCGTCCTTCTCTTGATCGTCCCCCACATAAACTTCTAAACAGTCAGATTCCTCGGGGCCAGACTTGGTTGGTTCTTCTTCAGTATTGGGAACTTCCACGGCACTAATGGCAGCATGTGGTGCTTCCTCTTTTTCTTTTTCGATCTCAAGGCATATAGCCTTGCAAGCTTCGAACTCATCCTTGTCTTCACTTCCTTCGATTGCTTTTACTTCCTTTTGTTCTACAACACTTGTTAACACTTTGTTTAACTGTGTCACTAGAGTAGTTAGCATCTGAAGTATGGCATCATGTCCTCTGACCTTTTCTTCTTGAGCGTTTATAGTTGTGTTCAAACGGTCTAGAGCTTGTACTATCTGTGTATTGTCCATAGACCCTTCTTGCGGATACTGAGGTAAAGCTTTTTGTTCTAACGAATCGGTATAGGCGTCTTGAGCAGGTTGTTGTGGAGGAGCAGGTCTATTCTGATATTGGTTTTGGTACTGACCTCTCTGTTGGTAAGAGTTGTTCTGGGGTCGCGATTGATATTGACCAGGATTAGCGGCCCCTTGTGGATTTGAATACTGCATACCCGGATGGTTGCGGTTGCCCCATCGGTTGGATATAAAGTAAACAGATTGCGGATTTGATTCGCACTCTTCCCATGAATGATCGTTAACTCCAAATTGTTGACAACCTTGTGCTTCTTGTACTACCTTTGTAGCGGCTAAATTCTTTTCCATCGCGATTCTCTGCTCCTTGATTTGATTTTCTAAAGAGGATATTTGAGCTGAATTCGCAGTTTCTGCGTCTAAACGAAGCGTTCCTCGGGTTTTTGCTGCAGAAGCTCGCGTTGAAGGCCAACTTCTTTCTTGTTCCATGATGTTTTCTAACACCTCGGAAGCTTCATTGTGATTCATGGACACAAAATTACCCTTTCCAATGTTATCCACCTTTTCTCTACCTTTATCATTAAGACCTTCATAGAACATAGCAAGTTGTAGAGCAGGTGTATAACCATGGAGTGGACATCTAAGTAATTTTTGTTGAAACCTTGTCCATGCTTCTCCCACTGTTTCTCCATCTTCTTGGCAAAATCTTGCAAGCTCGGCTTGATCTTTAAGTCTCATGCTCTTCGGATAAAATCGGTTAAAGAATGCGGCTTGAAGTTCTCTCCAAGAGTGAATGGTTCCATGTGGTTGTCTTTCTAGCCAATCGCTAGCTCTTCCGGTCAAGAAAAACGAAAACATATGACAATACAGTTGCTCGCGTGTAATGCCAGGAGTAATGTAGGCATCACAAATCTGCATGAACTTCTTAATCGCTTTTACCAGATCTTGAATAGCTGTACCAGTATAGAGTCCGAAACTTTGAAATTGACTAAGCATACCCGGATCGGGTCTAAATTTGATATTCGGAATCTCAGGAGGGCGGTAACCGATGGGTTGAACATGGAATGGGACATTAAGGCCAGGTAGATCTTGTTCAACTCGGTTCCGTTGATTATTAAGGTTATTCCCATTACCTCCTCCTGCTGGTAGTTGCACTCCTTCTTGTCCACCAAGTGGTGGCTCTTGTTGACCGAGAGGTGCACCAAGTGGTGGATCTCCTCCCGGTAATTGTTGTCCTCCTCCAACTGGTGGATTTTGATGAACTCCACCAAGTGGTAGCTCTTGCTGGGATGCCATAGCTCTTCTCAAGGCTCTTTCCTCACGAACTCGTTTGTTGTAAGGTCTGAAGCTCCTCTCAGGCTCCGATAAGGGAGGCCAAGAATTAAACACTGTGAAACCTGAAAAAGACTAAAGCAAACCCAAGCGTAAATCTGGAAAAATAAAAACTAATACTAAACTAAAAACTGAAAAATAAAAACTAAAACTCGAAATAGATAACCCACACGCTAACGAGACACAAGTCCCCGGCAGCGGCGCCAAAAACTTGGTGTCGCCTAGGGTGTGATAAAAATAAGATCAAATTAAGTATGGAAGACTACGCACTCTCACCCTAGACAGGCACAGTACTGCAAGTATTACAGGACGTATGCAAGTTTTAATGATAAGTAGAGTTCGTTCTCAGGGACTTAAGTGTGTTAATCGCGTAGGAACAGATAACGAGTAAAAGTAAATAACTAGAAGACAGAAAACTAAAGCAAATAGATTTCGAGAATAGAAATTAAAACTAAGGAAAATAAAGACAATAAAGTAAAAGATTAAGAATATGAGATGAGAAGTATAGCTTAGGTTTTGCTAGTATGCACTAATCCTTCTAATTCTATCTATAAATCTAGTTCATAAGGGAGAATATTAGCTCTTGGTAATACTTAGTCAGGATTCTAAATTCCACTACCTTAGACCTTGAGAGCGACTAAGGGGGCTACGGCACAACCAAGAAGTGATTTCAAATAGGGTTATCAAACGCCACTAAGACCCTAAGCAAATACTGCAATCTTGGTGATATGGTGATTAAAACAAACCTTAATGACTATCTAGTTAGAAGTATGTTTTGTCAGAACTGCTATCCACACTAGACATTATGTGGTGGTTCAATAGTTAAACACCCTGTCAAGGAGACCATCTAACTACTATTAAAACAATCCTAAAGTGATCAATTCTAGGAAAGACATTAAATCAAAACACATAAGCAAATATAAAGTAAGTAGCTAATATCAGATTAAAACATATAATTCCCAAAGAAACTTAGATAGAAGAATTAGAATTCATAGATTATACATATGCAAAACCCAAGCTATGGGAAGTTTAGTTCATACCTGAAGGAAATAAACTAAAAGAAATTACAAAAGACATCATCTTGCTCTCTACAATAAACTGGAAGAATAAAACCTTAAGAACTAATTACTATGAGGCAAGGATGATTTACAAGTGATATAAGGGTGTATTTATAGGTGTTTAGAAGACCTAACTCGTTTTCTTGAGGGAGAGGTAAAGTAGTGGACTCCAAGCCCAACTCAAATTCGTATGGAAATAAAGATAAACACTGATGCACCGTTTTGAGCGTATCTTCTTCGTTATTGGTCCGATTTTGCTCCACAAGATACCAAAAGAATCGCAACAGAATTATCTAGGCCCTATAGAAGGAAATCTCCAAATTCGGCCTATTTCCTAGGTAAAAACACCAATCTTTAGACGAGTGTGCAGAATCCCAGATTTAGGCAGCTTTTCCTTTCCATCTTTTTAGCTTTTATTTCCTTTTCTCCAATTACCATGCTAATCTCTTTCCATAAGTTGTTGTCTTTGACTTGGGCTCTAATTAATCTCCATAATTATCTTTAAAGCTACACACTAAATAAACAATTAAACCCAATATGTTCTAAAAATATTATTTCTACAAATCAAGACACAAAATAGGAAAGTGCACTAAAACTCAAGAAAATCGACATTATTGACTTCTAAAACACTAAAAATGATGTCTCATCTTAACATAAATCTATCACAAATGAGGAGACATCATTTATGTGTTTTGAATTATTGACTGTCCTAGAACTGATCACTTTAGGTTTTCTTAATAGTAGCTAGATGTTCACCTTAACTGGGTTTCTAACTATTGAAACACCACATAACGTCTAGTGTCGAATTTGTCTTGACAACACTTATTCTAGCAAGATAGTCATTAGGGTATATTTTAACCACCATCATCATGTTTGGAATTGAATAGCTTAGGGCCTTGGTAGCGCTTGATAACCCTAGGTTTAGGCTGCCTCATGATGTGTCCGTAGCCCCCTTAGTCGCTCTCAAGGTCTAAGGTATGAGAATTTAGAATCCTGACTAAGTATCTAAGAGCTAATTATCTCCCTTATTAACTAGAGTTTGATAGAAAGAATTAGAAGTATTAGTGCATACTAGCAAAACCTAAGCTATACTTCTCATCTCACATTTTTTATCGTTTACTTTATTGTCTTTTATTTTTCCTAATCATCATATCTCGAATTACTCTCTTTTATTTCTTGTCTTGTAATTAATTGCTTCTTACTCGTTATTATTTACCCATTCGATTAACACACTATGTCCCTAAGAACGAATCTAACTTATCATTAAAACTTGCATACGTCATGTAATACTTGCAGTACTGTGCTTGTCTAGGGTGCTTTAGTGCATTGTTTCCAGCGTTTATTTATCATATTTTTATAACACCCTAGGCGACACCAAGTTTTTGGCGCCGCTGCCGGGGACTTGTGTCTCGTTAGCGTGTGGGCTATCTATTTCGAGTAGTAGTTTTTAGTTATATTTTAGTTTTCAGTATTTAGTTTTTGTTTTCCGGATTTACCCTTGTGGTTTGCTTTTGTCGTTTTCAGGTTTTAAACGTGTATCTCTTGCCTCCTTTACCGAAGCCCGAGAGGAGCTTCAGAACTCATAACAGACGTGTTCATGAAGAAAGAGCCTTAAGAAGAGCTATGGAAGACATACTAGATCCAGTAGATCCGAGAACCCTTGGTCCGTTAGGACATTTACAACCACCACCGGTAGGAGGTAACAGACATAATAATAATCAGAACCGAATCGAGCAAGACCTCCCAGGCTTGGGAGTACCTTTCCATGTTCAACCTATAGGTTACCATCCTCTGGAGATCCAAAACATCAAATTTAGACCCGATCCGGGTATGCTCAGTCTGTTTCAAAGTTTTGGACTCTACAGTGGTACAACAATTCAAGATCCGATAAGAGCGATTCAGAAGTTTATGCAGATTTGTGATGCTTATGTTACTCCAGGCATTACACGGGAGCAACTGTATTGTCATATGTTTTCGTTCTTTCTGACCGGTAAAGCTGGTGAGTGGCTAGATAGGCAACCACCAGGGACAATTAATTCATGAACAGAACTTCAATCAGCTTTCTTTAATTGTTTTTATCTGAAGAGTATGAGACTCAAAGACCAAAGCGAGCTTGCTGGTGGGTCCTTGTGTGTTATAAAATAATGAAATAAAATCAAGGGAACAAAGGATCCACAGACCGCAAGTGTACGGGTCGTACCAAGTAATAGATAAGTAAAATCGGGATTATCGTCTCCACAGGGATTTAAGTAGTTATTCTAACTTCGTGTTCAATATCAGAATAGATAGTTCTAATCTTTTTAAAAAGATAAATATTAAAGGAGTTTGTTTTCTGATTAACTTAATAAAATAAACAATAAGTAATAAATAATTACGCAAGAAAGATAAGGAGATGCAAGTATGAACCTATCCTATTGAATTAATGATTCCTAAGAATAAGGGTGAATGGGAAATCTCACAATAGTCGGGACTCTATAATCTCCTAGCCCCCTGTCGGGTGGACTTAGGAGCTATCCTAAAGTACTATAAACACATGTATGGTCGAATATGCCTCTTCGGATGAATACTATTTTACCCAATTGGCTACGTGGTTAGTCAAGCATGTCGGTCAAATAACGGATACCACGCGTCTATATCCTAGTTCTGTAATTAAGCCACCCCGTTGGATGATCACTCGCCACTAAGTGAATAGCTTAATTACTAAAACCTACCCTTGATTCATGACTTCAATGATAGTGAACAAGCACAAGAATACAGTCAATGGAAATTAAGAACCAATTCAATTAAATACTAAAATCCCAGATTCAAATTAAAACAGAAAAACATTAATCAATGGTTCATATAATTACAATCCTAAAGAGAAATTATGCATATTAAAACTTCTTGAATAAATAGCTTAGAAATACCTCATAGACAAAATAGATCTAATACTAAATTACCCAAAGAATAGAGATGGAGAAGTGTTGAATTGATGTAGTTAAGCTCAAGCTCTTGCTTCTTCCTCCTCTAGATCCTCTTGATTGCTTCTATGATGAATTATGTATGTATATTAAGCTTATGCAGACAAGGGATGATTTTATAAGATTTAGAACTGATATTTATAGGTGTTAGCAAGCCCTAGGTCGAATTACTTGGAGTGGAAGACAAGTCAAGAACTCTTTAATTCGTAGCCCTAAAATCTAGGAAAGGTAATATTCTGCTGCTGATTTATTTTGGTCATATCTCATTCAATACTTACCCGTTTGAGGCGTTCCAATATATGAAACCGCTTGTCTCGGAAAACTCTTTCCATTGGTGCAGACCATTCCCCCAAATTCCTACCCAATATTAAGTTATGGACTCGTCTTTGAAACGTGGCTGAAATTTCAGATTCATAAGGCAGCTTTTCCTTTTGCTAGTTGAACTCTACTTCCTTCTATCTCCAGATTTTTTCAAGATCGTCTTTCCTTATCTCCTTAACATTGATTTACCGTCTAATTTATTTCCATATTATCTCTAAAGCTTCACATTAAATAAATAATTAAACCGCATATGCTTTTTTAAAATAATAAATCATTAAATCAAGACTAGATTAAGAAAGTGCAATTTAAATTCAGGAAACTCGACTAAGCACACTAGAAATATTCTAAGACTTTAATTCTCACTTCTCCTCCTTGGGTTGTTTTTTCATGAAATTCATAAACCTACTAACTTTACACTAAAAATAAGTAAATTAACGAACAAAAGCTCTATAAATGCAAATAGTCTAATCCCAAGGGGAGAAAGTGTAATATTGCAATTTAAGCACAAAAGTCAATATAAAAATACCATTTTAACCCTAAAATGATGTCTCCTAAGGGCTTATATTTAGAACAATTAGGGAGACATTAAGACCCCCAACTCAAACTTGTATCGTCCCGATACAATAAAAACAAAAACATAGGGAAGTCTCTAAAATATCAGCTACATCAATTAAGCACAGGGGAGAAGAAGATAGTAGAATATATAGAATAAACTCAAAGCTACTACTCAGAAAATTTCATGCAATAATATTTACGAACTACATACCTGCACACTTGTCATATCTACAATCAACACGGTTTGAATTCAAGATTAGATTAGCTTCGCGATGTAAGAAGGAGAGGATCTTTACTCAGTTCACCAAGGAAGCTATAGATTGTTCATTGAACTTCACTAGTATCCAAAGATCCACTTAACTATTCTCTAACGGCTCAATCACTTCTAGATTACATATCAAAGAATCACAAGGTCTTCAGGGTTGTAATGTTGGCTTTGGGACGGTATGATAAGTATATATGGATAATTTAGAGTGAGCTTTTGTCTCTCTACTCACTAGCCATAAACGAATCACCCTAGAGCTTGAGTTACTCTCGTAAAACGTTCTCACTCAACCCAATTAATTCCTTGATGCACAAATTAGCATCCCCAATAACCCAATTAAAGAAATAAGATGTTCACATAAAGATTCCTCTTTGCCGGTCCAAATATATAATCTTTTCATATCAATTTTTTTTCTTTTGTATAGCTATGACTTTGATGTTGAGATATCACGCTATTTTTCATAAATTATGCCTTTTCATAACTTTAGCTTGTAGCTTCTTTTTTATTTACTATTACCCCGGCAAAGGGTTACAATATAATAAACCTGTGAATCATCATCAATATATAGAACAGAGCACACTTAATAAGCTCAAAAAAATCCCAACCCAATAATATTTCCCATAAGGTGGACCCACCACCCCAAACTCAAGCTCTAAAACAATTGTCTGTTCATCGCGATTCGAGTGCGGGTCATATGGAAAAGTCCTATAATCTAAAGGGATATGGATTATAATGTGGCTAATAAAAAGGCTTTAGAAAGACTAGAAGGGGCTGAGAAGGATATATAATAATAAAATGGACAGCAGGTTAAAAGGCAACAAGGGGCTTATGAAAGAACCGCCTTAATCACTTTCTAAACTATGTAATTTCGTCATTCTCTTACCTTTAGCACTTTAATTAAATGGGTTCATCAACTAGCTTGGATCTCACGGCCTACACACCACTCATGGTTCCCTGAGATCGAACATACTTTCTATCACATTGCTAACTAATCTTTTCTTTACTATCAATGTGTGTTTTCCTGCAAATACTCAAAGCATACAAAATAAAGCAGCTCATAAACATACTACTTTCTATCCTCAACTTACTAAGATTATGCTTTCAAGCTATTAAACACATTCTACATCTAATCCATCTCTTAAAAATTTCAAATTTTTCATATTTCTCTAAAAAAACAGTAAATCACATAAAAATGGAGATGAGGGACAACGAATCCCCACCCCAACTAAAAAATGAGTCGTGTCCCCACGACTTGAAAAGACTCAATAAAATAAAAAATAGCAAATAGTGCATATATAGAAATGGTAAGGAAGAAAGAAAACATACTCTTCGAGGCTATTGCCTCGCTTGATTAATACCCAAGATAGGATGGAATGATTTCATTGTATGTAAACTCCATGTATCACCAATTTCGCTATCCCTTACATCCTCTTGTGATCCATCCCAATCAATAACACTCTAGAGATCTCTTATGTTTCTCATCTTCTCCAACTTTGTTCTCGAATATTCTCTCATGAGAAGGTGTTCATCCAGGAATATTTTGTTGTGGCAACAGCTACTAGCGTCCAGAAGCTTTGCTCATCTTTGGTCAAAGAGTGCTCAATTTGTAGAGGTTGTGGTGTCTTCCTTATGAAATTTGAAACCCTTTTGCTCTTTGATTTCAACACTGCATGCTTTCTTCTACTTACTTGACCCGATTTACCTTGTGATTTGTTCCCGAACTAATACCAATCTCAATCGACTTTATTCTTCTTGATCTTACCCAATACCTTGCTTCGATTCTTCATATCCTTTAATAATATCTTCGTTCTTTTCTTCATCTCTTTTGACCCCCAACTCAAAGCTTTGAGCGCTCTTGAAATTTGTAACTCTTGATCATCATAGGTGGAACAAGTCTTATTTGGGTTAGGAAGGGTGTTAGGATGATAAATCTCCATATGGGTATGATGGAATCAAGCTTTGATGATATGGGTTTAAGGAATTTTGGATGAATTTTGAAAATTTAGGCTCTTGATTCTTGGATTCTAGATGTTTTGATATGACTTGGATGGTTTAATCCTCTTTGTAATGATGTAGATAAGGATTTGGGTGTGAATTCATGGTGATTTGGTTGTGTTTTGATGTTAGGTGAAGGTTTGTTGAAGCTTTAATGGAGTTGGGAGAGGTTTGGGGAAGAAAGTGAGGCTTAAGGATTGAGAAATTCGGACTAGAACTCACCTATTCCTTCTTATAACCTTAAAAACGCGAATTTTTTTTATCCATGGGGGTTTGGGTGGTATACCGGCCGTAGGGCCCGGTATAACGGAGCTACTGTTCCATCAGATCCATGCTTCGTCAAAAAACCCGTGTTGCGAACCCGTGGGCTCGGATTTTTGTTCTGTCCGGTATACCAGAGGTATGCCCCGGTATACGGAGCTGCTTGCTTTCGAAATTTACCTCTCGGCATAGAACACGTGACTAGTACCCGTGGCCTCGGGTTTCCTGACCTGCTATATACCGCCGGTAGGGCCTGGTATACCGGTGGCAGGTCAGAATTCTCCCAAAAAAGAATTCGTTTTTGCTTCCCGAACTCGATTTCTATATTACATGATCATCAATAACACTAATACCTTCCTCAATAATGCACTATCAACTAAAAAAATTGCGTAACTAAACAATATACACTTAAAAACTAAAGTAAGAAAGAAGTTAAAGCTTGGGGTGTCTCCCAAGAGCACTTTTATTTAACGTCATTTAAAGTTTGACGGGTTACCTCCATTATCCCTTGAGTATGTAACCTCCCCAGCAGTGGGTGAGGTTATGTATGTCTACAATTCGCGTCCTTTGACCTCTCGAAGGTTGTATCTCTATTAATTTTAGTGTCACTACTCGAGAAACAACAAATAGTCACATCCACTCATTTTTGAAACCTCGTGGTCTATTCTCTCGTTTGGGGGCTTTCCAAGCAACTGTGGTTCCGACCCCAAACTCATTTTTAGCTTTCTCGTTCACGGGTTCATGGTGGTGGTCCTTCTCTTTAACCTCTTTCGATACTTCTGGAACAATGGGGAACTCAAGTGGCTCCTCTTCTAGAATTTTGTCCAAAACAAGGGATGTTTCAGAACTTTCTTTTGTTATGAGGGCCATGTCTTCAACCTCGATCTCTACACTCGCATTCTCATTTGTTTCCAGAATATCTTCTGTGACTACTTTTTGCGGTGTGAGTTCTTTTGTATTACTTTCAAGCATTTGGGTGTAAGTTTTGTCTTTACACACCTCTACAAATGCTTTATCGATGGCACCGTTTGAATGATTCGTCGTTATTGGATTGGGAGGTGACATCAATGGAGTACTAGGTGGTGAATTCATCCTAGTATCTTCTTCTTCTATCTCTTCTCTAACCAAGACCTCAATATTTAATTCCTCTAAACGCGGCTTGGCTGGATTTTCCATGGATGTAATCTTCCCTTCACAAGATTTAATTTCAATTTCGACTCCATTACCAACAATTGACTCATCTATGCTTAGTGTGGTTGATTCTTCTATTGTTAAAATCTCTAGTTCACTAGGTGCAACTTGTGGCGATTCCACTTCCTTCTCTTCTTGAAGGCTAAACTCTGTAACTACATCGAACAAAACATCGCTATCAATTTGAATGGCTTCATCATCTAAATTTGTACTTTGGCCCGTTTTCATAGATGGTACTTGTTGTAATTTCTCAATTGTTTTTGTGAGTTGCGTCAATCGTTGCTCCATTAATTGATGATGTTGTTGCATGACTTTCACTAATGATATGATAGCATCGATTTTTGCATCACTCGTTACTATATGATCCTTTGTGGTCTTCATGAAATAACTGAGGGAGTCCTCCAACTTTCTGAGCCTATTATAATGATACGTCAAGCTCTTGCATGTCAAGTCCATGAATTTGTGTACTGGCATATAACAGGTCTGTTTTGGATTTGGCTCTTGAGAGAGGGAAATCTCCATACGTAAGGAAAAACCTGAAAAGAGACTAAAACAAAACAAACGTAAACTAAAAACAACTAGAACTACTAACCTAACTTAAACACAAAATAAAATAACCACTTTAAATCCCCGGCAGCGGCGCCAAAAACTTGGTGGGTCCTTGTGTGTTATAAAATAATGAAATAAAAGCAAAGGAATAAAGGATCCACATACCGTAAGTGTACGGGTCGTACCAAGTGATAGATAAGTAAAATCGGGATTATCGTCTCCATAGGGATTTAAGTAGTTATTCTAACATCGTGTTCAATATCAGAATAGATAGTTCTAATCGTTTTAAAAAGATAAATATTAAAGGATTTTGTTTTCTAATTAACTTAATAAAATAAACAATAAGTAATAAATAATTATGCAAGAAAGATAAGGAGATGCAAGTATGAACCTATCCTATTGAATTAATGATTCCTAAGAATAAGGGTGAATGGGAAATCTCACAATAGTCGGGACTCTATAATCTCCTAGCCCCTTGTCGGGTGGACCTAGGAGCTATCCTAAAGTACTATAAACACATGTATGGTCGAATATGCCTCTTCGGATGAATAATATTTTACCCAATTGGCTACGTGGTTAGTCAAGCCTTTCGGTCAAATAACGGATACCACACGTCTATATCCTAGTTCTGTAATTAAACCCCCCTGTCGGATGATCACACGTCTATATCCTAGTGAATAACTTAATTACTAAAACCTACCCTTGATTCATGACTTCAATGATAGTGAAAAAGCACAAGAATATAGTCAATGGAAATTAAGAACCAATTCAATTACATACTAAAATCCCAGATTCAAATTAAAACAGAAAAACAATAATCAATGGTTCATATAATTACAATCCTAAAGAGAAATTATGCATACTAAAAATTATTGAATAAATAGCTTAGAAATACCTCATAGACAAAATAGATCTAATACTAAATTACCCAAAGAATAGAGATGGAGAAGTGTTGAATTGATGTAGTTAAGCTCTAGCTCTTGCTTCTTCCTCCTCTAGACCCTCTTGATTGCTTCTATGATGAATTATGTATGTATATTAAGCTTATGTAGCCAAGGGATGATTTTCTAAGGTTTAGAACTGATATTTATAGGTGTTAGCAAGCCCTAGGTCGAATTACTTGGAGTGGAAGACAAGTCAAGAACTCTTTAATTCGTAGCCCTAAAATCTAGGAAAGGTAAGATTCTGCTGCTGATTTGTTTTGATCATATCTCATTCAATACTTATCCGTTTGAGGCGTTCCAATATATGAAACCGCTTGTCTCGGAAAGATATTTCCATTGGTGCAGACCATTCGCCCAAATTCCTACCCAATCTTAAGTTATTGACTCGTCTTTGAAACGTGGCTGGAATTTCAGATTCATAAGGCAGCTTTTCCTTTTCCTAGTTGAACTCTACTTCCTTCTATCTCCAGATTTCTTCAAGATCTTCTTTCCTTATATCCTTAGCATTGATTTAGCATATAATTTATTTCCATATTGTGTCTAAAGTTTCACATGAAATAAATAATTAAACCGCATATGCTTTTTAATAATAACAAATCATTAAATAGAGATTAGAAATAAGAAAGTGCAATTTAAATTCAGGAAACTCGACTAAGCACACTAGAAATATTCTAAGACTTTAATTCTCACTTCTCCTTCTTGGGTTGGTTTTTCATGAAATTCATAAACCTACTAACTTTGCACTAAAAATAAGTAAAATAACGCACAAAAGCTCTATAAATGCAAATAGTCTAATCCTAAGGGGAGAATGTGTAATATTGCAATTTACGCACAAAAGTCAACATAAAAAGACCATTTTCACCCTAAAATGATGTCTCCTAAGGGCTTATATTTAGAAAAATTAGGGAAACATCACTTGCAAAGTTTTGTCAAGAAGATAAAGAAGAAGTAGGAGAAGCATGGACAAGGTCTCAACAAACGTTAGCTAGATGTCCGCTCCACGGTTATACCCCCTCTTCACAATTAGCTATATTCTATGAAGGTATCAACAGAGAAAGTATATTGAAGGTGGATAATCTTGGGAAAGGGAATTTCGTGTCCATGGAACCTGCTGAAGCTACCGATGTTTTAGAAAATTGCATTGAACAAGAAAGGAGTTGGCCCTCTTCGCGAGCTCCTGTTACAAAAACCCGAGGTACACTTCGATTAGACGCAGAAAGTGCAAACTCAACTCAACTATCACCATTAGAAAATCAAATCAAAGAACTTAAGCTTGAGATGCAGAGTAATTTAGCCACATCAAATATAGTACAAGAAGAACAAGGTTTTCCACATTGTGGGGCAATGAATCATACTTGAGAAGAGTGCGAAGGTATCAATTTGGTAATAGGAATCATCCGGGTATGCAGTATTCAAATCCACATGGGGCCGTTAATCCTGGTCATTATCACCCACGTCCCCAGAACAA